>JAJEKV010000057.1:4291820-5006706 GCA_021234155.1 Isoetes taiwanensis | reverse complement strand
TTTTGTGCTTTCCTCACATAGAATTTGTGAATGACCTTATTGTAGTTACTGCAGAGTTATTTGTCATCTAAACGGAAGAACTATTGCTCTTGATTGGTCAGTACTTTTTACAGTTAATGCATTTTTAATTTCATTATTGTTTTTACCTCTAAAGTTAGAAAAGAACCCGCACGTATCTTTGAGCACATAGTCAGTGGAGCTAAGTGATTTGAAGCACACCTTGCAAATGCCGTCAATTTTGGAGCTCAAATACTTTGAGCAGAGATATGCTAAGATATTTCGCTTATGCCGAGATATTTCACACAAGATATGCCCTTTGTTGGAGTGAGCCCGCATCATTTTCAATATGCAGCCTATAAGTCAGGAAGGATTGTTGTCGAAGCCACCAGAGAGTTAGGGGAACATCACGTAAGCATCTTATGAATCGGGCTTTATTTTTTGCTATAAAAAGGTTTGAAAATATGATTGTATTTGATCTATTTACGCATCGCAAGACAATTCTAAACCGAGATGATTGCAGGAGGTTTAAGTAGAAAAAGATCTTACATCTTCCTCTTACTCATCCCAAGATAACCCATGTTGATTTTAAGGAATTGTAGTTCTTCTTGACGATTTGGGTATCTTCTTCTGAAGCCCAACTTTTATTCATGGGCATACCAATGGAAAAGAATCAAGCATTATACCGTGCATGATTCAATCGGGCCCACAAAAGACCTCAACCCATATTTGCAATTCAAATGATAGGATGATGTTCTCGAGTTGCAAGGAATTCAAAGAAAAACATGCAACCTTGTTAAAAGATGTTCCAAGACCTCCCAACTGCGTGTGATCCCCGATATGCTCTTTTGTGATGAACTGCCAAGCATGCCCCAATTCTCGTGAAGTCATGGACATGCATTCCCGATAGTCTCAATAACTTGTGTTCATGTCGCTGTGGATCTGACTTGTATGGGACAAAAATCAACTGTATAGCAGATAACCTTGAGGCACTTATGATATTTTGTATGGGCATTTGGTCAAAAATTGACATACCACTCTTAATGCATCCGATTTCTCATACATGCCAATGAGTGTATTGCCAATATCAAGATTCAACTGACATCCACCTTTTGCAATGATCACATGGGTTAGTTTTCCCCTCGCTTTCTATTGCCGCAATGCTAAAGACATGCAACCAACATGCTAACAAATGTGACATTGTTTGGCCTTACTTCATTCCCAAGATCCGCTTAAAAATATCAATCAATGTTTTCTCCCGATCCTGTATATCCAGCAATGAAGATGTTCATGCTGAATTATAGATTAACCGCCTTTGTGCAAATCGTGCATGCTTGATTGAAGATGCAGAATGCCTCTCAAGCATCGGCCATTATATCCACTATTGCCAGCCCAAGCCACAATATTGAAGATGGCCAATAAAGACATGGCATGAGAGCAAAGAATATGTCAAAGTCTAGAACTTAGAAATAGTGGAAGAAGCCGCTTATTATGAAACCTAGCTGCCCTATAAAAGCTCATAAATGCAGATCGTGGATGCCATTCATGAAAGGAAGATCATATTTCATGTCCATTAGAAGGGGACGGGCACATAACCCCGATAATGTGTCCCGAGTATTAGCCATGCTAGCAAAATTTTGATGATATACATTGAGATGGCCCTTAAGGTTAGCAATTGAAATTGGTTGTTTGATATGCAAACAACTGAACCAACCCAAACATGAGATTTAATCACTTTGCAAAAGTGCGCAGCCATAACCGAGTCAACAGCGTAAAACGCGGTGCACTGCCCATTGGTATTGCGTAAATATGCCATGAGACAATCTCACCGATTATCGCTTGATTCCGTGACTACTTTGCTTTGAAGACAATAGGTGGCTATGATGTGAGCTTAAAAAGAGAGCTACTTGGTCGCTTGCAAAGACTAATGTTCCTAATGCATTAAAAAAGTGTTTGTTGATCTAATTCTAATTCTAGATCGAGAATAATCAGCACCGGGCAACTCCATACTTACCCAATAATCTATTGCAAGACACTATTATCCCATCAAAATCTATAGCCACCTTTGGCATGCATTCCAAGAAGAGCACTTTCCACAAAGACATCTAATTCAAACAAAGAAGCTAAAATATCCATATGGAGTCGCCTTTCCACTCTCTAAGGCAAATCAAGAGTTGAACATGCACTCAAACCACCGACAAACATAATTTTATCAGGTTGTCCTTGATTATTGGGCTTCTATTGAACGCCTACGATCAGGGGCCTAAGCTGTTAGGGAGAGAATCTTTGGCCTTCTTTATGCAAAGGTAATTGCATTTTGTTCACACTTCAGAGCCAGCCTGATTTCTCTCACATGAAACCTTCTTTGTCTCTATTCTAAGCTAAAATCTCGCCTTTCTATTCTAGGTTAAAATATCCAAGATTTTTTTGCATTGGTCCCAAGGACCGCTGCTTTCGTAAATCATGTGCATACATGGTAAGAGAGAAACCGCTTAAATATTACCACTTTATCATGGATTTTATCATTTGCTTTTGAATTTTGTGCTTTAGAATGTTGTATGGTAATTGCTTAGGTGCTTAGGTAACCCGCAGATGACATTTCTTCTTTTCTCGCTGATATTGATGGCTTAAGTATTCTTGTCTATTCAGACTAGGTTGGTGGACCTGCTTATGCGCCTTAAGATGTCAATCCATTTTTGGCCGCTAGAGATGTGTCGATTTTAACTTTTATAGAGGTGGCAACAATACCATATGCAAGAATAAAAAGAACTAAAACAAATTGAGTGTGCACATTTTTTCTACCATCCGACGATCTTCTTCCTTCTAGATGATGGAATTTCATTCTCTTCCTTCTAGACGATGGAATTTTGATTTCTGAAGCTATCTCACATAGCCAATCCGCTTCCAGCTTATTCCTTCCCTCCTATGCAATGTTGGTGCTTTGTAGTCCTTTTTAAAGATTGTGCCGATAACAACAAATTATTGATATTTTTGTGATATCTACTGCATTAGAGACATCTTCAAAAGCTTTCAAATTTTGACCTTCTCAATTAGGCTTTGCACAGCTTTTTGTGAAGGATGCACTAGGGTTTTTCATTTCACGAATTTGCAAGCTAAAGAAGAATTATGAGCCCCACAACCGGTTTTCTCTTTTGTTTGATTAGGTTCAAGGCCCCTACGTATCATTGGCAAGAGAGAGATGTGGCAAAGACACGCAATTTTATTGGTAGATGAATTTTGTGGATTTATTTGCAAAAGGATGTTAATTATTTCCTTTCAAGGTATGCTTTTGGAACTTTTTCAAACTGTATAATGATAGCATTTTGATTTTTCATGTATGGTTTTATGCATGAATGATGATAGGTACATGTGGGTCGCATTAAAACGCCCCACATCCTAGCTTTTAGCAGAGCTGTGTGAACTTAATGAAGTTGTTGTGCACAAACAACTTGACAAGGTATGCACTCAAGTGCATTTTTTATCATTCATTCTCTCGCTTTTGTTGCTCAATAGGTTCATTTCTTCAGAGGATGGGAAGAATTTTTGCTATATTTATTGAATTTTGTGAACTATTCATTTGATAGAATGGAGAAACAATGTCACCTAGCTTCCTTTGTTGTATTGTCGGATACCAAGCAATGTGCCTCGATAAATAGTGACCGGGCTGAACATTTTATATGCATATATGCAGATGCCAAATCGAAAGTTGGATTATATGGTGGGAACCGCTCCTCATCAATATGTATGGGAAATGTGGTAGCCTAGAAGATACAAGAGTTCTCCGCTTTGACGTAATTGATCGCCAGGATGATATTTCATGGTCAACCATGATACCATCATATGCACAAGAGGAATATAACAAAGAGGCCCTTGATATTCTACAAGAAATGAAACAAGAAGGCTTGAAGCCAAATAAAATTGCCATGGTAAGTACATTTGATGCATGCTCCAATTTAGCTAATACAGCCAAAGGTTTTCTGATCCACAAAACCATTATTGGCACTGGGCTAGAGCTTGGCACTTCTATTGAGGATTGGTAAGTGTGGACATTTACAGATTGCACATGATATATTTGACAAAATGCTTCACCACAATATCGTTTTGATTCAGGGATAGGTTCTATACGTACAAAATCAAAATTTCGAACGATAAAGTCAAAAAAACACGATTTTTTTAATAAAATACGATTTAACGTGATAAAACCTCACGTACGGAAAAATTTCGCAGACGCCGAATCCTTCTAATTACAAGACGCCGGAAGTTTTTCGCAGACGCCGAATAGTAAAATCCGCTGCACGCTGAAAAAAAAAAAAAAAAAAAATTTGCGGGCGCTCGCAGACGCCGAAACCTTTCGCTTAGCTGCACGCCAAAAAGTTTCACAGACGCTTTTTATACGATTACAAATTTGAATTTCAAATTTGAATTTTTTTTTTTTAATTTTTGAAATTAAATTTCGCTGACGCCGAACCTTCCGTTTCCAGACGCCGAATTTTTGTTGTTTCACAGACGCCGGTAAATCTTCCGACGCCGAATTTTTTTGTCAGATTTTTTACGCTTTATACCGGCAAATATGTGTCGTGATCATACAATTCATACGTGATTCAGATAAAACGCATTAAACGATTGAACCTATCCCCTGCTTTGATTGGAATAAGTGTGCGTAAACGCTTGTATGTATGTATGGCTCAAGTTCTAACCGCCACATTACCTTTTCAGATGCCTCTAAAAAAGCAAGGATAAGGAAAAAAAAAAGCCAAGAACACAACTTTACATCAAGATTTTCTTTAATAAATGAAAAAATCAATACATTGGCAGGGGTTCAATCCCCCCATGGGCTACATATTAAAAACCATTATTGGAATTGGAATTCAAGTTGAAGAAATGATTATTTTGTGGATTCTTGGTATATTTTGGCAATTACATTGCTCCGGGCCAGTTGAGTGTTTTCATAAATGTAGCTCGACAATGCACGAGACAATTTGCACTACTTGCTTTTCAAATGTTCACTTGCACGCTATACAACCCCTTGCAAACGTAGCCCTAGCAACATCAAGACATAAACAATGATACCCTTTTGTTCAATTGTCCTACATTTAGTAATTTTGTTTTTTGACTTGAAAAGCTTGATTTGCTTCTAATGCTAAACATGCTGGTAATTCCCTTCTAAACAAGACAATAGCACTTGAAGGGTGCAAGATAAATTTGAATTTACTTCTCGTAAAACAAGAACCTCTTTTTAGAGCAAAGATGCAACGGGGGAATCAATGACCAATGCATAGGAAACTCAAATATATAGGTTTTAACTATGTAACAAATCCCATATAAAAATGCTATAGTTTAGCACTGATGGGCTTGGTTTGCTATATCTTTGTTAATTTTTAAATTTAAGCTCGATAAAAAGCCCAGCAACGCTGGGCACTTTTTCTAGTTATATATATAAACACACTTTGATGCGTGGGACACATCGGTTGCTCCTTTCCATCTGGGCCATCAAATTTTAGGGGTTAAATCTCGGCCACATATTTAGATGTGTACACATTCATGGGCATGCATGGGGGCATGCACCCCATCGATGAACCGTCGGATCAAAGGGGAAGGCGAAATCATAGCCTTTGATTTTTATAGAGAAGGTGCAAGGAAGGTTCCTTAAAGGTGATTTGGTGTAGCAGATCTTAGCCGTTAGATCAAAAGGTTAGGATAAATCCTAACCATTATGTTTTTATATTAAATTACATTTTTTCTTTTAAATGAGGTGAGGTGGCATCCTCATTAATAAAAATATGGTGAGGTGGCAAAGCATTTAGTGGGATGGACTTTCTAGGAAGCTCCCATTTTCTTAATTGCATTCAAAAGCCCGTAACTTGCACTAGAGGGGTCGGATTAAGGTGGAGCCCATGTCTTGGATTCCTCTCGTTGAGAACTTTCCAATGAGTTGTGCTTTGACACCGTTCCGTCATAGTTGGAGCCAACTTGATCGGATCCTAAGAATCTTCTTATCTTAGAATCTTAATGGAATCTATAGTATGTTATGAGAATCTAGGGGAATCTTCTTGGGATCTTTGAGAATCTAGAGGAATCTCAATAGAATCTTAAAGAATCTATAGGAATCACAAGAGAATCTTTGCGAATCTAGAGGAATCCAGTGGAATCTTCATAAATCTTTGAGAATCTAGGGAAATCTTGATGGAATCTTAGAGAATCTAGGGAAATCTTCATAGGATTAGAGAATCTAGGAGAATCTACATAGAATCTTGGGGAATCTATGGGAATCTTGGGAGAATCTAGAGGAATCTAAGGGAATCTTCGTAAAATTTTTGAGAATCTAGGGAATCTTACAGAATCTAAAGGAACCTTATGGAATCTAGTGGAATCTCAAAAGGATCTTTGAGAATCTAGGGGAATCTTCATAGGATCTTAGAGAATCTAGGAGAATCTATATAGAATCTTTGGGGATCTTGAGAGAATCTTTAAGAATCTAGGGGTGTCCTCATAAGATGTAAGGGAAGCTAAGAGAATCTACATAGATTCTTGAGGAATCTATAGGAATCTTAGGATAGTCTTTGAAAATTTTGGGGAATCTCAACAGAATCTTAGGGACTATGGAAATCTTGAGAGAATCTTTGGGAATCTAGGGGAACCCTGATGGAAACATTGAGAATCTAGGGGAATCTGGATGAAATCTTGGAGAGCCTAAGGGAATTTTCATAAGATCTTAGAGAGTCTATGAAAATCTACATAGATTTTTTCTTGTGGAATCTATGGGAATCTTGAAAGAAGCTAGAGGAATCTTGGAGAATCTAAAGGAATCTTCATAGAATCTAAGGAAATCTAGGAGAATCTACATAAAATCCTGGGGAATTTAGAGGAATCTTTTATGATCTAGGCGAATCTCGATAGAATCTTGGAGAATCTTGAGGAGTTTCATATGACCTAAGGGAACCTAGAAGAATATACATAGAATCTTGAGAAATGTAGAAGAATATTGGGATAATCTTTGAAAATCTAGAGGAATCTCTATAGAATTTTAAGAATCTAAGAAAATCTTTCACATTGTATGTGTTTTGCAGGGTGAATCTTGGAATCTTAATGGAATCTATGGAACTTTAATTGAATCTAGGGGAATCTTCCTCAATATCTTTGAGAATCTAAAAGGAATCTCAAGACAATATTGGAATCTATAGAAATCACAAGAGAGTCTTTGCGAATCTAGAGGAGTCCAAGGGAATCTTCATAAAATCTTTGACAATCTAGAGGAATCTTGATGGAATCTTGGAGAATCTAGGAAAATGTTTATAGGATCTTAGAGAATCTAAGAGAAGGTACATAGAATTTGGGGAATCTCGGAACCTTTATAGAATCTAAGGGAATGTAGGAGAATTTACAAAGAATATTGGAGAATCTAGAGGAATCTTGGGATAATCTTTTATAATCTAGAGGAATCTTAATAGAATCCTGGAGAATCTTGAGGAATTTTCATATAATCCAAGGGAATCTAGGAGAATATACATGGAACCTTGAGAAATGTAAAGGAATCTTGGGATAGTTTTTGAAAATCTAGGGGAATCACTGTAGAATCTTAATAATCTAGAAGAGTTTTTCACGCTGGGTATATTTTGTAGGTTATTATTCATACATTTTTGTGACAAATTTCTCCAAATGTGTAGGCCCTAAATATTAATAAACATATGTGACTTAGATTTGCAATTATTCACAATTTGCAGCAAAACCTTGAAAAAGGCTCAAAATCATCATCAAGGAATATGAATATCATTTTATGATTCGAAAAAAATGAATATGGTAATGATTGTGATGTTATCCTATCATCGAATAGCAAAGGACCGAAACATTTTGGACAACAAGCACTAACAAACCAACTAGAGCACTTCTTTGTAAGTACAATGAAGAAGCTTTTCAACAATCAAATGTCGTTGAATATGGATAGTAGAACATGAAGTTAAGACTAAAAAATAAAAATTGGATGACCCATTTTTTAGTAATCATTTCTAGGTCAAATATACCATGTTATTTATAATACAATCCTTCTTAGTTCTTTGTTTCTTGTTTGTCGCTTGTACCTTTGACAATTTAACAGATTATATGCTATTGTATAAGGGTAAGACAACTAGAAAGGGTGAATAAATAGCAATTTTCTTGCCCTTACAATATCATGGTTGGGAAGTGATTTTGAGCTCATTGCTCATGGTTATGACACTATGATTTTGCTCTCTATTTGATTTTAATTTCTGTTTCCCTTTCATGGATGTTCTTCAGCTACTGTACAAGGTTGGAACATATGCAAACCAACAAATAGCTGTTAGCAAATAGCTTTTCTTTAGCTTCTGTATACGGTGAGACAGAACACGCAGCAACACAAATTTATGTGTTTCTATAACTGGATCAACAGGTGAGTAGGACTCTTCATACCTGATTAGGATTCCGGGATATTGGCCATGCCACGTGGCATTAGGAAAATACACTAGCAGAGAAATCACGACGATGATATTGTCTCTTGTATGTTACATATAAAATCTATATATGTCCATAGAGGATTTGTATTCGAACTCATTAGATAAAGTTCTCCATAAATATTAATCTAAAAAAAAAAAGTCAATAGTTATCACGTTGCCAATTGCACAAAGGCATGTGAATCCCATTAAGTTTTTTTTGTAGATCAAATAATGGTATCTTATTCTTATATATAAAATGTACACATGTCCGAACTTTACCAAACATAGATCGTGCTTTCCTATTGACGGCAATAATACGTTCCCACATTGTAATGTCAACTTAACCTAACATTTATAAGGAATTGGTGATTTACACTAGTAATTAAGAGGTTTTGTTAGGTTAGATTTAGTTAAGAGATACCGTTTAGTTAAAGATAACTGAAGTATTTTTATTTTTATTTTGAAACCAAGCATGTATGAAGAGATATAGGGCTCATACTCTATCTCAACATTCTCAATAGTTTCTTGTTCTTCTCTCTCTCCTTCTATTTTTGGAGACACATCAAAATTTCCTCGCATCTTTTCATCTACGTCATGCTATTCTATTGGTAGCTCAATAATATATATGCCTTCCTCTTCTCTCTCCAATGCCTTGCCCTTGTTCTCTCTCTAGCGCCTTGCCTCCATTCTCTCTCTAGGCTCCCACCCACTTGTCTCTCTCTAGTGCCTTGGCTCTATTCTTTTTCTAGCCTCCCATCCATCCATCCACCCACCCATCGACCTATTTGCCATCTCTCGAAATCTCCCTCAAACCACGCCCCGCTTTTTAGTTTAGTTTTTTGGCCACATTCTCCGCTACGCTTTTGGCCACATTCTCTAGGATTACAAATAAGCTTGCTTTTTGATTGTGCCTTTGGCCTTGACTCTTACAACAATGGTAGTCCCAAACAAAAAGCCTCAATTCACCGATAGGTAGCCCCTACACACTCTAAGTTTTGGGCTCACCCCAAGTCCGCCTAAAAAAGAAACCCGCAAAAGCAAGAATTGAACCTCCCACCCACAAGATCTCTAGCCTTTACCTCCATTCTCTCTAGGCTCCCACCCACTTGTCTCTCTCTAGTGCCTTGGCTCTATTCTTTCTAGCCTCCCATCCATCCATCCACCCACCCACCGACCTACTTGCCATCTCGAAATCTCCTTCAAACCAAGTCCTCGCTTTTTTGGTTTTGGCCACATTCAAGGCTTACGCTTTTGGCCACATTCTCTCTCTAGGATTACAAGCAACACTAGAGTTGTCCATCGACTATCCCTCAAGGGTCCATGGACTAAATTTGGTCCATTGTACCGCCACTTAAAACCCATATATCTAGAGATGAACTTCAATTTTGCAATCTACCACCACCTTTTGAATCTTCACTTGATTCTTTATGATCTACAAGAATTTCATGACCAATGGATTCACCCATATCTTGTGGTGATTGTCCAAACCTCATACACTTAGCAGCTGCATTTAGTCCGTAAATCGTATTCTTCGTGATTTTCTAGCACGAAAGGGTCCAAACCTTACTAAAATCAAAAGCAAATGATTTTTCAAACCATATATAATGCATACACTTTTATTCTATTCTTCGAGATTCTTTTGATGCTCCAGCAGCATGCGCCAAAGTGTCGAAAAATATTTTTGAGGAACATTTTTTGTATTTTCCTAGTTAATATTTATTGAGGAGGAGCCACAACCACGTGACTCCCCTTGCTCAATCAATCCATCTAAGTTCAATCAATCCACATTCCTTAAAAATTACTATCAAAGCACGACATGTGTGCACTTTGCATTTATTGCAGCCATTAATACACTCTAATAACTTGATGAGACATGTGTGCACTTTGCATTTATTAAGGCCATTAATACATCTTTGCATTTATTATGCCATTATTCCGATGTCCGCCATAGCCGCACTGCGGCTTGCCCTTGCATACAAAACTCTGGCGCCATTGCAGCCCACAAGGCATTTCTGTGGACCAATGAGGCCATGCGAGCGATGATGAGACAACCCGGCCGATCCACTTCCATTCCATGCATACTTCAAACAAGGTGCGGCTCTATATCTCCCATCCCATTCCCTTTCCTCGCCCATAATGATAGATGGCATGTCGCTTGATTACCATGAGGTTCCCACATCTATTCTTCAACAAATCAAACTAGAAACATTAAACAAATAAATTACATTAAACAAATGAAGCAGTAGATAAAAAAGATGCTCACCGCTGCTGACGCGCCAAGTGGTTAAGCTAATGGTTATGGAAAACCCCCGCCCGTGCTCAAAGCCCATCGCCCATCATCCCATCGCAGTTAGCCTAGTGGTCGCCATTGGTTCCCGGCATCACCCATCCAGTTCTCAAAACCCACCGACTAGCAATGGATGGCTAGAAAGAGATAATGGCAACCGCTACTGCTAGCCTAGTGGTCGTGGCATTAGTTCCGGGCAAAGACCCATCCAGTTTCAAACCCCAATCGACTAGCAAAATGGTGATAAAAAGGAGAGGATAAAAGAGAGAAAGGGATACCAAAGATTGGGAATCTCATGGTCGCCTCAGCAAAGAACCATCTATCGTATGGGCAAGAGGACACAAGGCAACAATGTGGGTTCAAATCCCCGCACTGCTCTAAGAATTCATAAATGCTACCACATGTGGTCTCGCACCCTTGTGAATAGAAACCCATTATTAAGCATGCATTGCATTGACAGGTTGAACGTTAATAGTGGGCCAAACCTCAGCGAGTTGGAACTAGAGAAACGTTCGCGGCGGCCTTGGCCGCCGCGATAAGTTTCATGTAATGATAAAACATATTAATTTGCATGTTCCCAAGTTTTTTCATTATTATATGACGTTAGATGAAGTCCCCATACCCAATTTTGCTCAAAAAGGTTGTTTGAGGGTATGAATTATTTCTCTCTTACTATTACAAGTTTTGGCCTAATTCTTGTGGCTATAAGTTGTTGGCTCTACGGGCTATAATCCGATGTTTTTTTGAAGCATTAATAAGTTATAATGATTTCAATGTTGACTAAAGAATCTCTTATATAAAATTCAGGACAAAAATAAATCTAAAATGATTTAATAAAACTCGTATATCATCTTTAGATGGGTAACTAAAGATGCACGCTATGCATTACACTTATATCTACGTAGATTATAATTTTATCAACCTATATCTAGTAGCTAATCATGCATTCTCTACATTTGGTTGTGTTTGTGACTACACGGTATTGGAGTTTAAGTATGCTAATTGTACATATAAGTTCATCTTTTAGGGAATGCTATATTTTTAATGAATGCAAGCCTTCATTGGCAACATAGATCTCAAATTTCATGTCAAAATGACATAGTAGTTGCAAGATTTAAATATAAATATCCATGGACCATTAATGGTCAACACTTAGACTTGTCAAAATTTGAATTATTTAATCAAGATAACACTCTTTTTCAACTCACATATGATAATACATGTGCATTGAGGTTCTTGATATCATATGTTGCAAAAAACACAAAGAAGTCTACTTCTCTCTTGCTATCATAAACTTACTACTGTGTTTGCTGCCAGAAGTATTGTAGGTTATGATAATAATGCACGTAGATCATCTTTCATGATATGAGCTATATTTTTTTATGGATGCAAGCTTTCCTTGGTAATATAGATCTCTAATTTCATGTTAAAATAATTTGCTATATGCAAGAGGTGAATACAAATAGCCATTGACAATTTATGGTCCATAATTACACAAATTGCTACCTAATATCATCTCTCTAAATATTATAAACCACCATATTTATTATTCATTTTGTCATCTATACAATGATAATGATGAATTCTTATCTTCTATAGCATAAGGAATGAGTAGCAATCCTCATAGATTCAATTTGCTTATGCCTCAAGATTACACCTAATGAGGCAATTTCACAACCAACTAATATTATCAATCAGAGTAATATGCATGTGTCTTATGTTCTGAAATTGAGATCAATATGGATTAAGATGGTGACACTCTTGGTTTTATAAGCCATTTGGACCAGTAACGATCGCGGACATAGCAGATTATCTTTACTTTTTTATAATAATACCATTTAACAGTATTCCTTTCTTATTGCATTCGTATTGCAACTTGTTATGTTCTACGAATATAACTTTTTTTTTTTTTGAAGAACTGTGTCATCAATATATTAAAAGAATGGTAATGTTACAAAGCAAGTGAGGAGGAAGGAGAACTGCCCCAAAGAGACAGCGATACCTCGACACTCCACAACAACCTCACAGAAAAACTGCAACTCTACTGCTTTACAAACCAACCATCACCATCTACAACACCCAAGAAGTCCCGCCAAATGGCAAACTTCCGCTCTACTACTCCCCGGAACACCAGAAAGCTTTGAAATAACTTGTACCTGCGTCGAGGAATCAGAGAGGCTGCAGGCTGCTGAATCCCCTGAAAGATCCACAACTGCCGCCGCTTTTGAAGGTCACAACTCAAAGCATATGCTTCAAAATTCATGAAAGACGTAATTTAGCAAATAATTTGAAGTTGATGCTAAAATGCTTGAATTTTAAACAAACTGTGGACCAATAATGGTCTCCGGACAGAAATCTTTCTTGATTTTTTTAGAACAAGTGCTATGCTCGTTTTGTGTGTTTTTTTTTTGCATTTGTCTCTTATTGTTATAAGCTTTCATATTATAATTTTTTGAAGGACGAACTTGAATCATTCTTCTTTTTCTTCTTCAATATAGACATAAATTATTAGTCGATCGTATTAAAAATTGTATGAAAAAACCAAAACATAGAAATCAAGACCAATAAACATTTTTCTAGGATGAAACAACTTGTTTACTACTTATATTCCAAATTCCAATCCAAAATTCATTTATTGGAAAAAGTTAGAGATTTGATTCGAGAATAGCCTTCTGGGAACCATTATTGGTCCACAGAAGACAGAAAACAGTTTTGACCCTCTCTATCTTCCTTCTCATAACTCGGAATGAGGTGTAGTTTTTTGTATTGTATTCTCTAACTTGCATAGAAAAATAAAAAAATACTGAAAAAATTCAAAAAAATCGTTTCATTAAGACAGTTTTGCCTTATGTAAATATAAGGCAGTCTTGGCATGACCTCCTTGGATTCACATAAGCATAACTTTCAAGAATAGAGGTAGATAGATTTTTAAGTATTTTTTATATAGAATATGACTGCCATATATGAACTTCTAGGAAGGATTTTATTGAATTTTGAGCCATTGATTTTATATGAATTTTAAAGTGAACAGTGCAAATGCACCACTTTTGGTCCATTGCCATGACAACTCTAGGCTTGCCTTTGATTGTGCCTTTGGCCTTTGACTCTTACAACAATGGTAGTCCCAAACAAAAGCCTTACAATTCACTGATAGGTAGCCCATATACTCTAAGTCCTGGGCTCACCCCAAGTCCACCCTAAAAAAAGAACCCCGCAAAAGCAAGAATTGAACCTCCCACCCACAAGATTGTAGCCCTCCAAACTCCCCTCCCCTTCCCCTAAATGGCAATCACTGAGGCCAGGCATCGTGTACACTCATCCACAGTATTTTATTGTTGTATTGACTTCCTCTTCATAACTGTGTCCATCAACTAGATCTTCTCTATAGGCCCACCCAATGCACAAAGCATCCACAATCCCTTCCTCAACTCCCATAGACGTACAAGGCCCATCCACTGCAACCGCTATAGATGCAATTGCAATATGCAGAACAGACCGCACAGGAAAAAGCAGCAAACCTTCACTGAGAAAACCAACAAGGGCTAAGGCAGATACCACACACATAGCAAGACATGCTCATGGTAACCAAATGAGCAGCAAGTTGTTCACATAGAAATGCAGATCCCCCATTTCTAGATCCTTAGGGTATGGTCTCCATATCTCGCGCACTTAAGAGCAGATCATAAAAATGGAGACACGGCCAAACTCAGAATTGTTTAAAAATGGATTTTTTGGATTCCTAACATAATTGCGTTTCACATGAACCCAAAACCGTCAGATTCCGACATACCTGCAAAAAGTTAGAGTAGGCGTAACATTAGGGGTCTGATGGCCCCCTTCATGGGAGGGGTCTCCTTCTATTGCGCAGGGGATCTCCATCCTCTTCTTCAAAGCTTTTCAAGGAGATTTAAGAATCAAACGTGGCAGATTTTTAAATCCCCAAAAAACCCTTCAAAATAGCTTTCACATGCACGTGTCCATGTCCTAAACAGATATGGGAAAGAGAAATTATAACACTTTTATTCCGGACCCACGCATCGCGCACTTGCACCCATAAATAGTGGTAGTTAGGCCCTATTATAGTGCAAACAAATCTTGTCCATTGATTTTTTATCTTAACGGTTTGCAAAATATGTTACAAGGGAGGGGGGTGGGCGGTAAAGGGTGCATGCGCGATAGGAGGCAACCCCACCCTAGAAGCTCATGCAAGCCATGCAAGCAAGTGTAGATGACATCAAAGCTAGATTGGTGTGCCTTACAGAGAAAATAAAGTCAGTAGCACCTGCACTCATGAGTAAGCAGATAAATGATGAGAAGCAACACCTTTCCAGCATTGTGCTATGCATGCAACAGCTAGATGATCATATGCAAACTGCATGGCTTGTACATTCAAACTGCTGCCAGGCCAGATTTGAGGTTGTTGTAGTTTGCCCAGACCTGAGCACGATATCGAGGCACCTGGACACCGTGCCCAAACCCGAGAAAACGTTGAGCAGAAAATCAGGGAGCATGTAGCACGCACGACTATATATGAACATTATGGACATGGCTACCAATATTTGACAGCCTCTCCAAGATAGGATTCATAGTTGGGGGCAAAGTCTAATTCTGATTTTGCTAAGATGACATCTTCGGAGATATAGCCTCCATTTACAAGCTCCTTGGATGACGAAGCTACTTTTGCAGAGCTAAAGGAGGTAGCTCTTGCTGCCATACCGGAATCAACTACCAACAGGTGAAAAGATAGATTCTGACCAAGCTGAGACCAGCAAGAAAAATGAAGAAGACTATAATTTAGATCTTTGACAAAACTTATGCTGTGGCTACTGATTGACATTTATTACTGATTGCCATTATTTATGTAACACAAAAACAGTAAAGAAATTATTAATATTTTTTTTACTAAATTTGTGTTTTTTCTACATCCACCTGCATAAAATTACGTACTCATGTCTGATTTTTGCTATTTCCATCGCTTCACCTAAAACCAAAGTCGCGGTCCAAAAAAGACCCCAAAAAATAGGCCAAAAAAAGTCGCATTCCCCGAAATTTTAAACCCTCCTAAAAAGCCCAATTTTAAAAAAGACGTTTTTTTAAAGGAATTTTGAAACGGAGTGCTGCAACACTCCCGTTTAATTTGCAACCTTGTTTTGCCTGTTGGATCCTTGGGATTAGTGAACTTCACACATTTGTTCTGATCCCAAAAGGTCAACCAATGTCTATGCATGTCCCCCAGTTCCTCCAAAGTATCCTTGATGTTCTTTAGTTCCATGGATGACCAAATACCAACTTGAAATAATCTAAATGCCTCATCTAGCATCTCCTTTCAAGCGCGTCCGCGGATAGATCCACTTGGTGTTTGATTCTACCGGGTCCTCCGATGAAACCGATCTCTAGCCACTTAATTTTTCTAAAAGTCTTACAAAGGACTCCGCTTAAGTCGTAATACCACAACCTTCTTAGAAATGTAAGGCAAGTCAAACATCAAACATGTATCCGGGTCAAAAGATATGATCACACAAACAAGCTAGGCGGATTTGAGTTAGGCTTTAACCAAATCGCCTGCGATTTAGGGTGACAATGAAATATAATTAAAGCATGCTTGGCGCCGAATTCAAAAAACAAAGATAAATTAAATCACACGGGGCGCCGATTTCATCCGCAAGGCCATACCTATCCTCTTCGCCACGCCGCCGTCGCCATTCCATTCTCCCCTTCCACCCTTAATCTCCGCGGTTTTCCTCGACCGCTAGTATTGTTATTTTCTATTAGTTCCTCTTACGCGTTTCAATAACCGACATTATTTTAGTATTGATTTGGCAAACCTCGCGGAATTACTAGAGTCGCTTTAGGTTATCAATGGCCCTTCACTGCGGTTGCCTTGTCAATTAGATCTATTTTATTGTCGCTTGCATCACCCGCACGGGAGGCAAGGATATTCCCTATGTTCGCCTTCATCACATTACTTTGAGCAGCCGCTTTAGTAGCCACTTGGTCATTACTTTCCTTATCGTCAGATTACTAGTTCCCCACCGTAACCATCGTCCATCTTTGAATTGACAAGTCCACGAGGCTTTTGATTGCCGAGGATTTCAGGCTGCCATAAGGGCCTTTAGGAGATTTGGCAAGTACATGCATGAGGAATGGTTCAAGAAAGTCTTTGGCCTCGCTCATCACCACACAAAGCAAAGGACATCTTCCAACACCCATAAGAGCCTCTCGGGCAATATAACCTCCAACATGAAGCTCCAAGCACGTTGTATCAATTGGAGCAAATGCCTCGACGAGGTAAGCAGCCATAGACGGGGGAAATCCATTTTTATTTAAGGGGGCCCTTCTCCTTAGTTAGTAGCTCGTATTTGATTTCACCACTTAGGAGAGGTCCCGATCCTCATCCTCTTCTGACTCATCATGTTCCTAATCCTGATCCTGATCCGTATGATAGAATATAGCTGTTAAGTCTGGATCATCTAGAAGAAAATATTCTCATGCACTGCTATTGTCATTATCATATTCCTCGTCTGACAGCATGGATATCATAATGAAGATCACATGTCCCATCTTCCGTGTTGTTCGCAGCTCATTATCCTTAACATCATATATTGGGCATCCCTCCCTAATAACTTTGAGGCACTCCAGATGTGACGCTTCCAAAGACAAAGATAATGCCCCAGACGAGTATTGTACCGCCATCGCCACGCCGCACACGCCATCCCGACCGACGCGGTACCCAACGCAGCCAAGTGGGTAGCCCCTAGGGGCAACTTGCTAAGAATGTGAGATAGTATTAATGTGCACATTTTCCAATGTACACATTAATGTGGGCACACATTTCCATGTGGCCACTTGATGCCAAGTGGGCCATACCCATAGGTGTAAATTAATGCACATTTTCCAATGTACAATATTCATTAATGTGCACACATTTCCATGTGAGCACATTTGGGTGCACACATTTCCATGTGGGCACATTTGGCCACCTAGCCCTTAAAGGCAAGTGGGCCCTTTTCCCAATTATCCCACATGCCAAAAGGGGATAATTGGAAACCCTAGCCACCCCCTTGTCTATATAGGGTTGGAAACCCTAACTAACCTAATTTTCGATTTTAGGGTTTTTAGAACTCGCTTTGGTCAGCCTCAACAAACCAAAACCGCATCCCGCATCACGGGAGAATTGCATCCTTAGTTCCTCGAGATTCGAAGCCCGCCAGGATGGTCGAAGCTCAGTCGAGGAGCCCCTCAAGGATCGTATTTGGCCAATTAGATAGTCTAAACCCTATTTTAGGCATTGAATCAATAGGTTTAGCCTATTAGATTGCTCATAGCAGCCCTCTCTAGAACTCTAGATAGCAGATTCTAACTAAAGAACCTAACTCTATGATATAGATTAGATCTTGTTCTTTAGTTCTTCCTCCAGATGTATATGGATGATGTATCTCTCAGAACTCCTTGTATTGGGAAGGGGGTAGAGACCCAAAGCTTTGTAGTTGATGCTCCTAGAGTAGCCTCTCTAGCACACCGTAGATGCGCCAGGCACAAGAGCCACACCCGGTTGTGGGTGAAGGGCGTGACCGGGCTTATAAGGAGGTTCATGTTCTCGACTTTGAACCACTCTCCGTGTGTAAAGATCACGGGGTCACCGTGACTAGGTCTAATGGCTTGCCACCGCTGCAGGTGGGCAAGGCATGGGCTCGACACTCGTGAGGTGGTGAATATGACCTTCCATTGAGTTCAAGTCAATACGGGCAAAGGGCCCCTAGTCACCTTTGAGTCAAGATCGTGAGATCTCTCGAGGGAGAAATCCCCACCGCCCCATCGAACCGGGAGATGTAACCAGATATAGCCCCTTTGGCTATGCATCCCGGCTACGCCAGTCCCAACACTTTTCAACCTACCGCAGTGTGCAATGTGAGGGGCGATGGAGTGGACAACCCTAGGCTATAAGCTTTATGCCAGCCAAATCCATTGCCATGAATTCTCGCCCCAAATGAACTGAGACCCAAGCCGCCGGGCCATCCCTTTGAGTCCGAGCCTTGGGTAGGATTCCCTATGTGATGTGCCGATCTTTGTCTATGCAGATATGTGGAGGACCATCCTTCGTGATGGTCATATGATGTTGATGTATGTGCTACCGACATGTATGTTTACGCTTTCCGCAGCCTAGGTAGGCCCCGAGGGAGATCGGTGTAATGACCCTTCCACTCTTCCCAATCGAACCCGGCCACGCCACAAAGTCACGGGAGGGCCCCAGATAGCATGGAGCTGGTATGGGGATGAACTCCTGCTTGTATACCTGCGAGGGCACCGTGATGCGAAGTGGGGACGCCACAAAGGGTATCGAGCAATGTTCTTGGAGACCAAGAGCAAAGCACCACCATGCTCCCAAAGAGTACTAACTTGATAGGATCCTCAAACCTCGAGAAATGGGAAATTTTTTCTCATTTTTGTAGTATATGCTAAGCTAGCAACAGTTAAAGTGAATTAGTAGCAGTTAAAGAAAAAAATTAGTGAGCCAAATAGGATGGTCTCACACGTCGCGCCAGAGCCGATTTTAAATTAGTGAGCCAAATAGGATGGTCTCACACGTCGCACCAGAGCCGATTTCTAAAATGTAGAAACCTGTCTGGGCGCAACGTGTGAGACATTGATCTGAAAACAGCTTAAAAAGTCAGCCAAATAGGAATGTAGAAACCTGTCTGGGCGCAACGTGTGAGACATTGACCTGAAAACAGCTTAAAAAGTCAAAAAAATTTAGAACGGTAACTTAGTAATTCGAATTTCAGCCTAGGAATTAGCTAGATCAGCTTTCTAATCTATTTAAACCTCATCTTAAAAGAATTCCCACAGTAGCGGGAATTGAACCTCCCACCCATAGGGAATTTCGGGCTGGGCGCAACATGTGAGACCATGCCCAAAAATGCCCAAAACAGCTCCAAATCGACCAAGTAAGGGGTCAATTCTGCCTAACTCAATGAGTTTAGTGGAATTACAGCCTTAGATCACTTAAATTGAGTAAGCCTAGCCCAATTAGGACCCATGTCTCACACGTCGCCAGACAGATTTCTACATTCTCAAAATCGGTCCAAGGCAACGCGTGAGACCTCCAAATTTTGAACCTCCATAACTTGAGCTACGTAGCTCCAAATCGCCTGAAATTTGTTGGGTTAGGACCGTTAGACAGCCTAGAATCCATTTATGACCTCAAATTAGATAGAAATGTCAAACCCCATCTCAAAATGACCAAAATTGCTCAAACCCTTGAATTGCTTTCCCCAAACCGTAGTTTGTTTGTAGATAGAAGCATACCCCATTAGTAGCTCGCAAGTATTCATCTCTCGCTCAAGCTGATGCCTTACTCCTAGGTAGAAGTGCTCAGAACACCCCTTTGTTATAGTCATCTAGACCTTAGCATAGCAACCCAAGTCCAACTGCTGGTACACCACCTCTCGCCGAGCCAAAGGCATAAACCTTGACCTAATTCTCAGGTCCTTCTAATAGAGTTTGACTTATATAGCCAGCCACATTGACACTCCCTATTGCCGATACCTAGAAAGGAGCTAGAGCCTAGAGCTGCCCAAGTCATTCCATGTGTAGAGATTGGACCCCCAAACCAACTTTGCTAGGACCTTAGAGTATACCTCAAACACCATGAGGGCTTTGCAAAACAACCCTTATGTCATGCCATACCACACGCCCTAATGTCCATAGACTTGTAAATTATAGATATGTCTCTAGTAATGCTGCCGAGCCATCTTGCTTGCTTATAGAGCCCAGATTATGGTAGGAGAGCCCTTCAAGTAGACTCTTAGACTCTAGGATACACGAAGCGCTGCTTTCAAGGGCGATCCGGCCAGAGCCACAGACGAGCTAAGGGCTTAACTTCTTGAAGACATCAAGGTCCCAAAATGCATGCACAAACAGATAAGGAGAGGAGACCGAAAAGGCAGACCCAAGAGGGGAAGCACAACGACAAACACCTCAACCGACAAACGAGTAGAACAGACACCACCGACCTATCATCAATCTCCATCAAATGGGAAGAATATTGGTAACCAACGGCACCAAGAATGTTCTAGATGTCAACCTCCTGCCACCACGCCCACGAGCTCACATCGAAAAGAGGATCTCAACGCCTTCACCAACTCGACGCACATGAGTTTCAAATGGAAGAACGCGAGACAACAAAAATACGTGTGCAGGAAGACGTTAGACATCGATGCCGCTAAGTAGCATCACGAAGCTAGAGCCGAGGGCATAATCTTCCGCCGAGGAGAGAAGTCATGGTGACACAGAGCCGATAGAAACCGCAGGGAAGACCACCACCACCTTTGCAGCCCAAAGAACTCAAGCTTAATGTCATGCAACGCCGCCAAAAGAAGCAACCAAGCTAAGCAACAACAAAGCACCTAAGGCTAATCAAGACGAAGCTTCCAGCCCCTTGCACCAAATGCCAGAAGAACTTTCATCCGCTCCAAAAAGTAGGAGACCATGAGGGGAGGAGACGATATCGTGAAGGAACATCTCCAACTTGAAGGCCTATATCAGCACTAGGGGCAAGATCAAGGAGGAGAATATTCTCGCTCACAGAATTCGGACCCGTGAACACCTAGAAACCAAAGGAAGGACGGCTTTACTACGCCGCCCAAGGAGGCGAGACTCGAATGGTGAGGACCCAAAGGACGGAGGAGACGACCTAGCCAAAGAGGTGTACAAATCACGCAAAAGGCACCGTAAGGAGCCATGGTAGGGGCAAGGGAGATGACCACACTTCCGTGCACATGAGAGCCACCTCGAATGAAGCAAAGCCCAAGCAAATGTGAGTCGACTCTAAATTCAACATGCGGAGGAATGACAACACCGCCGCATCGACCACGATCTCGAGCTTCAAGATATTCAAGAATGCCCGATCGCAACAGCCAGTGACCCTACTCAAGCTCGATCAATGGCACCGCAAAATCAGCAATCTTGCAACGACACACCGCATGTAGGGACGTGAGCGGTCACCGCACTCCTCGCGACGAACTTACACAATAAGGAGGAGCAGCTTTTTCAAGGGATCACATCGACGAACACTCTTCGCAACTTGAGGTGATCAGCCCGATCGTACATAAAGCTCAACAATAGTAGCAAAGATCTCAAGGAATCCCTGAGTCAACCGTAACGAAGAAGATGCAAAGAAAACCGGCGGATCAAACGCATCGAGGAAGGGAAACCTAAAGGAGTATAAATAATTAGGTAGATCTTCGTAGTTGTTTTGCAAAAGTGGATGAATTAAAATCCCAATGTAAATGCGTACATGTCTATTGTATATCTAGGATGTCCACATATATAGTGGAGAAACATGGGTTTAGAGTCATGTTTTAAAGATTTAGCGCTTAGATCAGGAAGCTCCTTCACTTCGACTACCAAAGGAGGAAACAAGGAAGCACAACCATAGCCCAAGATCAAAATGGAAGAGCAAGTACGAGGGAGAAACGCCCAGAGCCCAAGCAAACCTTCAACTCCAAACACTTCGGGAAGTGCCCTCAAGTAGAAGACCGCTCGTCCAGCACAATGTCAGGATAAGAGACAACGCCGATCATGTGGGGATCATCAACGGCACCGTGACATCGCCGTATAAACACTACCTCTTGTAGCAAAGGGGCAGCACTTGACTAACTTATGACATGAGTGGCCTCAACAATGGAAGGAGGAACACCCCGACATCAACGAGCCAACTAAGAAGGCAACATCTCGACGACCATAATCCCACCTTGTGGCAATATAGGGTGATGCGCTATGACACGTGTATTAGATGGAGATGCACTTACGAAAGGCACCGCCGATGAGGAGACATGCCTTCAACAACTAGGTGACTGGCTTCGGCCGATACTCCTACCAAGAATTAGAAGAGAAGAAGCCGACCATATCTCCGACATGTGGCACGCCAAACGCCCAAGGTAGAAGCATTCGACGCCTTAACGACAAGGATAGCAATCTGAAGCACCTTCGCTAAAAAGAGAGTTCAAGATAATAGCCGTGCTATTCAACGACAAGAGTATATCTAAGGCGCAGTGTACTTCTTCAATGCAAGGGTCAAGCCAGCAGAGATAAGGATCCATCATCCCGACAAACGAACCATCGTGGAGGAGAGTCATGATGCCTTACTTGCCAAAGAGACCGAAATGCATAGAAGGACAAAGGTCGAACTGAAAGATGGAGAAGTGCTAGCAACCGACTTCTTCCACGAAGCTTCCCGTGAGGCAAAGGAGGATCAAAACCGACGAGCACAATCAAAGTCACCGGAGGGTACCTCAAGACAAGAAGACGGCATAGCACCGTGGAACGTGACAACGCCCGCCAGTGATCGAGGGGATCAAACGAAGAAGTTTGGAAGCTCGATGGAGAACCAACTAGGTGAGGCGAAAGCCGATGACTTGCACGCTGCCTTGCATGCAACTTGGTGAACCCAAGGATGAACGATTCAAAGAACAACCGGCAGAAGAGAACAACCCGTGAGGAGTATAGCCAAAGGAATCGCCAAGACATTACCTCAAGAGACGCCTTCAAATAGCTTCAAGTATCATGAAGGGGGAACAATTATTGCCCGAGAACGTGATCAAGAAGCGCATCGAAATGTCGGCATCAACGACAAGCACACCTTAGTTAGAATGTGATGCAAAGCGGTTGTGCCATAGCCGACAAACATCGGAGGGCCCAAGTATATCAACAAGTTACCCCTGAGTGCGTACCCGTGCAAAATAGGAGGATATAGATCGTCAACACCATTGCACCGAGGAACACCGATGACATTGCCAAGGAGTAGGTGTCCAACTCAAGGGAGGCACAAAGGGAGACCTAATAGCTCTAGTAGTAATTGTAATTATATGAGCTATATATTTGCATGTATAGTTCCCTTGTTATTCCTTCCTCCCATAGCGTAACGCATCAAAGGAAGAGATGTCATGCAAGTTTCGGGGGTGAAGCAATCAACATCGCCAACACTCTTCTGCAACACGATAACGACAAGAGGACTCGACGTATGAGACATCGATGGAGTCGAAGAAACAATATCGGATACAGAGTCATCCTTTAGCTGCCAAGACAAAGAGTTCAAGATGAAAGATCTCTTTCAACAGTGCCACTTTCAGGCATTTGAAAAGCGGCATGCAAGATTCAAATGATCAACTACACCATCAAGCCACCAGCAATAAGAGGCTTCTAGCGAACAAAGTCAACCTCTACATCAAAGAGGAGCCACTGTCAAGGAGACCGGTATCGAAATTACTTCGGAAGAACGTTACCTTGCTCCTTCAAGCGGTAAACGAGCGGATGAGCTTCTAGCAAGCTCAAAGATCTAAGGCCATGGGGCCTAGTAGGTTAAATGTATGGATGGTAACATCCATATTGGGATTAGAAGGCAATTCCGGATATTCTCGTTGAAAGGATTGCCCAATTGGGAAGGAAATGCCTAGGAGTAACTATAATTATACACGATTGTTAACAGACATCCAATGTATTGAAACCACTTGGTGAGATTGATCTCCTCACTAAGAAGGAATCATTACTAGGATAATTGTGGACCATGTATAAATCTAGTATCTCCAAAGAATAATCCAACCTAAAAGAAAAGAAGTAATCTAACAAGTCCGGCCAACTTGTTACGATGACATCAATTCGATTGGTAGGAATATTCCAAGAGTTTAAATAACTAAGAAAGGGGGAATCTCTAGAATAATAAAATAATAGTACATGCAAGGTACATCTAAAATAAGAATTATAGTAATCAAATAGTCTTTTGAGACAAAAGGAATTGTCGTCATGACAAAACCTTGTGGTTTAGAATCGTTCTAACTAAGTAGATAACCCATAACTATATTGAAATAAATGATAACATAATATGTGCATCCATCTTAGATGGTTATATATGTTAGCTAAGGCTAGTAACTTAATGCGCTAAGTAAGAAGCGTATAACCTCTTAAGGGGAGAGAATAGATATGACGTTGTGTGCAATGTCATTGAAGGGGTGCAGGACCATTTTCTTTTCGAAGAAAGTGGGAGGGCTCAATTTTATGATTGAACGTGACTTTGCAACCGAATTGACCGACCATTCAGAATAGAGTTCACTCCGCAATGGCCGGCGAATAGAGCGTAAGATAGATAGATAGATAGCTCAGAGGCCTTCAACGTCTGACCCGGCGTAGTAGTGATCTACACCAACGAAGTGGAGCAAAACTATGGGAGCAATGAACGACCAAGTCACCTCCAAACTACTCGACGCCGGCTCAATGAGTGGATGCGTTCTAGCCTTAGGTAAGGTATGCGCATGTATTATAAGCTTTAATGTGTCTTATTGATAAGTTAAATATAGACCCTAATAACTGCATAGAAATTGTTGTAATGATATGTATCATAGGGAAATAAGTTAAATAACAACGATAATGTGAAGTAGCATGTTAATTAATCCTTCGCAAGGATGCAATTCCTTCCAAGGATAGCTATAGGTCCTTATAAATATAAATAGAAAATAGAATTCGGATATACTTAAGTGCATCTTAGGGATATACTTCCAAGGGTAATGCAGGACCCAAGGAAGAGAATAAGAAGCACATCTAATTCTTGTGTATGATAATTAAAACCCTGTCTATAATACAATAGGTCTAAATCAGGGTTATTGTTTAAATAATTGCGATCTAAAAGTCGTTAAATATTGCAAAGATTAGAGTAAATATAATGGTACTATCGGAAGTAATGTATCCGATAATATGATAATGTTAATTCATAAATATTACCTTAGGGTAATTATGTTAATCACATGCATTAAGGGAGCCAAAAAAAAAAACGGGCATATGGAATTTGTGTAGATTAATTCTATGTGTAGTTAAGATTAATCTGCGCATGCAACCTATGCTTGGTATGGATTGCATGCGTTGTTACCGATGATGAGACCACTACGGTGATCTCTAGGGCGTGGTGTAAATGTCAATGTAGGCATGACCGCGTTTCCGCTTGGACGAGTGGAAGGTAGATTAGAAAGTCTACTGTCCCCACGAAGTAGAGCGACCTCGAGAAAAAGGAGGTCATTGAGGAATGCATTGATAGGAAAGGCACCTTTAGCCCCATATATGCTTTGATAGGAGGAATCTATCCTTCACGCCCCCCACGCGGGAAGGATATCCTCCACGCTGGGCAACTAGAGGTGTAGGCATGAGCGGCATATAGGCATATAGGCGCTGTCTCCACGGCCATAATGGAAGATCCACCCTCTTCCTACGCCGGGAGATTAGCCATGCATCCATGTAGATAGGTGGGGTGGTCACCATATAACCAAAATTTTTTTGTAATAATTAGTAATAGGTAGGTCGACCTGCAGGCCAATAGAGCGCTCCGGAGGGCAAGGAGGTCGAACTACGAAGGCTTGCAACACAAATTTTGTTATAATGTGTTGCAAGGGATGAAGGGTACCTTAGAAGTGTAAATTTTGTATGAAATTGATAAACTTTGATAAACTTAAATGTTGTATTAAGTAAGGTTAATAATTACCTTGCGTGGATTAAGTTATGATGTGATAAGTTAATAGGATAACGAAATAGTAATGTCTTAAACATTACCTTAGAGTAATTCTAATAATTAAGATAGTAAGTATGTAATTATAGATATTGTAAAATTAATGCAGGATTTTAAGGTGCGAAGACCTGCAACACAAATTTTGTTGGAATGTGTTAGAGTACCTTAAATAATAATTGTATATGAAAGTGTTAAATTGTGATAAACTAAATGTTGTGATAATAGAAACTAATAAGTACCTTATTTTAATAGAAGTTACGAATTGACAACTTATTTGATAATGTAATGGCGTAATAATGATTTAAAAATATTATCTTAAGGTAATCGTAATAAATGTGTAAAAGTATTATAGTAGTATATCGTATGCATCGGGTTGATTGCGGGTTAGGAAGATTCAAGGTGGGGAGAACCACGATCTTTTGAGACAACATCATTTCAAGGTGGGGAGAATGTGGCGTTCGGCGCGATATCGCTCGGGGCGTATATTGCTTTGCCACGTCACGCGATACACGCCACCCACGGTGGCGATACGCCAACGTGTAGCCAAGTGGGTAGCCCCTAGGGGCAACTTGCTAAGAATGTGCATTAGTATTAATGTGCACATTTTCCAATGTACACATTAATGTGGGCACACATTTCCATGTGGCCACTTGATGCCAAGTGGGCCATACCCATAGGTGCAATTAATGTGCACATTTTCCAATGTACACATTCATTAATGTGCACACATTTCCATGTGAGCACATTTGGGTGCACACATTTCCATGTGGGCACATTTGGCCACCTAGCCCTTAAAGGCAAGTGGGCCCTTTTTTCCCAATTATCCCACATGCCAAAAGGGATAATTGGAAACCCTAGCCACCCCTTGTCTATATAGGGTTGGAAACCCTAACTAACCTAATTTTCGATTTTAGGGCTTTAGAACTCCTGCTTTTGGTGCCTCAGCGAAAACCAATCCCATCAGAACTTCTGCACAGGAGAATTGCATCCTTAGTTCCTCGAGATTCGGCGTTTGGAAGGATGGTCGAGCTCAGTCGAGGAGCCCCCAAGGATCGTATTTGGCCAATTAGATAGTCTAAACCCTATTTTAGGCATTGAATCAATAGGTTTAGCCTATTAGATTGCTCATAGCAGCCCTCTAGAACTCTAGATAGCGATTCTAACTAAAGAACCTAACTCTATGATATAGATTAGATCTTGTTCTTTAGTTCTTAAGTGATGTATATGGATGATGTATCTCTGTGAACTCCTTGTATTGGGAAGGGGGTAGAGACCTAAAGCTTTGTAGTTGATGCTCCTAGAGTAGCCTCTCTAGCACCTGCTTGTAGATGCTGCACATGTGCACAAGAGCCACACAGGTTGTGGGTGAAGGGGCGACCGGGCTTATAAGGAGGTTCATGTTCTCCGACTCTTGAGCGACCCCTCGGTGTGTAAAGACTGCGGGGTCCTTTGTGACTAGGTCTAATGGCTTGCCAGCTGCGTGTGGGCAAGGCATGGGCTCGGCACTAATGGGTGGTGAATATGACCTTCCATTGAGTTCAAGTCCCGATCACGAGGCGGGGCCCTCTAGTCACCTTGAGTCGGCATCGTAGATATCCGGAGGGAGAAATCCCTACACCCCCCATCGGGCCCGGGAGATGTAACCCGTGGATATAGCCCCTTGGCTATGCATCCGTGGGCCTCTGATCGAGTCCCAACACTTTTCAACCTACTCGCAAAGTGTGCAAGGAGGGGCGGATGGAGTGGACAACCCTAGGCCATGTTCTTATGCCCGACCAAATCCATTGCCATGAATTACATGCGCAATGAACTCTGGAGACCCAAGCCGTCGGTCATCCCTTTGAGTCCAGCCTTGGGTAGGATTCCCTATGTGATGTCTTTGATCTTTGTCTATCAGATATATGTGGAGGACCATCCTTCGTGATGGTCATATGATGTTGATGTATGTGCTATACGACATGTATGTTTACGCTTCGCAGCTAGGTAGGCCCCGAGGGAGGCGGGGTGCAATGACCCTTCCACTCTTCCCACTTTGGAACCCCGTCCACGGTTCGCGGTGTCCGCGTCAGAGGGCCCCAGATTAGCATGGAGCTGGTATGGGGATGAACTCTGTTTGTATCGGTGAGGGGCAATCAGTATCGCAGTGGGGGCGTCACACGGATCATGAGCAGTGGATAGTGCATGCAGATGTGAGTCACCTGAAGGACAAACGATGACAATAGTAAAGGACCTCTCAGTTGTCAATCCTATACAGCTGGTAAAGAAGATGTTTTAGTCCTTCTGGTTCATGCCCATATCTCCTCTCCCACCCCTGCTATCCAACACACAGGTGATATGTTTCTAAGGGAAGTAATTGGTTCTGGCAAGAGATCTTTGTACCCAATGGAGACTGAATACTGGACAATGTCTTCTTCTCCAGTTAATCTTCTTCACAAGGGCCACTTTTCTTCTCAACTCGGCAGTACCTTAGGGGGTAGAGTCTCTTTAACGTTTTGCATTTTTAGCCTTCCAATTCTTTAGGAAGTCCTTTGACCAGAATACAAACTTCTTGATGTCATCATTACTGACCTTGTATTTGTCCAGCAATCCAATTTCAGATAATGCCACATCCCCCGATAGCCTTTGTAACTCAGCTTCTACAGCTAACTTCATTGTACGTACATCCTTCACATGGCTACAACACTCAACGAAGGACAT
Organism: Isoetes taiwanensis; assembly: GCA_021234155.1. NCBI lineage: Eukaryota > Viridiplantae > Streptophyta > Lycopodiopsida > Isoetales > Isoetaceae > Isoetes > Isoetes taiwanensis. The sequence goes on along the minus strand of JAJEKV010000057.1, from coordinate 4,977,731 downwards.
CCTATCCTTAGTGAAAGCACTCTTCTTGTATAAGACTTCCTTCTTCAGGCACTGGTCTAAAATCCAAATGGTCTCAGCGTCGTCTAGCCCCTGAGTCTTTCTCATCTCTGTCACATTCAAGTCAAAGATGCTTACATCAACAAGAGGCATCCTACCCATAGTATCTGGCAGCTTCTTTTGTGCACAAGCATCCTAGAATTCATTCCACTTGAGCCATACTGCCTCCTTACAAAAGACAATCTTATACGAGTCTGTTGGACCTGACCTGCTAGATGTACTATCAGAAAGATCTCCAATGTCATCACCACTTTTTTTCTTTGATTTTCTTGCAGTCTTCTTCTTCTCCTGTATAATTGTCTGCGACAGAGTCCGCTCCAACAGCTTGAACGCCTCAGACTTTGACCCGCCCTGTCTGGTGGGTAATGGGCAGCCATATTCCACCCACTGTTGACGGGCTTGGCACAGTTGCTCCATGTATAGACTACAATAGTATAGACATTGAATCATTATCATAGAACAGAAACACGCCGAGCGCGATTCGAATAGAACTGAATTGGTCAACATAGAAAGCACGCCTGGCGTGAAATGAATTAAGCTACTAATGCAATTCATGCAATGCGTGCTTTTAAAACAAAGCAATTCACGCCAGGCATACTTTTAAATCAATTGAATTCACGACGGGCATGCTTTTAAATCAATTGAACTCACGCCAGGCGTGCTTTTAAATCAATTGAATTCGCGCCAGGCGTGCTTTTAAATCAATTGAATTCATGCCAGGCGTGCTTTTAAATGAAAGCAATTCACGCTAGATGTGCTTTTAAATCAATTGAATTCAAGCTAGGGGTGAATTCAGGGGTGAATTCAATTCATTTAAAAACATGTCTGGCGTGAATTGTTTTGATTTAAAAGCACACCTGGCATGAATTCAATTGATTTAAAAGCACGCCTGAATATTAAAATGATAACATCCTAATGTAGTTAATTATCTTTTGTATAGAAATATCTTCCCCATTTCATTTAAAGTTGCACTAATCTCAACCATATCTGCAGGTTAAGTATTGGCATCCAGGAGTCGACACCTCCTATACGCATAGTGATTATAGAACATTATTTGGCATGTTTGTTCTACCTGCTTGACGAGGGCCTTTTGTGCCTCAACGGAATGTTGCCGGTCGATGATGACGAAATCATTTAATAATAACTCCTCGACGTTCGTCCACACAGCAGGCTTGTTCGAGATCGTATCCCAAGGTAAGACATCCGCTGACATAGGCATTTGACCTGGATTACTAATCATGCTCTGAACAATCTCCATGGCATGTGCTGGATCATATCTTCTGCTAACATAAATGGAGCTTGGTGAATGGATGAGGGACTTCACATGGATCTAAAAAGTTTCCTTAAGACCACATGGATAATTGTCAGAGTACTTATTCACCTTGTTCATGGCCTCTAGCTGCGCCACCCTGTCCTGTTCATTCTAAAAAACAGAAGCCTCCATGCCTTCGACAACCGCAGGTTGAACATCCTTCCCTAGACTTAGACCCTCCTAGAAGCTTTCAAGTCAGCTAATTCTCTAGCTTGCTGCAAATAGTGACTTGGTGTCGGTTTATTGAACATGCCTCTATGCACAGCTGTAACCTCATGGCAAATTGATATTTGCGTAACTGCTACATTAGTGGGCCAGCCATACTTAAAACATGTCTCACCATTCACATCTTCATCAAGGTATCTTTGTATATAGTAGCTCTACAATGAGTAAGTCTGAGCAGATCTTTCTTCTGCTTATGTGTCATCTCCAAGAGCAATTTGCAGTTGGTGTCATCCTCTTCATCACAAGAAATTAGGATCCCTTGTTTGGTCATCTTGTTTGTTTCCTTTTTCCTCGAGAAGAGCGTTAAGTCGAGCTTGCCATTTGTCTTGGCGAGGTCAACATATCACTCGGCACCCTCGTCCATTTCCTCTTCAGGGCACGCAGGGTCAGTGGTTGCTATAAGAATGGGCCCTTCATCATCTAAGGTGAGATCATATGGTATTGCATCTGGGTCGTCTACCCTTGGTTTCTTACCAGGAATAGACCCCGAATTATTAGGGGTTTTCTTCCTCTTTGGCACTGCAAAAGAAGATGAACATTATTTAGAATACTTTTCAGAACAAGAGATCGTGCTTGGTGTGAATTTAAAGCTAAACTAGTATAACTCACGCTTGGCGTGTTGGTAGCTCCTATTGTGAACCATGCTTGGCGTGAATTTGGAGCTAAATTAGTATGCATCCACATTTTAAGCTATGTACCCTTTATGCATCCATATTTCACACCTCATTGAAGACTACTATCTCTAATTGTCAAACCTCCAGTTCACGCTGAAGGTGAACCTCGCTATTTAAAACCACTAAGAATTATATTCTAAATAGGTGTGTACCCCTCTGTTAAAAACTACTAAGAACTATATTCTAAAAATCAGACCAAAATTATATTCCAAAAAAACAAAGAATCAGAGCATTAACTGAAGGTAATGTACCTTGTACATTGCAAGGAAATAACTCAAACTCATGAAAGCATAATATTCTCTACACAGTGTGTATTCTGTGGCAAAAAAACATATTACATACCTTGAATAGGGGTCTGATCAACGTCCTCTGAAACTTGAGAAGAGCCAGATTCTGAGTTTCCTCTGCCACCGCTTCCTCGGCCCCGTCTGCCTCGACCACCTCTCGTTTTAAAAGACATCTCCGGATCACCTAGTAACAATGTTGGAAGGTCGCCTGGATAAGCGCTCGAGCTGCTTGAAATGAGCTGCCAAGAAATAGCTTTTTCTACCTGTACGAGAAATTTGAATTTCAAGAAAACTCAATATGCAGTTTCGAAATATTCTTGACACAAAAAAATAATAGTGACAAAGATTCACTTAAAAAAAAAAAGAACCCGTCCGTCGACTTCTTTCATTGAGTTTTTAAAAACCAATCTACCGTGTTCTTTCATTGATTACTTTTATCCCGCCTAAACATAGTTAACCTAATCTTTCTTCTAATTCGAATTTTTCCCGACCGCCTGCGTTTCCATAGCGCCTGTGATTTCGAGAACTCGAATCGCCTTCTCAAGAATGGCTACAGAATTCTGGTACGCATCTCATTCCTATAGCTTGTACAATAATTTCCAATAGTAGGCGTCTGAATAGGCAATTGTCTGCAGTGTCGAAGATGAATGTCTCATGTTAACTACAAATCAGAAAAGGAAAGTAGGATTATGCAAGATCGACTCCATCGATCCGACTGCAAACTGTCATGGAATTCCGCTCGAGGACAAATATGTCCGAGTTACATTGATTAACTGTTGCGCTATGGATGAACCTCGCAGACACCCCGGTGGGGATACGGTTGGTGAAAGTGTTGGAACTTTTGTTGCATGGCCAAGAAACTGCTTAAAAAAGGTATGCAACATGTATTATATTGTAAAAATATAGAAGTAGACAAAATTTGTTGTATTGATTGGCAAAATTTTACAATTATAATCTGGATAAATTAGACATACAAAATCCCAGACTGTTTCAAGCCCAGTCTACTGTTTCAAGCTCCCATTTCCATTCTAGGGCGTAGTAAATTCTTCAGGTAAAACCCAGGCTCCAACTCCACCTCTACCTCCTGCTCCTGGTCCTGCTCCATTGGTTGAGGCATTGCGTTGTATGCCGCCTGCGGTAGTGGTTCGTGTTGAGGTATGCGGGCATAGAGGCTGGCTACTAAGAAATGAAGCTCCTGATTCTGAATCTCAAGCTGGCGATTGCGAGATTCGAGGCCTTTGATGTGGCATAGAACACGGAATATTCCAGAGATCAATGGTCAGAAATAAAAGATGCAAAAAAAGCCAACAAATCAATGCATGAACATCATTATTGAAGTGGTCAGATAATACGGCCAGCCTCCGTGTGATGTCAAGGGCCTCAGAGCTCAGATGTAAAATGGCCCTGCGCTCTGCATTCATCAACATCACTTGATCCAAGTATTGAAGGGGATGCAAGATTTGTGCAACTGGAGCTGAGCTCAGAGGGGCTTCAGCCGGACTGGAGCGGGTTATTATATCAGGTAGGGTTTGTAGTTTGGTTTTTCAATGCTAGATGATGATTATTCATTTTTATTTTATTTTATTATTTTTTTTTCGTATGGTTTCTTAGTTCACAAGGTAGTTTTCATTGCCTTGTGATAATATTACCATCAAATTTGCACTTTGCATAAAGGTATCCGGATCAAAAAGTACAAAAAGCAGGTATCTATCTTGATAGATCTATGTCAAATTATATGTCAATAAGCTTTCCAACAATTCCAAGATCATTTGAACCTGACCCCTGTAGCTCACGTTATGAGCGCGGAAACAATTTTGACATTCTCCCTATAGCGTTTCTCTTCTTTATCTATTTTTATTGACCTAGATATTACATACAATAGTTAGGTAAAAAAGAACCTCTTATAAGATTCTTATTTTTTTCCCAACCAAAAATTTGTAAAAAGCATTTGCAAACGTAATAGAACTTTATTTTGGAAACCAATGTTTTTTCTTAACATGTATAAATCTCAAGGGCAAGATGCTTTAAGCATATTCGGAGTTGATGCTTGCTCCTAAATTCGCCACGTTGTTTTGGAAGAAAAAAATAGGGAAAGAAAAAAGCCAAAGAAAAAAAATAGAAAAAAAAAAGCACCTGGACTGGGATCGCTGCCATCATCATCGCCATCGCCTGCAACAGCAACGGCATCGGTTCTTTAAGCTACCCGACTCTTCTGGAATCGTCTGGGCACATCTCCCTTCATCAAAACGGGATGGCCCTTTGTCAAAACGGCATGGCAGATTTGTGGGAAAAGTTCTGGCTGAAACTTGGCCGCTGTGCACACCCAACAGAATCGGATTTTGTATTTTTGTCAATTTTTATTCTTGCGAGTTATTTCTTATTCAAATTTGAGCCTGAAGGCTAGTCTGCACCATCTTTGTATCAATATTTTTTAGGTTTGAAGCGGTTAGCTATCATAGATGCTTCCATCGACGATTTGGGGCAATTTAATCCATCTTCATTCACAGATGGCCTAATCCAAACTGACAATTTTAGGGCAACGATTACTTGGACTGCCGACAGCCCACTGTTATTCATTCAGGTCAGTACTCCAGCAACAACATCATTTTAGCATTTCAGCTCCAGGCAAGCAAAAGCAAAGATATTTGTAAACGGATTGCAAAGATTTGAGCTGTTGGAAACGGGTCGTCGCTGCCTCAGTTTTAATTTCCCATTCATGTATTTTCTATAAATCTTAATAGCTTCGAAGTCCGTCTTCACCGCCATAGCTTTTGTTCTGCTTCTAGACCAGTTGCAAGGTTATGTTTGAATTCTTTGAGTCATTGGTTAGTGCCCCTTATTCTTAGGCAGAGGATTCAAAGGGTTTAAGCTTTAACTATAGAAAAGGAAACCTCTAAGAATTTAAAAGAACATGACTATATCCCATGACATGCTGTCACTTTATACAGTGAACGGTTGGTTTATCAGATGGATTCTAATCTTTGGGATCAGCGAGACATCTGTAATTTTACATACTTTCTCATATAAGGTATCCAACCTTCAACATCACCAGAATTGAGGCTACAAAATACCTTCCAGACTGAGGATTTGGCTGAATATATATTGTTGAGGTCTTAAGCTGTAAATTTGAGCAAGAAATAGGCACTGATGCTCTTGGGGGGAAACTTATTCTTCATGCTACACAGGGTAATAGAGTAGGTATTGAAATGCCTGCTACTTTTCTTGCCCTTGAAGAAAAGGCTGGAGATTATAAGGCTGAAGATTTCCAGCCTCCATATCCTTATGACTATCTTTATTGTGGATCCTCATTGTATGGTGATATGAGCCCTCAAAGAATGAGAGAATGGATAGCTTACCATGCTAAATTCTTTGGTCCCAGAACACATTTTGTGTTCCATGATGCAGGAGTCATTCATCCAGATGTTCAAAAAGTTTTAGATCCTTGGGTTAAGGTTGGGAGAGTTACAGTACAGAACTTTAGAGAACAAGAGAAATATGATGGTTATTATTACAACCAGCTTTTGATTGTTAATGACTGCATGAAATACAAGTTCATGGCAAACTGGACATTTTTCTTTGATGTTGATGAGTATTTTTCTTTGACACTGGAGAATGTCCTTGCTGAGTATGAGAATTATACTCAAGTTATGTTTGAGCAGGCTCCTATGGCTAGCAACATATGCTTGAAAGAAGATGAAAACAAACTGCATCATCAAGGTAATGTCGCAGATTCTATATATTTCCAAGATGTTCATGGCATAATATGTCATGAACATCGTGGATTATGTTATAATGCTACATTCTTTTGTTCCAATTCTAACTCTTTTACAAATGCCTTTATTCGCAGCCAATGGGAATAATCTTAGGATTATATCTTGCTAATTTGTATAGCTTTCTGGCTTATTTTGTACATTTGAAATTTGTGATTAGTTTTTCGGAGTTACAAAGTGTTCGGATTTGAAGTTCTCTCCCATGCGTCTCTAGTTGTAAATAGGTCAAAAAGAAACTAATTTATCAGAACCAGCGCTGTTATATTATATTATGTAATCAAGACATGCAGAACCTAAATGTCTCGCAAGTGCTAAATAAAATTGAAAGATATTCAATTGCTGATAATAGAAACAAATAAAGCACTTTGAAGGCATATATCTATTTTTTAAATTTGCTTTTCCCAGCATTCCGAAAACTTTTTGGATTTTTTTCCCAGGTTAGTTTTCTAAGATCTACAAGCTTTTAGCTGCCGGAAAAATTTATAGGTATTCCAAAAATCAGTTTGTGGCTTTTCGTAAGATTTTTTAATTCTAGGTTTTTATCTATGCCGAATTCTTCTTCTGTCCGAATTCTTCTTCCGTCTTTTGGCTTTGCTCCACCTTATCCGATCGAGAGGGGAGTACAGCTCCGCATGCAGCCATGCATTTGCCTCCAAAACGATTTGCTCTAGACTTACGATCTACAGTCTTGAGATTATACCTTGCAGGGTTGGATTTGAAGACTAGATATAGGGTTTTGGGTTGTCAGTTGAGGGTTTTCGTCTAATGCTGCTCTTAATATTTTATGTCGTCATTTGAAATTGATTTGCATCATTGAAGATCCAGAAGATGATGAAGCCATTTTGTTTAGATGGTGATAAGCCATATCCTTGAGCTGCATGGAAACAGAGTTTTGGTGACCTGCATAAATTTATTGCAGTTGGATCTGGTCGGCCTGGATGCAGTAGCCTCAGAATTGTGTCTCTATCTGCATGGCAAGAACCATGTTGGTGTTGGTGGAGTGTTCGTCTCCTGCTCTTCTGCGAGATCTACAACCTAGATCACACAGGTGAGTGCCTTTGAAACTCTTTAAAATAATTTTAATAGGTAAGATGGGCTGATAATTTGTTTTCAAGTTATGGGCATCTCTACATGCTACTATCTTCTGAGAAAAAGGGTCAGGAATTTGATTGATCAAGGCAAAAACAACAAGCTGTTATGTAGAGAATATGGACTCTCCAACCCTCAACATATGGAAGTTTGTTTCCTATTTCTAATGTTGTGTTTCTTTAGTTCTTCATCTCTTTGTTAATGAATTGTTGATGATCCATGACAAGTCGTTTTTCCCATTGCCACAATTTTGAGGGCACTCTGTAAGGACTTATTTCACATGGCTTTTATCTGATGCTAAGGTTTTATTTTGTTTATCCATATCTTATAACTTCGTTATGATAAGGAACAAGGATTTTAATTCTGTTCTTGATAATGAAGGGGATGCAAATGCTCCACTATCTTCTTTTTGTAACACATATGCAAAACAAAACATTTGGAGCAAGGATTGCTTTAATAGCTCTTGTTAGATTTCAAACAGACTACAAGCAAAGAAATAGGCTTCCTTGGTGTGGTTTGGACCAAAGTTTGTTGATAGAAATGGATGACACATGTATACTTCCTTTTTTCAAATGTCTAATATTGTAGCAAAATAACAGGGGGTTTCAGGGGGATTTGATATGGATGTAAAAAATAACAATTCCTGAAACCATAGACAATATATCCCTAAAACAATTGAATGGGTTGTCATAAAAAAAAACATAGATTCAAGATAAAAAATAATCACATGAGCTCACTGGGTATATTGGTTAAAGTAGTCATATTAGGACATTGAGTTATTTTGGTAGAGGTTCGAGCCCCCTATTTCATATTCTAAAATCTTAGGCAAAGCCGATATTCGCTCAAAACCGTAGGCGAAATCGTATCTATATTTCAAAATCATAGGTGCTAACAGGCGCCAACATATGTTCTGGGTCGTAGGATCGACAAATCCGACGACTGTGGTAGTCCAGGGTGCATCTCGTCTAGAATATGTAGCAAAATAATAGGGGGTTCCAGGGGGATTTGATATGGATGTAAAAAATAACAATTCCCTAAAACAATTGAATAGGTTGTTATAAAAAAAGAAACATAGATTCAAGATATAAAATAATCACATTAGCTCACTGGGTATATTGGTTAAAGTAGTCATATTAGGACATTGAGTTATTTTGGTAGAGATTTGAGCCCCCGTATTTCATATTCTAAAATCTTAGGCAAAGTCATACAGAGGTTCGATATTCGCTCAAAACCTTACGCGAAATCGTATTTATATTTCAAAATCAAAGGTGCCTCCAATCATAAATGACTATAAGCGAAATGAGAGGTGCTAACAGGTGCCAACGTATGTTCTGGGTCGTAGGATCGACAAATCCGACGACTGAAGTAGTCCAGGGTGCATCTCGTTTAGAAAACAACAATAGATGAACATGCATACCATGGTTGTAATGTATCTGTATGAGTCTTTAACAAGTGTTTTATTGTGGTTACCGTAGTTGCCCTTTCAACTGCCTTTGATACTTTGCATGTTATAGGGACACGAGCTCCTTGACTGCATTTGCAAAGGCTCTATTATATGGATTCTAAATCCTGCTACTCTTAGGTAAATAATTGCCCTAATTTTGTGGAGTTAAAAATTCTCCTAAATTAGAAGGATGAGGATTGTAGTACAACATTATATAATTCAGCTCGAATTTGCTCCGCCTATCCATTTGAATGTGCAGTTGTTTAAAAGCAAACTTTTGTTCAAATGATAAATGCCTTTGTTGCAAGTTTGTTTTGCATTGTCTCTTTTAAATTAGACACCACCAAATGCTATAGAAATGCAGGGAATATCGGTTTGAGACTGTGACTTATTTTCAGAGCATGGAGAAGTATGGCTACTGTGCTCTTTTTATTGGCAATCTTCTTTACTTCCTCTGCTAGGAATCCCAGAGCCCAAAAGCAAGTTAGTAGCAGAAGGGTGATGTATGCATTTTGCTTGCCATAGTTCTGCTTTTTACATATCTTAAGGAAGAGGCTCCTTATATGAATTTCAAATGGGGCCAATACAATGCTGCATTTTACAAACCAATTATTGTGACTAGTTTTTCAACCTTAAATATTATTTGGAGCTATCTAACCCCAGTGTTATTTCAGTGTTTGGAACTTCGTCCTTTTGCGGGCATCATTGAATTTCTTTCTGAAAGGCGCATGCTATTCATTTATCGTATTCTAAATTGATGTTTATCCTAATGTATACTTGGCTTCTATAGATTTAGCTGCCTGCCATTAGTTGAAGACCCTGCATGATGTTATGGATTATACCATAGTTATGGAGGATACCATCCAAAGCTTGCTTACATCATGACCCATCCAAAACATATAGCTGGCGTTCATTTTGAGCTCCATTGTCTTTTGAAAGTTTTAGACCACCACTTGACTATTTTTGACACGCCATGCTGCAAATACCAGACATGTTAAAGGTACTTATCATTGTTATTAAGTGAAAATTACTACAGTTGTCCATTAATTTCGAAACGGAAAATTTTTAGTAACATTTCACAGGAACAAGATTGCTTGAACACGGAGGATTGTGGCTGGATGCATGCTGCGATAATTTTCTGGACTTCTCCAAATATGCCAGCATGCTCAAGGCTACCATTTTTCCCTTCAGTTGATGGTTTTAAACAGTAAGGCAACCAAGCCTAAGAATTCTAGGATGCTATGAGTTCTTCCTTGAATGGCATGCTTCATGGCCATGTTGTGTTATTTTGCATACAAAACTCATGATGTTGTGTTATTTGCAATCTAATTTGCATCATGGACTCATATTAGAAGCTCTACTGAATGATTAGCTTTGGTGTTGAATCCGGGACAATAACTATGCATATTTATGCATCTGCAAGTTCCTATATCGGACACAGGATCTGATTGCATTAATTCTAACAAGAACCTCCATGTTCTGATTGCATTTAATTCTAACAGGAGCCTCCATGTTCTGATTGCATTTAATTGTAACAAAAGCCTGCATGTTCTGAAGGCTTTCTCCATGAAAAAGCGAGAAAAATGAGATATCTAGGTGTTTTTTGTTCTTTATGTATTTAGGTTAAACTACAGAAGCTATACAACATTACCATTCCATATATTTGAATTATGCAGCCATGGTTCTAGTTTGCTGAATCTCCTTAGATTTTATTCTCATGAGCTCTTCGTGACAAATTACAGAGGAGAATAACATTTCAGCAACAGGAGAACAATATTTAAGGTATATAATAGTGGATAATCACTGACCTTTAATCACAATATCTTCTGCCTAATAACTGTTGTTGCGAATATCCTTCGCTCTCTTTGCAATGCTTAATGAGCTTTGAATCTAACTTTTTGCACGAAATTCCGTCAGATTCTGACTAATAAAATGGTGAAATTACTTATTACTCAATTGTCAGTTTCCACCTTCTGGTAGGACATATTACCCAAACATAGCTACTTTGGCAGTAAAAATGTGAGTCCGCGAATCAGGGTATGGTATATGCCTCCGTTTTCTATTTGCTTTTGACATTAACTTGATATTCAAACATAGTATTGTCACATTACCCCCAAATTGTGAAAGTGGATGATTTATGTCTCCAGCTTCTTCAAGGCGGTCTCCAGCAGTTGCAGTTTGTTTTTGTCTCTCAAAAGCCGCCTGGATCTACAAGTTTCTGCTGCTTCTTACTCTGCTCATTCATCAGGCATGATTTGAAGAATAATATATAAAAAGGAATATTATCATGCAACTCAAATTCAAGACAAAATTGCAAATTGTCAAAGAACTAAGACATTTGTTGATACAATTTAATACACAATGAGACCTTCTTTCATGGTCACCATTATGAAAGTTATGCTCTGTGCTTAGATTTTAACTGAAAGCACATGTATTTCTGCCATGTTTTGTTGTGTTGCAATTTTGATGTCGTTGCACAACATGCTAATTGTGAAGCAATTAAATTTTAATTGGACAATTAGTGCATTTAGTGAATGTAGTCATGCATGGAGATGTCACATGCCTTCCCAGAGGTTGCACAAATAAATGTAGATATGAATACACTGGCTTTAACGGTAGCGGAGTCATTCCGGCACTCCATAGCTGCCCCTGTTCGAAGATTTGCCATGTTGTCTGAGAACAACAGGGTAGATGAGCACTAGAGGCATAGGACAGATGACCAAGTGAATCGATCCGTTTTGAGACCCAATATGGCACATAAGAACCTCAGGGCAACAAAAAATAGTCGATTTCTTTTACGTTTTAACAGAACAGGGTTTTTTCTTGCCGTTCTGGGGCTGTTAGCTATGGAGTTCTGGCGCTCTAGATGATTGGTCTTCGGCGTCTGCTGTAGCCTGTCATTTTCCTGCGCTACAATCCGAGGAGTTTGTGGCAAATACTTGATGGGTTTAAGGTTTGATTCTCGATGGGGCCATGGGAGAATGTGTTAAACGGATGATAATCATAAAAATGGGCTCTGGTGAGGCCGTTGAGGCCTGGAGGTTCGAATCCTCCAGCCCAGGGTTGCTTGGTTTCTTTTTTTTTTATGCGTGTCGAAATTATAGGGCCGCAATGCTGACCATTCCGTTGCGAGAGTATGCCCACCATTGCTTTGTTTTTTTTTTCCCCCTTTTTTTCGCTTTGTTACGCACCATTGATGTTGGCATGCATGTTTCTCAATGGTCCTTGATCTGGCACAATACCGAGAATATCCGCCAGATCAATGGTAGGGAATAAAACTTGAACGTGACGCTATAATATTACTTGCATAAAGATATAATACCAGATAACATTCTTTAGAGAATTTATGAAAAAATAAGAGATTACGACGTCGTATACCCTAAATCTCTCCATTTGCGCTACCTCATTGATCACCTGTTAATCTTAGACATTTATCACAACTACATTCATCGGTTCCATCCATGCTTCCTTTAGTTCATCATGCTTTAGGTTCATAGATAAACTGATCACATAATATCCCCATATTAACTAGACAACCTTATCCATTTTGTTTGTATAGCAACAAAAGCCTAATCATGCCTAAAATAACACTCTTAATTCAAACTTATTATAACTATAGCATGTGCTCTTCAATGATGATGTGTTCTTAGGGTGTTGCATGATTCATGTAACTTTGGACGTGATGCAACAACCCTAACAACAACTGCCCTAAAATCTATGAAAGACAAGCAAAACTTCCTTTTCAATCCAGCTCTAAATTTAGGGTATTCCCTTCTACAAGTACCACATAAAAGTAATAATGAAAGAATCTTGGTCAATACACGACGTTACAAGGCAAAAGTCTTCATCTAGACATTTCATCTTAACTAGGCATGAAAGCATACTCTCGGGTCCAATACATTGGTGTACAATTTCCACCCATGGGTTTATATGAACAACCACATCTAACATGACCATCATGGTGCATGTACATTTTAACAAGACATGGAATAGCCATCATGGTGCATGTACAATATAACAAGACATGGGTATTCAAATTTAATAATTTGACTGCATAGTCAAGGTCTTCAATGCCCCAAAGTTAATGCATCTATTGGACAATATCATTTTAGTATCTACCCTTATATTTATAAAATAGGAACCCAGAGGACACTTAGAAGAAGAAATAAGTAATTATCCAAATGCAACAAGAGGCAATATCATCTACAAATGCAAGGAATTAAATTTAATTTTTACAATGGAACTGTATTTATGCCCGGCAATGCCGGGCACCCATTACTATTTGCCATTAAATAGCAATCAAAGTGCAAGTTCATGCATAATAACAAGGATTTTTTTTTTTTTTTTGTATTTTTATATATTTTCTTTTATATGATTCAATGGACCTATTGTATGAGCTCTACGTATTATATAAAATTTGTTTTAAAAATTTTACGGCCTGTAAAGGCCCCGGCGGTGCCGCCAGGCTCGGCGGCGGACTCGTGCTGTAAGGATCGATTCTTATCTATGAAAAAAGAGCCTTTGGTTTTGCATGGTGTTAGTTGTTGGAACAAATCTGGCTATAGTTACAAAAGATAATGGATTCTTAGCTGGTTAATTGCATTAAAGGAGTTGCGTAATCTCTATGTTCATTTGTTTTGCAGTGTTGCCTTGATATTGCAGTTTAACCTGCAATGCTCCATCTTTGCATTGTTACCTTGCCTCTAAATAGTACAATAGCTTGGTCCAATCTTTTCACTAGTGCATGTCTTCACTAGTGAGGTCGTTGCTCTATTGCAGATTTACATACCCTTGGAGCGGTGCTGCAATTGCTTATCTTTTAAAAGATCAAAGTGCACCTTTGCGTGTCAAAGCAGCTAAATAATTCGCAAGCACAACAAGAAGCATGTATTTGGATGCTTATATTTTGACTGGATGAAAGGATATGCCTTGGGAGATTCTATTACGAACAATCCCTTCACAAGGTGTTATCTACTTTTCCAAATAAAAATAGATAACACAAGGAGATAGCGAGGTTTCCAAAGAACCACGATTCCTTTATGCATCATTATTATAGCCTTTCAGGTCACAAGCTGTAGGTTATTCTATTGGCCAACAGTAAAGTCATAACTGGTGTGTAATTTGATGCATTCACAAAGTAGCACCAAGTCGCACAAAACCCTCCTCTCTTTTCTAATACAACACCTTGCCCACTAAAGCACCATAAAAAAACTAAGATGGATCAACAAAATTATCAGAATCATAATCCTCTATGTACAAATAATCTGAATGATTGGAAAAAGTAGAGACCTTTAATTTGTCGGTATAAGTGGTCATGTACAAACAAAATCTCGGGACGATAGTTGTATATGAGAATGTACACAAACTGTAACTAACTTTGAAATCTACTTTCTATTTGTCTCAAGGCAGTTTGTAATATTCCATTATTTGTGGAGTGTATTATCATTTGGCGTGTTCTAAAATTTTTCAAGGCCATCAGATTGCAGTAGTTTATGGGGAATATTCTATGTTGGGCACTCTAGACCGTCCTTGCAAAGAATATGGGGTCGAACAGGCATGACTTGACTTGCCTCACAGTATGTGAACTGCAATCAACATACATCTCTATTGTCGCATCTCAAGGATGTCCAGAATTGAGATCTATTCGACTTAACACAAAACTTCTTTTGCAGCTGCCGCGATAAATTTCTTGTAAAAAAAAAACACTCCATCCATTTCCAAGTGCATGCCCCAAAAGCATGTCACTATCCAAGTATGTTAGGTTGCACAATAGAATGTTGGGTCCCAAAAGCATGTCAATATCCAAGTATGTTAGGTTAATAGATTGTTGGAAACCGTGTTAAAGCAAAATGTTGAGCCATTTCAGAGTAGGATATCAGAAATTGGAGAAAAACTACCTCTTAGGTGCAACTTTCTAAGTTCATAGAAACACAGAATACAAAGGGGGGATTTGTTGCAGAAACGGGTATGAACACATCGTATATGGAAAGAGCATACATTAGAAAAAAAAAATAACAATTGGATATTAATTCACAAAATCACAAAGGGGGGATTATCGCCAGAAAGGGGTATGAACGTTGGTTGCGAGAAAAGGGATATGAACATTGAAAATGGAAATGGGGTCCAAATGAGGAAATATTCAAGTAAGAGGATATTAAACTACAAAATCCCAAAGAATAGAATAGAATAGAAAGGAAGACTGTTGCTAGAAAAGGGTATCAACATTGGTTGCAAGAAATGGGGTAGGAATGGAAATGGGGATATAGATGAATTCTCAAGCAAGAGGATATTAATCTACAAAATCACAAACACGGGATTGTATAGGGGCATGCTCATTGGGAGCACATTCCGGTAGACTGGTGGAGCCTCGTGACTGGTGGAGCTGGGAACGGGTCACCGGCCACACCGGAATGTGCGACCAATGAACATTCCCCCACAACATGGAAAAGGAGAGCAGTGTTTGTGGAGATCGAGCTATGGCACTATCTGGCAATTTTTGTGTAGGTTGAATTACTTATGGCCCCATTTGATTTGAACTATGGCGATATCTGGTGATGATGGATATTGAGGAAGCCGTTGTTTTTGCCATGTTTTTGCCACTGCGATCCCCTGTTTTTGCCCTTGCTTACCCTTGTTTTTGCATCCGGATGGCAATCTGTTTCGGCTTCCCAAGGTCTCTGACTGGTTTTTGGATGCCATGCATGCTTGCATAGGTCTGCCAGAAGCAGATCTGATAGCCTAAGCGCTTGCAAGTTTAGAAAACAAGCTACTTAGTAATGCAACCCCTTTTTTTTGCTTTCTCACGCTTCAAGGGCAGAGGTATGGTTTCCAACAGCAGATCTTTTATTGTCCGGGGAGCATGTAATGAAGCCTCCGATGAAAATCGCGACTCCATTTCCATGTTGTTGCTACAAAGGGGTATGAACATTAGTTGTGAGAAATAGAGTATGAACATTCCATTAAGAAACATTGATCTACAAAATCACAAAGAGGGGATCGTGGACAAAATATCCCGTTTATTAAAATCATTTCAATTCCAAGAAAAGGGGGATTTTCAGGGTTGCAGAAACGCGTATGAACACATTGTATATAGAAAGAGGGTACAATTAAGAAAAAAGAAAATCAACAATTGGATATTAATTCATAGAATCACAAAAGGGGGATTATTGCCAGAAAGGGGTATAAAAGGAACATTGCAAATGAAAATGGGGTACAAATGAAGAAATATTCAAACAAGAGTATATTAAACTACAAAATCCCAAAGGGAGACATTTGCTAGAAAAGTATCAACATTGGTTGCAAGAATTGAGGTAGGAATGGAAATGGGGGTACAAATGAAGAAATTCTCAAGTAGGAGGATATTAATCAACAAAATAAAAAACGGGGGATTGTTGCTAGAAAGGACATTAGTTGTGAGAAATAGAGTACGAACATTCCATATGGCAATGGGGTATATAAAAAAAATAAAAAATAAGAGATATTAACCTACAAAATCACAAAGTGGGGGATTGTGGCCAAAATACCTCGTTTATTAAAATCATTTCCATTCCAAGAAAAGGGGGATTTTCATGGTCTTTTTATGGTGGGCATCATTTTTTATGTGGACAGGTACTATAAGAAAATTGAAAGTAATAGATTACTTTCTATTTTTAAAGAGTTTTAGTTGTGATTGGAGCATTCAAATCGAGCACTGTATATCTTGGCCACGGTCGTGATTGAATCGTTGGATATTCACAACATATCTGTGGGTATATCCACGGTTTATCCGGTGACATGTTTGAACCACAAAAAATACACGGCATTTTACGGGGACTTAGCATGACTTAGTGGTTCAATCACGACGGTGGCCAATATTTACGTGGTTCGCATTCAAATACATAACCTCCTCGACCCAAGAGGTTACTATGCACGTACACCTCAACCTAGTTCCAATACAACATAATAAAAGTCCTCATCCATTCCTCGAAGACAAAGACATAGCGCGCCCCTAAGGAGAATCATCTAGAAAGTACAAAAAAAATATTTCTCTAAATTACAGGGTAGCGTCTGGAGTACAGGGAAGAATTTCACTGCACTATGATTAGCACAATTTTTGTGAATATGACGCCTTCAAGCCAGGAGAAGGGTGTCAAGGTACACATGTTATAACATGTTATGACAACTCCATCTTGCTGGAAATCATAAACAACTCCAAAACGCCAACACCACGTTAATGGAAAAGATAAGCATGGTTACGGTGGTCCCAGCTGTGGAAAAAACAGAGCACAAGGGTCTTCAGCTGTCTCTGTTACAAGTTGAAGCTACTATCTGTTGAAACAGACAATTTATGCGTATAATTTAACAGTTGGTTTTGTTGCTGACATGCATTAACAATTTTAGTATTCACAATCAATCATTTTTAGTCAGGCTTTCAGCATTTGCACCTGCATCAATTACAAAATTAACCTGATGACAACATGATCATCATCATTAAATTCGTATTTAACTTCCATCCCTTGCGCCTCTGTTATACAATGACCTTGCTACCCACGTGTGCACACACTTTAGATGTAGAAATCTATATAAAAAGTTTAGGAATTCAACAAATCTGACTTCTCTGCTATCCAAAGCAGTTGAAATATACAATTTTTAATGGTTCATTCACCCACAAGCAATGCAACCCAAAATGTCCTATATGGAACTAATCATTTCCTTTATCTTTTTCTGCACCCTGAAGATTTGTTTAGCAGGCTTTTTTCCATTGTCTTTGCTGCTACCCTTGACCTCTGTAATGGCACAATATTATTCTGTAAAGCCTGCACGTTTGAATGCTCCAGCTCCATGAAAAAAAACATGCAGAAAGGGTATGAAATTGGCTAAACAAGTTTTACGAGCTCAAAAGTCGCATTAGGATCGTCATCTTGTTTGCTAATTTGTTTTTCTGTCTTGTCCTCTTCCTTGTATTCATACCTATGAGAAACCACAAGAAAAATGACCAAGTTGAAAGCACTCAGGCCTGCCAAAAGCCAGTAATAGTAATCTACATGGCCAATGTTAATGTTGTTGGCAAGCCAAGGGCCATGTGAGCTGCTCTTTGTACTCCTCTTCACAATTGTAACAAGTAAAGAAGCAAAATAACTGCCTGCTGCAGTTGCAGTGGAAAAAAAAGATGCACCTATGCTCCTCATGCTATCAGGTGCCTGGTCATAGAAAAATTCAAGCAGCCCTATTGATGCAAAAACTTCTGCTAGACCAGCCAAAGAATACTGTATCACAAGCCAGAATGCACTCATGGGAACTATTGCAATTGGATTGTTTGCAATGTTGTTCTCATAAGCCAAGGCGCGCCTTTTTCGCTCAACTAGAGCTGCAATTATCACTGCTATCATTGACAGAACCATACCTATGCCAACCCTCTGCAAGAAGGTTATGCCCCTAGGGTTCTTGGTGATTGATCGTGCTGCCGGAACAAATACCCTGTCATAAAGTGGCAAGATCACTAATATAAAAATTGCAGCAAAGACAGGAACTGATGCAGCTGGTATGGTGAGGACATTTCCCAATCTTCTATCCATTATAAGCCCTTGCTGCACAGAAAAGTTCAAGAGCTGAAAAAAGACTGTGTTTAGGAGGATGCCAGTGCACCAGATTGGCATGAATCTGAGAAGCAGCTTCAGCTCTTCTACTTGAGTCACTGTGCAGAGTCTCCAGGCACTAGTATTCTCATCCTCATCATCCAGTCTGATTGCAGCTCTGTCTAAAAATCTGGCCAAAAAGAGGTCAGAAATGTCAGTTATATTATACCATGAAGGAAGATAAAGGAAGGAAAAAAGAAAAAAAGGAAAACGTAGAGTTCAAACTCAAAATTAACCTGTAATGATCTGTGTGCTTCAACTTCCTGCTTCCCAAGATCGCTGATCCTTTGTCCTGAACTTCATAAAGGGTTGCAGGATCAGCAGGCATTGTCAGATCTTTTTTTCTAATTGCAGCCACAACAACTTGAGACAATCTAGTTAAAGGGCTTCCACTAGGAAGCCTATGTCTGTACATTCTTGTTCCTGCCACAAATATTGCAATTGCAACAGCCATGGAAATGGCCAGCACTCCAATGCCCCAGTCCCAGCCAACATAGTCTTGAATATACACTACTGCTGTTAAGGACACTGCAATTCCTATTGTGATCATGAAGTAGAATAGATTGAAAAAAGCACCCAGGTTTTTACTCTCTGCAGGGTCTTCAACATCAAACTGATCTGCTCCAAATGCAGACACGCATGGTCTAATTCCTCCTGACCCTATTGCCACAACATACAGCCCAATGTATAAAAATGTCAGCTGGGTGCTTGTAGCTTTTTGGCACAGACCTAAATAGAGCTTCAGTTCTGAGCATCCTTGATCCAGAGGTCTCAGTTGTGGCACTATTGCTGAAACTGTGATAATTACAAGCCCCTGCCATGTAGATTCATGTTATTTGTTGAAATGCAATATGCTGAATTGATGTTTCAGCGCTTAAATGCAAAATATAATTGATATGTTTGTCATTTTACCAAGAAGTAGATCATTGAAAAAATTGCTATCGTCCAGTATCTTCCTATATATGCATCTGCAATGAATGCGCCCAGCAATGGTGTTAGACAAGATGTTCCCAACACGTTGGTGATCACAGTTGCAGCATCTGGAAATGTTTCGTGGTATTTGTAGACCAAATACGTGATGAAATTCACTGCGATGCCAAAGAATGCCATTCTTTCTGCAATTTCATTTCCTGCAGAAAATAGTGACAATGTTAGAAGAACAAACAGCCTTGCTCCTAAATAATATTCATCAGATCTTCATTCGCTTCCGTCATTTACCAAATATAAACATTGAAGCCTTCCATCCACCCCTTTTGGATTTGTCCGGGAGAGGTCGGCCATGGAGGTCTACTGCCGCAAATCCGATGCTCCATTTCTCGTCTTCGTCGGATTTGGAGTGCCCAACTGCCAGTTTCTTACTTTCCTGCATCATCAATCGTGATTCCTTAGTTATTTACCCGGCTGACCAATTTTTTGAAAAAATTTCAAACGAATCATCATCTCCAAACATACCATTCTAGGATAATTTCTTGCAGACTGTGTCGAATTCACCAAATGAATACGTGACCACAATCCAAAAAAAAATACAATAGCCCAATTCACTATCCCAAGAAATAAAAAATCTACAGCATTATACAATAATTTGAGTACGATGTACAAAGATTATGGCAAAGAAGAATCTGAATGAACAGGGGAAATCACTCAAAAAGGCCCGATCATGAAATAGGCGTGCATACGGAAGACAGAATGCAGCCAATATGATACTCGCCTCGGTACAAAAAAGAATTCACAAAGAAAACGATTACAAATCCGTCATTATATGCGGTGCTCTTTCTTAAACCAGAAAAAAGATCACATGGATCAGCCAAGGGATCTAAGGGACAAACTTGAGAGGCAAGGCATGGAAATCATCCAAGAACCCAAGTTTTAGCTTGAGGCAGAATCTAAAAAAGCATGGCAGAATTGAATTGTAGGTTGTGCCAGCGTTTTGGGCATTAGAGTAAGGAACAGATCGGCTGATTTGCAGGCATTATAAGATTGTTCTGCATTTGCCTGACAGAGCAGCGGGCATTTAGTCTTTAGTATTACCGCGCTTGCCTAACAGACTCTTTTTGGAGGTTTATAGAGAGCATTCTTTTTTGGGGGTTTTTGGTGTTAACGGGGTTGGTTAGCTCCTACCTACTCATGGTTTATTATAACCCTTGGTGGCCATATGACAACCTTCCATTTGGCCAACACAATTTTTGTTTTAGATGGCCACTTGATCCATTGTCTTCAACTTGATCTCTTCACCAATATCTGAACAAATCCCTCAAACACAACATGGTGTTTCATGCATGCCCTAGAACTGCCTTACTGTGTTTCATGCATGCCCTAGAACTGCCTTACTGCTCTCCAGTAGAATCTCCATTTTGCTATACTAGTTGTAGCATTTTGCTATAGTAGTCTAATTGTAGCATTTTGCAATACTACTTGTAGCATTTTGCTATAGTAGTTGTAGTTGTAGCATTTTGCTATGCTAGGTCAAACAAAGGCTTCATCCAATCCACTACTATCTCCGCCCATGTACACACTACCACACACCATGAAAATTGCTTCTGTCTGAAGCTGAAGCATCCAGGAATGACCTAGTACTTTGGTGCTCCACACATAAGCAGCTTCAACAAAACATGGCAACTAAGAGTTGGAGCTACTTCAAAGATATTTTGTTGTCGTCTTTTGAAACATGAATCTATAACATCAGATTTAACTTTTAGACTTCGTTCTTGCTGATGAGTACATCTATAGCATCACATTAATGTTTTTGGTGCTTGAGTTAGATACTATGGCGATATGCAATATAGGATGGTTTTCTTTTTCTACCAACTTAGATTGTGTGATCTATAATATGACATTTATTTGCCACCGATGCTCAATAGGGACCATACATTCATGTAAAATAACTTCTTCTCTTAAAGATTATGCACACGAAAACCTATTGTGCCCAATTGTTCATAATAACTGATGGAGATACTTTTGTCATTGCTATTGAAATACCATGTACCCTACATTTACGCTTCTATATTGTGTCCTTAAATGTTTCATGCATCATATGCACCATTAGATGCAAGTATAGTTTCGAATTGCTTTTCATTTGTTCTTAGCACGAGATTGCTGGAAACTAATATTAAATCATTATCACCATTCATAATCAATCCAATGTTTGTTTTCAGGTTATGAAACTGGTAAAGAATGAATGTCATCCTTGAAAAGGCCAAGGAAACAATTTAAACAAAGCAATATACATCCATCATCCCCCAGGGAGGGGCCCCTTCTCGAGATCAAAAGAAGGTATCGTTTAAATATACAAGCTAGTCTAGCCTACAATATTGCGAGGAAGGTCCTTGAAAACCAAAAGCACAAGGTACAAAATATAAAGCCATGTGTGGGCCAACTTGACATAATAAACAGGAGGCTAAAATTACGTCAAAACTATAACGCATAATTTTGTGCACATATTGAGGAGCGGCGTCGCTACCCCTGTTCTTATGTGCCGTTCTTTCCCAGAAATCTGCGCCCAGGTTTTCCGTTTGAGCGCCCAGATTTCTTGTGCGCCCAGAAATCGGCCCCCATCCGACGTGCGAGCGACCATATTCGCGCATGCGACATGCAAGTGCGCCTATTCCTCAGAGACGTTGCGCTCAATCTTGTTGTTGTTTACATGAATCATGTGAGCTGTGGTTTGTTTTGCGATTCCTCTGTACAAGCCGGGTCTTCAAATAGTAGCTAATGGTCGCTGATTCAGGTACTAGAAAATGGAGAGTCCCTTCTTAGCACAATGCAACAGACAAGCGCAGCGCAGGTAGTGCGGCAACAAGATTCTCAACAATGCTTGTTGTTTGTTGTCGTCTGAACTGTAAAGCTTGGTCCATATAGAAAAGCTTGCTCTCTCTTTATTTTTCAGTCCGTTTGTCATAAAGAAAGCTCTAATTCTGGTTGTCTTCTTAAAGGAAGCTCTGATTCTATTTACATTCTAAAAAATGCACTTCTTTAGGTGACTAAGCCTTGTTTGTGATCTATTTTTTCTGATTATTCTATCACGCAGCAGTTTGGGTGGAAATTTTAGCTTCCATGTTTATTACGTCCCGTAATCGACAGCAGGGGGCCATTCCGCCCTCGCAGGTTCTCTCGGCAACGCCACCAGCCTCGACGGCACTCGCGGCTCTACCGCTCGTGCACCACCTCAGTTGGTGGCGCCGCCTCAAGGCCCTACGGGGGGAATGCCCTCCCTTCCATCGATTACGTATTCCATAACATCAATGTGTTGTAAATAAAGTCTATGATTTAGCATTGAATTGGCTTTTGTCATCACGTATCCCTCATTATGCTATCCTATGTCTTTGTTTTTCAAAAATGTTAATAAGTTTTTAACTTACTTGCAATTCTATTTTTAGTTGCATCCAGTTGAATTATTTGCAATTCCATTTAGTTGCATTCCACCCTTTCGCCCAAATTGAAATTGCAAATGTCACCTCTCATCTTATAATGGTTCGCAATCATAACAGAAAGCGAAAGGATTAGATTAAATGGGCTGCAATTCACAACCAAAACCCCCACATCCTTCGGTTTTATTCCCCTTCTTTGCAAATAAATCATCCAGTGGTGCCCGAGTTTAACTACCTCTAGAAGATATATTTCATTCCCAAGACCTGATCTCTCGTAATCTTTCTTTGGAATTCCAAACTCGCCTCATTAAAAGCTCCAAAAGCCTTAGATTTCTCTATAAACATTCATTTCGGGCATTTTCTTTGATCAATAGACTTATAACAAGAAAACTTGACAAGGTACACAAGCCTTGGCAAATTAGTAATATACACAGTCCTTACAAAAACTAATGCATCAGAACAAACAAGAATGCTAACAAGATTAAACTACAAATGCTCCTAGAGCTTCCATACATCATCAATACCGACTCTGTCAATCTTTGCAGCCATAAGAAGCACTGATTGAACAATAAAAAAGACAAGGGCATGGAAAAGACATGGATGCAAGAAATTCTTGCATGAAGGCCGTCTGAGATGTCTTCAAAGGTGTCCTAGACGTTGGCGCACAGATTTTGAAGCAAAAAACCAACATGCATATTTTGTGCCTTCGGGGATATTTTGGATTACAATGGACATGTGTCAAGTTCATATATATAACGAAGATGTACTTTAATAGACGTATTGTTCTATTGTATTGGGTCCATAGGTCTTTTGGACTCAACAGATAATATAATTCAGTTCAGGGATAGGTTCAATACTGTATATGTTTTATACATAATACATATTCTTCGAAAGATACGGCACAAATTTGACGTATGATACCTCAAAAATACGTCCAAAAACATTTCCGGCGTCGAAAAAATTTCGCAAAAGCGAAAACAACAGTTTCGCTTATGCGAAGATTGTTTTGCGTAAGCGAAACCGTTGTTTTTGCTTACGCGAAGCAGAAAAACTTTCGCATAAGCGAAAACAACAGTTTCGCTTACACGAAAATAGTTTCGCGTAAGCAAAATTTTCTTTTCGCTTATGCGAAACTTTTTAAACTTCGCATAAGCGAAAACGAAGGTTTCGCTTACGCGAAAAGATCTTCGCGTAAGCGAAACAGTTGTTTTCGCTTACGCAAAATTTTGCAAAGCATTTTAGGGCATTTTGTTAAGGGAAAAAAAAAATTTGCGCCACTGTTTGGTCTATTTTGAGCAGGTGAATTATTATATATAAGAAAAACGTTTTTAGCCCTAGAATTCACCTCGAACATTGACTACCAGGTCGAGTCAACATACATAACCACCCCAATTTTGGGTCCACACTTAAAAACAACAGTAAAACAAAGACCTTAAGGAGCTATAAATTTTTTTTTTTTAAGGTGTGGTCTTTTTTTGAGGTGTGATTTTTTTTAAAGGAGGTGTCGTTTATTTTTTTGAGGGGGTGTTGTTTTTAAGAAGGTGTTGTTTTTTTAGGTGTGGTTTATAACTAGGTGTAGTTTTTAAGTAGTTGTTTTTTATGCAAGTATAGTTTTTCGAGGGTTGTTTTTTAAGAAAGTATGGTTTTCTGAAGTGGTGTGATTTTTTAAATGAGGTGTTGTTTTTTGAGGTGTGGTTTATAAGTGGATGTAGTTTTTAAATAGCTGTTTTTTAAAGAAGTGTGGTTTTTTGAAGTGTGGTTTATAAGTGGGTGTAGTTTTTAAGTGGCTATTTTTTAGTGATCGTTTTCTGAAGTGGTGTAGTTTATAACTAGGTGTAGTTTTTAAGAAGCTATTTTTTAAGGAAGTATGGTTTTCTTGAGGTATGGTTTATATAACTAGGTGTAGTTTTTAAGTAGCTAACTTTTAAAGTAAGTATGATTTTTCGAGGTGTGGTTTATAAGTAGATATAGTTTTTAAGTGGTTGTTTTTTAAAGAATGTGGTTTTCTGAAGTGGTGTGGTTTATAACTAGGTGTAGTTTTTAACTAGCTATTTCTTAAGGAAGTATGGTTTTGAGGTCAGGTGTAGTTTCTAAGTAGCTGGTTTTTTAAGAAAGTATGGTTTTTTGAGGTGTGGATTATAAGCAGGTGTAGTTTTTAAGTAGCATTTTTTAAGGAAGTATGGTTTTCTGAAGTGGTGTGATTTTTTAAGTTGAGGTGCTGTTTTTTGAGGTGCAGTTTATAAGCAGGTGTAGTTTTTTAAGGAAATATGGTTTTTTGAGGTGTGATTTATAAGTAGGTGTAGTTTTTAAATGGCTGTTTTTTAAGGAGTGATTTTCTGAAGTGGTGTAGTTTATAATTATAGCTGATTTTGCAAGCACGACTATATCATCACGCACTTCTTGCACACGTATACGTATATGTCTTAAAAAAACCAGCACTTCTTGCACACGTGAAAGCTTTTATTTAATTTTATTGAATATGATATACAATTAGTTTTGTTATTATGCCTTTGCAATTATGTTATTATCTTGTCAATTATGTTTTATTACGGTGTCCGAATGTTGTAATTGTATACTCTCTATAATACCTTCATTTCTTTTTTCGGGTTGCCCCTAAGAGGAAAACCCTCGTTCATATGGGTTTGTCGCATATTCCAAGTATATACCAGTATATGCCCGGAATATGCCAATGACTGCTCCAAACCCATTATTGCATGTAAACTGTCGGTCATTTCTGTTGCTGGGCAGTCACATGGAAACCGGGTAACCGGTGTGGTGTTCTGGCGATGGTGGCTGCTGTAGCTCCATAATTCGAGGCCTTCAGAGATTTGGAAGAATGTCCGAAAGATCTGCTTCCGGCGAAAAAGAAGGGTCGTGAAGGTATATCTTTGTTATCACGGCTGATAGGTTAGCTTGCAAGTGCTACCTCCTGCACCAGCTGACCTTGTCTGTGAACTTGCTTGGAGGTTTATATTCTCAGCCCTGATTAATATCCTGTTAGTTTACCATGTTCTTTCATTTAGTGGTTAAACTGGCAGATATATATTCCTTTATGAGACAATTACTGGGGAGCATATGAGCTATCCCAAGGAATAGAATAGAATAGAATAGTTTTTTTAACGTCCACGGAGACCAATAGGTCATGGGACCCATACAATGGGCTAGTACAATCATTACTACTAGGATTAAAAAACCCCTGCCTCGAAAGGTTTTCAAGGGAAAGGTTTTCAAGGAGATTGTAAGACTAATATTATTTGATTCCTTTAAGAATTTGCATTTGTGAACCATAGTCTAATGAGGAGGGCCATGCAGGAGTCTTGAAGAATAAGATCATGTATGAGGAACTGTTAGAAAAGTGCATAACATTTGCGGCCCTGCAGGCAATGCAGGGCTAAGGTATCATTAAGGTTGATTAGTTTCAATAATCAAAAACTGTAGAAATTATCTGTCCAATTCCTATTTGAAAAGACGAAGATTGGTAATCTTCAAAGGTCTGGATGTGGCAGATAATCGTGTTCTCCAAGAAGCTCAAGGTTACATTGTAAAGTCGTATCATTGTTCTTCACTTGCCCCTCGCAAGAGGCGATTGATTTTTGAGGAGTTTTTGGATGTGCACTCTTATGCTTAGGCAGGTTGCTTCACTCGGTGGGTCTCCGCTTATCCGCTGAGATTTTATTCCTGTCTCTGCATTTATACTTGTATTTGACTCTTTGATTGAATAAAGTCTGACGTCCTTCAACAAAAAAAGTCTTGGTAGAACATTGGAATTGATTTCAATGGAAAAGAAGCTAGATGCTTTTATCTTTTTAGATGTCTTCAAAGCATTTAGGATTTGTTGGCCGGAATGAAGTTCTTAGACTACGTCAAGTCAGTTTTTATCTCAAGACACGTCTTACCTCTAGTCATTACTGGACTATGTTATGATTTGATTCAGATATACTATTATCTAGTATGCTATATTGCCTCATGAATCTAGGCACAACCATGCTCTCTTTATGTTAGGACAATCAGCCATGTTTGTTGTCGGCAGCAAAAGGTGCAGGCATTCCAAGGCCAGGAAAAAATGAGTGATTAATAGCTGCATGAAAAAGAATTTCATGGCCAATAGCTAGGCAATTATCAAGCAAACCTGGAAACAATAATAAAGATAATTGCAGTGGTCCAGCATATGTCGATTCAAATACCACAGCATATGTCAATTTAAATACCATAGCATATGTCAGCAATATCAGATTAGAAAGCCATGCACGTGATGTGGAAAGATACATACCAAATAAGAAAGCATCTCATCAGAAAATTGCATCACATTTGAAGTCTTTTCATACATGTCTCGGGCGTGAGAACAAAGAAAATATTAAAATAAAGGGCAACGCAATGAAGTTGGAAGTGGCAAACAATCAGTTGGAGAGTTGTGTCAAAGTATGTTTATGCCATTTGAAAGTTCTTAAAAGTGAGAAGACCTATTATCTGTGTTATGGATGCAGGTTGTTAACAAGGGCAAACTGGAGTTGATTTATTTGTCCAATGTATTAGACTAGGTTGCACTGAAAGGGACCTTATTACTATACAGGATAGTCCTGTACAACACCTTCCACCTTCAACATCCAATCGAGACAAGTGCAGTGAAGGCATTACAGAGTTTGACACCAAAATAAATTATGGAAATACTTACTGGAGGGTCTTGCTTATTAGATAAAGGCTGGCACGCAGAATTAAATGTAGGTGCATCAGGATTACATAGCCATATCCTATTCTTATGTGCGAATGTGAAGGAATTTGCAAAGCGGTTACTAAAAGAAAAGATTATTTTTATTTAGTAAGTGAAGTTCTAGGCTACAATGCAGGAAATTCCAGTGAAATAGATCCTGGTGATTTGGAGAATAATGCGTTGGATGGAACATAATGCAGGACAGTCCATTAATTTCATCAAAAGATGCGTGGAATGTGTCTGCTGGAGATGATTGAGAAAGCATATGGCCGATTCAACAAAAGCTACGGTCCATGTATCCCGGGATTGTGGAAACAAAATGGTTCACATATACAGATAAGAATCCCTAAATCCCTAGTCAGTGAAGAACATGCTTTTGTCCTATCTAGTTTGACAACTGTAATACCCAATTTCGCCACGTCCATGTTCAACAGTCCAGTGTAAATTTTCATTATGGCTTATAAAAACCATGTAAATCCTCAAGCTAAGGCCAGTTCTGTCTCAAACACCAAGGTGGCTCAAATATGCCACGCAGGCACCAACATGCCATCTAGGCTCCAACATGCCAAGGTGATTGAGTCTGATAGAAGAGCTGGCACCTTCCCCAATTCATCACGTTCTCATCAGTTGGGTCTCAGGTTCAATTATAATTCCTCAGTTTCAACTACACATACATTTGCAATATGAAGGCTAGACTTCAAGGATTGCCAAATCGCAAGCCATTGTCACAAAATTACATTCTTATAAAGTTTAGTGTTCTATTTATATGCATTACCTTCGTTCTCCTCAAAGATATAGTGTCTTTTGCCTTCTTGTTCATCTTTGTTAATATGTGGCTTAGGTTTATTTCAAATTTGATTATTTCACATCTCTTCCATGCAAGGCACTACATCAAGCACACATCATATGAGCAAAATCCAAAATGCAAAAGCTAGAGCAACATGTTGATCATCTAGAAGCTAAACTCAAAGCTAAAAAACTAGAAAACATTTTTTGATAGATGTTCCCAAAAAGTAAACCCCTCTACAATCATGCCCACTTTTTTATGTGCCAAATTGTTAAATGAAGAACTCGACGTGTTATTTCAGATGTGAACTCAATAAGAGTTGAACACTTGATAGACTACTACTTAAGTCCCTTCTCAAAACGATATTCCATAGAGAGGTGCACCCCTTTATTTTTTGGGGGATGAAAAAGTATTATAAGTAAGATCAAGATTAAGCAAGGTATTCATATGTTACCACATGAGAATAATATGAGTTTAATGTATGTAAGATTCTAGTCTGATCTACTTATTGTCATATTTGGTCATATATTCATTATATTATATGTATTCATTATATTATATGTTGATTGAACCTCGATCCTTGAATGCAGTTGCAAAATATATCACAAACACACCTTGTCATTGCGATAGTGATCCATAGAAATTGTGAACTGAATAGGTAAACTTATGATACTCCCATCGATCCGAGACATCGGATCGCCATTCTAGAATGGGGCGAGCATGCATGTCTTGCATGCATGCATGCGGCGCATGCCCTTTCTGGTTGGGAGTTCGCTATTTTAGGCGTGGTTCTGCATCAACGTCTCATCGGCGCTTCCTCTTCTCTCTCAGCAGTACCTTATTCTCTTTTCTTTGAACCCAGGCAGGGGAGGGGCTTCTCCCTGCTTGGTTTGGCCAATTTGGCATTTCTTTCATGCTGTGGCATGTCCTTTCTCGGCCTTGGCTCTTCTTTAGCCTTCATCCTGTGACCTTCGTCCTCGATCCCAGTTTATTAAGGAAGTCCTTTGGTATTTGGGCGGTTTGTTGGTTTCATGCGAGCCCCATTCTAGAATCCCATCGATCCGAGACATCGGATCGCCATTCTAGAATGGGGTGAGCATGCATGTCTTGCATGCATGCATGCGACGCATGCCCTTTCTGGTTGGGAGTTCGCTATTTTAGGCGCGGTTCTGCATCAACGTCTCATCGGCGCTTCCTCTTCTCTCTTAGCAGTACCTTATTCTCTTTTCTTTGAACCCACCCTCCCCCCCTTCTTTGTTTATTGTATTTGTCGCCTGGCACGCGTGACCAGCCCCTCTATTTGAAGAGGTTTTTGTTTTATTGTCGCGTGGCACGCGTGATCAGCTCCTCCACTCTGGGAGGCTTGTTTTGTCACGTTTTTTTGTGTTGGTGATGTACAGGTACAGGTTGGCGAGCGGCATCTCTTTCGACTTCTCCATTCGTGGGTTTTGGGAGCGATTTCTCTGCCTTACGTTTGTCCAAGCCCCTTGCCAAAGGCTTATCACTAGGGTTTTTCCTCGAAAACCCGAAAGGGCGGGGTTTTTTAATCCCGGTGATAAGCTTTTGGCAGGTACACCAGCCAAACATCTATTAGCATTGTATTTTATGGGGTCCAAATTATATAATTGGATATTCCCTTTATTTTTCATGGGTAGTTCGCATGTGTGCGGCTACCCACTATCCACCATTGTAGAAAATCTGCTGAGATGAATGAGAAGCCTAGTCTAGCGGTTTGTTGGTTTCATGCGAGCCCCATTCTAGAATCTATGAGTTAATCTAGGTTTTTAAAAAGTCTAGTTTTTTATATTACCCTTACACATATTTATGTTCTTGCCCAATAGATAGCCTGATAACTTCTCGCAAGACCTCATAAGTTACATCTTTTAACCATTGGTTAGAATCAACTGCTTATTTTCTATTGTGGAAGTCACTTGGCTCCTTCTATTTGCCAATGTTGCTCAGGAATTACCATATACAAGAAATTTATCGCGGTGACTAAGTCCCCGCGAATATTTCTCTTTACGGGCAATTACAGGAGTGAATTTGTGCAAATCTGGCTTAGTGTTTGTTCAAAACTGTGAAAGCAAAGAGTTGGGGCGTGTGAGAACATGTGCAAAAGTCAGCTTAGTGCCAGTTTAGAACATGTGAATCAAAGAGTTGGGGTGTGTGTTTTAATGCTTTGAATGTAAATGGTATGTGTCAGAAGATCTATGGTATTTTGTCTTTATAAGTCCCAATTTGTTATACGACGAATGTGTGAGATTGAGATGTTATCATATTGTGATAGTTTATATTGATGTAATTTTGTAACAACATATGTTAGGTCAGAAAATACGCGATCACCTTGTCCAACGTAGAATAAATTGAATAGGGGCAGAATGTCCCCAAGGGTTTGTGGATGTTGCTAATATAGGGCCTTAGATAGTTTGACCTTGGGTGTATATATTGATGTACATGACGGGTTCCTTGTAGGGTTTGTTGTGCATCCAATTTTATTGTTGATTATTCAGACTCCCATGCTCGATTCAAAAGCATAATGATTCCATGCTCAATTCCAAGAAGCAAGTTTTGAAATGCCGATGACCTATGCTACTAACATCAATCTTATCATTTAAACTACCCTTTGTTAACGACCTATGCTAGCTACATCGATGATGTTATTAAAGCTACTATTTTTTTAGTCCAAGATAACCAAAAAAACTCAAGTGGCTCTATTATATCTACTAAAAGGGTTAGATAAGGAACTATGAAGACTTCATTGAGGCTTCTGAGACACCTCTCAGTAAGAAGAAAATTGTTCTTTTTCTGTAGTTGGTTTCTAGACAAAAAAGATCAGACATACATATTGGTGAAAAATTAAAATTAGCTTTCAATCTATATTTGCCCCAAGGCACGATATAATAATCAAACTATTAAAATAAAACCTTAAGTGCACATTCTTAGTCGAAATACTAAAGCTCGCGTATGGTAAAATCATTCCATGATATGCACTTGCTTAAACTTTGCGTGTTAGGGCATGAATACATCCCCAAAAAAAGCCACCCATGGCTAGGTTTGAAAAATGTTGTGGTTATGAAGTTTGACCAAAGCTTCCAATTATTTCGTTTGGTATTTGTGGACTGTATCTCACGCATGGTTTAACCTAGATTTCGCTTGGGTATTGTATGGAAAATCGTATGCAAAGCATATTTTTAGCTGATTTGAGCTGCTTGTTGGCCGAGATGAAGGTAGCATTCCAAAATTGGCTAAAGCATGTGTTTTTCTTGTTGTTTCTATGCATCGCTTGAGAATAGAAGGATAAGAAAGCATGCTGCTTTCTTTTTTGAGCAGGCGCGGCCATGGATCCCAGTGGAGCCTGCTTTGTAAAAGAGCGGTGTGATTGATCTTACGTATGTTTTGAATCTTTTTTTTAACAATAATCAAATCAGCCATCCGATTCCAGGTCAGAAAAGGAAGAGGGGGATAAAACAAATCCATGGCCTGCCTAGATCATCGCGGCCAAATCATAGCCTGCTTCCTTGTGTAGAGGGAATTCATAGATTTGAAGGAAATGGGGGAGAAAATCTGGCCATTTGGAGCAAGGATTGAAGGGGACATCAGAATGTCAGAGTAGGCTCACACACATAGTGAGCCGAATCTTATGGCCTTGGCTTTTACATACAGGTAGAGCAGGGTTTGCAAGGGGATTGATTCCGGCAGTTCATGGTGGTTTGGTATGAGTGTTACCATCTGCGCTGCCATGTGTTCTGTCTGAGGGGCAATGGATGCCAGCAGAAGGCGGGCTTGGAGGCAGGCCGGCAGTCTGGTTCGGCACAGGCTGCCTTCGCTTTTTTTTTTCTTCTTCTTCTAATCATGTGTTCTGTTTGGACCATTGGAAGTGGCAAGCAAACTGTTGATGAAAAATGTAATGGCCTTTGATGTGGCATAGAACACGGAATATTCCAGAGATCAATGGTCAGAAATAAAAGATGCAAAAAAAGCCAACAAGGAAATGAAAATAACGAATGAATAATTTTACTGCTAGTCACGTGAAAAGAAATGGAGTTCATGCAAAGGTCACATGGGCTTGCCTTCTTTCTTTACATTACTGCTCCATGCTGCCCCATCCTCCCCTCCCCCTTGTTTAACCAGTCCCCTCTCCTTCTGCCTTGCCCCTTCCTAACAACCATGGTATACCCAACTAATAAGCAAATAAATTTTATGTGATATAAGATCTATAAATCTAAGAAGGCAATTGCGTCTTTTCATCTGACTCATTGTTTGTTATAGGTTGCCAATTCAGAAAGTGTATTTGTGGGTGAAAAAAGCACAAAACTTTTTTAACAAGCTTTGTTTAATAAGATTTAGAATAATAACTTAAGGTAACAGAGACAGTTTGAGAACAATTAAAGAAAATGGATGCATCCTAGTGCATCATTTCAACGGCAGAGATGAGGCAGAGATGAATGGCCATGATCGTGATCCTGGTCCTAACATCCTACTGGTTTAGGTTAAATTTTGTGTTTATGCGCAGATCGATTTTGGCGCCTTCTTTCTTGCCGCCTGCCTTGTTTCTTGCCGATTTTCCTTGCTTTGTCGCTTGCCGCCTTGTTCTTTGGCGCTGCGCTCATATTGTAGTCTTACAGATCTTGGGATTGGCCAATCTTGCACTGGCGCCCATTTGGCCAGCTCTCTGGAGCAAGCAGTAGCAGACATAGTAGCCACTGATTGAATACATGCAGCTTAAATTTTCGGCCAGATTGGATCGGTCCTGCTCTTCTTATATCACCTGCAGCTTAAATTTTCGGCCAGATTGGATCGGTCCTGCTCTTCTGATACCACTTGCCTTATTTCTTGCCAATTTTCCTTGCTTTGTTGCTGGCCAATCTAATGGAGGTAGAACTAAGCTCTGAGGAATTCGCTGCAACGGCACCACAGCCAGATAACCAACGGCCCCATGCCTGAAGCACTGGTCAACCCTCTGTTGCTTAGTCTGTCTTTCCACTATTTCAATTGTCTCTACCATTCTTTTTTCGCCCGTACTTAACCCTCCTATCGACCCTACTCCACCCTCTGGTTGGTACATTGGCGCTGCAGGAGGGGTGGTGTAATTGATCTCTTCTGCTTGGCACGGTGAAGGTCCTTGACTATCCCTTGGCTGTGTTTTTCTGCTGATGTTCTTTTTTCGACCCAACACTTCAATTGCATCTTGTCGTATGTCAGCAGATGCCATACAAGTTTGTACCCCAATTTTAGAGTCCCATAAAAGATGAGCTCGTATTCTTGTCGCAGATCCATTTATTGATGTGTACCCACAAAACACACATTGCCACTCATTCTGACCAAATTCCTTCACAAATCCCCACTCAGGACCTCTCCTTCGACCACCAGTATTTCGACATACAATTCTTCCACGTGCTGCTGCAACCCCCGTGGCCCTGCCATGACCGCGCGACGATCGCGCACCCCTAGATGATGATGCATGACAACCGGCGGCGCGGGACGTAGATGCATAGCCACCAGTGCCGCCTGATGTAGATGCATGACCAGCTGCCATCCCTGCTGCTATCTAAAAGCACTGTCTCTGCTCTGCTATTCTAAAGGGTAAAGACTCCTTAATCGTCTGAACTAAAGGTCGACGTCTATATATGCGAAGGAGCAAGCTCACTACGCATACGTTACATCGACGTCTTGTTCGAGCGTAAGGAGGGAAGGATAGGAACCTATAGGTCTCTAAGGAACAGGGTAGGAACCCAAGGTCGGAAAACTCTGTGAAGGAGTAATCTCACTTCACATATTCTGGCGTCAGGCCCCGAACGCAAAACCCACACCTCAAAGGCTGACCGTTTCCCAAGGAGTATCACTACCACCCCAAAACTGGGTCCACATGTTGTTTTTCAGTGTTTTTTTTGCAAAAAAACAACACCAAAAAACTACGTGTTGTTTTTTGTCCAGATTTGCTAGAAATGACGTGTCGTTTTTAGCGAAAATTTTATACATGTAGTTTTTGTTGCCAAAAGTCTATGCATAGAATTTTGTCAAAATTCTCTACACGTAGAAATTGCCATATATTTCTACATGTTGTTTTTTAAAGTAGTTGTAGTTTTCAAGTGTTGCTTTCCTGAAAAATAGACATGTGATTCTTAATATGTCCACATGTGATTTTTGAATGTTGTTTTGCAAAAAGCAGCTAGAAACTACACGTAGTTTTCTGGGTTTTTTCTTTAGCTATGTTGTTTCCAAGTGTCATTTCCTCAAAAAATAATATGTGGTTTTAAGAAAAACAATTGTGGTTTTTCAAAAAAAAAAAACGGTCGTTTTCGTGTATTGTTTTACATAAAATCACATGTTGTTTTATAGATATAAATATTTTTAAGTGTGGTTTTTACAATAAACAACACATTTTTTATAACTAAATGCCGTATTGTTTTTCTCAAAGCGTGGTTTTTACAATAAGTGACGTAGTTCCTGTTAAATTACTATTTGTTGTGTTTGAAAAACTGTTGGTGCTTTTTTACTTTTGATGAATAAATGAGGGTATGTTTTGAAATTTATACGTTGTCATTCTTCAAAGGCAATGGAAAGAACCTGTTTGTCTATTGAATTTGCTAAAATGAACAGATAAATTCCAATGCATGTATTTTCAAGTATGCAAAGCTGATTCCAAAATCCATTTCCAATTACTAAAACCTTGTTCTTTACATACTCTGCTTTTCATATCACCACAAAATCCATGTTCCAATTACTAAAACCTTGTGTTTTTTAGGTACTCTGCTTTTCATATCCTCAAAGAATCCATGTTCCAATTACTATTGTTCTTTACGTACTCTGCTTTTCATATCCTCACTCTGTCTGCCAATTTCATGCCATGTTCCAATTACTAAAACCTTGTTCTTTACATACTCTGCTATTCATGCAATTGAAGGTTGTAGAGGCATTTTTATATGCCGGATTGTCTCCACATGTCTTAGAACACAAAGCAATGAAAGAAACCTTCCAAGAAGTTGCAAAGCGGGGTCGGCTTTCAGGCTGCCATCATACAAGCATGCCAATAAGAAAATGGTGGATGAAATACACGGGAAAATGTTCGAGAGTGTGGAGATGAAATTGTGTCGTGTTACTGAAGCCAGGCCGGCTTCACTAGTGACTGATGGTTGGAGCAATGTAAACAAGGACCACCTTATAAACTTCATGATCGTCTATCCAGGGGGCGAAGTATTTTTGAAGATCGTGGAAACTAAAACTGATCAGGTGACAGGAGATTGGATTTTTCAAAAAATAAAGGCTGTGATAGAGAGTTTTGGACCGAAGAGAATATTTCAGGTCATAATGGACAACGCGTCTAATTGTAAGTTAGCGGGTGAATTGTTGGAGTCTAAATTTCCAGGATTGCATGCGACCAGTTGCCAATGCCATTGCCTAAACTTATTGCTCAAGGACTGGTTTTCACAGCACACTTGGTTCAAAGATCCCATTCAAAAGGCCCGTCGTCTTGTGAAATTCATCACAAAGAAGCTACAAGTCATTGCGTCAGAAGGCCCTAGCACTCATGAATCCTGGCCAGACTCGGTTTGGTTCCAATTACATTTGTCTTGAAAAAGTGCTTAGGTGTCGCGACCCAATTATCTCGACCTTCAACCATACAGAGTTCTTTGAATGGGAGAGGAGGCAGAAGGGCAAAAATGCATCAAAACACCGGCAGCAAGCTGCTGCCCTTCGAGAAATGCTTGGGCGGGAGACATTTTGGAAAGGCGTAAAGAATGTTGTCAGATGCATGCAACCTGTTTGTCATGCCATCAAAACCCTTGATTCTTCGAAGGCAAGCACTGGAAAGGTCTGGAGGTGTTGGCACTCCATTCAATCCTTTCTAGAACGTGATGGCCCCAATGCACCATTTGGCAATGTTAAGCACGCAACACTGCTCAGAGGCTTCAATGAACGATGGAAGAAGTCATACAATGATCTTTATGGCGCCGCACATGCCTTAGACCCACACAACCACGATATGGACCAGCATATAGATAAAGAAGTGATGGGTTCATTGAAGAAATTGCAAAAATGTATTATCCTAACAGCTCGGACTATAAGCTTTTCATTGCCGAGTTAACCGAAGTGTCTTGAGAACCCTCCTCGGATCAGATTTGTCTCGACTTCCGTTGCTGTTTGCCTCTTCGCATGCCACAGAATCTTGCTAATGAGAAGTAATCTACGCATGCCAAGTTGGGACGAATGTGATCCTAAAGAGGGTTCATAAGGCACATGATCCACATCGTCCCATCCACTGGATAGGTAAGGCGTATCTCCGGTACGCCAAACTGGTATTTGAATGCCATCAGGACCCTATATCTGTACTCCATTCCTTTGGGTGGCACATGCTCTACATACCTAATGGGTTTATATGGCAGGTGCCACCCAAAGGAATGGAGGTACAGATACACGATCCCGATGGCATTCAAACACACATTTGGCATATCGGAGTTACGCCTTACCTATCTAGTGGACGGGACAATGGAACAAGTGATATTCGGGTTCGACATTCGACCTGAGTTCCTTGAGAACCTCCCTTTGAAACCACCGCACCTTATTGACTTCTGTTATGGTTTCTCCCTTCGCGTGCTACAGAATCTTGCTCCAAAGAAATCTTTGCATGTGAAGGGTTGAAACAATCACGAATGGATCAGTCTAGAAGATGCGGTGGTCAAGGAAGGATCACAAGGCCATGATCGACTGTATTGTTCATACATAGTGGCCTATAGCATGGCAAGAACCATCAGCTGCCTCAAGGAATATCAGAGTGAAAGCATCGAGACTTCCCAAATCTTGCTTTCACGCTTCTTTGGACAATGGAACTTAGAATGTAAACTAAGCTACATTGCCCAAAGAGGCGGGGAAAGAAAAATTGGGAAGTCTCGATGCTTTCACTCATCAATCACTAATCTCTAATGAACCCACATAATCGCAAGCAACCACTAGCTGATATCATCCGTGGCCACAATAAAAATAGAGTACTCAAAAGCCTTGTTACCTCCGTCCTTGTCAATCCACCACGACGCCGAAGGGGACGCGTCCTCTAATTTCAAGTCACAGTGCTGCTCGAGGTTCTCCATCAATAGCAGGAGTTAGGATATTCCATGATTTGGTGCCTAACAGCCGCTATATAGATGGACAAAGCCCGGGCACCACTTTGGCTTGAAATTAGGGTACGCTCGCACCTCTGACGTCATAGCAACTTGCATACGAGAACTTTTACCTCTAGAACGAACGACTTCTGCTCAACCTCCCAATTGGAGCCTCTTTGTGTAATATAACCTAGCAAAGTAACTAAGCTACATTGACACAGAGAGGCCCCAAAAGAGAGCGAGAGCAAAGCTCACTCTTTCTAAAGGAGGTAACAAGAATTTCGAGAAATCTATATTGTTTGCCACGAAGAATATCAAGCCTGGTGAGTTGACAACCATTCAAGAGGGTAAGCTTACTCCCGTTTCGATTCTCCTATTTGAATATATCTAAACTGCCACCTAAAATGAGTGAGCGACCTCATCCTAGGGGGCAATTTAGATACATCAAACAGGACAAACAAAAGAGACTAAGCCAGGGTGAAAGAGATGACAGTTAGTCCACTAATCCTAATTGGCATCTGTCCCTCTACATCAGGCCCTTCTTTTCAGTGATCACCATGATTTTATCCACTATGATGTTCAAAGAAAAGAAGGCCTGACATGAGGCCCAGATGTCAAATATGTTGCGTGTGCAGATGTTTTGACTCACTCACATACTTAACTATTACACAAACAACTCAATGCAGCAACGCAACCCCCAAAATTCTATTAAGACAAACAAATCCTCGTCAACGAACGTTGGTTCATTCATGTGCATCCGAGATCTTAGGAAAAAATATCAAAAAAATAATGTAGATAGTAGTGTATTTGAAGCTCATGGGTTTAAGTAATCGTCCTGATCCTCCACCACCACGTTTGCACCAGGGTTCACCCAATCACCTGCTGGCCCAGGAACGGGAGGCAGGTACTGGTTAATGTCTAGTACCTCCTCACCTTCACGCGGTTCTTCCACCCCCCTCGAAAGGTCCATCTCACGTTGGGTATGGAACGCGTGAGCCATTCCATCCCTCCTGCGAGCAATCAGAGGTGGCAAGAGGGGCTTCCGTGATTGCATGTTGAGCACGACATACTGGCACTCTAGTATAATATATCCATCCTCTGCTGGACAGAACCTACTGCCCATCATCCAATCTAACAAACACCTCAAATGCAGATGATGTCCACATCCCAAGGCATACCAACCAACTTGGGTCAGATTGTCCCCACAACCTTGACAATATCTGAAGTCCCCATTCTTTACATCCTCCCACTGGCTCTCATATAGGTATTCGGGAGGGAGGTATGCAATACCCTGCTCCTTCGAGACTCTAAGGGGATCAGAATCTAAGGCTCTGGTCAAACTGCGCATATGCTCATTGTCTACTCTCCGTGTTTTCCCTACCCAAAGCTGCAAGTTGATTCTTCGTGTCTAGTAATTCCACAGCCATCTTGTCGTGAGCATTTGCATGGTCTTTTAAGCGCAAGTTTTCCTCTGACAGAGTAAGATTTCGACTTCTTTCATTCTCTAGCTGAGCCTTCAGATCCACCTCTTCTGTCACTGCACCTGCTGCGGCAACCCCCGCCACATCTAAAAGTTTTATGGCATCTTGAAGCAAATAAGTTATAGTCACGGGTTCATCACCAAGAGCGCTTTCAGAATCGTTCACGAGCTTTACTCTCTTGC
This sequence comes from Isoetes taiwanensis, assembly GCA_021234155.1. Lineage (NCBI taxonomy): Eukaryota > Viridiplantae > Streptophyta > Lycopodiopsida > Isoetales > Isoetaceae > Isoetes > Isoetes taiwanensis. The sequence continues at coordinate 4,938,639 of JAJEKV010000057.1, read as the reverse complement.
TGCTACCACTACCGCTTCCTTGTTTCCATTTTCTGCTAGCATAATTTACATGCTTCCCTTTCACAATCTCATAGTACACTTGCTTGGCAAACGTCTTGCTGAATTCATGGTTTTTTATCATCTTTCCTTTCACTTGGACCCACCTCTCCAAAGCTTTAGCTCGGACTTTAGGGATCTTGCAGTCGTATGCCTTATACTTACCTGCTCTCCTGCTTGGTCAGTCGGCGTCAAACAATTTGGCGTCTCTATTGGCCTTGATATCCTCATAATCCGCTCCATGCGGGCAACAACCTGGGCTTATGTCACATGCAACTCCATGCACTTCTGTAATTGTGACACCTTCTTTCTTGGCCACTTCTGCCATTGCCCTCAACCTCACCAGCTCTTTTGCACGCGCTTCATTTATTCTAGTATGTTTCTCTGCTCTCTGTAGCTGTTGTGCCCTAACCTCCGACAATGTAGGTAGAGAAGGGAATACAAAGTCATCTGGAGTTCTCAAAGAGGACGGGAAGGAGAAGTTGGCTCCTTGCCCAGTTTCATCAGCCCCTTCTCTCGTCTGACAAGAAATAGTATCTTGCTGATGAGACGAACTCGGTTGTTGAGACATTCTTTTTGTTTGTGACTAGGTAAGTTGTTTGTTCGTTTTCTTGCGGATACACTTTATGTTAACTGCGCAAAATAAAAAACAACTCAATATGACTTATAAATTATAAAAAAGATCAAGTGCAACAAAAATAAATACATAAAAATGCCAAAGACGTTTTATTAAATGTGTCTAAAGCAATTGTTCAATCAATAAATTTTTTTGGTTGCATACAAGAGAGCTCATAAATGGCACGCTAAGCGTGACTTGGTCCAGCTTGGTCAGCATCGTCTGCACCTAACCCAACTTGAGGAATCCAATCTGATTCCATTTGGTGTCTTGTGCAATGTGTTTGAGAGCAATTCCAAGTGCTCCGCATGGTGTTCAGTAGCTGATTCAGATCAAACTTGCGTGCCTTGTCTCGTATTGGGGATTCGACACAGTGCTTCAAATAATCGCACATGTTTCGAAACCTCTGGCTTTGTTCAGTGGTACCCATAGCCTTCAAGAAAGAATGCTTGTGTGCAAAATTAGCAAGGTAATAGATAAAGTAGGCTGCCCCTAAGAGGTCGAAATCTACCCTTGCAGGCACCATCTTAGTTCCATCTCTTTTTGGACCCCAATACAAATCATCATGAATGTATGGATAGGCAAGTCTTTCATTCTCAATCGCCTTTTTGGCAGCACCATCCATGCCTTTGTATGCCCACCGCTTCACTTCCACAGGCTCACCTATTAGCCGTTCTTCTCCCCAATCACATATACCAATATAAATAGCCTGGGGGTCCGTGCATCCTCTCTCTTTCCCAAAGTCAAAATGAAGCAAGACATTGCCTGGGTGCAAGTCCATGTGTAAATGGTGCTCTTTATGAAGCTTAAGCAAGCCGCTTAAAAACGACATAGTTAGATCACCCACTCTTTGAGCAACATATAACTCTTGCTTCCTTCGTTGCTCAAGCTTATGGACGTCGACCTCGACACTAGGCTTATACCCTAATCTTTTAAATGCATGCCTCGCAAACTCATTATCTCCATGATGCACAAAAAGAGATGCACAAGAATCCCCATTCCAGTAAGGAAATATCAACCCTGTTCTTTCGAACCCAGTTGTACGACCAATGCAGCGTATGATAGAGCCATGTCTAACCTACATTTGCGACTCCCTCATGTTTTTCATCATGGCCTTTACTATCACATCAGGCCTCACCGTACCTAACCGCACATCATCATTCTGAAATTTAACACAATAGGGTTCGTCTTTAAGAAAACTAGAACTCAAGATATTGCATTTGTACACCGTTCTATATGTTCCTGAACCAATTCTAGTCCTGTTGATTATATGAGAGGAATGCACCATTGCAAACCATATAGTCTTGGCATCTGCCCTTTTTCTTTTTTCCAACCCTTTACCAGTCTCACCAGGACGCTTGGCTCTAATAGTCTGTGCCAACACTTTCTTAACTAGGTGGAAGGGTTGATGGGTTTCCTTTATAAGCTTTCGATTCGTCCAAGCTGTATTCCATTCCACAACCTTATCTTTTAGAGACTCTCTCAAGCGCGGACTAGTTAAATTTGCCACCGCATGAATCATATTTCCAGTTGTACGGGATACATTCCCATCTATCCAAGCATACCTTTCAGAATCAATATTTCCATGTTCTAGCTCTATCATTCGAGGCCCAAAAGCTCTCTCAGCATCTTTCATGAGAGTTGAGTGGAAGTCTAGCCATCCTTCGTCTGTTGTAGTAATCAACTCTAGCTCAGATGGTGTGGCGGCCCATATTCGCTCACAGAGCTAATTCATCAAAGCAGGTCTTAAGGAAGACCATGGCTGTTGGGGTCTTGATCTTTTCCTCTTCATTTGAGTAGAGAGCCTCTGGGTTCATGTGAGGCTCTGTTTCTAGCCTAGGTCCTTCTTTGGGGCTCATGTGAGGATCTGCTTCTAGTCTAAGTCCTTCTAACTCTTGTGGATTCATAGCAACTTTAGAAGAAACTATGTAGCTAGCAATATGCCAAAGCAACAACAATACCTAAAAGTCTGGGGAAAAAAAACCCCCACTTTAGTGAGTGTCAATAAGCAGTGAAATAGTTCATCAAGATTCTAGTAAACTACTGAGTTTCAAGTTTGACGGTTATACCCTAAACCCTACTAAGTTTCAAGTTAACGGTTATAGGCACCCTATGGTTAATCTACTGAGTTTCACGGTTCACGATTATAGGAAATGCATTTTTCTCATTCGCTTCAACAAGTTTAACTTATGATCTGACCCAACTACTGACTCCATGAGGAAACTCTCTCATAGAGGTTTGCACTCAACTGAACATATTGCATTTGACCACCTGGCAAACTCACGAATATTTAATGAAATATACGCCAATCCCTATATTAGTGTTGGACTTTCATCAACAACACCGTCAGAAAATAGGGTATATCTCATTAAAATATCCTCCTGATGACCGAAGCCAACAAGCGGCACCAGGAGAGGGCTATACACCTCCATGAAAGGTTAACCCTGGCAATCCTCGACATCAGCAATGACACCCACACTCGGCATGGCACAATTCAATGTGGCACACCAGGCGAGGATCACTGCCTTAGTCAAGGATCACTGCTGAAACTCTAAAACCTAATCTCTCTTGATCAACTCCCTAACTACTACTGTTGTCGATAAAAAGGGTAGGCAACAAAATGTTTAATTCTTATTTTTTTTCTTTTGTTTTTGTTTTATTTTTATTTTTTTTTAATATTTTTATAATTTCAACTATCTACGAAAATCAGTCTGGATTCTTCCATAGAACAAGACGCTCACCATCGTCACGCCCCTCGATGGAGGGGGGCAACAGGCGAGGGCCTCACTATGGAGGAACCCTAGACCTACAATAAAAGAAACAACAAGAAAAAACTAACTAAGTTTGCCTACAAACTAAGAAAAAGATAAAAAAAAAAAAAAAAAAAAAAGCAAAGGGGCACAGGTTGTGGAGTAGGGTGCAGAAGGATTACCTTGTTCTGCGCAAAAAAATTGAAACAGCGCCTCTATATATATAAAAAAAATTTCGCATAAGCAAAACCATCGCTTTGCTTTATGCAAAACCCTTTCGTAAAGTTTAAACCTTCAAAACCGCTTTACCTTGAACTAAAAAAGTTTCGGCGTAAAGTTTAAACCTTCGGTTAACCTCGGGTTTTCGCTTTTACGCCAAACCTTTTTTTGTTTTCGGTAAGCAAAACTTAAGCTTTAAACTGGTATTTTCGCAGTTTTAACCTCAAGGTTTAAACTTACGCCAATTTTTTTTCGCCAGCGGTTAAAAATACGAAAAATACGTATTTAACCTAAAAATATGTATTCTTGGACTTTATATGTCTGGAAAAATAATTTCGTACGTACAGAACCTATCCCTGATTCAGTTCAAGTCTTGCTCCAACCCTCCTTCAAGGCTCACATTTGTTCCAGACTTGTTCTTGTTACATGCCACAATTTCTAGTGGCTATGGATTCTAAAAGGTATGAGAATCATCCCTATTTGATGCTTTATTAGCTAGAAGTCATTGTGGAGGTGGTTTGAATGTTGTGCCTAAAGCTTTTGATGTATGATTTATGTTCTATGTATCATTCATTGGATATCATAGAAAGATACTCTATAGTAGGTAAATTCCTAGCCTAAATAAATTTTTGTAGCATGCTCCTTGTTCTAAGGTCTTGAACTTATTCATCGCCTAGGTCAAGCCACTTATGGGTCAATCATGGGATTTCCATATGCTAAGTGACAGTGCAAGCGAGCAAGTTGCCAACCAGTCAATAGTTATTTTTGTCTTTAAGAAAGATCCCCAGACTCAGTACACAAGATTTCTCTTGAAATAGTTTCTAACTTGTAAGGTACGGTATGATCTAACCCTATTTCTCACTAGCTTACATGTGTTTGCTTTGGGTGGGGTATTGCAAGGTCTGGGCACACATCTTTCTCGTCCACGTGGCTCAACCCACATGTATGGAATCGGGTGTGTTTTTGAGTGGCATCGCCATAAGAGCTCGATTCTTGCAGCTACCATTATTGAAATAACTTCGCCTAGTGCCGAAATCCCAAAATGCACTTGCTTAGAAGCCCTAGGGATGCACCTATCTGCATGGTGCAAGGGGTTGGAAAAGGACCCCTATATCAGCTATATATTGCACTAAAGTCACACCCATCATCCCCCTAAGTACGAGTATTTGTGCGGTTCAAGTAAAACACAAACCATTTCAAGTCACTCACCTTGTTCGTACAACCAAAACTACGTGAATCCCCTTGTTTAGGAGTAGCACCAAGTGTTTTAAGTCCAGTTGGGTATGTGATAATAATACACACAGTGAAAGCCATGCTTGGTACAGAGCAACTTTGAGATGTCAAGTGCTAAAAAAGGTTAAGATAATGTTAGAAACAGTAAGTTGTCAATGAAGAAATGTCGAATAATTTAATCTATTTCCACAAGAGCACGTTGGATTGGAATTGAGATAAACAATGCGCTCATAAGCGATGAGAATGCCATATATGTGATTGTAGTTATGGAAGATGAACAAGACATTTGTGAAGTTCATCCTAGGGTTCCATTCTGGGGTCTTTTTTTTTCCTTCTGTTCTTGTTGGCGTCATAGCCCATCCATGTTTCCAGTGGCGACATCGCTGTGTTTCCTTTCGGTGGCGTCGTCCAGCTGCTAGGATTACTTTGACGAAGTTTCACGAGGTTAAGACGATCTGTGGGCCTTTTTATTTCTGTTCTTGCTGGAAATATAACCAATCTCCTTGTTTCAGGTCGTGCCATCATTGTGTTTGCTTCCATCCGACTATTGGGTTTACTTTGGAGAAGTTCTAGGAAGATTAAGAGATAAATAACAATAAGACAATAAACGCTTAAGACTGATAGCTTAGTGGGGCACCCAAATTTAATACAATAATGTACTAAACATTCATTACAAATCGTTAGTTCTTCAAAGCTCATGCATGTTATTTGGCCAAACTGCCAAGAGTAGTTTTTAATAATCATTTGCTGCAAGATGACAAACTTTTTTCTTTTTTTGAATCAGTGATTGGAATCCATCTGAAGTTATTGTTATGAAATCAATGATCCAAAACTTGAAAGATGGGCTTCAAGACGCGAAGTCTGCTAATAGCAAAGACAAGTTGGTTGCAAAACGTTCGCTGTTATCAATGATTATTGAAAAAAAAAAGAGATATAAATAAGGTTGTTTCTTCAAAATTGCTAAAGGTACAACTGTTGAACCTGGTTCCCCAGCCAGGCCAACACCCACAAAAAACCTTCAATTGAAATCACTGAATAACAACAAGTCCAGAATCCAGATTTGCACCAGAATTTCAAAAGGAAAGCTAATATTCGATAAGAAATAATACATAGAAACTCCCCTTGCAAGGGCCTTCAACATAAGCATGAGGAGGCTGCCACCCTCCTCATATGAGCATTGCCACTATGCTCTCTTTGTAAACGTGAAGGAAGAGGAGGAGAGAGTATCTCCTCAAGTTATTTATGCTTTACATTGTTAATCCCCACCATTGTTTTCCACCTCTTCATCACAACCATCAATTTTGCCACTTCATCTTAACCATCCACTTCCACCACTTAATCCAAGCCCTTAAGACCTAACCATTATTATATGCCCCAAATATGCTCAAATGGTCTACAAAAACACGTTGAACCACTTGTGGTTCAACATTATGCCCCAAAAAGAAGTGGGCCGGTCCCCTCGGCCCAACACATCAGAGGTTGTCATACCTCGAATTTCTTACAAAGCTCACAGATCTGTCGGATCTGAAAAATATGTTCTTGTTTAGAAGTCGCCAAGCACAGGTCATCTAAAAAAATCCTGAGTAAATCTAATGGAATGTCTTTAAAAACCCTGCACATAATTCTTTGAAAAGCCGCAGGGGCGTTCATAAGGCCGAAAGGCATCCTTCTCATTGCGTACGTTCCCCATGGATTATAAAGGAAGTTTTTGGTTGATCTTCTTCTCTAATATAAACTTGATTGAATCCTGAGAAGCCATCCATAAATGAATATACTTCCTTACCTGCTACTGTATGAAGTATATCTTCCTCAGTTTTCCATTTTTTTTTTGTACCGGCACTATGTATGATACCCAAGTTGGGTTCTGTATTTCATAAATCAAGCCTGCTTTCAACATTTTCTGAATTTCCTCTTGCACCAGCATTAGCAAAGCTGGATTTATCCTTCGTAATTTCTGCAGTATTGGCTTAGCCTCCGGCTTTAATTTAATTTCAAATTAATATATATCCTTAGACGCACCTTCCATTTCTGAATAGTCATAAGCAAATATATCTGAATATTCTTGGAATAATTGAGCAAGGTCGTCTTTTTCCTGTGCATTAGCTAAGGCCCCCAAAGCTAATTTCCTTTCTTGACCATTCTTCACAATAGTGATCTCAAAAATGTGCTCTTCACTTGCAACGTCAACAACGAGTATTGGATGCAATTTCGCTAAATCTTCTTCGTCTATATCTTCCTCTTTAATTGCTCCCTGACAAAGGTGATCAAATAAGGCAGCCTTGCATAATGCATCAGCCTCTGAATTATGTTTGCGTGGCACATGACTTATTTTCCAATAAGCAAAAGCTACTAATTTAGCATGTACTTCACTACACAACGGCAATAGATGTTCATTTCTAATTCTGTAATCTCCAAGGACTTGATTGCAGACAAGTTGTGAATCGCCTCTAATATGAAGATGTGTGATGCCATATTCCTCCGCAATTGTTAGACCAGCCAATAACGCTCTATACTCTGCTGCATTGGACGTACAGCCGTGGAGGAGATCCCCTTTCTTTGCAAGCACTTCCATCTTTTCATTTTTTAGTACAACCCCCATGCAAGCTAGTTGTAACTTTCTAGAGATCCCGCCGTCAAACCGAGAGTGCCATAATGTTGAACCTGGCTCCCCATCCAGGCCAACACCCACAGAATCTTTCAAAAATCACTGAATGACAATTTCACCACAGAATCTTTCAGAAATCACCGAATCACTGAATGACAATTTCCCCAAGAAGCCGGATTTGTATCAAACTTCAAAACCCAGATTTATATCAAAACTTCAAAACCATATTCAATAAGAAGATAATATATAAAGAACTTACCCTTGCAAGGGCCTTCAACATAAGCATGAGGAGGCTGCCACCCTCCTCATATGAGCATTGCCACCATGCTCCCTTTGTGAACGTGAAGGAAGAGGAGGAGAGAGTATCTCCTCAAATTATTTATGCTTTACATTGTTAATCCCCACCATTGTTTTCCACCTCTTCATCACAACCATCAATTTTGCCACTTCATCTTAACCATCCACTTCCACCACTTAATCCAAGCCCTTAAGACCTAGCCATTATTATATGCCCCAACTATGCTCAAATGGTCTACAAAAACATGTTGAACCACTTGTGGTTCAACATTATGCCCCAAAAAGAAGTGGGCCGGTCCCCTCGGCCCAACACATAATATAGCACTTAAAGATACATTATGAAGTACACAAAAATGAGAAATGAGCTGGGCACATCCACACGCCCGCACTGGCTACTTTGGCTCTGGACCACGTGTGGATAACCATACTCAACAAGTCCAAGAAAGCTACTCCCAACATCCGCACTGGCTACTGTGGCTCTGGTCCACGCGGAAGTAACCCTCCTTGGCAAAATAATATAATAAAGTTCTATAAAATAGCATCATTAGTGCATGTCATACATTGGCAAAATCTTAGGGTGTCCCAACAAGAACCATGGGGTGACCAACAAGAACCATGGGGTGCCCAACAAAACCATGAATATCCGCAATAGCAAACAAAGGGTGGGGGCAATGGTCGAAGTGTTGCACAAAACCGTGGGGTGTCCCAAAAATAATTGGCTCTAAAATAATGTTTCTGCAATGGTAACATAGAAAAAAGAGGAAGATAAAACTCTTAGGGTTAGGGCATGCGATTGGAATGCATCAGGAAGGCAGGCGGTGGATCGGAAGAGGCAAAAATAGATGAGGTATGGCGGAGTAAACAGTGGCGATGCAGGTGTAAGGTTTGGCTATGGCGTCAAATGATTTCGTAGCTGCTTCAATACAGTAGTCTGGCAGAGCAGAAAGCGATTACGGTGGAGATGATTCCGGCAAAGAGCTCAGCAATGGCAGAGTAGACGAGGCACAAGAAGAAAAAACTCATTTCTCACTTTTTTTTTATGTTTGTGCAGATTCGACAAAGGAAACGAAACAGAACTATGAGGCAAGTGATACAGAAAGGCTGAGCAAAAGGAACAGAATCAAGCAAAGGATATGATATGAATGTTAGCTAGCAAATATTTACTGTAGAAAAGAAGCAACAGCGAAAAGCACAAAATGATTTGGAGAAAGGGCTAGCAGGAACTGACGATCATTTGGCTTGTTTCTTTTGCAGGTAGAGTCCGCCGAAGAGTATCAGACAGAGAAATATATCAAGAGTATCAGACAGAGAAATATATACAACAGATGTAGTGGATGGGTCTTCAAGAAAACACGCTGCTGCACCTTAACTCATAATATTCATATGGGTCTTCTACAAAATAACTCTGCTGCATCTACTTCCATCATTAAAGCTTGAATTTTTCTTCAACCATAGCTCATTGGGGAAGAAAACCTGATCTAAAGACCAGGTCCCACCGAGAGTGCCATAATGTTGAACCTGGTTCCCCAGCCAGGCCAACATCCACAAAAAATCTTCAATTGAAATCACTGAATAACAACAAGTCCAGAATCCAAATTTGCACCAGAATTTCAAAAGGAAAGCTAATATTCGATAAGAAATAATACATAGCAACTCCCCTTGCAAGGGCCTTCAACATAAGCATGAGGAGGCTGCCACCCTCCTCATATGAGCATTGCCACTATGCTCTCTTTTTAAACGTGAAGGAAGAGGAGGAGAGAGTATCTCCTCAAATTATTTATGCTTTACATTGTTAATCCCCACCATTGTTTTCCACCTCTTCATCACAACCATCAATTTTGCCACTTCATCTTAACCATCCACTTCCACCACTTAATCCAAGCCCTTAAGACCTAACCATTATTATATGCCCCAAATATGCTCAAATGGTCTACAAAAACACGTTGCACCACTTGTGGTTCAACAACAACCAAGAAATTTATTCAAAGCTGCAGCAAGAAGGAAGATAATGTCATTAAATGGAGCAAACATGTGGGCTTTGGCAGGGAAGAGGTCAAGATCAAATAGAATCAATGATTCAATCAAGCATCAGGTTCATGAATTTTGGCTTGATAATACAAAAGTTTCAACGAAGGTTAGAGATGTCATGAAGAGGAGAACACAAGCAATATAATACATTGACATCTCACAGATTTGCTCTTGCGATTGAATCAATTCTTATTGGAATTTGCTATTGTATCAATTCTCATTGGAATCTTATGTTTTCTCATTTCTTTTATGATTTTCTTCTTTGCGTTCCTGTACAATTTCCCAGTGACCTACTAATGAATGCACATGGTTTTCATGACATATATTGCATCACAATGTTTGTTACATTACTTACATAGCAGCAAAAACCTTGTAATGAAGTGTTATTAGGTACTTTCTAGATGTTAATTCATTTACATTTACATGTACATCCACCTGCACTTAACGTGTACTTGCTTACTAGATTTACATCCGTCTATACTTAAATCTACATTCAGGTAATGAAGCTGAGTAGTCTTTTATCTTTACATCCAACGTACATTTTATATAGATGGATGTACATTCAATATACATGTACATTATATGTACATTTCAAACATCAGTTGAATAGTTGGATGTACATCAGACGTACATCCAATGTACAAATGTATAGACTAGTACTTTGGATGCATCTCTTTGCTAACATTGTCTAATGCTTGTGTTGTTGCAGTCTGAGCTTTATCAACAGTTTGTATATCAGAATTCTAATACCAAGATTTGCGTTTGACAGCTCGAGTATTTGAAATCTGAGTGCATGAGAAAATTGAAAGAGAGGAACATATGTTGTTGCGTCAAATATGAGCAAGCAGATCTATAGAGAAAGGTTTTCAATGATATGAGGAGGGCTCTACATGTTAATTGCACTTGCTGCAACAGTGTTTATACATCCCAGGAAAACAGTAGAGTATGTCAAGCAAACAAGAAGACTTTTGATAATGTCATCATCTTGTGGAGGTCAACAGGTTCTGAGAAATATTTGACAGATGAATGGTATAGATTGAAAAGTATCAAAGGTAAATGTGAGGAATGTGGAGTAAAGAAGATAGAGAGCTGTCCAAAAGAGAAAGATGGAACAATCATTCAGAATGTCGATTGGCAAATACATGCATACGTCAATGAGCCTTCCAAGAAAGGTACATGCAGAAGGCTTAGATTAATTGATCAGCATGACAAAGCATCTGTTTTATTAATGAACATGAAAAATCAGCTTGCTAAGTTTACAAATCATAACTTTACAGCACACTGGCAGAGCAAACAGTTTGAAAGATGTGTCGAGAAACTCCCTGATAATAGTGTGTTGTCTGTTGTTCACTTTGCATAGAACTACACATTGAAGCCAGGGATAGAAGTGCAATCAGAGCACTAGAATCCTGATCAAATTATGATTTTGGTCCATATGTCAATGATTAAAAAAGAAGACAAGCTATAAAAAACATTGCATTTTCTTGTTTCAGATGACAGGAAACATGACACTTTTGTGCAACATGCTTTTAAATTACATCTGGAGTGGCTTAAGAATCATGGAGATAGTGATATAAACCTTCATTATTTGTGGTGGGATGGTTGTGCATCTCAATTCAAATCTTCACGGGCATGGTATGGAATCTGCAGATACCATGTTGAAAACAAAATTTAAGTGATATAGAATTTCTTTGGATCTGGCTATGGGAAAGACACACAAAAGACACACATGACAGAGAGGTTGATATAACAAAGTCGTGGCTTGAGAGCGAGTAAAGAAAACAAAATGGCATGTCAGTGACAGATGCAACAATAGCTTGCAGTTTTAAGGACCAAGGACTCTGAGTGTGAAAGGATATTTTGGGAGGTTGAAAAAACTGATGTCAACAGACAATAAGCATTTAATTTCATGACTTTACCTGATACTCAGCAGATACATTATGTCTACCAAAATGACCCAACGAAGCTGCTTTGCAGACTACTCTCAGTGATGCTTGCATGAACTTCGATTGGCTGAATTGTGAGAACAAACAATGCGTGGTGATTGGTCCCTAAAAACTTTGGAGCCCATAGATCATATTGCCTCTCGTGGAGAAGCTAAAAATGATGTGAATGTGCAGAGAGAAGCCTAATTTAGATAACATTGTAGAAGTTTCAGATATTTTTGTATCATTTGCAGCATCAGACAATATGGAAAGTGTCCCATACTATGTTCTAATATGTGCCAGAGAAAAACACGCATTGGAAGAAGATTCGGTTGATGACTATGGAAATGAGTGCTCTGTTGATATTAGTGTCATCGAAGGGCAATATTGTGAACTAATCCCAGGCTGCCACAACAAATATAAACTGCTTTCTAGTAAGAATATTTTGGTACATGCAGAATCCATAATTGGGATTAGAATTCCATTCAACAAAGTAACTTACAAGCTGAAGGTGGCAACCACAACATTTCATTTTCCAGATGAAGTTCATGAGTCATTACTATCACAAATTCAATAATTGTAGATGTCATGGACTCACTCAGATCTGTGAATATGAACGTACATGTGAATGTACATCTAATGTACATCTGTTGTACATCAATATACATTGAAATAACTTGTATATTCAAATTTGATAAGAATAGAATAAAGTTTAATGCATAAATATTGAATATCTTTTGATCAATATGAAGATAAGACATGAACAGATTTTCATGGAAAATTAGTTTATATATTCATATCGTACAAATAAATATAGTACATTTACATCATAGGTTCATAGTTCATGAACTACTTCCAAAATGTCATCAGGAGGCTTATATCTTATCATTATTGCATCATGCCTTCCTTTCTTCCAATTGACTATAGAGGTGCTCTCCAAAGTAGTAGGAGTCCATGCTTTTGGAAATGCACGTGCCACTGGCCATCTATATCATCCTATTCGTTCTTCATCAAGTGCAATTGGCTTTCCCCAAGGTTATGCACCAAACGATTTATTGCCAAAAAATTTTGCATTTGATCTCATTCTCTTTTATTTTCTACATTGTCTAACTTCTCCCAAATTCTATGAAGAACGGTATGGCATGGATGACCAGTCCCCAACCCAATGTACATGCATTCAAGTTCCGTGTTAGTTTGAACTTTTGGTCGTAATAGAATTCTTTCCCTTAACAACTTAATAGTCTTTTGCACATTAGTCCCTTTATTTACAAAGAAAATTAAGATCAGTTAAATATGTATCTAGACACTGAAATCTAGAAAAAAACACTTTGTACCAAAACAAGTACTTATGTGCACTTTCAATAACAAAAATAACGGTATATATCTACAACTGGAGAATAGATATCAGTTAAAGTCTGTACCAACAATAGACCACTCTTGAGGCCAATAATAGTTTGGCAATTTCTCCATTCCCGGCTCCATGTACTGAGCAAAGTTATTGCCATAGTTAGCTAGTAAAATCTGTTCAACCTGCTTCGAAATGCCATCTATTTCATTACTCATTGGGTGCTCTTTCACATAACTCGTAGCATCTGCAGCAACTTTTAAACCACTAAGCCAGGGAATAAGTTCCATGACAAAATTTGTCGCAAGGTACAACTGGTGTCCAAGAGAAATGACATACAAAGCTTCCTGCAGGATTCATCGTGGCCTTGTATCTTTCATCATCAATTAGAATTGTATTGCCATAGTATTCTGGATACTCTTTCCATACCACAATTGATGGTTTCACAAACAATCCTTTGTCCGGTTTAGTAGGGTGTTTGTGTTGAGACCAGCAATGCTCCTGACTATATATAAACTTAGGTTTTATAGCAAAAACGTTGCAGATATGGTCCAGAACTGGCTGCAAATTCTTAGAATAAGATGCTGGAGCAATTGCACTAATGACCTGTAGTGCAATTGTGTCAACTTTATTTTTTTTAAATTTTGCTTATTTTGCATCTTTAAAGAAAAAATTATAAAAATTCAAAAAAAAAAAAAAAAGTGCCATTTTCAAAAAGCATTCATGTAATTTTAACATGTCAATGAATTCACATAGGCATATTTACAAAAGAAAAGTACAAATTAAAAATGGATTAAAAATTAATATATTAAAATAGGTACTGGGTAAACGCATATAGCTGGGGGACACTTTTAGTGTCAACGACACTTGGTGTGGGTGCTTTATATATGGCGATTAAAATTTCGGCCCGTCACGAATAATGCTTGACGGGTGTTCATGGCGCGCAATTTTATAATCTGGCGCCAGGAACTGGGTTCTCCCGCTCTTTGGCAGATTCTACCAATTTCAATTCAGAATCAAACTTAGAATCCTGCACTAGGGGCTGGGTCTCTAGCTCTACGGCCATTTTTTCATTGAATGGGATTCAATCGATCTGCTTGCAGTATGCCCATTTGGAGGCGACTCATCCAAGTTCAAACTGCAATACGATGTGAACACTCCTGATGTACTTTTATCTCAAGTTCTTGTTCAGAAGTTTCTAGGAATTTTAGCTCGGCTTGTATACAGTCGTTGTAAGCATGTTTTTGGGTGGCGTATGTTGCTTGCTAAATTATTTTATCTTACAGACTATTGATCCCTCTGTTACAGGTGTGATGACTGCAAGAAATTGGCTTCTGAATAGAAAAAGGCAGCAAAAGGCAGAAGTGAATCTTGGACAATATTGATTGTGATGCTGAAAAGGTGATGTCTTGGTCATGGAAAGGCAGATTATTTGTGATTCAATGTAAATCGTTTGCATCTTCCTAATCTTGTTTCATTGTTCTCGTGCATTTTTTACTCTAAAATTGTAAAAATTGCATGGAGGTGATAAAAAGGGAAGTAAACAGGAGACGGCTGCATTCGTGGAGCTAGTGACTGGTTAGTATCAAAATTACTTAATTCCTGTTTAAAGGAGGATGCAAATGGGAAGGACACAAGTAAGCAGTTTTCAGATTTTCTTGTTTATGTAGTTAATTAACGTGTTTATTCCTGTTATAATGAAATCCCAGAGGCAGTTGCAAAAAAAATTCTGTTCGCACTGGAGAAACGTTTTCCAAAGGAGATAGACACATCAATAGATTGCCTTTTGGAGGTACTATATTGTTTGCAGTAAATAAAGGAATAAAACAGCTCAAGCTTTTTACCGTTTTGGTTTGGTTACATAGGGACATGCAGATGGAAAAGACAAAGACAAATGGCTCAATATCTTATCTGAGGTTTTTAGCAGATGTATACACATGCCAATGATTGACTCTCATGCCAGTCTGTATGCTTCTGTTGACCACTCTGAGGTAGTCTTGCTTTTATTACATCGCTGACAAAGATTACTCTTTGAATTTTTGCTTTCATAATGCTATCTTACATTATTGCAGGCTCGAATTAGAAAAACTTCCCTTCTC
The DNA here is from genome assembly GCA_021234155.1 of Isoetes taiwanensis. NCBI lineage: Eukaryota > Viridiplantae > Streptophyta > Lycopodiopsida > Isoetales > Isoetaceae > Isoetes > Isoetes taiwanensis. Next base: position 4,923,486 of record JAJEKV010000057.1, on the reverse strand, counting down.
CGACTCATTGAACTTGCTGAAACAGAAGTTCTTGATAAAGAGTCAGAGGTAGAATTTATCATGTCTTTGGATTTGTTATAAGTTGGCCATTTATCTTTATCGCTTTCATCCTTCTTTATGTTTTAATCTCCTCTTACATATCTGATGGTCATGGCTTTTAAGTGTCAAGTCTCCTTTGATTTGCTCAGGAGCTTATGGATTTTGGTAGCTTGTGCAGATAAGATCTTTTCTATCAGAAGTACTAAGAAGACAGCTATATGTTGTACATGCTGCATTGTCCTGTAAAGAGCTTATGCAATTTGTTACTCCGAAACATCTTTTGCAGTCTATGAAAACTCTGTTGGACAAAGTGAGAAACACCATGTTAACAGGTAATCTAGTGTTTGTGGTCATCTAAAACTCTCAGCGCACGCGCTGACTTAAATGGAATGCACGTGGTAATAGAAAATGGGAATTTTTGATATGGATCTAGAAAGACTAAGAGATTTTTAGGCATATGCCCATGATTTTCTTTGATAAGAAATTGATATTACTCTTTTGGATCTGTACTGAGTCCCTTTACTTGACCCACAGGATCGAAGGGTCAGAAGGGAGATGCTTGCTAAACGTTCTTTTGAGCTTCTTGCTTCCAATTATATACAAGGAAATCCTAGCTAAAGGAGGAAGTTGTGCATGTGTTACTGGCTAATCTAACTATAACATCCAAGGTAACCTTTGTAGGCCGAATGTTCAGTCTTGTGTCTTAAGTTGCTGTAGGATAACACATGCTCAACCTTTTACATTTTTAAAGGTAATTGAAGGCTGCTTGTTAGGACTTTAGAGATTGCAAGTTGGAGATGATGGTTGCGTATATATTAACCTAGGTAATTCTGTCTTCAGATTTGGAAGTTGAACCTTATTGTCTTGAAGTCAGCAAAATTTCTTGATGCCCCCATTTTTAAGCATCTTACTGCAATTCAAGATGATGGAAAAAACACAACAAATCGGAAGGTTTTGTACATCCGATTGTGTATTTTTTCTCTACAAACATGGAAAGTCGATGTTCTTACATAACTTTATATGATTTGATTTAGGACATTCGTTGGAAAGCGAGCTGAATTTACAGATAGTCTCCCGCCATTTCAAATTTTGCTTTGGAAGATTTGAAATTGATAAAGCAGCTTAATTGAGGCTGCTAAATTGAGTAAACATGCAAAGTTCTTATGTGGGACTGTGATTTTGCAATCATTTACAAGGGAGCTCAAAGGTAGATATTTATTTCAACCTTTAATAAAGATGTTAGTCTTATTTGGTGAGAAAGCAACTTACTGTTCGTTGTCTTGTCTTACCAATAATGTAGTCCTGTTTAAGAGTTTGACTGGGTGATTATGATTTTTTGATGCTTATTATTATTTTTGGTGCATGTTACAGATAAACAATGGGAACTGGTTAGGGAGTATATACAGTTTCTCCAAGAAGAGCAGCTATCTATGGGTGATAACAAGCATCATGCATCACCTATTCTTCAGGTCTGTTATGTGTTTATACTCTCAGTTCTGTAACTCTGTACTCATACTCTCAGTTTTGCAACACATTAAGGCATTCCTAAGCACATACTTCAATGCATGTCAGGACCAATTGACTCATATACCGAATCCATGAATTTCCATTATAGTTCTGTTCTAGTCCAAAATAAGGATACCTCCAATTCCCATGAGTATATAAACATGAGTCTGCATTTAACATGAGTATATAAACAAGTCCGTGCTTAATGCTCACAATAGGAAGTTGTATAAGATGTTTGCCATCTACTTGTGTTAAGGTTTCAATCATAATATATCTTTTATGCACTATTGAACACTTTCTCGTTGCTGCATGCAAAGGGTACTGCTATCTTCACTTCTTTCTGCTGGGTATATTTCCGAAATAGCAACAACAATGAACAGTCTTCTTTTGGACCTTCTGAAGAGGAGGAGGCTTCATCACTTGACTTGGAATCCTGCTGAAACTAGTGGGAAAATGACACCAGAAGAAGTTCAGCTACTTGAGCTGCTAATAGAGGTAGTGAAGTGTTCTTGTATTTTCAATCATGGTTGATTGGTGAAACCCATAAGAAAGTTTATCTCGCTTTGCTGCTCTACTCCAGGTCAGAATACTGCATACAGAAGTTGTACTAAAAGCAAGGAAAAAAAGCGACCTTGCTGCACTTTTTGAAGTTCTCAATGTATTATCAGAACTATATCCTTCTAATAATGAACGAATGCTAATTCCTTGGCTTTTTTAACAGATAGATGGGTCCCTTCCAGATTTGGCAATATTAAATCCATGCTTACTACTGATAGTACGGAGGCCTCCATACTATCCCTGATATCAATATCGTTTGACACTGAATTTAAACATCTCAAGTCCAAATATGTGTCTGCAATATTCAACAAGAGTTGAATCAAGGTTGTGGTTATGAAATTTTCCATTCTGATATTTCATTTCTACTCTAGTATTTTTTTTATCTTTCTTTCATCTTCAGCATGATAAGGAAAAGTTCTATCTACTGTCTTTATCTGTTAAGAGCTCAAGGATCACACCAAAGTTAAGAGTTTCTAGATTTTCCTTTATCGGGTAGTTTTCTGTAAACATGGAGCAGTGCTTGCAATCGTCATTTTCTAAAGCAAAATAAGAAAGTATTTTAAGGAATGGATGAGCAAGAGCAGAGCAAATAAAATCAGAGAAAAAAACACGAGTTGAATACATCCTTTCCTTCCTCCGTCAAATGACACGTCCTCTTCAGTAGCCATTAAAAAGCTCTATAGAGTTTACTAATATGAACAAGGGTAAAAATCTCGTGGTCTCCTTAAAACACATGGAGAAGAACATAAGATTGGCATTCAAGTACCTTAAGGAAGAAGATAAGTCTTGGTGGGGGGTGTTTTTTGCAGACATACTGATGTAACTAAATCCTTGAAGAGCACTGTATTAGAAGTTCCCTTCCAGTGGCCTGAAAGTCAAAGGTCTGTCAAATCAAGAGACAACAGATCAAGAGTCCACGTTCAACACGACGGTAAATGAGAAAGAAGCATAGAATCGTGAAATGTATCTTGGGGCTAGACGTGCAAGAAAAAAAGAATCTCTAACTCCTGAAAAGCTTGCAGATCTTACTAAAGGAACGTTGATTGTTGTTCCATCTACAGATGATAATAAGAATAGGCCTCTCTGGATTGCAAGTGTTAAGGATATCGTTTTAAAAGATAATGTTCCCTCTACTGTGAATGTTCATTGGTATGCTACCACAGCAGATAACCCTTACACTGGTCGATATGATCCCGTCCTTATCCCTGTTAAGAAGGGAAAGACGACAACGAATAAGAATTATGCTCTTGTAAATAAGTATCCATGCATTTATACCAATCTTTAGGGGATTGCTTGAGTCCGTAAACAGCTCTATTCAGTTTCCTTTTACTATACCAGTTTCAAAATCAGGTGTCTATTTTAAGTAAACTCTCGCCAGATCCCAATGGTAAACTTGCTTCGTTACCTATTAAATTTCATGCCTTTTCATTTTTTGAAACGCCGCTTTTGCTTTATTGTGCCACATAGCATCATATGGGTCGTCGATCGGGACAGAGGGACATTCATAAAATCTTGGCCATCGATCAGGGCGGAGGGACATTGGGACGATCTCGACCGTCGATCGAATGGATAGACAGACGCCAGGGTTTTATAATATAGGATTCTAGAAGAATCGACCGACAATATTTATCCTATATTATAATGTTATAGGGCGTTGTATCCCGCCCTAATCTGGACAGTGGAGATTCCATCTAGCTATTGGACGGTCAGATATTGTAGTTGCGTTGAAGCCGTCTTCTGTGCACAGATCTATTGTACGCTGTTGTGTGCTAGCTGTGGCGGCATCATCTGCTTGCAGCTTTGGGCTATGGCGGGTAGGTTTTTGGGCTTTGTGAGCTCTGTGTCGGGCGGCCCACATTGATCAATTAAAATAAAAAGAGCAGAAAAGTTTTTCCTTCAGTGGAGCTAAGCACCCTTTGTTCCAGGGTTTGCTCCTCTCAGTATTGTTGCAAACATATTTTTGTGATGGCAGCTTGCTCAAGAAACGTCGGAGCTAGATTAGAAGAAAAACCATCATTTGCATCCTTGAAGGCATCGTGTTCGAGTCCTATATCTGCCAAAGACAAGTATTCCAGGAAAGATATCATCCGGAGCTCTTAAGCATCCAACTCAATGTGCTGGTAAGTTTGCCAGCTTTTCTTTCTGGCTTTGATTTTGAAGGTTATTACCAGAAGCAACTATTCAACAGTGTTGTCAGGTACGTTTAGTACGGTACGGGTATTATATGTATTTAACGTATTAGTACCGTATGCATACCTCTCATTTAAAAAGTACTTTAAATACGTTTTTTGGAATTATAAAATACTTATTAAATACGTAAAATACGTACTTTACGTACAGTACGTTAAGTACTTCCTGTAGCTTCGACGGCTAGGGTAAGAAGAAAGAGGAAAAAACTCAGAGGTTTTGGGTTTTTATTTGCAAGAAGATTGGTTTTTCTTTTTTTTTTTAACTACAATTCCATAATTTCCCTAATGTCTAAAGTCTCCTAATGTGTTTTTTACTCCTATTCTATTCTATAACATATAATAATGTATTTTTCCTAATCTATAATTTTACCTAATGTTATTTGGAAGCTTTTTTTTTGTATAAAGTACTTATCATACGTATTGTACGTATTAATATGTTAAGTACGGTATTAATAAAACAAGAGCTCAATTTGACCTGTCAACTTATAGGTATAGTACGTATACGGGACGTATGTAAACGTAAAATACGGGTACGTAAACAACACTGCTATTCAAAAGAGTCTCACTATTTCCAATTTTGTTGTATTCGAGCTTGAAGACCGGCATTGCAAGAGAAATATAATTGGGAGCTCCTAAGCGTCCAACTTGAGCTGAGATTTCCATGTAAGTTTTGGTTATAACTGAGCTAAGATGTTCAGTCACACAATTAGCTAGACATATCACTGGGCCAGCACCTTAAAGGAAAAGAGGACATATGAAGGGATCCAAGAATGACCTTGATCAGATTGATGCTTATGGCAAAGATATTCAAGTTTGAGTTGTCTTTAATAGGGTTTCTACTTGATTTTGTCATCAGCAATCTGGCAAAGGGGAACTTACCTTAGGTCATAACAAGACATCTCTATTTATTTGACAATGTATTGAATCATGAATCTAGAAGAAAATAAGCCTCAGTTACAGCCCTATAAGTCTTGGACTTATCTGCAATCTCATCTATCATGTGAACACTTGGAGGAGCAGCATCTTCTCCATCTCTATCAGAAACAAAATACTTAGCTTCGAATTATTCAAATTGTTGTATTATGTATCTGAAAGCCTATGATTAAGCAGTTAAGTGATCCAGTTAATCTACAAAAACCTCATATTTAATATCCTATGTGGTGACTAAAAAGGGAGAGCAGAAGCAGGAGATTCAAGCAACACCACAACGCAATGCAAAAGAAATGTGTGTTCCTGGAAACAAGTATATACAAGCTTTAATGTCCATAAGCTACAAAGCTTGCAACTGTCACTGGTCAGTTTTACCCTTTTTTTTTCAATGATATGTAGCATAATTTATGCATTGACTTGATGCCGTATAACTGTTGCCGAGATGTACGTATGGTTTTGGAATATGGCCAATGAAGAAACGTATCCATCATCATTTTTGATAGATGATTTGCCATAGAATAATGCAAAAAAGAAAGTTTTATTGCTTGTGAGCCAAACAAATTGCAAGATGCAGATCTTATGCGAGCTAATATGGATCTTCTGCGAGCTATCATAAAATGGGAAAAGCGGGCACTAACGCCTCATTCTATGTCTTTGCAGTGCAAATTTGAATTGTTACTTCAAGCTGTTGTAGTTATATTGTGCAAGTATTTTTTTTCTAAGTTTTGAACCACGTACATGTTGGACATGTATTATTATCTATACAAAGTTCATTTGAAAATAAAATAACAGCTTGAATTTTGCCTTTGTTATATGGCGAGTTTTAGTTAGCTGTTGCTGTTTGGCTGCATTTGCTGCTTGACTACAATTATGTAATACCTGTATCTGGAGCTGGCTTTGGAGGACGATCCTTAAAAAACAATTTTTTTTATTTTTTTTTTCTTGAAGGCAAGGTATTTTTATATTTTATTAATAGAAGTGGTCCAAAAACCTTATTACAAGACTCATCAATCAGCCAGATAGGAAGAGTTATATCAGTCAGTAGAACACATAAAGACCGCACATAACAAAATATCAAAGTAGTTAAATTGGAACCCTCTCGACCTCTTCTTTGCTCTAAGTACTATGTGGGGCACTACTGGTTTCCTTAGAAACAATTGTTGTTTGACTACAATTATGTAATACCTGCATTTGGAGCTGGCTTTGGAGTTGGAAACGATGTGGGTATAGCAGACAAGCTTTAATATATTCTTCTTTTTATTAAGTAAATTGTCACTTGAATATTTAGAAAATGAACAAGAGATCATATAGAAAGGTGGTGTTGGAGGAAACATCACTCTAAAATTGCCATCCTAAGGGAAAACTCCATGTTTCTTTATGCATGAACTTGAGGTAGATGTTTGGAATTTTCTATTATTGCTACATGAACTTGAGGTAGGCATTTGGAATTTTCAACCATTGCTATTAATTATTGATGACATTATGTAAGTTTTATTGCATATGTTTCATTACTTATCTTTCCATTTACCTTAGTCTTACCACTAGTCTTATCATTAAGATAAAACATTATGTAAGTTCTTATTGGTATCATGAACAAACCAGACTTGATTTGGTGGTTTCATGGAAAGAAATGTCATGAATGTAATGAAATTAAACCTCAAAAAGGGGTGGTTTCCGAGGATGTGGTTGTACCATTGTCTAGAAAAGCTCAATGAACCAACCATTGTCTATGCAAAGCTCAGTGAACTATTTCCAAAGTCGCGAGTTCAATTCATGGGACAATAAAGTGTTCATCTTCTCATAGAGAGAGATTTCTACGCGCATAGATTTCTTATAGCCTTGCCTTATGTCTTGGCTATGAGATATTGCTATTGATCTAACATGCCAGTGAGAAGACATTAAAGAGTGGGAGTTGCATTTAACACTGCTTTGAAAGACCAATATGACATCATGCATTAAGATTAAGTGTGAACAAAGTCAAGACATCGTGTTTCCAAAGCGAATCTGCAGGATTATCATTTACAGGTTACAAACTTCTGCCCAGCAACGCTGGGCACTGTTACTAGTATATATTAAGATAATTGTTTTTTCCCTGTCTTTTTCATACCCTGCCTTTTTTTCTTTACCTCACATTTTTTTCCCGCCCGTGCTTGAAATTTGAAATTTGGTACATACCTTTCGGACTGTTCTTTTTCTACATCCTGCTTCCAGAATGTTGCATCTTGGATACCCATCATCGCATGTCTCCATAACTGAGCTTAAATCGTCCAATCTTGTGCAAGTTCTAAGCAGTGGCAGGTTCTGTGCTATTGCAAATCTGTCGAATTTGACTATGTCTCTCTTGCAAATTTTCCAAATCCACATAATTAACATTAAGACTGAATCTCTCAGATATACGGTCATTGACAGAATCTAAAGCTCTTTGCATCGATCAGTTCGTGAGCTAGTTTAAGGCAGCGAGCACCTTCCATTTTTGTAGAATGGCCTTTCAAGCAATAAGCGACATGTATGCAATTCTTTCATTCCAAGTCGCCATCTTCTATCAATCCCGCTTCAATCTTATACCGCGCAGGGCCTGAAGAATGTGAAGAAATTTGGGAAGATGAAGATGTGCGCAGTAGCCTGGGTAAACAGAGGCAGAAAAGTGAGAACAGATGTGGAAGAAGAAGGAGGTACAAATCCGAGATGGAATAATAAACTTACGAAAAAATAGGGGCCTTGAAATTTCTGCCCCAAACGCCTTGTTTCTTCAGATTGAAATTTGTAGTCGATCCCCTCCCTGTCGATCTGCCCTGCTGTTAGGAGCTACCTCATCTTCCCCTCAGAAGCGGCGCCACCGAAGAAAAAAACCCCAGAAGACGCGGGGGAAAAATTATCAGGGGGCAAATTTCAAGCCCCCTTAGGTAATTTTCACTGACAAAAAACTTCGCCGTGAAATTTTCTGGCGGCCGCCTCCGTCGCGAGCGGCGCCGTCCGCGAGCCTGGCTGTCGCCAGGAAATGTCACCGCGAACTTTTTCGTCGGTGAAAATTATCTCTTCCATAATCGACTGATGTGGATTTATTTAGCGAAGAAATGGCAGTCCTTGTAGGTAGAACAAATCCCCTTTCCCACCTCATTTTTGCTTCCAATCTGATGCAACCATGTTAAATTCGATGCATTAACAGTGGCACAACACTTGTATTGAGTTTTCAGGTCCTGCCACCTCCGTAACCGTCGAAAATATAAAGCAGAAGTTCCAACGCACCTTCAGCAATTTAATCACAATATATTTGATCTTATAGCTTCAGCATTCTAGTTAGAACCTAACACTGGCCGCTTTTGAATTTGATGTGCAGCCCACTGCTTTTGGATTTGATTTGCAGCTTGGTCTGTTTTGAAGCTTGGCCACTTTTGAATCTCATGTCCGTTTGGCTGCTTTTGAATTTGATCTAGCAGCTCGTCGCTCTGGATCCACTGTCACATTCCATGGCAAAATTGAAATTCCAAAGCCCCATGGCCAGTTGCCGATTGCCTCCTGACGTCTTTGCTTGGGCTGATGGTAATAAGCCTCTCTTTTCACCCGATTTTATAGCCTGTAGCATTTACTTTTTTCATTTAATTCTTCTCTTTTTTTTTTTTTTTGAAGAACTGTGTCATCAATATATTAAAAGAATGGTAATGTTACAAAGCGAGTGAAGAGGAAGGAGAACTGCCCCAAAGAGACAGCGATACCTCGACACTCCACAACAAACTCACAGAAAAACTGCAACTCTACTGCTGTACAAACCGACCATCACCATCTACAACACCCAAGAAGTCCCGCCAAATGGCAAACTTCCACTCTACTAATCCCGGCAACACCAGAAAGTTTTGAAATAGCTTGTACCTGAGTCGAGGAAGTAGAGAGGCTGCAGGCTGCACCTCTCACCTTCCTCACATTGGCCTCTCCCACTCTAGATGGGGTCGCATTCTGCACTGAATTTCTTCTTTTAAAACCAAATCAGATGGCATGGATATGGCCTTGCGAACCCTTTCCTCACCATATTTCGACACCAGTCATATCCCTTTGGCCGGACTTAAGTCCAAGGGAATTTGGGCATGCACCTGAGCAGCAAAGCCTTTGAATCTATGGATAGATTGTGATGCCGGATTTAGGGCAGTGAGAATGGATTGATACCATGATTGTTGGGAGAGAGATCCGGAAATATGCCCATTCTTGCCTCGCTAAGCGGATATTTGTTTTTTTTTTGTTTTTTTTGTTTTTTTGTTCTTTCTTTCCCGCCGGAACAAGTATATGCTGCCTTCTCGACTACTGAGTTGGAATAGTTTGATACAATAAAAATATTAATGTACTATAAACTTCCATTTTTTTTTTTTTTTTGGTATTTGCGGGCGGTATTTCTGGCATGGTTTGGCCAAGATTTTGCCTGGGTATTGTACGGAAAAATCGTATGCCGTGTATTTTTTAGCTGATTTGAGCTGCTTGATTGCGGGAGAATGTAGTGGCCCAAAGATTTGTATGGTTGTGTTCGCAGTACCTGTTTATTTCGATTTGTGTTCGAATGGTTCGAATATAGAAGGACATGGCTGTGGAGATGGGCATGACAGGTCAGGATTGCATGCCTGTGTTCTCGATTTTTGGAGTCGAGGATTGGAGCGGCACGGAACAGGCTAAATAATTTAGTGGGGAGATAGTATCTATGTCGAGCTTTGTAAATAATTTAGTGGGGAGATAAATTTAGTGGGTCGGGCAGCAGAAATTTAGGGGTTATAATAATTTGTTAGCCCAGAACAGCAGAAGAACACACGGCGTGGTTTAACCATCTTGTCCGGCCTCCGAACAAATTCGAGCCGGCCAAATTCTACGATGAGGAAGGTAGGCGATGGGACAGAAAGTGAAAAGCTTGCCTGATATCCGGATTCATTGTTTGAAACTTCTTCCAGATTGAATTGTGCACATTAGCTTTGAAGAAGCTGTTGATAACAATTTGTTGGCCCAGGTGCTTGGACGCAGATCTGTGTTGCCGCGATTGAGCGGAGGCCAAGGAATTTCTTGCTCCAGGTAGGATCGATTGAAGCCATGGTCTAAAAATTTTCAATCCGGACCATAGGAAATGTCATGTGATTTTTTTGGCAAAATGTTAGTAGCCATGGATCTGGCACAATGCCAAGAATATCCTACCCGTCAATGGCTAAAATTGAAAGTTGAGAAGAAAACTGATAAAGGAACAATAATAAAATAAACATGACCATTCGGGAACAACTCTTGAAAATGATCTTTTCTTGGACATATTTCTTTATCTGCTTGGCATATAGTGATCATTGTTGGGGCAGTTTCTCCTCCTATTTTTGTTTATTTATCCCGAAGCACTCGTCCATGGCAACAAGGTTTCGTTCTTGTAGATACGTCGTGGTGCATGTATTTACTTTGGCTAGGATCTATTTTGGTGCAGTTGTCTTCGCGTTTTTTTGGTGCAAATAGGAAGAAAGTAGACCGAGGACGATGCCACTGGACGAGAGCGGCTAGGCAGATGGCTGCCTTCTTTTCTTGGCCGAACCAGGCAGTGGAGAATACATCGATTAACATTTCTTTTGATGCTAATGCAGCAATTTCATCATGTTATCCACAATCAAATCTTCAAACCTATCTAGATTTTTCTCTGACGGCTATGATTTTTTCCCTCTATTTACAGTAGGTACTCCACTAACGTGGACTCTTTCTTCAGTGCTTCATTATTCTTTGATGGATTGCTATGATTTCTTCCTTGGATTTTGTCATGTCGAAAGGTAGTATACTTGAGAGTATGGGATACTGGCCTATAAAACGAAGAAGAGAAGCTGAAAAGCTACAAATGAAGGTTCAAATTATGTAGAAAAGCCTTGATATTATTCTGCCAGTAGGGATCATCTCATATTGTGATAGGTGTTCCAAGCGAGAAAGGTCAGCTACTTGGTCTAGAATATTTAACGGCAAGGTGTGTTTTTGTTTTGACGATGAACGAACTTCTGTAGCTTTCTTGCAATACTCCAAAGCATGATGAAAGGTAAAATAACATGCATATATTTAACTCAAGTACTGCTATGCTTGAGTTCTTTTTTATCTTGGGTACTACTACGTTGAATCTTGTTCAGGTACAGATATGCCTGAAACAAGTTTGTGGTAGCTTGAAACCAAAATCGGCACAATACCGTGAAGTTGCCGCTTTTGCTGAATCCGGTTCAGACCTTGACGCTGCTACTAAGTATTCGTCGAATTGTGGGGCTAGGCCAACAGAGGGTCTTAAATAACCATAATATAGCCCACCTCCTATTGAAAAAGAAAAAATGCGGTACTGATATGCGCAATATGCTCAAGTACTATTACGCTTGAGCTATCTTTGTTATTGGGTACTGTTATGCCAAGATCACTCAACTACTGATATGCCTAAGAATGGGTATTTTTGCTAAGGCACTGATATATTTTAGGATCTGGCAGCATCGGGATTATGCCATAAGATTTGCTTATGGCAGATTTGAATGCTTAATTATTCTTCTTGCTCGCCTTCAGATGTTGTAATGGACACCGTGTGCTTCATTTTATCTGAGTAGTAAGGGTCTTTATTTCTTGCATTGGAATTCGAAAGATGAAGATGTTGAGTTTCTCCTATAGTAGTCTTTTCAAGGAAGATGCAATGGTATTGAATTTTTATCTAAGCATTGAGGTATTACTTATGTGTACATTCTTCCAATCTTTTGAATACAAATTTCTTCCTTCCTTAAAAAAAAATGAAAAAAAAAATGGTGCAGATGTCCCAGGGATAGAGGTACCAGACCGTGGTCATTGGATTCGTGATTCTTTTGTTCGATTCCTTCTATCCCTTTGTCATTTTGTTATGTTTTATTCTCATTTATTGATCAAAGATCAATCAGACCTCTTTGGGATAGCTTCAAAGACTTCCTGATATTTCTGGAGCTTTTCCTATTGATTGTGAGTTTACTCTAGTGTTGAGCAATACTGCTACTGCAGTATTGGTTCTTTTGATAAGAACTATTGAAGCTGGGCTTCAAACTAATCCCGGGGGTTAGTGGGATTGTGCGTGGGGGAGTTCCGGGAAATCAAGGTTGCGGGGAGCTCTGGGAGTTCTAGGTAGCACAATCGACCCTACTTTTTGTAGGCTGTAATAACAATACCATTGTGTAATTGATATCTATATTCATTGCTTTATTTTAATTATTATTAAAATTATAATAGTTTATTCTATTGCTTTCTAGAATTTAAATTATTATTATTTTTTGAAGGGAGGATCGTCATTTGAAATCTCTTCAATCCTTTGGTCCCCACACCCACCCACTGCCCTTCCCCGTCCCATCCCCTACCCCCTATGGCTTTAGCTTCAAAGGGTTTCCTTCTGCTTCACCATCATTATTTCTAATTATTGGAGAAGCGAGTGCTTATTGGCTTGAAGAAGTTCTAACAGCTTCGAAGCTGCCACATTTTTTCCTAATCAACGGCCATATCTACAGAAAAAATATATACTTCGGAATATCTTAGAAAGAACCTTTAAAAAAATAAGAGGAGGTAAACCTCCTTCTTGACAGGGGGTTATGCGAAATAACCCTCAAGGCCGGCAGGCCGAGAGGGTTATTTCGCATGAACCCCCTCCAGTGAAGGGGGTTGGCCTCCCTTAACCACTTGTATGAGCAGGTTCTCTTAGCTGCCTGTAGAAACAGGCTGAAATGAGTTAGCTATGGTAGAAATGAGCAAGAAGAAATAAAAAATAAGAAGAAATCATGAACAAAAACAAGGATGGAGTTCTTCCTATAGGCAAAAAAGAATGGAGTTCTTCCTATAGTACTTGGTTGTGGAACAAGAAGGATGCTTAGTCCTATAGTAATCTAAGTTGAGGAAGCACTACAAGCCCAGGCCCTTATTCCTGACGAATGTGCTGACGAGTTTTATGTGACGCTTTAACGTCAGAACAGATTATTAGTCAGACATAGTCAGATGAATAGTCAGTTAAATAGTCAAAAAGTTAGTCATTCAAATAGTCAGATGAATAGTTTGTTGAATAGTCTAAATATTAGTTATTCAAATAGTCACATGATTCGTCAATGTGTTAGTCAAATAGTTAGTCAGTTAGTCAAACCAATAGTCAGAATATTGGTCATCGTATTTGTCAGTTTATTAGTTAATGCAATAGTTAGAATATTGGTCATTTTATTGGAAATTTTGCCAGTACACAAGAATTTCTATTTTTTGTCGAATCGAACCTTGGTTAAACCATTATCCCCAGTTATTCAAATAGATATATAAATAGCAACCCAAGTAAGCCAGCCAACAACAACTGATGCTTGCACAATTGAGTTGCACAAATCGTAAGAATAAAAACTCAAGCGCGTAAGGATCAGATATAAATTGATGAAAACTAAGCTTATAAATTACAAAGCCTAGACACAACGATTTGATAAGGCTAATGCAACCAAGATTTTAAAATAAGGAGCCAGATCCAGCCTGGAAATAAAATTATCAAAGCAGCTGACAAACCTGTCCTTTTTGTGACTCATTCCTTTCTGCATTCCAATCAACTGCATAGAAAGGAAACAACGCAATGAAATGAGAAAGAAAAATAAGAAAAAAAAGCAAGAAACATTGCTGCAACTTCATACCATGTTTTTCTTCATCCCTATACTGAGTAGCTTGCTTTGACCCCAGTTGTCATGCGTAAACTAAAGGAGAATGCATTTCCAAAACCTTATGCAAGTATGTCCTGCAATACTTACCACTCTTTTGAGGTCTAAAATGTAAGGGATTGAAGAATAGGCCTTCCAGCTTTCTTAGAACAAGTAGAAAATTTCCATTCGATCAGTACCTCCCATTCTTTGATATGAACATAAGCAGGCTTGAATTATCATGTAGATAATAAACCCTTGGTTACACATCTATGAGCTTCCAAACAATGTGTTGTGATTTGTACATTAACTCATGCCTTACAGATAAAGATCCTAAAAGCTATCCCTCCATTCCAGCACTGGCAGAGTAAAGTTAACACTAACATTTTGTAGCTCATTATATCCATTAACACTTTCATTTAGGGCTTCCTGTATGTTGACGGTACATAACTCAGAATTGCATATTAATTTTAAATCAAGCAGGCTTGAATTATCATGTAGGTAATAGAAAAACCTTGGTTTAGACATCTATGAGCTTCCAACAATACGATTTGTACATTAACTCATGTACTACAGATAAAGATCCTCAAAGCTATCCCGTTTTATGACTAAGTTACTGACCATAATAAAAAATGGTGTATAAGATTTTCAAGCTTGCACAAGCCCTGCCATTACCAAGCTGTAATAACAAGCAGAGTGAATTGATAGTGAATTCTTCATATCACTACATATGCCATGCTGGAATCAGCAATGAAGCAGGCTAAACTCACAAACAGCAGAAAGTGGACATTGTAACAACAACGGCGCTTTTCACTGTTTGTTCATTCACAACTTGAACAGCGAACTGGCAAGGCTACTTCCCATATTACTCTCCAGACAGAAATATTTTTCTCAACTTCAGGGAATGTGGAATGTCAAGCTATAGACTCCCCGGTGTCTAGCCAGCATCCAATAGGAAGTCCCACAGGAAAGAAAGGCACAGGAATTCAATTTCAGCAAAGGCAGCCTTAAGGTAATTTAGGAACAAATCACTTCGCACATGCTAAGATATCCAGAACAACCACACATCTAAAGAGAACATTTCTACTGGATTCAGACACATGCATTTGCCTTCTCCTAAGACAAAAACTCGGAATCCATAGTTGGGATGAAAATGGGGTATATTTCCTGCATTAGTTGCCTCTACAAAAACTTTAAGGTCTATATTTGCAAAACAGACTTACACTATTACAACCAATTACCTGTTTCATTCCAAACAGCTGTAGCCATAACCAGGTCTCATCACAATATATCTTCATGACCTGTAATGATCCATTTTGAATCTTGTTTCTGTTTTCGAGCTAGAAACAACTCTGTTCGTCAAGAATTTAAAGTGCCTAATACTCTGCATCATTTCTGCGTTTCCAAGTCCCTAAAACCTGTGCCGATCAAAATTTCTCAAATCCAATTGAAATAAAGTATCACACAACCTGATTCACCGTGAAGCAATTGGCAAGTGCAATCCTTCATCGCTATACTGAGCGGCTTTGTCCCAGTATTGAACCGCTCCGCATCTTTGCTTTTAGGATTGAGCCGCTCCACCGCTTTGCCTCTTAGGTACGATTAAAAATGCCATGCCCTAATAGTATGCGTTTGCCTCATTACAAAATTCGATATCTACTTATTTAAAATGTTTTTGGGGATTTTGGCTCACGCCGGTGTAACGCCTTTTCCGGCGAAAAGCGTGAGTTTTGTGAGCTAAAAAGGTTTTCGTGGCGATATCTTAGTTTTCCGGCACCTTCCGTTACGTTTTTTCCTGAAACAACCACTACTCTAGCCCGTTACTGCTAATTAGCAAGAAAACCATGGCCTCCGCCTTCCATGATGTTTCGGATTGAAATCGCAGGAGCACGGCAAATCGGCAGGCAGATTGCATGACTTATTTTGCAAAGCTAAGAAAGGGTTTAGGGTTGAAGAGGGAAAATTATACAAGCGCTTCTGGTTTTGAGATTTAAGCCGATCCAGGTTCTGCAAATCACTTTTTATGCTGTGTTCAAATTTTAGCTTCTACGCTTATGCATGAATTGTTTTGGTGCAGCCTTCTTGCAGGAACATTCAAAGGAAAAAACTTTCTATGGTTGAAGGTCTGCATCAATAGTTGTCAAATAGTTGCCGTGCAAAATATCTTTCCGAACTTCTTCTTGCATCCTTCACTCTTCTCTCTGAAACGGCAACGGCTCGCTCTAATGATCGTATTTGCAGTAATGTGTCCCGATTTTAAAAAAAGATGCATCTAGGGTTTTAGATAACAAGCGGCAAGCAAGGCAGAGGCAGCAAGCAGGAGTCATTGAAGCAGGTATGACCCCTGCGCCCAAAATTCTGTGCATGTTTTCTGGTTTTGCGATGGTTGAAGTAGTTCATTTGTTAACTCTTGCATTGTGTAGGTCTTTGAACTTTGAATATTTAGATTCCCTGATTTTGTTGTTGTTCATGCAGGTGCAACACCAAGGCAAAGGGCTTGGGGGATAATAATGGAGCAGCTCACGGCCATTCGTAAGCTTTGGATACAAATGGCATCGATGGCCCTATTCCTGAATCTCTCACCAGCCTCCAGAACTTGAGAGGCTTCTATTTGTTTTAGAATCGCCTCATTGGAAAGATACCCGCTGGTTTTGGCATTTTCCCTCCACTTCAAGCGGTGGATTTTAGCAGGAATATCTTAGAAGATCAAGTTTGGGCAAGTGTAGCTTCAAGTTCCAGGTAAAATTTCGTCTTTGACTGTATCCGTATATTGTTTGATAGCGTTGAAAAACTGTCGGAGGAGGCAGTCGGATTGTGCTTTCTGTCTGCAGACGAGTTGTGCAAGCCAAGCTTATTAAACGCGTGCCCTCTTTTCCATTTTGGGTGTTAAGAGGTTGTGGCAAGAACAGGATAGAAGATATTATAACTGCATCGTGTCTCATTTATCTCTATAACTGCATTTCGTGCCTTATAGCTGCATTTCATGCTCTTAATATGCTCTTAATCCCCGGGTCTCTTAATGCATGTCTCTTAATCTACATACTCTGGTAAACTGGCTCTGTAAATCCGTAATAGATCTGCATATCACATATCGATGTCCGGCATTTTTAAATATACGCATGTTCTGTGCCAGAAGGCCAGGCCTACTCCTCTCAACCATGCGTGCTCTTGATGTATTGATGTTCAACAAGCTGTGATCAGTTACTTCAGTACTTCATAATCTGCATTTGCTTCTACAAATCAGATGTTGCACCGGGCTTACGTGAATAGTACTTCCTAATCTGCATTTGGAGAGCTTCTGCAGCAGCTTATTACCACTGATAACGGATCATATCATGTCAGAAATGAATATTATATGGATAAAGATCTCTGTATATATCATGACAGATTTGATTACCACAACGGATTTAGGCTTCCATTTGCTCAACTTTGGGATAAATATGCTGCCAGCCTGCTAATAATGTTTAGAATACCATAAATTTTGAAGCAAGTCCATTTCCCCATTCCTGTACATAACATCTATTTCTTAGCTTAATCTTTTTTGTATCTGCCTCATTTTATTTTACTTAGTTTACAGATTATTCCTCTGATGTACCATGAAATCATTCCTCTGGTCCTGTTTTTGGCATCTCTAAATCATTCTGACTGGTTACTATCAGCCATTATCAATTCTGGCTGGTTGCATTTGAGATTTCAGTTTTTTGAGCTAAAATGATGACTGATTGTGTTAGCTTGAATTTGATCTGATTATTGGTTGCTGCTTCTGCCAGTTTTGATTAGGCTGTAACATTTTCAATATGTATGCAGGTAAAGAAAGGACTGCAACAGAGTGGCCAACTGCTCACTATTCATCACTTTGTCAAGGAAGAGCTGTATATATTTTGCCATGGTTTCTGGCTATGGCAACAGTAATTAGTTCTCATGGAAATTTGGCAAACCATGCCAAGAAATACAAATTTTGGCCTCCAAAGATCTGAAGTATTGGCAACCACCTTCAACCAGGAGAGTCCTTAATTCGAAGGATTGGTTACCCAATTAGTTGTCTTTAATGTAGTCAATACAAACTAAATTAACAAATGCGTTTTCAAATTGGTAACATGAATTTGTCCTCATTGTTGAAGCACCATTGTTGAACACTCATGTAATAGAAAAACCACTGTTGAACGCTCATGTAATAGAAAAACGACACAATTGGTTATTCTACTGCTTACAAATGAGTGCTTTATTCTTGGACTTTTACTTCTTGGCACAAGGTCTACGAAAATACACGTGTCTACTTATGCGTGCAATTGTATGTTTGTCCGTCTCGATGTGATGTTATTCTCGAGTCTAGCAACTCATCTAAGGATCAATCTAATATTTAAGATGCCCCTACTTATGTGCAACAATGCCGTGCACCCATTTACTTTGAAAATCCATTCTTTAACTGCAAAGTTAATACATTGATGATGCTGCCACTAGACAATTTCGACAACATCTTGCAAGCATCAACCTGTGATGTTCACAGAATAAGCTAGGACATTAGTGTTCACAGAAGTTGTAGATATATGGACATTAAAATCCAAGTAAAAACATAAGCCAGCACATTAGCCCGGCAACGGCGGGCACACGTTTACTAGAAAGGACTCATTCCTTTTTGTGACTCATTCCTTTCTGCATTCCAATCAACTGCATAGAAAGGAAACAACGCAATGAAATGAGAAAGAAAAATAAGAAAAAAAAGCAAGAAACATTGCTGCAACTTCATACCATGTTTTTCTTCATCCCTATACTGAGTAGCTTGCTTTGACCCCAGTTGTCATGCGTAAACTAAAGGAGAATGCATTTCCAAAACCTTATGCAAGTATGTCCTGCAATACTTACCACTCTTTTGAGGTCTAAAATGTAAGGGATTGAAGAATAGGCCTTCCAGCCAAGGGTCGAAATTAGGGGGGTTCCTCCCCAGAATATCCGATTAAAGTTGGAAATATCCGATTTGCTAAAGTAGATGTAGGCAAATTTCCGGTAGAAATTTCATAAAAATAGTGTTAAATCCGGCAAATTAGAGGTATTTTTCTCAAAAATCCGGTAAGCATAAATAAAGGGCGGCATTTTTGCTGGTTAGTGCAAAATTTAAATTCGAGGCCTGCTTCCAGCTTTCTTAGAACAAGTAGAAAATTTCCATTCGATCAGTACCTCCCATTCTTTGATATGAACATAAGCAGGCTTGAATTATCATGTAGATAATAAACCCTTGGTTACACATCTATGAGCTTCCAAACAATGTGTTGTGATTTGTACATTAACTCATGCCTTACAGATAAAGATCCTAAAAGCTATCCCTCCATTCCAGCACTGGCAGAGTAAAGTTAACACTAACATTTTGTAGCTCATTATATCCATTAACACTTTCATTTAGGGCTTCCTGTATGTTGACGGTACATAACTCAGAATTGCATATTAATTTTAAATCAAGTAGGCTTGAATTATCATGTAGGTAATAGAAAAACCTTGGTTTATAAGATTTTCAAGCTTGCACAAGCCCTGCCATTACCAAGCTGTAATAACAAGCAGAGTGAATTGATAGTGAATTCTTCATATCACTACATATGCCATGCTGGAATCAGCAATGAAGCAGGCTAAACTCACAAACAGCAGAAAGTGGACATTGTAACAACAACGGCGCTTTTCACTGTTTGTTCATTCACAACTTGAACAGCGAACTGGCAAGGCTACTTCCCATATTACTCTCCAGACAGAAATATTTTTCTCAACTTCAGGGAATGTGGAATGTCAAGCTATAGACTCCCCGGTGTCTAGCCAGCATCCAATAGGAAGTCCCACAGGAAAGAAAGGCACAGGAATTCAATTTCAGCAAAGGCAGCCTTAAGGTAATTTAGGAACAAATCACTTCGCACATGCTAAGATATCCAGAACAACCACACATCTAAAGAGAACATTTCTACTGGATTCAGACACATGCATTTGCCTTCTCCTAAGACAAAAACTCGGAATCCATAGTTGGGATGAAAATGGGGTATATTTCCTGCATTAGTTGCCTCTACAGAAACTTTAAGGTCTATATTTGCAAAACAGACTTACACTATTACAACCAATTACCTGTTTCATTCCAAACAGCTGTAGCCATAACCAGGTCTCATCACAATATATCTTCATGACCTGTAATGATCCATTTTGAATCTTGTTTCTGTTTTCGAGCTAGAAACAACTCTGTTCGTCAAGAATTTAAAGTGCCTAATACTCTGCATCATTTCTGCGTTTCCAAGTCCCTAAAACCTGTGCCGATCAAAATTTCTCAAATCCAATTGAAATAAAGTATCACACAACCTGATTCACCGTGAAGCAATTGGCAAGTGCAATCCTTCATCGCTATACTGAGCGGCTTTGTCCCAGTATTGAACCGCTCCGCATCTTTGCTTTTAGGATTGAGCCGCTCCACCGCTTTGCCTCTTAGGTACGATTAAAAATGCCATGCCCTAATAGTATGCGTAAAATTCGATATTACATTGTTAAAACTGTTACCGTGCTCAAAAATTCCATATTACATTAGCTTGTTTATTAAAAATGTTACCTTGTACGGGATCCTATAAGCACTAAAATGACTTATTTTTCACTTTTTTTCCCTTGCGCCCCTACGTGTCACTCTTAGGCAAAGTATCTCTCTACAATAATTATACATGTTTAGATATAATTAACAATATAACACCATAGGCAGGAGGGCCGAACTTTGGCCTTTGGGCTTCTTATAGAACCCATCAACTCATGGATTAGAGCAGTATTTAAGGATGGGAGATTTCCAAGCACAGACACAACTTTTCTAGCAAGAGCTCCTGATCTTCCTAGAAGCATTCTTAACTTGATCAAAGGCATCAATCTTGAGTCAGGGACTCTGTAACACCGTGGTAAAATCAGGGATTCCAAGGGTATTGGCAATAGGTGTGACTTAATGTGGCTTATTGCTCTGGTGCAGAGAAGATCTATTTCACATGCCTTTTGATAACCTCCATGACTCTGTTATTATTTATAACCTAAAAGGATTCCTAAAGGTCCTACGTATTCAAGGATCTCAAAAGAACCCGTGACCTTGGGTATGGCAGTTTAACGTCTTACCACAGGACCTTGGGTATGGCATAGGATAAAAAGGCTGCGGGTGAAGGCTTATAAGTTATCGCAAACAATAATTTGTGGTCTTGCAATTAGTAGAAGAATTCAAATTCGACGCTTTAGTTTCATCATCTAGCTATCCACAAAATAAGAAAATGTTATGGCACGTGTTCATGGTTAACAACATAGTTGGAGATCAAAACTCTATTTTTGCATCATCACAGATTTATCTTCTGCTAAAGGCATTGTTGCATACCACTCCCCATTGATATGAAGCATTGCCATGTCTCTATATTTCACAATTTATCTTTAGATGGTTTTGAATGTCCAAATAGTAACCAGTGTATTGTCCACAACATGGGACAATACACCTTGTGCATGAGGTTGATCTTTCAAATTTTATTTACACGAGTCCTATTGCCTTTATATACTGATCGACCTCTTGCCTAAATTTTCTATTTCTAGGTATTCCGTGGGCATTTATTCTTAGGTTACAAAAGACAATGAGAGAGATATCTTCCATTTTTCTGTAGCAAAGCTATGTACGACTTGATATTGATGTAATGAAGATCTTATGACAGCAGTCTTACTCTCATTGTCTATACTTTTGTTTTCCTGCCACTCGTAAATGTTGCTGTCAAGCATACATCCCAACTTGTTCAGCATTATAGCCAACTGGGAAAGGTTGCTATAAAGCTGCCTGATTTGTTGAACATATAGTGCCACAGAGATGTACACCGTTTGTCACAGTGCACCTTGGGACGTTAACATTCCTTGAACTCGAGTAAAACCAAATGGCTTGTCATCGAAACCTTTCAAAGATTTTCTGGAAGAAATTGCTCTTATAAGGATTGCAATGCGTATCAGGCAGGATATTTGGATGATAGGTAATTTTCGTTTAGCTAAGAAATAAAAACATCGCCTAGAGCAAGAAACTATGCATTATAAAATCTTCTGCAGTGATGCAATCTAGGAAGTCCACTAAGCAAAGAAACGATTTCACCTGTGCTATCATAAGGGAGATTATCTAACTGTTTCAAAAGCTATTCAGGAGAATGTCTATTGCAACTCCTTTTCTTGCTTCACACTTTATTTGACTTCTTCTATCCACTTCATCTGTCAAAACTTCTTAGGTCAGCTGCTATATTGTAGGACTGTTGTTTCCCAAAACAGAGTTCTAAAATTTAACAAGACCAGCCTCGAGATTGCTTTGCTATGAGGTATGATCTCGAGAGTCTGGCCAAAAGTTGCACATGAGGTGATCTAGCACAAATACACCGCAAATTCATCTAAAATTGAATCCGGGCCACATCATAATCTTCCTGTTGTTGGAAAGTTGCCTGTAAGCTCAATTGTTTTTCCCTCTCTTTTATCAATATATTCCTTACAACTCATCAAGCTGTGCAGACTTGTTTGAATGGTGAATTGATTTGCGTTGGTCCAAATCCCAAGTTCAAACCTGTGGCTGGTTACCAATAATAATCTCCTTCTAAGGTTTTTCCTTGCAGTTCTATGTTGCAAAATTTATGCTAATTTTCTACTTTTCATCTGCCTACTGGACATGAGTACACGAAATCAACTTCCATTCCCATGATCTTTTGCGAGAAGAGCATTTTTGTCCAACGAATCTTGTGCCACTCGACAGATCTCTAAATTGATTAATTTAGAAAAATTACTTTGGAAATCCAAGTTCCATTTTTATCCCGGGCATTTTTAATATACAAACACCACCTTCATAATTTCGGGATCCTTCCATGGTCCTTTATCTGAACGCATGCATCCTCCTTCAGCAGAGCATGTGCAAGTTCCGCCTAGGAAGTCGGGTAGTTCACTGTTCAGAGAAATGAATTCTTATATCAAATGAAACACCAAATGTATGCATTGCAATTCCTTTCATAATTTCCATAACTACCTCTCATCAATAAATTCCAACAATTTTCCTTGGAACTTGTTACCTAGCACCTGCAGGAAATCAATTTGTTAAGACCTTAAAGCTGCATAGCATAATATCACTGATGAAACACTAGGGGAAACTAGTTTGGTAATTTATTGACTTCTAAACCTGAAATGCAAGACGTACAGTTATTTTTGAACTTGTCTTAGAATCGAGAAAACCTTTGATGGTGTTCCATAGGAGCCGAAATCCCGGACCAGCATTAACAATGAAAAGTCTGCATAAAGTCTGTGAGCTGAATAGTTAAAAGATGCTATCAACAAGCACACAAAAACTTGGAAGGAAGTAGACCTTTATATGCATATGAGGAAGAAAATATGCAGCTAGTAGACCGTCTAGAAGATTTATAAAGGCTGTTACCAAAATTCGCAGGTTGGAGCTGCTTTATCAAATGACAAAGTCTTAATCTAGAAATTGCTGAGCATACTAAACTCACATATTGCAAAAACCTAAACACTGTGCCATTTTAAACTTCTTGTTTGGATATTTCTGGACATGGACCACATTTGACCTCGAAGAAATTCTTTCCTTCTTAGCCAGGAAGATAAGAAGTGCACTTTTCTGACACCAAAACTTTATCATTGGCACTCTTATAAAGGGTAGTTCTTCAACAAACCAAAAATGCCCCCAAGTCCCATCATCAACTAAAAGCGTTAACCTAAACATGTCAAGCAGCATTTGTCAAATTTTAAAACGTTCACTTCAATGTGATAGAAAACTAACTTCAGGATAATTATCACCATCAATCTTTTGTATTTGGATAATGATTTCTCGAGCTGTCTTGGTGAAGTTTTTAAGCCCCTGCATGAAACTACAGTAAACATCAAGGCACTTGAAAACTAAAGTAAAGGAAAACCATTAATCAAGGAAATAGCTAAACCCTTAAACTTAAGGCACCTTCGTAATCTAAAAATTCTCTTCCATGGACACAAACTCGGAAGAACAGATAACAAGAATTATACAGAAAGCAAAACTTAATTTCCTAGTGCATCTTCTCTCACGGCATGGAGCTTTGAACTGAGTTCTTGTTCATGTGCAGGACATCCTTGCCCCTACCATTATGGACATTTTCAATGAGACAAATATGGTCTGTTTTTCTAAATCCATCAAATAACTTTAAGGCTTGAAATCCAATGAAACCGAATAACTATAGGCTCCCTTCACGCAAAATATCTGAACCATGATCACATCTTTTAATTGCATAAAGCCCTCAACGCAGTGTCTCTGGAACCGTCAGTTCCAATGACTTGGGCTGACTGGTTCTGCTGGCGATTCAACTGGTTCTGCTGCCGATCTCCACAGAGCGACCTTGGGCACAGCAAAAGAAAGAAATTGGATTCAAGAAAAATGAGACGTCGAGTTCTTTACCAGCTGACCGAGAGTTTACAGGAAATAGGCGGTTTGGAGCAGTCACCACATATCTTAGGGATATTCTAGCATATACCTAGGATATGCCAAAAGCCCACATAAACAAGGGTTTGCCCCCCTAGGGGCAACACAAAAACAAATAAAACATGAAATTAATAAACAAGAACTTACCCCAGGTTTATAGTTTGAAATCGGCTGCAGAAATAAAGGCCTTGGTGCCTTCAAGGGAAGATGCCGAATGTACTGCTTATATATAAGCAGAAAGTCTTCCTCGAAGCTCCAAATGGCAGGTCTAAAGTGGCTTGGATCATACCTTATCACAGATGTTCCCCATGTTTTACTAGTCCTTTCATTATACATGACATGCTCTGATTTACCATCAGATTCAAGTGTCAAGTCAACATCCTTGACTTCATACAACTCACCAGCTCCCCTAATGGCAAATCTCGAGCACAAATAAAAGCATAAGCGTCTTTGAACACCACGAGAAGTTTCAATTTTATAATCTAGGTCTGCAAGTAAATCCTTTTCAGAATTATAGGGAATGGCCTGTTCCTTGTTACGCTTTACCCCTATACCAGACTTTCTAGAGATGTCTGCGGTTGCAACAAATGCAAGCCTAGCTCTAACAAACAACGGGTCCCTTAGGATATTAAATCCTTCTACTCTTACCCCAGTAACAGCCATCTTTGATTCCTGCCTCTTGCGCACAATCCTCCCTACCACCTTTAACAAGCAATTTAGACTGCAAGAAACAAAGAATTAAACAATACCAAAGCAAACAAGGTGCTGCGCACAGAGGGTTGCCCTCCGATGTCCTGAGGGGATGTTTATATAGTCTCTGATGCATAGTGCTTTAAAGTCAATCATCAAGTTGCAAGTGTGGAAAGTAGATTTTATTGTGACGTAAAATCAATCCCTCCAAGCTGAGATGTACAAACCTATTATTCTTGGTGCAACAATTAGATCTTTTAGACAAGATGGATTTTTGTAAAAAAAAAATCAAAGGAAAATAAATTTTCTGCCAAGCGCGGTGTTTGCTCTAATTTTCCCCTTGGTGACATTTTAAGTAGATAATGGTTGATTTGTTAAATAGTAAATTGATGATCTATGTAATTTCTTTTGTCCTATTGATGAATGTGACAATTTTCAATTTACTTTTTCTTGCTCCACTAGACCTACACATCAACGTTCCAGAAATGCGTATCGCATCTTATATTAATGTCATTTACAATAAAAGAGAGACAAAAAATATCACAATTTTAACTATCCCCAATGCAGTTCCATGATAAATATAGACAGCCCATGGAAGTGTAGGCGGTGCAACGCAAATTACTACCAACAAAGAGGTATCCAATTAGATGATCTCCAGTCCCCATCCTCTGGATCAAACCTCGGTGCTTACTGGAGAAGGGCAGTGTACTTGAAAGGACGACAATAGGAGCCAGGCAACATATGTGGCACGACAGCAAGGGGGAAGGGCAAATAGATAAAGCTAATTCTGCTTGCTAGTAATCATATATATAGAAAGAATATATATAGAAGGATAAGCATGAGCAATGAATACTATCTTTTGAGTTGAACTAAAGGGCAATATTATCCTAGTCTTTTTTTGAGCTGAACATCTTTAGTGAACCAAATAGATAAGAATAGAGGCCAAATAGATAAGAATAGAGACAATGGTAGGACTTCTTTGTCTTCCTTTTTTGGTTGGGATTGTATAATCATATGAGAAACAATAATTATCAAAACTGAGACAAATGCAACTATATTTAGTATCGCATGACATAAAAAGCATGATGGATGGATTTCAAAGCAAATGCCTCGTCCATAATTCCTGCATCAACTTGGCAATGGCATCTCTTTTAAACGAATTCAAGTAGTAAGTATTGACAAAAAACAAAATATATAATCCTGTACATAGCAAGGATCCATTCGCAACTAATGCATTTTACATTTGTCCAGAAAAGCATCTTTCCATTCCACAGTTAATATTTTCTAGAAGAAAAATACTACAGCCTATGGACAATAGACATCCACATTAGACAAAATCAAACCATCACTAGAAAACAATTGACAACTTCCATGCTTTCACCGTTGCTACGAAAACCAGCCAGATAGTTGCATCCCTTCTAGAAAGCTTTTAGTCAGAGTCTTCATATACACCACCATCATCTGAGAGCTCATCAAACTCCCGCATATCTAACTGGTATCGCAAAATGCCACCAATACCTCCAAATCCTCTACAAAACTGTGATCCTTCCTGAGATTTATTGGTGACAAACTCCAAGGTGCAACCGAACTTTTTATAGTTCTCAGCAAACCATTCCAACAAGGACTGCTTGTCCTGAACCTCCAGCTCTGCTTGTGTTTCTGGATCCCTGAAACTAGACTGGTCTGCTTCCTGAGCTTTATTTAAGTGCTTAATCAGAATTTCACCAGTAACACTGTGTTTCAATTCATAACGGTTGACTTCAAGGTTTTCCCAAACAATCAATGTCTCCACAGCACCCATTTCCAAGGCCTTCAGTGTGTCATCCACTCCAAAAACATACTTGAGACATCTACAACATTTAAAATTTTGGCTTGAAGTCGTGGATCAAACATATCAAATTGACTTAATTCAGTCTTAAAATCTGTTGATCCAGCCAATATTAAACCAACAACATTAGGATGGCTGGTAACTGAATTGATGAAAAATTGTGTCGCTAACTCTGCAGTCTTTCTGACATAATTGTGCCTCTTCTCCATTCGGAGCCTAGCAAAACGGAGAGCAGATTGCCCACCTCTCCCATGCTTTTTAGGAAGGTCTACAGTAAACTTGTGCAAAACTTCACGAGTATTACCACTTAGTGTCCCAAACAATGTGCCATTACCATCCATCACAATAAATCCAAACTTGTCATCTGATTCCAGCAACTCATTGAGAGCCTCGGTGTGGAATTTATCGATTGTTACCTTCCTTTCCTTGCTATCATCAGTAACTATAGTACCAGTATATAGTATCAGGCCATTATTAGGAACCTTATTGTAAAGCTTTAGACGCTGCTGTGCGGATGTAATGGCACCAAGTACGAATTGCCTATTAACTCCATTCTTGATATTAGATGCGGTACCAAATTCATCCCCAAGCATCTTAACAACTCGAGAAATCTGATCACGTGGTGGCATTATAAGAGAAATCATACTTGTTCCATTACCACGAGCAGATTCCAGTGCCTTGATAAGTTTCTTAATTTTCCATATCTGAATATTCTTATCTTCTCCTGTATCTGCCATCTTCTCTGTCTGTTCACTGCAAAACTCCACAACTTAAACAACCTTCATTTCACGAGTAACAAATTTTTATAGAAAACTCATCTGAAAGTACAATGCAGTTCATGATTCTGAGAACAAGCTCTAATATGAAAGTAGATATGCACCTCATATTGAAATTCAACTACATATCTTCGTTTTGAAAAGACAAAGTTGATATGTGAAAACCTGTTTTGTCCCTCCAAGCATTCTGGTACGCTTGTTAAATTCTGTAGCCATCTGGGGAGCCACTGATTGCACTTCCATATGTTCCAAGTAGTTCTTCTTTGCATGTACTTCTTTTGTATTCTCTCCAAATGCTACCTTCAACCTCTTGACAACCATATCCAGTTGCTTTCCCTAATTATCCACCAGATGTGCATAGAAAGGCCATTGTTGCACCCTCACCACTGAACGGATTTGGACCAATCCTGACATCCACATATCCCATTGTTTCGCAGTCAAGACTTCCTCCAGAGCCTATCTTTGCCTGCAGGTCATCCAGGCTTCTGCAGCATACTGCTTCCCTAATTGTGACGGGATCAAGTTCCATGATGGTATCGAAGGAACCACCACACAAGGAACATAGTTGCTCTTTGTGAAATTACCTTTGCCGCTAGACTGAGTCCTCGATATAGTTTTACTACATACTGTCACAACTTCCTTTGCAATTTCCATAGGGTTTTTGCCTAGCACTCCTTCATATATCCAATCTCCTCTTCCGGCAGCCTTCTTGAACTCCCAAACTCTTGGATCATTTTCCTGGTAGAATTATTTAGATGCTGGAAGGAATAAGCTGAGATTTGGCTAACCTCTCGCAAAACCTGGAGCAATTTGGTAATGTCTCGACCATTTTTGTCGCCTCGAGGATAATAAATCATCGATTTCATTGTTGTGAAACCTAGAGCCATGGCAAATCGGCAATATGAATTATGATCCTGTTTGTAGATTCTGTAACGGACCTAGGATTTTGAGGTACATTGTGGAATTATTTTATTTAAGGATGCAAAGGAGTAATAATTGAAATATTATGCATGCAGAGTATATATATCGTATATGTAGAGATTATACGGATAAATATACTAGTGATTAATAATAAATACAAGTACAGCGTGAAGCATTTGGAAGGCGATAGATTGCAGTCGAATTGCTGAAGGAGCAGGGTGTGAGCGATACTTTGGGAGCGTGTTGGAGTGCAGATGAAGCAAGCGGGACTCCAGGTGGGGATCAAGACTTACACCTGGGGTTTTCTAGTGTAGCATTTATGTGCTTGCTTAAATTTGTGGTTATGTATCTAGCCTGGGAATAGAATTGGATTGTATGAGCATGGTTGTTAACATGAACGCACGGCATGAATAGTGTTTCTTTAATAATGAAATAATTGGGTTTGCATGGCTGGCAACGAACTGAATATTTTTCTGAAATTTCCGTCATGGTAATAGTAAGAGGTGTGACTGTAATCTATGATAGAAGAAGCTGGAATGGTTTAGATTGGTTAGAATTTGGAAGAATGGATTAAAATCTAAATTGATGAAGTAAGAACAAGCAAGGACAGCAGAATTCTCTTGCATGCAGCAGGGCAGCGTCGGCATGATCCTATTGAATGTGAATGCTCGGAAAGCATGAGAATCGCCCTAAAATGGGTCGATTTAGGCCTTGGGAAGGCCGAAATGTGCAAAGAAGCCAGAATCAGGAGGTATCAGGCAAGATTTGGCGGCAAATGGTTCGATTTTTGGCAAGTAGAAAGTGATCCAGAGTGGGCCGATTTTGCATGTGATTGTCTTGATTTGTATCCAAACTTCCTAAGATGGCAAAATCGAAAGGTTTCATGGGCTTTCCAAGCTGAATCAATGGCCTGGATGCCAGATCCGGCAGTCGCTGGTCTGAATTTTATCAAGAAGAAAACCTGTTAGAATCAATTCCTATGACCACAAACAGTAAGATTAGACTTGGAAATCTCTGTTGGAGCCAGAATCGACTGGATTTAAGAAGATTTGGCATGGGTTCGATGGCCTGGAGGCCATATCCGACAGCTGCAGGCCGGAATCGTGACCTGTTAATACACGTTAGGGTTAGGTAAAAAAATGAAATGTTAACAATCAGTTAGTTGTTAGTAAGGTAGTAAAAATAAGACTAAAGATTAAGCTAAGGCTATGAGTTAAAGTAATATATGAAGGGTTAGCTGGAACAAGGAGTTGGGCGAGGTATTTGTTTAAGACTAAGGGCTAGGTTACGGAGGGGATGCTAATAGATATAAGTTATTTATGAATATAACATGGGTAGCCTAATAAGTTGTCTAGCTAGTTATATTTTAAAACCTTTGGAATTAGTTAATATAAAGAGGGGTAAAATACCTAGCACATG
The DNA here is from genome assembly GCA_021234155.1 of Isoetes taiwanensis. Classification (NCBI taxonomy): domain Eukaryota; kingdom Viridiplantae; phylum Streptophyta; class Lycopodiopsida; order Isoetales; family Isoetaceae; genus Isoetes; species Isoetes taiwanensis. The sequence goes on along the minus strand of JAJEKV010000057.1, from coordinate 4,893,550 downwards.
TGTTGTGTATGGAGAGGATTTGTAAGGGAAGCATAACGATAGTTAATGTTATAGATTAAACCATTATTATAGTCTTAAATATAGCTAGCGACCTTGTTGTTAGTGAATCTTTGAAAGATGTAGAAGTTTGGTTTTAATTTAGTAGTGATGATTGCATTTGCATTATTAAGGCTATGGTTGGACTTTTCTTGCTACGTAAAGTGTGTCTTATGGAATGTAATTGGCGTTGAGCTTGTTAAGGCATGTGTTACGATGTTAATGAATTGTAAGAATTTATCTATGGTGTAATTCTTTGATATAGACCTCTGGGGCCGGAGTCTAGGTGCGATGGTCTAGACTCGCGGTTTTTGCATAGTAAGAATGTATTGCTATTATTGGAACATCGGGCGTTGGTACCGTATGGTACAACGTCATGCACAGTTAAGTGGTCCTCCAATGCTGGACGCATCATGGATGGGTGTGTACACACGTGGTTACCCCGCCTCTATGTCACTGGCCTGATCAGCCGAGTTGACCTTGCTCAGACCCAGAGGAATATTGGTTGCAATGTTGATGCTTTGGTTGCTTGGCTTTTGTATATGTGGTTTTAATGTTGGAATCTAGTTGCAATGGCTATGCTTGGTATAACTATGCATTGTGCTTGTTGGATTAATTACTTGGATTGATTACTTGGATTGCAGGGGCGAGGTTATGGTAAGGCTACATTATTGTTCTAAGTTAATGCTTTGTGATTATTGATGCTAGCTGTGACCTAGATCCCCGATCCCCACTTAGTCCGTGTGACTAACCCCGTGGTTAATGGTGTAAGCAGAGGTGAAAGACGCTCCAGAGAGTAGCCAAGCTTCGGAAAAGCGAGGGTAGATGCATGTGGATTGCTGTTCAATTAACTTGACTATTATTGTTATTATATATGGGATTGAAGTTAATATTATTTTTAAAGCTTTGGGTGTGTGTGAAGTTTTGCTGAGTAATGGCAAGAATAATTTATTTGGGACCTTAGAGCATGTATAAAGATTAAATTCTTTTCCTAGATATGCATGTATCAATTCTTGAGTTCCTAAGGTTAAGTAGATCCAACGGTAGAGATCGATGGGATTGAAGGAAATTAATCATGTAATATTTGAAGTTGAAATCTCCGAATAACAAAAGGAGAGTAGGGTTAAGCATTCATGAGAAGCAGTGGCAGTGAATGCAGATGGTAAGTACAAAAATCTGACATGGGGCGCTGCTTGTCTTTGAAGTGTTTTAAATCAAATTCTAAAGCGGTATAAAGCTAACAAATACCGTATAATTCCACCGCCAGATAAAGTTCGCGTGGAGAAGTTATACATCCGAAACATAGTTAGGTTTCAATGGTACGTAGACTTGGTTTACGCCTGTGGGATATTGTAATTGGATAAAAATGGAAACTCCTCAGATATCCGCCTAGCCGAAATGAAGCAATCGAATCGAAAGTGATCAATTTTAAGCGGCAGATTGTATCATTGTGTGTGTGTGTGGAGCAGACTTGAGAATCGAGAACTAAGATCGAGCGCTTGGGCTCTCGGCTGGGTTGTAACCGTAAACGATATAATTTGTATCCATATGAGCAAAGGTGTATTCTAAGATTCTCGTAAGTAAGTCTTGTAAAATCCCTTCATTGGTATCAGAGCTAACAATGTCAACAAGATTTGGAGCTAACCTGTTGACTTCTATTGAAGTATTTAAGGGAGACACAGGTTTTCAAGTTTGGAAACATGGGATTAGGCAGGTGCTGGAGTTTGAAAATCTTTGGTATCTCATTGAGGAAGGAAATGCTAACACAGTGGTAGATTCTGGAAGTTCAAGTGCTGAAGGAGCTGAAAGCTCAACTGCTGAAAAATCCACTGCAGGTGATGGAGGTAAAGTGGCTACTGTTGCATCAAAAATAATTGCAGTCCAAAAAAAAAAAATTGAAGATAATGGAGGCTCAAGCAATTATTACAAGCAAAGTAGGTGCTGCTATCAAACTCAAGTTAAGAGGTATGAATCCTAAAGATATGTGGAAATATATGGTGAATCAATATGAGATTAAAACGTCTTCTCAGATTGATGTTTTGGAAAAGCAACTTAGGAAACTAAAGCTATATGAAAAAGACAATTTGACAGAATTCTTAGAGAAGTTTGATTCCATTATAGCTGATCTTGATGGGGCAGGAATCATTTTGAATGAACACTATCAGATTTTGTCGCTAGGTCAGTGTCTCACAACAGTCAATTGTCTACCTTGATAAGAAATGTTGCAAGGTCAAAAGAACATGCTGTTCAAATGATAAGAACTGAATTTGAACAAAGGGGAGTTGAGCTAGATGATGAAGAAAATTCTGCTGAAGTCTTGTTTACTGGAAAATATAAAAAAAGTGGAAATGCTAATAAAGAGAAAGTGGGGCCATGTTATAATTGCAACCAGTTTGGTCATCTCAAGGCTGATTGCCCAAATGAAGGAAGAATGATAAGATGTTATAACTGTGATGGAAAAGGTCACATGGCAGCAAGCGGCCCTAGTCCAAAAGGAAATTTTGGGAGAGGTAGAGGAAGAGGAAGAGGTTCTAACTATAAGGGTGGATCAGGAAGAGGAAAAATAATTCAAAGGGGGAATCCAACCATTAATATTATTCAGGAATCAAAATCAGTTGAAGAAGAGGAGATTGATGAAACAACTGAGGTAAATAATGATTGCATTATGTCTGTTTCAAGTGATTTGAAAAAGAAAAGTAACAAATTCTTGGTAATAGATTCAGGAGCTGAAAAGACCGTGACATGTGATTCAAAATTGCTCAAGGAGTGCAAGAAAAAAGGAGCTGGTTATGTGCAACTAGGGGATGGCAGCTTGCAAGAGATAGAAGATTTTGGTGTGTTGGAATTGTTTGATCTAAATGGAAAAGCCTGAGAACTCAAGGATGTTTTTTGTGTATCTGGATTAGTCAGAAATTTGATTTCTGTATGTCAGTTAGTTGACCTTGGTTATAAGGTCAATTTTGAGAAGCTTGAATGTAAAATTCTCTTGGGAAATGAAGTTAAGTTTATTGGTAAACGAGTTGGAAATTTGTTTGGTTTTGATCTTGAGCAAATGCCAAATTTGAATATTGTAGAATATCCATCTTTGAAAGTTTGGCACAACAGAATGTGTCACACAAATATGACAAATGTTGAGATGATGGCCAAAAAGAATTGGATTAAAGCAAAGGAGGAAAAGTCTGAAAACAAATTGTGTGCAGGATGTATGTTGGGAAAACAAACAAGACAATCCTTTAAGAAATCTGCCAAGAGAGCAAAGGGAATCTTGGATCTTGTGCATACAGACTTGTGTGGTCCAATAAATGTAACAAGCATGACTGGACATAGATATTTTATGACCTTTATAGATGACTTTAGCAGAAAAACAAAATGTTACTGTTTGAAAACTAAAGATCAGGCCTTTGATGCTTTGAAACTATTCATTGCTGAAGTACAACTTGAAACAGGAAGAAAACTAAAATGCTTGAGATCTGATCGAGGTGGTGAATATATGTCAAAGGAGTTCAAGGATTTTTGTGGAAAACTTGGAATTAAGAGGCAGTTGACATGCAGGTTCTCTCCACAGCAAAATGGAGTAGCAGAAAGAAAGAATAGGACTTTGTTAAATGCTGTCAGGCCCATGTTGAAATATTCAGGTCTGCCAAACTATATCTGGGATGAAGCAGTTAAAACTGCAGTATATGTTCAAAACTTGCTGCCAACCAAAAGTACAAATGGAGCTGCTCCAGATATGCTATGGTCAGGTAAGTTGCCTTGCTTTGATAATTTAAGAGCTTATGGATGTCTTGCATTTGCACATGTACCAGAAGAACTGAGAAGAAAATTAGATAACCGAGCATATATCACATATTTGGTAGGTTATGATGAAAACTCCAAAGCCTATAGGCTCTTTGATCCTGCAAAAAGAAAAGTTGTTATCAGTAGGGATGTAGTATTTGATGAGACACAATTCTATAAGTTGATTCCAAAGGTAAATGACTCAGACAAATGTGAATTTGTTAAAACTGAACCTCCGGAAGAAAAAAAGTTAAAACTGAAATTCGTGAAGAGAACTCAAAGGATGAAATGATAAAAGTAGAGGAATGTTTTAGTGATGATTCAGATTATGAAAGTGAAACAGAAAAGGTAAATGAAGAGGTCACTCATAGAGAAGAGGAGGTCATTCATAGGGAAGAAGTCATGGATGAACCCATAGATACAAATGTTCCGCATAAAACCAAAAAGAAACCAAGGAGAACAGCGAGGCTCAAATGTTGGAAGATGAAAATAAAGAGTTAATGGAATATCATGGCGTAAATAAAGAAGGAAGAAGCAAAAGGTTTCAGCCTCATGTAGGTGAAATCCATAGTGTATTTGATGTGTTGAGCTTGAGAGTGTGCTGAATTACCAAAAAGTTTCTTTGAGGCAAATGGTAAATATGCTAAACAAAGGGTTGACAGCTATGGAAGAAGAAATGAAAGCTTTTAAAAGAACGTATACATATGAGGTAGTTGATAGACCCGCAGTAAAAAATATCATTGGAAACAGATGGGTATTTAGAATTAAACCAGAATTGAAGGAAAGCCGATAAATTTAAGGCTAGACTTGTAGCTCAAGGATTTACTCAAAAAAGGGACGAGATTATGATGAAACCTTTTCACCTTTGGTTAAGATAAATAGTTTGAGAATGTTACTTGCCATAGCAAATTCTCATGATCTTGAAATACATCATATGGATGTAAGTACAGCGTTTTTGAATGCCAAACTTGAAGAGGAAATTTATTTAAAACAGGCACCTGGTTTTGAGAGTGGAAATGGGAAAGTATGGAAGTTAAAAAGAGCTGTTTATGGCTTAAAGCAGTCACCAAGGGAATGGTATAATTGCATGAATAACTATTTGCAAAAACAAGGATTTGAGAAGTTGAATTTTGATGGGAATTTGTACAGATTTGGAGATCAACAAAATTGGTGCATTATTGGTCTTTATGTTGATGATAACATTAAGGAAATTAATCATGTAATATTTGAAGTTGAAATCTCCGAATAACAAAAGGAGAGTAGGGTTAAGCATTCATGAGAAGCAGTGGCAGTGAATGCAGATGGTAAGTACAAAAATCTGACATGGGGCGCTGCTTGTCTTTGAAGTGTTTTAAATCAAATTCTAAAGCGGTATAAAGCTAACAGCGCCCCGTATAATTCCGCCGTATAAAGTTCGCGTGAGAAGTTATACATCTGGAAACATAGTTAGGTTTCAATGGTACAGAGACTTGGTTTACCGTGGGATATTGTAATTGGATAAAATGGAAACTCCTCAGATGTCCGCCTAGCCGAAATGAAGCACCGATCGAAAGATCAATTTTAAGCTACAGATTGTATCATTGTGTGTGTGTGGAGCGTACTTGAGAATCGAGAACTAAGATCGAGCTTTGGGCTCTCAAGGGTTGTAATCAGAAAACGGATATAATTTGTATCCATATGAGCAAAGTATTCTAAGATTCTCGTAAGTAAGTCTTGTAAAATCCCTTCGTGGATCTCCGCCATCGAGAGGTTAACCGCCGTGCCCGGCCACAGCTTGGTATCAGAGCAAAGTTCTGGTTAGTGGATTATGAGATTTTTGATTATTGATGATATTTGCTATGATTTCAGATTCTTGTAGAGATGAGTTCTCCAGGAGGATCCCCAGGAGGAGCTGGACAGGCTGGTGGAGCTGGGCCTAGTGGAACCCCTGATGTAGCCGATATCTTGCAGGCTATCCAGCAAGTGTTGCAGCAGAGTGCCTCGCAACAAAAGACAGCAGCTGACAAGGCAGTGGAGAAGGTGCTGAAGGACACTAAAAGAGAAGTATTTACTGGAGAAAATGTTACAGGGGATGATGCGGATTCATGGCTTCGTGGGGTTGAGTTTTATTTTAAACTCATTAATGCCAAGACTCACAAAGCCGTATTAGCTCGTGCAATGTTGGGTGGATTTGCTAGAGTATGGTGGGAGAATTATTTTATGGACATAAATAAGGTTGCAGGGGCAGGCAACTTGGCAAGAGTTTAAGACCGCTTTTGAAGGACACTTTATGCCTCCTGATACAAAGTAGACAAGATGAATGAGTTCTTGACCCCGACACGTAAAGGGACAAAGGGGCGAATATAATGAAAAGTTCGGAAGGTTGCAAGATCATTGTCCTTTTGAGGATAAGGAGAAGCTTTGCGCCGATTTGTGAAGGGTTTGCAGGTGTTGATATTAAGAGCACAAATGTCGTGTGTTCTATAAGGATTTGGAGGAGGTATTCAATTGCTAAGAATCGTGAATCTGACCTAGCCGAGAAAGCAACCTTGAGAATGCTAAGAAGAGACAAGCTCCTTCCACATGGCGACCGGGTGGATCTACGAGTAGAGGTAGATTCCCAGCGTGGGTGGCATGGTCGCACGTGTCGTTAGTATGCGTGAGGGCGGTCAAAGTCGAGGATCTCACCTATGTATGCACCTTTGAATGATGAAACCAGGGAAAAGTGTATTAATGAGAATCGATGCTTTAGGTGCGTAGAAGTTGGTCATTATGGACGAGATTGTCCGAGAAGGTGGATGGATAGTACCGCCCTGGCCCGCATGTTCTCAACGGGAGGGCAAACAAACCAAAGGGTCCGTGGTCAATTTAGTGATACTTATGGACGGGGCCAAGGCAGAGGAAACGGAGGCCGAGGTAACCGTGGTGGTCATGGAGGTTTTTGGGATAATAACAGGGGTGGCAGAGGACAAGCTAGGGGAGATAACAGGATTATAGCACAAGCTAACCCTGCAGTTGAAGTTAGGGCTGCTCAATCACCACCCTCCCCGTGGAAAGAATGTGCATGTATGTCGCAGCGGGACCAGTAATGTGTAGATAACCAAGCTGTGGTCATCAGAGTTCCAGGTATTATTCATGGAGTTCCTGTTCTATTTCTTATTGATTGTGGTAGCACACATTGCTTTATTTCCCCAAGGCTAGCAAAGAAACTAGATTTGAACATGATTAGCCGAGACCCTAGATATGTGGAGTTGGCTGATGGCAAAATTAAGACTTCTTATGCTAAGGTAGACAATCTTGAATTCCAAGTAGGAGATCTTGAGTCCCATACTAGTTTTGAAGTATTGAGCCTAGGGAAGTATGATGCTATTCTAGGAATGTCATGGTTGAGGCCACATAAAGCTTGCATTGATTATGAGAGCAAACAAGTTACATGTCAAAGTCCTAATCTGAGATAAGTATGTGCTGGAAGGATTGCCTTCATCATTAGTGGTTACACCTTTGTCCCGGAAAAGTTTTAAGAAACAAATTAAGAATGGTTGCATAAGAATGGGATGTGCATTGTTGTTAGATTCATTCTTGGGTACTGCAGAGTTACAGGAACAACCTATTGCCCCTGAGATCCAGAAAGTGTTGGATGAGTTTTCCATGTGTTTCCTAAAGAATTAACTAATTGCCTCCACATAGAATGGTAGACCATGAGATAGAACTTGTTCCCGGGCTGAACCCACATCAAGGCCTCCATATAGATTTCATGCATTAGAGATGGCAATTGAAGAAACAAAGCAAGAATTATTGGAACAAGGGTTTATACCAGTAAAGTGTTTCTCCATTTGGTGCACCAGTTTTGTTTGTTAAAAAGAAGGATGGGACATTAAGGTTGTGTATTGATTACCGCATGCTTAACCAGATTATAGTGAAGAATAGATATGCATTGCCTAGGGTTGATGAGCTATTTGACCGGGTTGGGACAAGCTAAGTACTTCACAAAATTGATCTACGATCCGGATATCATCGATCCGGATCAAGGACATAGATATTTATAAGACTGCATTTAGGACACGCCACGGACATTACGAGTTTTGTTGTAATGCCCTTTGGGTTGACAAATGCTCCCGCCACCTTTATGCCTAATGAATGAGATATTCCGATCTTTCCCCGGATAAGTTTATATTGGTTTTCTTTGATGACATTTTGGTATATTCCAGACATTAGAGGAGCATGTGGAACATGTAAAGCGCACATTAGCTATTTTGGGGCAAGAAAGGTTGTATGGTAAGCTATCTAAGTGTTCTTTTGCACAAACTAGATTGGTATACCTTGGGCATGTTATTTCGTAAAAAGGATTAGAGCCGATCCTTCTAAGGTTGAGGCGCTTAGGGATTGGCCCATACCAAAGACTCGGTGAAGGAGGTAAGATCATTCTTGGGATTAGTGGGTTATTACCGCAAATTTGTTCCTAAATTTGCAAAGATTATGCTCCTTGACTTCTTTGTTGGGTAAGAAGAATGATTTGCATTGGACCGATAGTTGTCGTGAAAGTTTTCAAAAGTTAAAGGATGTTTTGATTAGTGCACCAGTTTTAAGGATTCCAGACATGATTATACCTTTTCCATGTAGTCACCGATGCTTCCGGGAAAGCTATAGGAGGAGTCTTGCTTGCCGCAGGATGGCCGAAGTTTGTGCTTATATATCTCGTAAAGTTGTCTCTTGTCAACAAAATTACCCAAAGGCATGATCTGGAAATGTTGGCCATTATCCATGCCTTGAGGGTATGGAGACATTATTTATTGGGTCGCCGCTTCTTTTGAAGACCCACCACCAAAATTTGAAGTATTTTGCAAAACAACCGTATTTGAATAATAGGCAAAGGAGATGGATGCAACTAAGGGAAGAGTATGATTTTGAAATTGAATATCAACCTGGCAAAGAAAATGTGATTGCCGATGCTTTGTCTAGAAGGTCATTTTAACCTCTATTAGTGTGCTACAAGGGCAATGGGATGCAGATATTCTTACCAAATTGAGGAATGATCCATATTTTGCACCTGTGTTGGAGAACCCCCAAGATTTTCCGAGGTATGAATTGTCCAAAGGAGTTTTGTATTATAATGGTCGTATGTGTATTCCTAATGATCAGGAGTTGAGATTGCGATTGCTATATGAAGCACATGATAGTCCTTTAGCGGCCACCCAGGGTACACAAAACTTTGAGGAAAATGCTTTAAATTTCTTTTGGCCCTACGAAAAAGGATGGTTAAGGAGTATGTGGCTAGGTGTTTATCTTGTCAAAAAGTAAAAGCATCAAGGTTTAGGGAGCCTGGAGAATTACAACCTTTAGTAATTCCATCTTCTAAGTGGGAGAGTATTTCTATGGACTTCATTGTTGAGCTTCCCGACACGCTCAGGTTATGATGCAATTTATGTTGTGGTTGACCGATTAACCAAGCAGCCCATTTTATGCCTAATAAGACTCATCTACGGCAATGGATATTGCTAAGTTATTTGTTAAGGAGATTTTTAGGTTGCATGGGATGCCAGCCACTATTTCATCAGATCGGAATACAAAGTTTATGAGCCAATTTTGGCAAGGGTTGTTTCAAAATATTGGGACTAAGTTATATGCCAAGACATCTTATCGCCCCTCAAGCAGATGGCCAAGTGGAGCGAAGTTAATCAAGTCTTGGAGGATATGCTTAGAATGTATGTGCCTAGTCAACCGAAAGTATGGGATTCCTATTTGTATTTGGCCGAGTTTGCATACAATAACACTTATCAAGATTCCATTAAAATGAGTCCTTTTGAGGCAATGTATGGTAAGGAGTGTCGTTGTCCTCTTAATTGAGGGATCCTCAATGCAATGTTGAAGCAAATTAATGAAGTAGCGAGGACATGGATGCTCAACTAAGGAGACTTCGCCAGAATTTATCGTGGGCACAAAATAATACGACAAGCGATGCAAATAAGAGACGTAGACCACTTGAATTTCAAAAAGGGGATTATGTGTTCTTGAGGATTAATCCCAAGCAGAGTTCACTGGCATTTAAAAGTGCAGGTAAATGGGCCCCTAGGTATGCGGGTCCGTATGAAATTTTGGAACGTATTGGCAAGGTGGCTTATAGGTTGAGTTGCCCCTCGCACTTGAAAGTACATAACGCTTTCCATGTGAGTAACTTGAGGAAGTATGTTTTTGATCGCTCCCATATGCCGGGGACGATGATTTAGTAAGGTGGAGAACTTTCTCGTACCCTCACCGTAACGTGCGTGTCGCGAGAGGAAGACGATGATTTAGTAAGGTGGAGAACTTTCGTACTCCACAAGAACGTATTCTCGCGAGAGGAAACCCGCCGCTAAGGAGGCGAACAATACGGAGATTTTTGATTCAATGGGCGGGTTGTCCTGAAGAAGATGCCACATGGGAAGATGCCAATTGGATTCTTCGTGAGTTTCCGGAGATGCGCCCATGAGGACATGGGTTGAAATTTTGGAGGAGAGACTGTAACGGACCTAGGATTTTGAGGTACATTGTGGAATTATTTTATTTAAGGATGCAAAGGAGTAATAATTGAAATATTATGCATGTAGAGTATATATATCGTATATGTAGAGATTATAATGATAAATATACTAGTGATTAATAATAAATACAAGTACAAAAAGGAAGCATTTGGAAGGCTTATAGATTGCAGTCGAATTGCTGAAGGAGCAGGGTGTGAGCGATACTTTGGGAGCGTGTTGGAGTGCAGATGAAGCAAGCGGGACTCCAGGTGGGGATCAAGACTTACACCTGGGGTTTTCTAGTGTAGCATTTATGTGCTTGCTTAAATTTGTGGTTATGTATCTAGCCTGGGAATAGAATTGGATTGTATGAGCATGGTTGTTAACATGAACGCATCGCATGAATGAATAGTGTTTCTTTAATAATAAAATAATTGGGTTTGCATGGTCGGGCAAATCTAACCTAATATTTTTCTCAAATTTCCGCCATGGTAATAGTAAGAGGTGTGGACCGTAATCTATGATAGAAGAAGCTGGAATGGTTTAGATTGGTTAGAATTTGGAAGAATGGATTAAAATCTAAATTGATGAAGTAAGAACAAGCAAGGACGACGCATTAATCTCTTGCATGCAAAGGGCAGCGCCGGCATGATCCTATTGAATGTGAATGCTCTGAAGCATGAGAATCGCCTAAAATGGTCGATTTAGGCCTTGGGAAGGCCGAATGTGCAAAAAGAAGCCGTAATCGAGGTATCGTGCAAGATTTGGCGGCAAATGGTTCGATTTTGGCAAGTAGAAAGTGATCCGAAAATGATTTTGCATGTGATTGTCTTGATTTGTATCCAAACTTCCTAAGATGGCAAAATCGGAAGGTTTCATGGGCTTTCCAAGCTGAATCAATGGCCTGGATGCCAGATCCGGCAGTCGCTGGTCTGAATTTTATCAAGAAGAAAACCTGTTAGAATCAATTCCTATGACCACAAACAGTAAGATTAGACTTGGAAATCTCTGTTGGAGCCAGAATCGACTGGATTTAAGAAGATTTGGCATGGGTTCGATGGCCTGGAGGCCATATCCGATACCGGCAGGCCTTTAATCGTGACCCTGCTAATACACGTTAGGGTTAGGTAAAAAAATGAAATGTTAACAATCGCTTAGTTGTTAGTAAGGTAGTAAAAATAAGACTAAAGATTAAGCTAAGGCTATGAGTTAAAGTAATATATGAAGGGTTAGCTGGAACAAGGAGTTGGGCGAGGTATTTGTTTAAGACTAAGGGCTAGGTTACGGAGGGGATGCTAATAGATATAAGTTATTTATGAATATAACATGGGTAGCCTAATAAGTTGTCTAGCTAGTTATATTTTAAAACCTTTGGAATTAGTTAATATAAAGAGGGGTAAAATACCTAGCACATGTGTTGTGTATGGAGAGGATTTGTAAGGGAAGCATAACGATAGTTAATGTTATAGATTAAACCATTATTATAGTCTTAAATATAGCTAGCGACCTTGTTGTTAGTGAATCTTTGAAAGATGTAGAAGTTTGGTTTTAATTTAGTAGTGATGATTGCATTTGCATTATTAAGGCTATGGTTGGACTTTTCTTGCTACGTAAAGTGTGTCTTATGGAATGTAATTGGCGTTGAGCTTGTTAAGGCATGTGTTACGATGTTAATGAATTGTAAGAATTTATCTATGGTGTAATTCTTTGATATAGACCTCTGGGGCCGGAGTCTAGGTGCGATGGTCTAGACTCGCGGTTTTTGCATAGTAAGAATGTATTGCTATTATTGGAACATCGGGCGTTGGTACCGTATGGTACAACGCCATGCACGCTAAGTGGTCCTCCAATCCGGACGATCATGGATGGGTGTGTACACGCGGGTTACCCCCGCCTCTATGTCACCGGCCCGGACACCGAAAGTTGACCTTGCTCGACCAGAGGAATATTGGTTTGCAATGTTGATGCTTTGGTTGCTTGGCTTTTGTATATGTGGTTTTAATGTTGGAATCTAGTTGCAATGGCTATGCTTGGTATAACTATGCATTGTGCTTGTTGGATTAATTACTTGGATTGATTACTTGGATTGCGGTGGGCAGGTTATGGTAAGGCTACATTATTGTTCTAAGTTAATGCTTTGTGATTATTGATGCTAGTCAGGACCTAGATCCCCGATCCCCACTTAGTCCGTGTGACTAACCCCGTGGTTAATGGTGTAAGCAGAGGTGAAAGACGCCCTCAGTAGCCAAGCTTGAAAAGCGAGGGTAGATGCATGTGGATTGCTGTTCAATTAACTTGACTATTATTGTTATTATATATGGGATTGAAGTTAATATTATTTTTAAAGCTTTGGGTGTGTGTGAAGTTTTGCTGAGTAATGGCAAGAATAATTTATTTGGGACCTTAGAGCATGTATAAAGATTAAATTCTTTTCCTAGATATGCATGTATCAATTCTTGAGTTCCTAAGGTTAAGTAGATCCAACGGTAGAGATCGATGGGATTGAAGGAAATTAATCATGTAATATTTGAAGTTGAAATCTCCGAATAACAAAAGGAGAGTAGGGTTAAGCATTCATGAGAAGCAGTGGCAGTGAATGCAGATGGTAAGTACAAAAATCTGACATGGGGCGCTGCTTGTCTTTGAAGTGTTTTAAATCAAATTCTAAAGCGGTATAAAGCTAACAGCGCCCCGTATAATTCCGCCGTATAAAGTTCGCGTGAGAAGTTATACATCTGGAAACATAGTTAGGTTTCAATGGTACAGAGACTTGGTTTACGCCTGTGGGATATTGTAATTGGATAAAAATGGAAACTCCTGTATGTCCGCCTAGCCGAGCTGAAGCACCGACTGAGTGATCAATTTTAAGCGGCAGATTGTATCATTGTGTGTGTGTGGAGCAGACTTGAGAATCGAGAACTAAGATCGAGCGCTTGGGCTCTCGAAGGGTTGTAACTGTAAACGGATATAATTTGTATCCATATGAGCAGTGTATTCTAAGATTCTCGTAAGTAAGTCTTGTAAAATCCCTTCATTGGTATCAGAGCTAACAATGTCAACAAGATTTGGAGCTAACCTGTTGACTTCTATTGAAGTATTTAAGGGAGACACAGGTTTTCAAGTTTGGAAACATGGGATTAGGCAGGTGCTGGAGTTTGAAAATCTTTGGTATCTCATTGAGGAAGGAAATGCTAACACAGTGGTAGATTCTGGAAGTTCAAGTGCTGAAGGAGCTGAAAGCTCAACTGCTGAAAAATCCACTGCAGGTGATGGAGGTAAAGTGGCTACTGTTGCATCAAAAATAATTGCAGGTCCAGCAGAAAAATTGAAGATAATGGAGGCTCAAGCAATTATTACAAGCAAAGTAGGTGCTGCTATCAAACTCAAGTTAAGAGGTATGAATCCTAAAGATATGTGGAAATATATGGTGAATCAATATGAGATTAAAACGTCTTCTCAGATTGATGTTTTGGAAAAGCAACTTAGGAAACTAAAGCTATATGAAAAAGACAATTTGACAGAATTCTTAGAGAAGTTTGATTCCATTATAGCTGATCTTGATGGGGCAGGAATCATTTTGAATGAACACTATCAGATTTTGTCGTTGGCTAGGTCAGTGTCTCACAACAGTCAATTGTCTACCTTGATAAGAAATGTTGCAAGGTCAAAAGAACATGCTGTTCAAATGATAAGAACTGAATTTGAACAAAGGGGAGTTGAGCTAGATGATGAAGAAAATTCTGCTGAAGTCTTGTTTACTGGAAAATATAAAAAAAGTGGAAATGCTAATAAAGAGAAAGTGGGGCCATGTTATAATTGCAACCAGTTTGGTCATCTCAAGGCTGATTGCCCAAATGAAGGAAGAATGATAAGATGTTATAACTGTGATGGAAAAGGTCACATGGCAGCAAGCGGCCCTAGTCCAAAAGGAAATTTTGGGAGAGGTAGAGGAAGAGGAAGAGGTTCTAACTATAAGGGTGGATCAGGAAGAGGAAAAATAATTCAAAGGGGGAATCCAACCATTAATATTATTCAGGAATCAAAATCAGTTGAAGAAGAGGAGATTGATGAAACAACTGAGGTAAATAATGATTGCATTATGTCTGTTTCAAGTGATTTGAAAAAGAAAAGTAACAAATTCTTGGTAATAGATTCAGGAGCTGAAAAGACCGTGACATGTGATTCAAAATTGCTCAAGGAGTGCAAGAAAAAAGGAGCTGGTTATGTGCAACTAGGGGATGGCAGCTTGCAAGAGATAGAAGATTTTGGTGTGTTGGAATTGTTTGATCTAAATGGAAAAGCTGTAGAACTCAAGGATGTTTTTTGTGTATCTGGATTAGTCAGAAATTTGATTTCTGTATGTCAGTTAGTTGACCTTGGTTATAAGGTCAATTTTGAGAAGCTTGAATGTAAAATTCTCTTGGGAAATGAAGTTAAGTTTATTGGTAAACGAGTTGGAAATTTGTTTGGTTTTGATCTTGAGCAAATGCCAAATTTGAATATTGTAGAATATCCATCTTTGAAAGTTTGGCACAACAGAATGTGTCACACAAATATGACAAATGTTGAGATGATGGCCAAAAAGAATTGGATTAAAGCAAAGGAGGAAAAGTCTGAAAACAAATTGTGTGCAGGATGTATGTTGGGAAAACAAACAAGACAATCCTTTAAGAAATCTGCCAAGAGAGCAAAGGGAATCTTGGATCTTGTGCATACAGACTTGTGTGGTCCAATAAATGTAACAAGCATGACTGGACATAGATATTTTATGACCTTTATAGATGACTTTAGCGTAAAAACAAAAATGTTACCGTTTGAAAACTAAAGATCAGGCCTTTGATGCTTTGAAACTATTCATTGCTGAAGTACAACTTGAAACAGGAAGAAAACTAAAATGCTTGAGATCTGATCGAGGTGGTGAATATATGTCAAAGGAGTTCAAGGATTTTTGTGGAAAACTTGGAATTAAGAGGCAGTTGACATGCAGGTTCTCTCCACAGCAAAATGGAGTAGCAGAAAGAAAGAATAGGACTTTGTTAAATCTTTGTCGCGGGCCCATGTTGAAATATTCGTGTCCGCCAAACTATATTCGGGATGAAGCAGCTAAAACCTGCAAAGATATGTTCAAAACTTGCCGCCAACCAAAAGTACAAATGGGAGCTGCTCCGATATGCTATGGTCAGGTAAGTTGCCTTGCTTTGATAATTTAAGAGCTTATGGATGTCTTGCATTTGCACATGTACCAGAAGAACTGAGAAGAAAATTAGATAACCGAGCATATATCACATATTTGGTAGGTTATGATGAAAACTCCAAAGCCTATAGGCTCTTTGATCCTGCAAAAAGAAAAGTTGTTATCAGTAGGGATGTAGTATTTGATGAGACACAATTCTATAAGTTGATTCCAAAGGTAAATGACTCAGACAAATGTGAATTTGTTAAAACTGAACCTCTGGAAGAAAAAGCAGAAGTTAAAACTGAAATTCAGGAAGAGAACTCAAAGGATGAAATGATAAAAGTAGAGGAATGTTTTAGTGATGATTCAGATTATGAAAGTGAAACAGAAAAGGTAAATGAAGAGGTCACTCATAGAGAAGAGGAGGTCATTCATAGGGAAGAAGTCATGGATGAACCCATAGATACAAATGTTCCAGACAAACCAAAAAGAAAACCAAGGAGAACTGAGGCTCAAATGTTGGAAGATGAAAATAAAGAGTTAATGGAATATCATGGCAGAAATAAAGAAGGAAGAAGCAAAAGGTTTCAGCCTCATGTAGGTGAAATCCATAGTGTATTTGATGTGTTGAGCTTGGAGAGTCTTTGAATTACCAAAAAGTTTCTTTGAGGCAGTCAATGGTAAATATGCTAAACAGTGGTTGACAGCTATGGAAGAAGAAATAAAAGCTTTTAAAAGAACAGATACATATGAGGTAGTTGATAGACCTGCAGGTAAAAATATCATTGGAAACAGATGGGTATTCAGAATTAAACCAGGAATTGAAGGAAAGCCAGATAAATTTAAGGCTAGACTTGTAGCTCAAGGATTTACTCAAAAAAGGGGACGAGATTATGATGAAACCTTTTCACCTTTGGTTAAGATAAATAGTTTGAGAATGTTACTTGCCATAGCAAATTCTCATGATCTTGAAATACATCATATGGATGTAAGTACAGCGTTTTTGAATGCCAAACTTGAAGAGGAAATTTATTTAAAAAAAGGCACCGGTTTTGAGAGTGGAAATGGGAAAGTATGGAAGTTAAAAAGAGTCATTTATGGCTTAAAGCAAATACCAAGGAATGGTATAATTGCATGAATAACTATTTGCAAAAACAAGGATTTGAGAAGTTGAATTTTGATGGGAATTTGTATGCATTTGGAGATCAACAAAATTGGTGCATTATTGGTCTTTATGTTGATGATAACATTAAGGAAATTAATCATGTAATATTTGAAGTTGAAATCTCCGAATAACAAAAGGAGAGTAGGGTTAAGCATTCATGAGAAGCAGTGGCAGTGAATGCAGATGGTAAGTACAAAAATCTGACATGGGGCGCTGCTTGTCTTTGAAGTGTTTTAAATCAAATTCTAAAGCGGTATAAAGCTAACAAATACCGTATAATTCCATTGATAAAGTTCAAAGAAGTTATACATCTGGAAACATAGTTAGGTTTCAATGGTACAGAGACTTGGTTTACGCCTGTGGGATATTGTAATTGGATAAAAATGGAAACTCCTGTATGTCCGCCTAGCCGAGCTGAAGCACCGACTGAGTGATCAATTTTAAGCGGCAGATTGTATCATTGTGTGTGTGTGGAGCAGACTTGAGAATCGAGAACTAAGATCGAGCGCTTGGGCTCTCGAAGGGTTGTAACTGTAAACGGATATAATTTGTATCCATATGAGCAGTGTATTCTAAGATTCTCGTAAGTAAGTCTTGTAAAATCCCTTCAGGGATCTCCAGTTACCGAGAGGTTAACTGGCCAGGCCCGTCACAGTTGGTATCAGAGCAAAGTTCTGGTTAGTGGATTATGAGATTTTTGATTATTGATGATATTTGCTATGATTTCAGATTCTTGTAGAGATGAGTTCTCCAGGAGGATCCCGTGAGGAGCCGGACAGTGGGTGGAGCTGGGCCTAGTGGAACCCCTGATGTAGCCGATATCTTGCAGGCTATCCAGCAAGTGTTGCAGCAGAGTGCCTCGCAACAAAAGACAGCAGCTGACAAGGCAGTGGAGAAGGTGCTGAAGGACACTAAAAGAGAAGTATTTACTGGAGAAAATGTTACAGGGGATGATGCGGATTCATGGCTTCGTGGGGTTGAGTTTTATTTTAAACTCATTAATGCTGAAGACTCTGTCAAAGCTGTATTAGCTCAGGCAATGTTGGGTGGATTTGCTAGAGTATGGTGGGAGAATTATTTGCGGGACATAAATAAGGTTGCAGGGCAGGCAACTTGGCAAGAGTTTAAGACTGCTTTTGAAGGACACTTTATGCCTCCGGATACAAAGTAGACAAGATGAATGAGTTCTTGGACCGACCTGAGAAAGGGACAAAGGGTAATATAAATGAAAAGTTCAGAAGGTTGCAGTATCATTGTCCTTTTGAGGATAAGGAGAAGCTTTGCGCTCGATTTGTGAAGGGTTTGCAGGTTGATATTAAGAGCACAATGTCAGGTGTGTTCTATAAGGATTTGGAGGAGGTATTCCGAATTGCTAAGAATCGTGAATCTGACCTAGCTGAGAAAGCAACCTTGGAGAATGCTAAGAAGAGACAAGCTCCTTCCACATGGCAGACTGGTGGATCTACGAGTAGAGGTAGATTCCCTAGCAGGGGTGGCATGGCTGCACAGGCTGTTAGTATGCAGGAGGGCGGTCAAAGTCGAGGATCTCGACCTATGTATGCACCTTTGAATGATGAAACCAGGGAAAAGTGTATTAATGAGAATCGATGCTTTAGGTGCAGAGAAGTTGGTCATTATGGACGATTGTCCGAAGGTGGATGGATAGTCTTGCCCTGCGTCTGCATGTTCTCAACGTGGAGGGCAAACAAACCAGTGGTCCAGGTCGAATTCTAGTGATACTTATGGACGGGGCCAAGGCAGAGGAAACGGAGGCCGAGGTAACCGTGGTGGTCATGGGAGGTTTTGGGATAATAACGGGGTGGCGGAGGACAAGCTAGGGGAGATAACAGATTATAGCACAAGCTAACCCCGCAGTTGAAGTTAGGGCTGCTCTTTCGAATCACCTTTGTCCTCCCCGCGGAAAGAATGTGCATGTATCTTTGCCGCAGTGGACCCGGGTAATGTAGATAACCAAGCCGCGGGTCATCGAGTTCCGTATTATTCATGGAGTTCCTGTTCTATTTCTTATTGATTGTGGTAGCACACATTGCTTTATTTCCCCAAGGCTAGCAAAGAAACTAGATTTGAACATGATTAGCCGAGACCCTAGATATGTGGAGTTGGTTGATGGCAAAATTAAGACTTCTTATGCTAAGGTAGACAATCTTGAATTCCAAGTAGGAGATCTTGAGTCCCATACTAGTTTTGAAGTATTGAGCCTAGGGAAGTATGATGCTATTCTAGGAATGTCATGGTTGAGGCCACATAAAGCTTGCATTGATTGCGGAGAGCAAACAGTTACATGTCAAAGTCCTAACGGAGATAAGTATGTGCTGGAAGGATTGCCTTCATCATTAGTGGTTACACCTTTGTCCCGGAAAAGTTTTAAGAAACAAATTAAGAATGGTTGCATAAGAATGGGATGTGCATTGTTGTTAGATTCATTCTTGGATGCTAGAAAGCTCTGAGGGAACAACCTATTGCCCCTGAGATCCAGAAAGTGTTGGATGAGTTTTCTGATGTGTTTCCTAAAGAATTAACGGAATTGCCTCCACATAGAATGGTAGACCATGAGATAGAACTTGTTCCTGGGGCTGAACCCACATCAAGGCCTCCATATAGATTTCATGCATTAGAGATGGCCGAATTGAAGAAACAGTTAGCGGAATTATTGGAACAAGGGTTTATACGGCCGAGTGTTTCTCCATTTGGTGCACCAGTTTTGTTTGTTAAAAAGAAGGATGGGACATTAAGGTTGTGTATTGATTACCGCATGCTTAACCAGATTATAGTGAAGAATAGATATGCATTGCCTAGGGTTGATGAGCTATTTGACCAGTTGGGACAAGCTAAGTACTTCACAAAAATTGATCTACGATCTGGATATCATCAGATCCGGATCAAGGACATAGATATTTATAAGACTGCATTTAGGACACGCTACGGACATTACGAGTTTGTTGTAATGCCCTTTGGGTTGACAAATGCTCCCGCCACCTTTATGCGCCTAATGAATGAGATATTCCGATCTTTCCTGGATAAGTTTATATTGGTTTTCTTTGATGACATTTTGGTATATTCCAGGACATTAGAGGAGCATGTGGAACATGTAAAGCAGACATTAGCTATTTTAAATGCAAGAAAGGTTGTATGGTAAGCTATCTAAGTGTTCTTTTGCACAAACTAGATTGGTATACCTTGGGCATGTTATTTCAGAAAAGGGATTAGAGCCAGATCCTTCTAAGGTTGAGGCAGTTAGGGATTGGCCCATACCAAAGACGGTGAAGGAGGTAAGATCATTCTTGGGATTAGCGGGTTATTACCGCAAATTTGTTCCTAAATTTGCAAAGATTGCGGCTCCTTTGACTTCTTTGCTGGGTAAGAAGAATGATTTGCATTGGACTGATAGTTGTCAGGAAAGTTTTCAAAAGTTAAAGGATGTTTTGATTAGTGCACCAGTTTTAAGGATTCCAGACATGATTATACCTTTCCATGTAGTCACTGATGCTTCTGGGAAAGCTATAGGAGGAGTCTTGCTGCAGGATGGCCGAGTTTGTGCTTATATATCTCGTAAGTTGTCTCTTGCTGAACAAAATTACCCAGTGCATGATCTGGAAATGTTGGCCATTATCCATGCCTTGAGGGTATGGAGACATTATTTATTGGGTCGTCGTTTCTTTTTGAAGACTGACCACCAAAATTTGAAGTATTTTGCAAAACAACCGTATTTGAATAATAGGCAAAGGAGATGGATGCAACTAAGGGAAGAGTATGATTTTGAAATTGAATATCAACCCGCAAAGAAAATGTGATTCTTGATGCTTTGTCTAGAAGGTCATTTTTAACCTCTATTAGTGTGCTACAAGGGCAATGGGATGCAGATATTCTTACCAAATTGAGGAATGATCCATATTTTGCACCTGTGTTGGAGAACCCCCAAGATTTTCCGAGGTATGAATTGTCCAAAGGAGTTTTGTATTATAATGGTCGTATGTGTATTCCTAATGATCAGGAGTTGAGATTGCGATTGCTATATGAAGCACATGATAGTCCTTTAGCGGGCCACCCAGGGGTACACAAAACTTTGAGGAAAATGCGCCAGAATTTCTTTTGGCCCGGACAGAAAAGGATGGTTAAGGAGTATGTGGCTAGGTGTTTATCTTGTCAAAAAGTAAAAGCATCAAGGTTTAGGGAGCCTGGAGAATTACAACCTTTAGTAATTCCATCTTCTAAGTGGGAGAGTATTTCTATGGACTTCATTGTTGAGCTTCCCCGGACACGTTCAGGTTATGATGCAATTTATGTTGTGGTTGACCGATTAACCAAGCAGGCCCATTTTATGCCTACGAAGACTACTGCTACGGCAATGGATATTGCTAAGTTATTTGTTAAGGAGATTTTTTAGGTTGCATGGGATGCCAGCCACTATTTCATCAGATCGGAATACAAAGTTTATGAGCCAATTTTGGCAAGGGTTGTTTCAAAATATTGGGACTAAGTTATATGCCAGTACATCTTATCGTCCTCAAGCAGATGGCCAAGTGGAGCGAGTTAATCAAGTCTTGGAGGATATGCTTAGAATGTATGTGCCTAGTCAACCGAAAGTATGGGATTCCTATTTGTATT
The DNA here is from genome assembly GCA_021234155.1 of Isoetes taiwanensis. NCBI lineage: Eukaryota > Viridiplantae > Streptophyta > Lycopodiopsida > Isoetales > Isoetaceae > Isoetes > Isoetes taiwanensis. The sequence goes on along the minus strand of JAJEKV010000057.1, from coordinate 4,872,294 downwards.
TGGCCGAGTTTGCATACAATAACACTTATCAAGATTCCATTAAAATGAGTCCTTTTGAGGCAATGTATGGTAAGGAGTGTCGTTGTCCTCTTAATTGGAGGGATCCTCAATGCAATGTTGAAGCAGCTAATGAAGTAGCGGAGGACATGGATGCTCAACTAAGGAGACTTAGCGGAATTTGGTTTGTGGCACAAAATAGAAAAGAAATATGCAAATAAGAGACGTAGACCACTTGAATTTCAAAAAGGGGATTATGTGTTCTTGAGGATTAATCCCAAGCAGAGTTCACTGGCATTTAAAAGTGCAGGTAAATGGGCCCCTAGGTATGCGGGTCCGTATGAAATTTTGGAACGTATTGGCAAGGTGGCTTATAGGTTGGAGTTGCCCTCGCACTTGAAAGTACATAACGTTTTCCATGTGAGTAACTTGAGGAAGTATGTTTTTGATCGTTCCCATATCTTTGGGGACGATGATTTAATGCTGGGAGAACTTTACGTACCCCAGACCAAGCGTGATTCTTGAGAGGAAGACGATGATTTAGTAGCGGGGAGAACTTTCGTACCCCACCCGAGCGTTCTCGCGAGAGGAAACCCGTCGCTTAAGGAGGCGAACAATACGGAGATTTTTGATTCAATGGGCGGGTTGTCCTGAAGAAGATGCCACATGGGAAGATGCCAATTGGATTCTTCGTGAGTTTCCGGAGATGCGCCCATGAGGACATGGGTTGAAATTTTGGAGGAGAGATCATGCCGGACCTAGGATTTTGAGGTACATTGTGGAATTATTTTTATTTAAGGATGCAAAGGAGTAATAATTGAAATATTATGCATGTAGAGTATATATATATAAGTATATGTAGAGATTATACGGATAAATATACTAGTGATTAATAATAAATACAAGTACAAAAGTGAAGCATTTGGAAGGCGATAGATTGCGGTCCAATTGTTGAAGGAGCGAGGGTGTGAGCGATACTTTGGGAGGCGTGTTGGAGTCGAGATGAAGCAAAAGCGGGACTCGAGTGGGGATCAAGACTTACACAGGGTTTTCTAGTGTAGCATTTATGTGCTTGCTTAAATTTGTGGTTATGTATCTAGCACGGGAATAGAATTGGATTGTATGAGCATGGTTGTTAACATGAACGCATACGGCATGAATAGTGTTTCTTTAATAATAAAATAATTGGGTTTGCATGGTAACCTTGGCCTAATATTTTTCTGAAATTTCCGTCATGGTAATAGTAAGAGGTGTGATGTAATCTATGATAGAAGAAGCTGGAATGGTTTAGATTGGTTAGAATTTGGAAGAATGGATTAAAATCTAAATTGATGAAGTAAGAACAAGCAAGGACAGCAGAATTCTCTTGCATGCAGCAGGGCAGCGTCGGCATGATCCTATTGAATGTGAATGCTCGGAAAGCATGAGAATCGCCCTAAAATGGGTCGATTTAGGCCTTGGGAAGGCCGAAATGTGCAAAGAAGCCGTAATCGGGAGGTATCGAGGCAAGATTTGGCGGCAAATGGTTCCAGATTTTTGGCAAGTAGAAAGTGATCCAGTGGGCGATTTTGCATGTGATTGTCTTGATTTGTATCAAACTTCCTAAGATGGCAAAATCGGAAGGTTTCATGGGCTTTCAAGCTGAATCAATGGCACGGATGCGGATCCGATCGGCCCGGTCTGAATTTTATCAAGAAGAAAACCTGTTAGAATCAATTCCTATGACCACAAACAGTAAGATTAGACTTGGAAATCTCTGTTGGAGCCAGAATCGACTGGATTTAAGAAGATTTGGCATGGGTTCGATGGCCTGGAGGCCATATCAAACCACTACGAGGCGGAATCGTGACACATAATACGTTAGGGTTAGGTAAAAAAATGAAATGTTAACAATCAGTTAGTTGTTAGTAAGGTAGTAAAAATAAGACTAAAGATTAAGCTAAGGCTATGAGTTAAAGTAATATATGAAGGGTTAGCTGGAACAAGGAGTTGGGCGAGGTATTTGTTTAAGACTAAGGGCTAGGTTACGGAGGGGATGCTAATAGATATAAGTTATTTATGAATATAACATGGGTAGCCTAATAAGTTGTCTAGCTAGTTATATTTTAAAACCTTTGGAATTAGTTAATATAAAGAGGGTAAAATACCTAGCACATGTGTTGTGTATGGAGAGGATTTGTAAGGGAAGCATAACGATAGTTAATGTTATAGATTAAACCATTATTATAGTCTTAAATATAGCTAGCGACCTTGTTGTTAGTGAATCTTTGAAAGATGTAGAAGTTTGGTTTTAATTTAGTAGTGATGATTGCATTTGCATTATTAAGGCTATGGTTGGACTTTTCTTGCTACGTAAAGTGTGTCTTATGGAATGTAATTGGCGTTGAGCTTGTTAAGGCATGTGTTACGATGTTAATGAATTGTAAGAATTTATCTATGGTGTAATTCTTTGATATAGACCTCTGGGGCCGGAGTCTAGGTGCGATGGTCTAGACTCGCGGTTTTTGCATAGTAAGAATGTATTGCTATTATTGGAACATGGGGCGTTGATGCCGTATGGTACAGCGTCATGCACGCTAAGTGGTCCTCAATCTTTGGGCGCATCATGGATGGGTGTGTACACTGCGTGGTTACCCGCCTCTATGTCCTTTGGCTTTGATCAATAGGAGTTGATCTTGCTTTGACCCAGAGGAATATTGGTTGCAATGTTGATGCTTTGGTTGCTTGGCTTTTGTATATGTGGTTTTAATGTTGGAATCTAGTTGCAATGGCTATGCTTGGTATAACTATGCATTGTGCTTGTTGGATTAATTACTTGGATTGATTACTTGGTTTTGCGGGCGAGGTTATGGTAAGGCTACATTATTGTTCTAAGTTAATGCTTTGTGATTATTGATGCTAGCTGTGACCTAGATCCCCGATCCCCACTTAGTCCGGTGTGACTAACCCCGTGGTTAATGGTGTAGCGAGAGGTGAAAGACGCTCGAGAGTAGCCAAGCTTGGAAAAGCGGGGGTAGATGCATGTGGATTCTTTGTTCAATTAACTTGACTATTATTGTTATTATATATGGGATTGAAGTTAATATTATTTTTAAAGCTTTGGGTGTGTGTGAAGTTTTGCTGAGTAATGGCAAGAATAATTTATTTGGGACCTTAGAGCATGTATAAAGATTAAATTCTTTTCCTAGATATGCATGTATCAATTCTTGAGTTCCTAAGGTTAAGTAGATCAACGGTAGAGATCGATGGGATTGAAGGAAATTAATCATATAATATTTGAAGTTGAAATCTCCGAATAACAAAAGGAGAGTAGGGTTAAGCATTCATGAGAAGCAGTGGCAGTGAATGCAGATGGTAAGTACAAAAATCTGACATGGGGCGCTGCTTGTCTTTGAAGTGTTTTAAATCAAATTCTAAAGCGGTATAAAGCTAACGGCAAATTATATTCATAATTCCAGGTATAAAGTTCGCGTGAGAAGTTATACATCTGGAAACATAGTTAGGTTTCAATGGTACAGAGACTTGGTTTACGCCTGTGGGATATTGTAATTGGATAAAAATGGAAACTCCTGTATGTCTGCCTAGCCGAGCTGAAGCACCAACTGAGTGATCAATTTTAAGCGGCCGATTGTATCATTGTGTGTGTGTGGAGAAGCGGACTTGAGAATCGAGAACTAAGATCGGCGCTTGGGCTCGAAAGGGTTATGCTTGTAGCGGGATATAATTTGTATCCATATGGCGGTGTATTCTAAGATTCTCGTAAGTAAGTAAGTCTTGTAAAATCCCTTCATTGGTATCGAGCTAACAATGTCAACAAGATTTGGAGCTAACACGTTGACTTCTATTGAAGTATTTAAAAGGAGACCTGAGGTTTTCAAGTTTGGAAACATGGGATTAGGCGGTTGCTGGAGTTTGAAAATCTTTGGTATCTCATTGAGGAAGGAAATGCTAACACAGTGGTAGATTCTGGAAGTTCAAGTCTTTGAAGGGCTGAAAAGCTCAAGCTGCTGAAAAAAATCACTGCGGTGATGGAGGTAAAGTGGCTTTCTTGTTGCATCAAAAATAATTGCAGGGTCCAATGAGAAAAAATTGAAGATAATGGAGGCTCAAGCAATTATTACAAGCAAAGTAGGTCTTTGCTATCAAACTCAAGTTAAGAGGTATGAATCCTAAAGATATGTGGAAATATATGGTGAATCAATATGAGATTAAAACGTCTTCTCAGATTGATGTTTTGGAAAAGCAACTTAGGAAACTAAAGCTATATGAAAAAGACAATTTGACAGAATTCTTAGAAGTTTGATTCCATTATAGCTGATCTTGATGGGGAATCATTTTGAATGAACACTATCAGATTTTGTCGTTGGCTAGGTCAGTGTCTCACAACAGTCAATTGTCTACCTTGATAAGAAATGTTGCAAGGTCAAAAGAACATGCTGTTCAAATGATAAGAACTGAATTTGAACAAAGGGGAGTTGAGCTAGATGATGAAGAAAATTCTTCTGAAGTCTTGTTTACTGGAAAATATAAAAAAAGTGGAAATGCTAATAAAGAGAAAGTGGGGCCATGTTATAATTGCAACCAGTTTGGTCATCTCAAGGCTGATTGCCCAAATGAAGGAAGAATGATAAGATGTTATAACTGTGATGGAAAAGGTCACATGGCAGCAAGCGGCCCTAGTCCAAAAGGAAATTTTGGGAGAGGTAGAGGAAGAGGAAGAGGTTCTAACTATAAGGGTGGATCAGGAAGAGGAAAAATAATTCAAAGGGGGAATCCAACCATTAATATTATTCAGGAATCAAAATCAGTTGAAGAAGAGGAGATTGATGAAACAACTGAGGTAAATAATGATTGCATTATGTCTGTTTCAAGTGATTTGAAAAAGAAAAGTAACAAATTCTTGGTAATAGATTCAGGAGCTGAAAAGACCGTGACATGTGATTCAAAATTGCTCAAGGAGTGCAAGAAAAAAGGAGCTGGTTATGTGCAACTAGGGGATGGCAGCTTGCAAGAGATAGAAGATTTTGGTGTGTTGGAATTGTTTGATCTAAATGGAAAAGCTGTAGAACTCAAGGATGTTTTTTGTGTATCTGGATTAGTCAGAAATTTGATTTCTGTATGTCAGTTAGTTGACCTTGGTTATAAGGTCAATTTTGAGAAGCTTGAATGTAAAATTCTCTTGGGAAATGAAGTTAAGTTTATTGGTAAACGAGTTGGAAATTTGTTTGGTTTTGATCTTGAGCAAATGCCAAATTTGAATATTGTAGAATATCCATCTTTGAAAGTTTGGCACAACAGAATGTGTCACACAAATATGACAAATGTTGAGATGATGGCCAAAAAGAATTGGATTAAAGCAAAGGAGGAAAAGTCTGAAAACAAATTGTGTGCAGGATGTATGTTGGGAAAACAAACAAGACAATCCTTTAAGAAATCTGCCAAAGAGAGCAAAGGGAATCTTGGATCTTGTGCATACAGACTTGTGTGGTCCAATAAATGTAACAAGCATGACTGGACATAGATATTTTATGACCTTTATAGATGACTTTAGCAGAAAAACAAAATGTTACTGTTTGAAAACTAAAGATCAGGCCTTTGATGCTTTGAAACTATTCATTGCTGAAGTACAACTTGAAACAGGAAGAAAACTAAAATGCTTGAGATCTGATCGAGGTGGTGAATATATGTCAAAGGAGTTCAAGGATTTTTGTGGAAAACTTGGAATTAAGAGGCAGTTGACATGCAGGTTCTCTCCACAGCAAAATGGAGTAGCAGAAAGAAAGAATAGGACTTTGTTAAATGCTGTCAGGCCCATGTTGAAATATTCAGGTCTGCCAAACTATATCTGGGATGAAGCAGTTAAAACTGCAGTATATGTTCAAAACTTGCTGCCAACCAAAAGTACAAATGGAGCTGCTCCAGATATGCTATGGTCAGGTAAGTTGCCTTGCTTTGATAATTTAAGAGCTTATGGATGTCTTGCATTTGCACATGTACCAGAAGAACTGAGAAGAAAATTAGATAACCGAGCATATATCACATATTTGGTAGGTTATGATGAAAACTCCCAAAGCCTATAGGCTCTTTGATCCTGCAAAAAGAAAAGTTGTTATCAGTAGGGATGTAGTATTTGATGAGACACAATTCTATAAGTTGATTCCAAAGGTAAATGACTCAGACAAATGTGAATTTGTTAAAACTGAACCTCTGGAAGAAAAAGCAGAAGTTAAAACTGAAATTCAGGAAGAGAACTCAAAGGATGAAATGATAAAAGTAGAGGAATGTTTTAGTGATGATTCAGATTATGAAAGTGAAACAGAAAAGGTAAATGAAGAGGTCACTCATAGAGAAGAGGAGGTCATTCATAGGGAAGAAGTCATGGATGAACCCATAGATACAAATGTTCCAGACAAACCAAAAAGAAAACCAAGGAGAACTGAGGCTCAAATGTTGGAAGATGAAAATAAAGAGTTAATGGAATATCATGGCAGAAATAAAGAAGGAAGAAGCAAAAGGTTTCAGCCTCATGTAGGTGAAATCCATAGTGTATTTGATGTGTTGAGCTTGGAGAGTGCTGAATTACCAAAAAGTTTCTTTGAGGCAGTCAATGGTAAATATGCTAAACAGTGGTTGACAGCTATGGAAGAAGAAATGAAAGCTTTTAAAAGAACAGATACATATGAGGTAGTTGATAGACCTGCAGGTAAAAATATCATTGGAAACAGATGGGTATTTAGAATTAAACCAGGAATTGAAGGAAAGCCAGATAAATTTAAGGCTAGACTTGTAGCTCAAGGATTTACTCAAAAAAGGGGACGAGATTATGATGAAACCTTTTCACCTTTGGTTAAGATAAATAGTTTGAGAATGTTACTTGCCATAGCAAATTCTCATGATCTTGAAATACATCATATGGATGTAAGTACAGCGTTTTTGAATGCCAAACTTGAAGAGGAAATTTATTTAAAACAGGCACCTGGTTTTGAGAGTGGAAATGGGAAAGTATGGAAGTTAAAAAGAGCTGTTTATGGCTTAAAGCAGTCACCAAGGGAATGGTATAATTGCATGAATAACTATTTGCAAAAACAAGGATTTGAGAAGTTGAATTTTGATGGGAATTTGTACAGATTTGGAGATCAACAAAATTGGTGCATTATTGGTCTTTATGTTGATGATAACATTAAGGAAATTAATCATGTAATATTTGAAGTTGAAATCTCCGAATAACAAAAGGAGAGTAGGGTTAAGCATTCATGAGAAGCGTGGCGATGAATCACGGATGGTAAAATACAAAAAATCGACATGGGGGCTTTGCTTGTCTTTGAAGTGTTTTAAATCAAATTCTAAAGCGGTATAAAGCTAACAGCGCCCCGTATAATTCCGCCGTATAAAGTTCGCGTGAGAAGTTATACATCTGGAAACATAGTTAGGTTTCAATGGTACAGAGACTTGGTTTACGCCTGTGGGATATTGTAATTGGATAAAAATGGAAACTCCTGTATGTCCGCCTAGCCGAGCTGAAGCACCGACTGAGTGATCAATTTTAAGCGGCAGATTGTATCATTGTGTGTGTGTGGAGCAGACTTGAGAATCGAGAACTAAGATCGAGCGCTTGGGCTCTCGAAGGGTTATGTAGCGTAAACGGATATAATTTGTATCCATATGAGCGGTGTATTCTAAGATTCTAAATAAAGTAAGTCTTGTAAAATCCCTTCAGGGATCTCGATTCTAGAGAGGTTAAGCGGCGAGGCCCGAATCCGGTTTGGTATCAGAGCAAAGTTCTGGTTAGTGGATTATGAGATTTTTGATTATTGATGATATTTGCTATGATTTCAGATTCTTGTAGAGATGAGTTCTCCAGGAGGATCCCCAGGAGGAGCTGGACAGGCTGGTGGAGCTGGGCCTAGTGGAACCCCTGATGTAGCCGATATCTTGCAGGCTATCCAGCAAGTGTTGCAGCAGAGTGCCTCGCAACAAAAGACAGCCGGTGACAAAGGCAAAGTGAGAAGGTCTTTGAAGGACACTAAAAGAGAAGTATTTCTTGGAGAAAATGTTACGAGGGGATGATCTTGGATTCATGGCTTCGTGGGGTTGAGTTTTATTTTAAACTCATTAATGCTGAAGACTCTGTCAAAGCTGTATTAGCTCAGGCAATGTTGGGTGGATTTGCTAGAGTATGGTGGGAGAATTATTTGCGGGACATAAATAAGGTTGCAGGGCAGGCAACTTGGCAAGAGTTTAAGACTGCTTTTGAAGGACACTTTATGCCTCCGGATACAAAGTAGACAAGATGAATGAGTTCTTGGACCTGACACAGAAAGGGACAGTGGCCGAATATAATGAAAGCTTTGCGCTCGATTTGTGAAGGGTTTGCAGGTTGATATTAAGAGCACAATGTCAGGTGTGTTCTATAAGGATTTGGAGGAGGTATTCCGAATTGCTAAGAATCGTGAATCTGACCTAGCTGAGAAAGCAACCTTGGAGAATGCTAAGAAGAGACAAGCTCCTTCCACATGGCAGACTGGTGGATCTACGTAGAGGTAGATTCCCTAGCGTGGGTGGCATGGGTCGCACCTGTTGTTAGTATCATGCGGGAGGCCGGTCAAAGTCGAGGATCTCGACCTATGTATGCACCTTTGAATGATGAAACCGGGGAAAAGTGTATTAATGAGAATCGATGCTTTAGGTGCGAGAAGTTGGTCATTATGGGCCGAGATTGTCCGAGAAGGTGGATGGATAGTACTGCCTGTCGATGCATGTTCTCAACGTGGAGGGCAAACAAACCCGGTGGTCCAGTCGAATTCTAGTGATACTTATGGGCGGGGCCAAGGCGAGGAAACGGAGGCCGAGGGTAACCGTGGTGGTCATGGAGGTTTTTGGGATAATAACAGGGGTGGCAGAGGACAAGCTAGGGGAGATAACAGGATTATAGCACAAGCTAACCCTGCAGTTGAAGTTAGGGCTGCTCGAATCACGGACCCTCCTGTGGAAAGAATGTGCATGTATGCTGCAGTGGACCAGGGCCGTGTAGATAACCAAGCTGTGGTCATCAGAGTTCCAGGTATTATTCATGGAGTTCCTGTTCTATTTCTTATTGATTGTGGTAGCACACATTGCTTTATTTCCCCAAGGCTAGCAAAGAAACTAGATTTGAACATGATTAGCCGAGACCCTAGATATGTGGAGTTGGCTGATGGCAAAATTAAGACTTCTTATGCTAAGGTAGACAATCTTGAATTCCAAGTAGGAGATCTTGAGTCCCATACTAGTTTTGAAGTATTGAGCCTAGGGAAGTATGATGCTATTCTAGGAATGTCATGGTTGAGGCCACATAAAGCTTGCATTGATTCTTGAGAGCAAACAATTACATGTCAAAGTCCTAACGGAGATAAGTATGTCTTTGGAAGGATTGCCTTCATCATTAGTGGTTACACCTTTGTCCCTAAAAAGTTTTAAGAAACAAATTAAGAACGGTTGCATAAGAATGGGATGTGCATTGTTGTTAGATTCATTCTTGGTATGCTATAGGATTCTGAGGAACAACCTATTGCCCCGAGATCCGTAAAGTGTTGGATGAGTTTTCTGATGTGTTTCCTAAAGAATTAACTAATTGCCTCCACATAGAATGGTAGACCATGAGATAGAACTTGTTCCCCGGGCTGAACCCACATCAAGGCCTCCATATAGATTTCATGCATTAGAGATGGCGAATTGAAGAAAGCTTGATTAAGCGGAATTATTGGAACAAGGGTTTATACGGCCGAGTGTTTCTCCATTTGGTGCACCAGTTTTGTTTGTTAAAAAGAAGGATGGGACATTAAGGTTGTGTATTGATTACCGCATGCTTAACCAGATTATAGTGAAGAATAGATATGCATTGCCTAGGGTTGATGAGCTATTTGACCAGTTGGGACAAGCTAAGTACTTCACAAAAATTGATCTACGATCTGGATATCATCAGATCCGGATCAAGGACATAGATATTTATAAGACTGCATTTAGGACACGCTACGGACATTACGAGTTTGTTGTAATGCCCTTTGGGTTGACAAATGCTCCCGCCACCTTTATGCGCCTAATGAATGAGATATTCCGATCTTTCCTGGATAAGTTTATATTGGTTTTCTTTGATGACATTTTGGTATATTCCAGGACATTAGAGGAGCATGTGGAACATGTAAAGCAGACATTAGCTATTTTGCGGCAAGAAAGGTTGTATGGTAAGCTATCTAAGTGTTCTTTTGCACAAACTAGATTGGTATACCTTGGGCATGTTATTTCAGAAAAGGGATTAGAGCCAGATCCTTCTAAGGTTGAGGCAGTTAGGGATTGGCCCATACCAAAGACGGTGAAGGAGGTAAGATCATTCTTGGGATTAGCGGGTTATTACCGCAAATTTGTTCCTAAATTTGCAAAGATTGCGGCTCCTTTGACTTCTTTGCTGGGTAAGAAGAATGATTTGCATTGGACTGATAGTTGTCAGGAAAGTTTTCAAAAGTTAAAGGATGTTTTGATTAGTGCACCAGTTTTAAGGATTCCAGACATGATTATACCTTTCCATGTAGTCACTGATGCTTCTGGGAAAGCTATAGGAGGAGTCTTGCTGCAGGATGGCCGAGTTTGTGCTTATATATCTCGTAAGTTGTCTCTTGCTGAACAAAATTACCCAGTGCATGATCTGGAAATGTTGGCCATTATCCATGCCTTGAGGGTATGGAGACATTATTTATTGGGTCGTCGTTTCTTTTTGAAGACTGACCACCAAAATTTGAAGTATTTTGCAAAACAACCGTATTTGAATAATAGGCAAAGGAGATGGATGCAACTAAGGGAAGAGTATGATTTTGAAATTGAATATCAACCTGGCAAAGAAAATGTGATTGCTGATGCTTTGTCTAGAAGGTCATTTTTAACCTCTATTAGTGTGCTACAAGGGCAATGGGATGCAGATATTCTTACCAAATTGAGGAATGATCCATATTTTGCACCTGTGTTGGAGAACCCCCAAGATTTTCCGAGGTATGAATTGTCCAAAGGAGTTTTGTATTATAATGGTCGTATGTGTATTCCTAATGATCAGGAGTTGAGATTGCGATTGCTATATGAAGCACATGATAGTCCTTTAGCGGGCCACCCAGGGGTACACAAAACTTTGAGGAAAATGCGCCAGAATTTCTTTTGGCCCGGACAGAAAAGGATGGTTAAGGAGTATGTGGCTAGGTGTTTATCTTGTCAAAAAGTAAAAGCATCAAGGTTTAGGGAGCCTGGAGAATTACAACCTTTAGTAATTCCATCTTCTAAGTGGGAGAGTATTTCTATGGACTTCATTGTTGAGCTTCCCCGGACACGTTCAGGTTATGATGCAATTTATGTTGTGGTTGACCGATTAACCAAGCAGGCCCATTTTATGCCTACGAAGACTACTGCTACGGCAATGGATATTGCTAAGTTATTTGTTAAGGAGATTTTTAGGTTGCATGGGATGCCAGCCACTATTTCATCAGATCGGAATACAAAGTTTATGAGCCAATTTTGGCAAGGGTTGTTTCAAAATATTGGGACTAAGTTATATGCCAGTACATCTTATCGTCCTCAAGCGGATGGCCAAGTGGAGCGAAGTTAATCAAGTCTTGGAGGATATGCTTAGAATGTATGTGCCTAGTCAACCTAAAAAGTATGGGATTCCTATTTGTATTTGGCCGAGTTTGCATACAATAACACTTATCAAGATTCCATTAAAATGAGTCCTTTTGAGGCAATGTATGGTAAGGAGTGTCGTTGTCCTCTTAATTGGAGGGATCCTCAATGCAATGTTGAAGCAGCTAATGAAGTAGCGGAGGACATGGATGCTCAACTAAGGAGACTTCGCCGGGTTGGTCGTGGCACAAAATAGACGAAGCGGATGCAAATAAGAGACGTAGACCACTTGAATTTCAAAAAAAGGGATTATGTGTTCTTGAGGATTAATCCCAAGCGAGTTCACCGGCATTTAAAAGTGTAGTAAATGGGCCCCTAGGTATGCGGGTCCGTATGAAATTTTGGAACGTATTGGCAAGGTGGCTTATAGGTTGGAGTTGCCCTCGCACTTGAAAGTACATAACGTTTTCCATGTGAGTAACTTGAGGAAGTATGTTTTTGATCGTTCCCATATGCTGGGGGACGATGATTTAGTGCTTGAGGAGAACTTTCTGCGTACCCCAACCCGAGCGTCTCGCGAGAGGAAGACGATGATTTAGTAAGCAGGGAGAACTTTCGTACCCCAGGCCGTATTCGTGTGCGAGAGGAAACCCGCCGCTAAGGAGGCCCGAACAATACGGGAGATTTTTGATTCAATGGGCTGGTTGTCCGAAAGAAGATGCCACATGGGAAGATGCCAATTGGATTCTTCGTGAGTTTCGGAGATGCTTATGAGGACATGGGTTGAAATTTTGGAGGAGAGACTGTAACGGACCTAGGATTTTGAGGTACATTGTGGAATTATTTTATTTAAGGATGCAAAGGAGTAATAATTGAAATATTATGCATGTAGAGTATATATATCGTATATGTAGAGATTATACGGATAAATATACTAGTGATTAATAATAAATACAAGTACAGCGTGAAGCATTTGGAAGGCGATAGATTGCAGTCGAATTGCTGAAGGAGCAGGGTGTGAGCGATACTTTGGGAGCGTGTTGGAGTGCAGATGAAGCAAGCGGGACTCCAGGTGGGGATCAAGACTTACACCTGGGGTTTTCTAGTGTAGCATTTATGTGCTTGCTTAAATTTGTGGTTATGTATCTAGCCTGGGAATAGAATTGGATTGTATGAGCATGGTTGTTAACATGAACGCACGGCATGAATAGTGTTTCTTTAATAATAAAATAATTGGGTTTGCATGGCTGGCAACGAACTGAATATTTTTCTGAAATTTCCGTCATGGTAATAGTAAGAGGTGTGACTGTAATCTATGATAGAAGAAGCTGGAATGGTTTAGATTGGTTAGAATTTGGAAGAATGGATTAAAATCTAAATTGATGAAGTAAGAACAAGCAAGGACAAGAGCGAAATTCTCTTGCATGCAGCAGGCAGGCGGCATGATCCTATTGAATGTGAATGCTTCTGAAAGCATGAGAATCGCCCTAAAATGGGTCGATTTAGGCCTTGGGAAGGCCGAAATGTGCAAAGAAGCCAGAATCAGGAGGTATCAGGCAAGATTTGGCGGCAAATGGTTCGATTTTTGGCAAGTAGAAAGTGATCCAGAGTGGGCCGATTTTGCATGTGATTGTCTTGATTTGTATCCAAACTTCCTAAGATGGCAAAATCGAAAGGTTTCATGGGCTTTCAAAGTCAATCAATGGCACGGATGCCGGATCCGTGATCGTTTGGTCTGAATTTTATCAAGAAGAAAACCAGTTAGAATCAATTCCTATGACCACAAACAGTAAGATTAGACTTGGAAATCTCTGTTGGAGCCAGAATCGACTGGATTTAAGAAGATTTGGCATGGGTTCGATGGCCTGGAGGCCATATCCATTGCCGGGCGAATCGTGACACTGCTAATACACGTTAGGGTTAGGTAAAAAAACGAAATGTTAACAATCAGGTAGTTGTTAGTAAGGTAGTAAAAATAAGACTAAAGATTAAGCTAAGGCTATGAGTTAAAGTAATATATGAAGGGTTAGCTGGAACAAGGAGTTGGGCGAGGTATTTGTTTAAGACTAAGGGCTAGGTTACGGAGGGGATGCTAATAGATATAAGTTATTTATGAATATAACATGGGTAGCCTAATAAGTTGTCTAGCTAGTTATATTTTAAAACCTTTGGAATTAGTTAATATAAAGAGGGGTAAAATACCTAGCACATGTGTTGTGTATGGAGAGGATTTGTAAGGGAAGCATAACGATAGTTAATGTTATAGATTAAACCATTATTATAGTCTTAAATATAGCTAGCGACCTTGTTGTTAGTGAATCTTTGAAAGATGTAGAAGTTTGGTTTTAATTTAGTAGTGATGATTGCATTTGCATTATTAAGGCTATGGTTGGACTTTTCTTGCTACGTAAAGTGTGTCTTATGGAATGTAATTGGCGTTGAGCTTGTTAAGGCATGTGTTACGATGTTAATGAATTGTAAGAATTTATCTATGGTGTAATTCTTTGATATAGACCTACCTCACAGGGGCGAGTCTAGGTGCGATGGTCTAGACTTCGCGGTTTTTGCATAGTAAGAATGTATTGCTATTATTGGAACATCGGGCGTTGGTACCGCATGGTACAAACGTCATGCACGCTAAGTGGTCCTCCAATCTTTGGGCGATCATGGATGGGTGTGTACACACGTGGTTACCCCCCTCTATGTCACTTTGGCCCGACGTACGGTAGAGTTGACCTTGCTCAGACCCAGAGGAATATTGGTTGCAATGTTGATGCTTTGGTTGCTTGGCTTTTGTATATGTGGTTTTAATGTTGGAATCTAGTTGCAATGGCTATGCTTGGTATAACTATGCATTGTGCTTGTTGGATTAATTACTTGGATTGATTACTTGGATTGCGGTGGGCGGTTATGGTAAGGCTACATTATTGTTCTAAGTTAATGCTTTGTGATTATTGATGCTAGGCCGTGACCTAGATCCCCGATCCCCACTTAGTCCGCGGTGTGACTAACCCCGCGGGTTAATGGTGTAAGCAGAGGTGAAAGACGCCTCGCAGAGTAGCCAAGCTTGAAAAGCGAGGGTAGATGCATGTGGATTGTTTGTTCAATTAACTTGACTATTATTGTTATTATATATGGGATTGAAGTTAATATTATTTTTAAAGCTTTGGGTGTGTGTGAAGTTTTGCTGAGTAATGGCAAGAATAATTTATTTGGGACCTTAGAGCATGTATAAAGATTAAATTCTTTTCCTAGATATGCATGTATCAATTCTTGAGTTCCTAAGGTTAAGTAGATCCAACGGTAGAGATCGATAGGATCTCCGCTTCGAGAGGTTAATCGCCAGGGCCCGGCCACGCAATTCCCGACTCAATCCCACCAATTTTTCCTTTGCACTCCACTTCTCGGGTTAGTCCTAAGTAGGCGGTTAGAATGACACCATCGGCAACGTGGTCGACCGGTTTAATGGCAAAAGCCGCTTTTAGCGATCCACCGAATATATCCTAGGCATATGCCAGCATATGCCTGGATATTCCACAAACCCACATAACCGAGGGTTTGCCCCCCTAGGGGCAACCCAAAAAATAACTGAATAAAAGGTACATGTTTACCTGCCAGCAGGAAACATCGTACCATCTTTTTTTCTAACTTGCAGCAGAAACCTCACATAATACACATAATAACACAAAATCTAAAAAAAAAACTACCAGAACTCATGGCACTGCATGTCACAACCTTAAAATCGAAAAATGGCATGCAGAGCTTTAATGGACGACGGAAGCGCCATCGCCAAAGGCTCCGGCATCCTCCATCGCCAGAGGAGAAAAGGAAAAAAAAAATGCCGTCCGGAAAAAATTTTGGCTAGGGTTAATGGAATTTCCATTACCTGCCGGCTTACGTTTGGTAGCCGGTCGGGATCTCGAGGGTTCGGTAAACCGGCAGGGCGGCGGCGGTCGCCTTCGCGCCGCCACGCTCCGCGGCCCCGTCACCGGTTTACCGGCCGGAAACCCCTCGATCCGCCCGGTTACCTAGCACATTCAGGGTTTTTATGTGCTCATTTTCTTATCTGATCGTTGAGCGATCAAGAGGCTGTAATATTTCCTATCTGAAATAACAAATTTTTACCCGGAAAACTTCCTGGAATTATTTTTTCCCTGTCGAGATTAGGCACACATTCGTAGTTCGTACCCCGTAAGATTTAACAACGACAGAGTAAATGCAGCTGTCTTGCCACGTGGCAATGCTCCGGCGGCTAAACTCTGAACTTTTCGTTGAGAATTTTAAAATTTTCCAAGGTCACCGATCAAACACTCAAATCTAAGCCTCATAAATATTTTCAAAAAGGGAGCAGTTTTTTTAGCAGGATGCGTGTTCTTCATCATATAGGATAACGATATCCTAATTTAGACTTCCTACCATTCTGAATATTCTTCGTTTCTCCGGGGCCTAGAATTTTAGGTAAGGAACGGATTTGCAGAAATAGAAGGGCTTTAATCAAGTAGCTAACTCGAACATGTTGATTCTAAATCATTTTAGCATGTTCAATTCATGTCAAACTTTCCGGATGATGCATTCATAGTTACCAAAGCCGATTATTTCCGAGATGATCAATTGATGGCTTTTTTCTGCATCCTTCCAAGGTTTGGGTTGTGGGTTTGCCGAGGGAGGTAAGCATGGGAGGAATTTTACTAGCGTTTGTTGAAATTTTGCTTCTGTTCTCAAAATGGGGGGAAGCCGGATTTGGTGCTGAAAAAAGCGATGTTGACTTCGTGTTTGATGGGAATTTAGCAAACATAGAGGAGGTCATCAGCTCTATTAGCCATGATCCAGGAACCAGAACGTCTAGTGATAAGCCTGCAGGGATTAAGGTGACAGTATCAGAGAAAGGGCTGGCTTATGGAAGGGATGTTATGGTAAATGAAGTGCTCAAGGAATTGACTCCACTTAAGTTCCCGGACATCAACAAGCAAGTTTCCTCATTCTTTGGAAACATAGATATCACTGTTAGTGATCTTGTTCTTTCTGAAGCAAACGTTACAGACTCAAAAATAAACCTTTCTGAGACTGGGATTACTATCTCTGTTTCTGGCGTGTCAATAAAACTTAGTTCTCATTGGGCTTATATGTACACAAGTTATTTCACGCCATTCCCTATTGTGGATGAGGGCAATGCTACTGTCAAGGTGCGAATTTATGTGGTGAATTCAGCATCTATTGCTCATTGGTCTCTGATTGTTGTCTCTATGTTTGATTTTCTTAGGTCAAAAAAGGTCAGGCGGCACTCACCTTTAAATTAGATCAACGAAATGGAACCCTGAATCTCACAGTAGAGGAAGCTGGATCTCAGCTGGGTGGATTGCTTATTGAATTAGAAGGCGGGGGATCATGGTTATACCAATGGTCTGTATATGTGATGGCAACCTTGGATGATGTTTGAGTGGCATTCTGTTTAAAGACTTACTAACGTGGTGTCAAACATAAAAAAAAATCTATTAGCATATGATGAAAGTAGGGTCCTTCTGATGCCAGTATTTTCCTGACTTACTACCAACAGGCAATTGCACCTCCCCCGAACAATCTGCATTGGACTAACTTCCATAAAAATGTTTGGAAATTATTTATCAATGTTTTGCTGCATCTGGTTTATAGAGATTTTTGTTCAATCAGTTTTTATGGCTGTGATGGTCTTTTGTAAGATATCCCTAATTTAACTCAAATCAACAGGTTTATATACCTATTTCAGGATTGGATTCAGTCTACTGTTGAGGGAGCATTGACTACGCAGATTCTAGGAGGAGCTGAGAAATTAGACCTGTTTCTTGAAAATTTTCCAAGACAGTTGCCTGTTGATGCGATGGCTGCAATTGATGTCACAATTGTGGGCGACCCCATTGTAAATCCATCATATATCACTGTGGGAGTGAGAGGCGAATTTGTTACAATAGACAGTGCGAAGCAAAAATATGGCATCCTTTGGAAGCAAATGTCAAATGATCCCATCTGCAATGAATCTCAGAAGATGGTCACTATTGCTCTTAGAGATTCTGTTTTAAATTCTGCCTCAGCTGTCTACTATAACGTATGTTATCTTTCTTCTGCTCGAAACATCTACACTTCTAATGTTAACAGGCTACATTAGAAGGCAGACAAGGTTTTGATTGATTTGCCAATGCATCATCATCTGCCACAGATAGTGTAAGATTCATTTGTTTGAATCTTAGCATAAGAAACTGACAAGAAAGAAAGAAAGAATTTATTGACATCTATGAGAGACCGCTCGGATCTATGAGATCAATGCATGCTGATATACAGCTATAGGCAAGTAGGAATGCCACATAGAGACGTGTATTTCAAAATCAAAATCTAATCTAGGCCCTTAACTTTCAGATGGCTCTGATGTTCCTCTAGCAAGTGGAGCGAAATATGCATAATAATTTGCTTTGTCCTTTCTTTTGAATGGCTGGTTATGGTTCTGCTGAGCTGTTCCGACCTTCAAGATAATTCCACAAGAACCATCTTCATTGGTTTTTTCTGGTTCTCTTCATCACCAATGAAGAAATATGATAAGGCTTGGTAGAGATGTGGCCCATGACAGAGAACCCAGCTTGGGTCTCATAGTATATTGGACAGGTGAGAACAGAGTGCTCGTCTGATTCAATTTGAGCCAAATGCCACATATACGTATCCTTTTTGTCCATTCAACCCTACCTAACTGCTCAGCCTGGTTTAATAGAGGATAAACTGTCCCATAGCATGGCGTTCCTTTTTATGATAAATGGATGTTGAAGTATCCCATGACTAGTTACATCCATAAAGTATTCTGTGTAAAACTGCAATTTAATGGGAGGTTCTTTTGGAGTTTTACCATGTCTGGGCTATATAGAACTGTGCTAAATATGCCTGATGAGCCGATTGATATCCTGCTGATATTGGGAAAAGGGTGTAAAGGGCTAGGCAGTGTATGGTAGCTAGGGTGTGGTGTACAGTTAATTACCCACATTGTTTCCTCTCAAAAAATGCATTAGTATTTATTTTGGATTAGACACAGAAGTATTTTTTATATGTAGGAATGCAGATAAAGTAGACTAAGTGGCAAGGGAAAGGTGTTTCAAATGGAGACAAACAGGCAAATGAAGAGAAGATGAAGCCAAGTCTAGATTGGGCATATTATCTCTTGTAGCTTGCATGGGGACTGAGTGGGCTTAATTGTGAACAATGATAAGGGAAATTAGCCTGATTTGTCATACAAAGTGCAAAGATGCTACAAAATCATAATTGCATGCTCAGCAAAGTGGACGTTATCATTAACATGCTTTAAATATCTGCTGGAACTGCATTGGTAAATTGTCATGCTTTGTTATTGCCCTATCTATGAAAATTCTTATTGTAGTCTGGAACAATTTTTAAACTGTATACCAGCTCTCTGAGCGTTCTGGCTTGGGTGGCAATTTCACATTCCCGTTGTTGGCAGCTTGGGAATAGCCTCTTCCTGCCTTCCTTAGTCCTCCTTGAGTTTCTTGGTGTTGAGTTGATATAAAGTGCAGTAAATTTCTACCTGCTTAGCTTTTCTTCAATAATAGCTGTTTTTAGAGCAGTTGTATTCTTGCTGTGCAGGCTGGTTCACTGCATTGGCTTGTTGACAAGTTGCCAGAACAGTCACTTCTGAATACTGCTAGCTGGAAGCTTCTCATCCCCCAGCTGTATAAAAAGTACCCAAATGAAGACATGGTGCTCAATATTTCGGCTTCAGAAGTACCACTAATATCCTTGACTCATGATGGAGTTATAGTAACTGCTGCTGCTGATATGACCCTGGAAGTTTTGGATAATTTGCAGACTACTCCAGTAGCATGTATATCGATGGTAACAACATGAAATTTTGACTACTCTGTTTGAAAAAGTCAAGATCAGGTGGTTGATTGTTTTCATGTATCACACAGAAAGCAACCATGAAGGGCACTGCTGGGATAAATGGTAACAATATTACAGGACAAAGCAGACTTATATGATTTGACATTAGGGCTAAAGTGGAGTGATGTTGGTAATTTTCATGTGAAACTCATACAGGCAAGTTGTTGGTTGATACTTATATGTTTGCAGGTGACCTAATGAAATTTTTTTCCTGGCAGACGGTTGTGCGTACAGTATTGAGGGATGTAATCTTACCCTTCCTTAATATAAAGTTCAGGAAGGGATTTCCATTGCCAATGATACCAGCTGTTGATTTACAGAATTCATATGTACAGTACGAAGATGAATTTCTGTTAGTATGTTCTGATCTTCAGTATACAGGCATTTTGCCAAATATATCTACTTCTAGTCTTGGGAAGGTAATCCTATAACAGGAAAGAATGATTGCCATAAATATTGCATACAAGCATAGAGAACAAGCGACTTTTATTGTTCTCCATTTCCTTTGATAAATAAACAATGCAGGGCCTAGAGAAGGCAAGGCTTATTTATGCAACACTTTATTGGTGACTTAAGCTTCTTTAGTAACCAGATCTACAAAATGAGACCATCTTTTTAGGGATCTGTACAATGAGTATGGTACACAAGGTTAAATTGTAAACTAACATTGCAGTGATTATTTGAAGCTAGAAAGTGAGCTGTGGAGCTCATTAAATTAGAAGCTCTAGTTTTCATGTAACTGGGGGATATATGTATTTGACAATCAATTCCCTCCTTGCCTCTAGAAATATTGTGATTGATTAAGAATTGTGGCTAGTTGATAGGATTACTTCTTTGAGCTAAGTTATAGCTATTTTTTTCTTTTATGGAACTGCTTAAGCGTTCATTTTTATCTTGGAAAGACATCATACTTTATTCAGATACCAAAGAATAGGAGCATGTAAAATTGCAAATGCAAGAATAAAACGATAATGAAGACCCACTGAAGCAACCTGTCTATGCACGTCAATGTATCGTTAGATGCACATAAAGGTCGTGTGATAAACTCAAGCTAAAGCATCCTACTCGATGCTTTGTCCATCCAAAGTCTAGCCTACTCTAGAGTCCAAACTCTAGCCTACTGGATCTGTGAAGCAAAAAAAAGGGGGGGTCAGTTTTCCAGGTTTCCAGAAATCATATCCACGTCCCATTTTTTTTGCCAACCACACACAATTTTATAAGAAGAAAAATGGGATAACGATTTGAACGGAGGCATGGCTTTGTCGCACACATTTCTCTCCCACATCACAAAATTCAGCTTAGCACCGTGCAAGCCTACTTTACCATTCGCTCCAAACAGCGTTCTCGTAAATGCTCATGATACGCGACCCTCTTCAGATGAAGCAGCTTCTACCCAGGAACAGAATTTCGTGAACCGCCGGAAGATATTCGCTTGGTCTGCTTCTTTGGCCGCGTTCCTATTACGTGCAACTCCAGAATGCAATGCGGAGAGTAAGCGCCTTCTTTTGCATAATTCCTAGTATTTTTATGTTTTTGGTCTTAATCTGTATGCAAATCTTTGAAAACTATCTTACATCCATGGCGGTGCATATAAGGGAATACTTCATCCTTCTCCTATCGTTCCACTGTTCTGGCCCCTACAAAGCTAGGCCAGTTTGCTTTTTTGGCTATGGCATCTTAAAAATTTTCCCGATTAGCTACCATGCCATTATATGTATTGCAAGAATCGCTAAAGCTTACTTTATCTAGAATATGAAGAACATGTTTATCCATGCTACGTGCACCACAGCTGTAATACCTCTGCACTCGCATCTGTGAGTCTAACTCAAGCTTCTAATATTCATGTCTCCAATTGTCTGAATTGTATTTTACCTGCAATAAGTTGAAATGCTTTACAAACTTTAGTAAGCTTACCCCTAAACAGTGTCCTTCCTGTAACAGACGTCAGTGATATGAATGTAACACTTGTGCCATACATGAACCCATCCCTTGGAGTAACTTTGTTGAAGCCTGAAAGTTGGAAGCTGGTAAGTACCAAACTTTGGAGTGCAAAGTTCCATAATGTGGATATAGTCTTTCTTATTTGCGTCAATTCAGGTTGAAAAGGCAGGAGCTGTCTTATTATTTGAAGATCCATAGAAAAGATCAAATAATCTTGGTCTGCTCATAAATCCAGTTTGTGTTCCCTCCCTCACCCAGATGTTGTAGCCCAGAAACTTATACAGGCTGAGGAAGAAGGTTCGTTTACAAGTTGATAAAGGCACAATATTTTCTCAAATTCTTATCTTTTCTCCCTCTTGCTGCAGCCAACTACAAATTTTGCTGAAATACTTCAGGTACATGAGAGAACTATAAATGGAAATATTCCCCTATATCAGTTTGAATACAGAGTAGATGGAAGTCGAGGAACAAAACGAATTTATTGCGATGTGAGCATAAATGATAGCAAACTCTACATTTTAAATCTAACATATGCTGATGATCTAGAAAACCCTCTTTCTTTAGACAAAGCACAATCTTTTTGGAACATTTTGAATTCATTCCAGTTTTTGTAGCCCCATTTATTCTATATTTCTGTATAAGGACAATGAGGTTTTAGACAGGTGAATTTGTTCCCTAGAGGTTGAATCTGATGTCTTTTCCATTCTAAGCTTGTAATAATATCTTTTCAAAGGGCATACTTATCTCCAACACTTGTCGTCTGAGCTGGATTTCTTATATGGTATTGGACAAATGATCAGAAAGACGTTAGCAAAAAGTTTTCTGCAGCATCCAATGCTTTAGCCAGACCCTGCTGAGTTAGACAGTCCATTATGTGATAGCGTTATCTTGAGGCCCATCACATTTTCATATGTACCGTGTTGTATTTGACACCTGCAGGTCAACTAGTGGGAATGTTTTCATCTTCCTTTGCAACTTCAATATCTTTGGAGGATACCCACACCTACAATACTTAATTGAAATATAATGCTCCTACTTGTGTTAGAAGTATATGTTGTCACCCAAACACTGACAACATAAGGATCAAAATTATATCCCACAGGAATACACAAACTCCCTTAGTTTTCGCTCCACCAATGTAGGACTTAATAACTGTGTTCCACGGAATGCATTAATGATTCTATCAAATATCTAACAGTCCACAATGTGCCCACTGCGGTGGTGGATTATTGGTAAGGCCTTGGGTTGGAGTGATCCTCAGGGTTCGAAACCCTATATGGGAGACATGGGCAAGTGGAAGTCCCACCAATCTTACCTTCAACATAAAAATGTAACTCTATCAAACCTCATGTGCATGTTGTAAAGACAACATATGCTTGCATCCAAGCATACCCCCCTTCCCGTTGCTCAAGTGATACCTGCAAGTGCATGCACTTAAGGCACCAATCTCTGTCTTTTTTTTTTTACTTTTTTCCTTTTTTGAGAAGGACGACAAACTTTGCAGCTATCAAAATATTGTAACAAAATAAAATGCAAAGACAGAACTATAATCATGATCCAACTGAGCACAACCGCATGTTTATGCATAGGAATGAATCTAAAGCTAAACTTCCCAAATCAGTACCTTCTTACCTCTATCAAGAGAAGAACAATCTTATTTTTAGTGAAGAAAATCTAACTCTATTAAGACACCAAATCTTACCTTCAATGAAGAAAATATAACTATCGAGTACCTCATGCGCATATTGTAAGTTGCGACATAAGACAACATCTGCCTGCATCCAAGCATGTCCCCTTTTTGTTGCCCAAGTGATACCATACACGTGGACGCACTTAATAATTTTACCAATCACTAGCTAGGATCTGATCTAGCTATATGCTGACTCCACACTTGACAATTTGTCTACAATATTAGAATTGCTTATCCTGGATCTTTATCGTTGTACTCTTCATTATACGTTGTGCCTATGTTTGTATCATATTGCTTGATGTATTCTTGTAATATCTTGTGAGGCTGATCCACAAATGACCTCTCATCCTACACTCACCTAATGGGGACTAAGAGGGCCTAGATTGAGGGGAAACTAGTCCCCTAAATCTGATGCATTTTTAATGGTAAAACACATACATCACTATAACAAAAACCACTGGTATAAGTTGGTATCTCTAAGTGACATCCTATTTCTAAGAGGGGTGCACACTTATAGTGCGTAAACATCAACGAAGACTTTTAGGGGTTTTTTTATTAGCACTTTCCGGCGTATATGTAACCAAAAACATATGCAAGTATAGGCTTAGTTGCATGAAAAATACTCTATTTTATGATACATGCAGAGGGATTGATAGAAGTATGAGAAGGGGTTTTCTACTACAATAGTGGTAAATAAGAGGTTTTTACCTGACCCCATCTTCACAGATGGCATATTCAATATACATAATGGTGAATCCCTTGGGTCTATTTCATACCTTCCTAATTAGGACCACTGGTCTTTGAAAATTTTCAAATCTCCTTTCTCAAATGGAACCCCAGGTTGGATACCTCCTCTTTTGAATCCTTATGCATTGCCTCTACAACACTTCATGGTTTAAATCCAATTTATTGGAATGAAGACTGCTTCAGAATTTTATTCAACTCCATTGGCACTTATATTTCCACAGAATATTCTCCAGAGAGACCTCCAAGAGCTTTCATACAAATTGATCTGTCCAAGCCTATACCAACAATGATTCCCTTCTCTGATGCTTTTGGTCAAAAATCAATCCTATCACTACACATTGCCAATTATGTGATAACAGGCACTTTTGATATGACAAATGTAAAACAAATTCCAAGAAACAAGTAGATGTGACAGTGAATACAATTCCCTCAAAGGAATTAAAACAGGCAGATATGGTTGAGATTTCAGCTGAAACAATGGCATATAAAAATACCAATTTGCATGGCCTGCAAGAGCCAAATATGATGGCAATACCAAGTAATACAGCTACCATGAATAACCATGAATTTGCTTGGAAAAAGGTAAATGGTTCTCAGAGAAGAATTCAAAAGAACAGATTGGAAAAAGAAAAGCAGAATCACAATCAGGGCATTGTTATTTCCACCTCGACCTCAAACAACAGCAATTTGACAGGAGCAGATAAAAATGTAACAGGAATAAGAGTTATGCAAAAGTATGGAGAATTCTGTTGCAAAGGAAAAGCTCCAATGATTCAACCAGCAAGGCCAATTGAGGATCTGCACTCGACTCTTGATAGAATTATTCAAGATGCAAAAAACTTGAATAAATCCAGGTCCTCAGCATCTTTGAATCTCAATAAAGGCAGTAAGGGAGGTTCATTAATTAGAAAAAGCCATACCTCTGACACTCCATCTATGAATATTCAGTCCATAAAAGAAAAGGAGTACTCTGCTTCTCAGGTGGAAAAAAGAGCATTAAAGGAAAAAAATTCAAATGCATCAACATTCTCTGCAGTTCCTGACATAGGCATGAATGATAACCAAGCTATACTGGAAACTGCAAAATCAAAGCAAAATGGCTTGGAAAACAAGGTCCTCTGCTCCAACCAATTTCAGGTACTTGCAAATTTAAATACTAATCATGATACTAATCAAATGTTGAATCTTGGAAATCTAGAGAAAATGGTTGATCCCCCTGCTTGTCCCTCTGCTAATATTCCTTCCTGTTGACTTGTTACCTCATTCTCCATATACAAATTCTACAGCACAACTTGAACCCCTCATTGATTTTGAAAAAAATCTTTCTCCTGCAAATCATGGCTGTCAATCCATCTCCACAGACATTGAGAAACAAATGGCTATTCTGCAAGAGGGTATAATATGCATGAGTTCAGATTCAAATGTACAAGCTAGTCAAGATCGAATTATGGATAATGTGGAATGTATGTTGGAAAAGGAAGTGGTTTTGGATACACCTGATCGAGAGCAACCTCAAATCATTCAAGAAACTCCAACAAGTCTCAGCCCAGAGAAGGAAGCTCAACATTCAGACTACATATAAGGAAGCTCAACCTTCAGAGCAAGTACCTTTTCAGAACCGTTCTAAAAAATGTTTGTTTGATAATATTATAAACAAAATGTTTGAGTTCATCCCAGGTGGTACCTCTGATAGTGAAGATGAGATAGACATAAATAAGGATAATGATAAAGAGAACTTGGAAAAAAATAAATGGGGAGATGATGAACTTTTAAGGGACACTTTTCTTTTATCTAAACCTTTATCTAAAGCTCTGTCATTTTCTGAGGATTCTAACACCCCAGCCAATAATATCAGAAGAAAAAAATTTAAACACGGAGCTAGGAGGGCTGGTAAAAAAAACTGTGAGAGCCAAATAATCTTCATCTTTCTAGCAGACTATTTCTCATATCTTCACCTTATATAATGAAGATAGTTAGCTGGAATCTGAGAGGAATTAAAGGGCCCCTCAAGAGAAGGAGAGCTATCTCTCAAATAAGACAATATAATGCAGATATTGTCTTACTTCAGGAGCTGAAGCTTCCTAAATTTGAAGCTTCTAACTTGGGAGACTGGATCTACCCCGGGGCATCATCAATTTGGATGGAAGCCAATGGCACTCGTGGGGGAATGTCCATCATTTGGAAAAATCTCCAGCATATTTCCTTCTGCAACAGCATTCCTAAGATGTGGCAAGCAGTGACTTTCTCTGTAAAGAACTCTACCTTTGGAGTCATAAATATTTATGCTTCCACTAATCCAAAGGAAAGAGAAAAACTTTGGCCTGAAATTAATTCTTGGATTAGAAGAAATTCCTCAATTGACTGGATTCTTGCTGGGGATTTTAATAATACTCTAGTTTGGGATATGAAGCTTGGAAATAAAATCAACATGACCAATGTTGAGAAAATGAATTGGGATAATCTTATAAATGACTCTGCCCTTATCCACATCCCCTCTTCTACTTCCATTTATACCTGGTCCAATAAGCAGAAACATCATGACAGACTTTACTGTGCTCTTGATAGGTTCTATGTTTCTAATCCAAATTCAGATTTCTGGGACAATTGCTTTGTAACAAGTGATGAAGGTACTTCTATCTCAGATTACCAACCTCAGTTTCTTAACACTAAACATTTGCTGAGTTCTCCCAGAGATGGAAATATTCCTTTCAAGTTCAACTGTTCTCTTCTTCAGAATAAATCTTTCCACAAAAGAATTTGCAGATTTCTATTTATCCATTGATTCTATGCTACCAAATTCTTCTATGAAGCATTTCTACTTCAAGATAAAAAAAGCAAAGGATTGGATCAAGAAATGGGCCAAGAATGAACACATGGCCAAGAATCAGGAAAAAGAAATTCTTTTGAATAAAATGAAAGAGGTCAGATCTTTGCTGCAGATTGATCCTTATAATTTTCCAACCTTCATACTGGGGAGAAATTAATTGAGACATTTAAAAAGCATTGAAGAGAGGGAAGCCAAATTTTATGCCATTTACAACAGTGAAATTGACTATGGCAGTTCCATTTTTTTTTTCAGAGTGGCTAAATGCAGGCTTTTAAAGAATTCCATAAATCAGGTTACCAATGGCTCTGGCTCCATTCTTAACTCGAACTCTGATGTTAAAAAATTCTTCTATGATAGCTTTTTTTTTTTTTTTTTTTTTTTTTGATTGAAGGCTATTCTTCTATGATAGCTATTCCTCTCTTTTCCAAAAAAACGAACTCTTTGCTTCAGATGCCTTGGCCAGAGATAGATTTATTGCTACATTGGATGCCATCTTGCCTAATCCAATAGACTGCGTGGATATTTCCTTGACTGCTATTCCCTCTGAAGAGGAAATTTTTAAAACCTTGATGAGCTTCGCTAAGGACAAATCACCTGGCCCTGATGGATTTCCTCCAGAATTTTATGTCCAATTCTGGGATATTATGAAGGCAGACATTATTGGTCTTGTGCATGGATTCTGGACATCAAATCATTTGCACTCCTCAATCTCTGCAGGCTTTATTACTTTGGTGCCAAAAGTTGAAAATCCAATCTCCTTTGCTGAATGGAGGCCAATTTCTCTGACAAACTCTTCATACAAGCTTTGTGCTAAAATAATTGCCAAGAGAATCCAAGCTTATCTACAGAAAAATATTAGTGTCAATCAATCAGCCTTTCTTCCAAATAGGTTCATCTTAGACATCAGTGCAATGGAAGGCCTTCATTGGAATAGAATATCGAACCAATCTTGCATCTTATTGAAATTAGATTTTAAGAGCTTCATTGGTATTGCTTAAAAAAAATGGGATTTCAATCCAAGCTCATTTCTCTCATTCAAGGATTGAGTTCTATGTCAAATTCAGTTGTTCTGGTTAATGGATCTCCTATTAATTTCTTCCCCTTGGCAAAAGGTGTAAGGCAGGGCTGCCCTTTAGCACCATACCTTTTTCTCATTGTTGCTGAGATGCTTACTAGATGTGTTGTTAATCTGCAGAATTCTGGTATCTTAACTGGTCTCAAACTTCCAAACAACACAGATACCCTTACAATCTCACAATATGCAGATGCAGATGACACATATGCAGATGCCGTAAAAAAAATCATCAGAAAAATCGTCAGTTTTTCTGACGATTGTGTGTCAGAAAAATCGTCAGTTCTTCTGACGATTGTGTCAGAAAAATCGTCAGAAAAATCGTCATATTTTTCGTCAGAAAAATCGTCAGCTAAATCATCAACAAAATCGTCAAAAAAATTTGTCAATAAAATCATCAATATTTTCGTCAAAAAAATCACCAAAAATGTTTTTGCCAGCATTTTTTCTAGCGTATTAGTGATACTTATATTTTGGATTTAACTTGCACTCTCAATTGAATGTCGTTGCATTTCACAGTTGCATTCTTAAACTAAAAAATGCTTAAACATATATACAAACATATTTTACAAATTGATAGACAAGAGTGAAAAGAATGAACTTTATTCAAGTATCAAGTAGACAGTTATATACAGTTATATGTCAATTACATGTCAAAGAATGCACAATCTTTAAAATGCCACAAAAAGGGAACCAGGACTTTCATTACATGTCAGCATTAAAATGCCACCAAAGGAATTGCGAACTCCGTTCACGCTTGTATAAAGGAGCTCAAGCTTCAACTACCTGCAGCCAATATGCCAATACAACTGACGTAAGTAGGCCCATAGGAATTTGCAAAATTTAAAAATTAAAAAGCAATCTCACCATTTAGCATTAAAGGCAAAGAGGGAGTTAATTCACAACTCCAAACCACAATTCTACCAAAGAACCACAATTTAAGATCTGCTGACCTAAAACTACAAAAGCTATGACCACAATAACCACAAAGGCTAGGCTATGAACGAACCAATGATCATCAAGACTCTACAATCCTTTAAGAAATCATATAATCCACATTCTAGTCTAGAAATTAAAAGACAACAATGTTTATCAAAAGTACTTACTATCAGAACGTCCAAAGTAAAATCTCCTTTTTGCATCTCCAACTTTGCTGAAACCACATTGTGTTGCGTAATCTCATTTACAGACAAAATGCAAATTAAACAAAATAAAAACTACAATTTGTATTACCATATTTTTGTCTCTTGGACTCCACGGTTTTAGAATATGATGAAGCCAATCGTGGTTCAGTGATTCCTGAATCTTGTATAGGTTTTAGTGTTTTTTTAGTCCCACTATCTTCCTCGATGGGTAGATTATCTTCCTCTAGCATTGAAGACCTCTTTTTTGAAGCATGCTTATAAAAACTCAACCAATCTATATCCTTACCTTTAACATCATGCAAAAGCCATGCTACAACCATAACTTGACTAACCTGCCCATTTTGAACATGACTTCTTTCCTCATAGAAAAGCCTCTTTCTTCTCTTTTTTCAGAGCCCTCAGTCTATAGGATTGTTTATTTTCCAGTCCCCAATACTTGCGCATCTCTAATGGATCCACAAACTTTTCCTCGTGCTTTAACAAATTCCTGTATGACAATCCACTATCATTCAGGACAATTTTTTTCCATTTTTACAACCATGAAATTTAAGAGACCAAGGATTGAACCAACTCCACAAGATCAAAAATCAATCGAAACACAATCGGCACTACATACAGCAAAAGTTTTGCCCATGATTTGGAAAGCTCTAGCTATGATCCGACAATCTCTGTGCTATGATCCACAAGATCTGGCTATGCTTCTGCAGTCTATGTTTAGGTCTTTTCACAAGGTCAAAAATCAATGGAAACAAAATCGGCACTGCATATAGCAAAAGCTTTTCCCAAAAGCTTTTCCCATGATTCGGCAAGCTATGATTCGCCAATCTCTGTTTGGTGGCTATGATCCACAAGATCTGTTTGGCTATGATCCACAAGCTACACTCCACAAGATCTTGCTATTCTTCTGCGGTCTCTATTTAGGTCTTTTTTGGTGTTTTTACGTGTTTTTTGGTGTTTTTAGGTCTTTTTTGGTGTTTTTGGTTATTTTTTAGCGATCCACATTAATTTGGCCTCCGTGGCATTTGGCTTGTGTGGCAAATTCAAAAGATCCTATTCTCGAGAAAGATATCATGCCAAAGAGAGGGAATTTTATTTTCGCACTATTATAAATGCTAAATGATTTGAATTTTTGTGTGTACAAACCACAATCTTGAACTATGTTTTGGGCTATCTTTGTGGTGCAATTTTTTCGGAAGCAAAATGGTCTGGACTATTCGTGCGCCTACTGGAGCAGTCGAGCCGATTGCATTTGATCCATCTTCATCCCAAATCAACCGATTCAATCATTCATCAAGCAAAAGGATTCCTGCTGCAATCGTCCATTCTAGAAGCAGCACCGGCCAGATATTATGCATTTTTTTTTTGTCTTGCTTATTAGCAGTTCAATCCGTCGATTATCATTTGTTCAATCTCTTGATTATCTATTGTTCAATCTAGGCCGAGCAAATATAGAGCTAATTTTACCCATCAAAGCAGAGAGCATCTGTGCCTTCACATCTCTGATATGCCCCGCCAATAACGTCCCTTTTATTTCCTCATTAGAGTTTAGACCTCTTCTATAGCCAGAAAGCATATTTTGCAAATCATTACTTGCACCTCCAGTTCCTGAGGTACTTCAAGGAGGTTGAAATCCAGACTGTAAAACTCGGTTTCGTTCATTGTTGTAGCAGCATTTAGTCTGATACAACCCATATAAATGCTCTCATATAACCATACAAATGTTCTCGATTCAATGTACATGCCTCTGATACAAAACAGAAAGACAAATGACAGTTCTTCAGAGGCTTTTGATAGGCCGAATCTGCAATTATGCCATAGCCAGGACCTTGCTTCGCCTTGCTTTGCCTATATTTATTGCTGAAAAGAATTAGATTGAAAACAAAAAAGTAGAATCGAAATAATAAGAATGCTTTGAAAATTGTCAGGAGTAAAAAAAAAAACTCCATTCTTGACCGTAATAAAAAAATAGCATGCTTTTTTTTTACTGTACAAAAAAAAGGTGAGCTACTTTTTATTGTAACAAGAGACTTTATTTGCTCATTTGGTAAATTTTTTTTTTTTTTGTTTTTGCAGCTTGTGATCAACATAAGCACCAACATGAAAAGAAAGCATAAGAATACAGAGCCAGATCTAAGTGATTGGTAGAAAGACCATGTGTTACTATTCCATGCATTACTAGCACTCTCTAACCTTGAACATTATGAACTTTTGATATCATGTTATCATATAGTTTCACATTATGTCATGTTCTTTGTTTATTATTCTAAGTATGAGGAATTTATCATATGAGTTGTTTAACTAGCAAAAATCTATTTTGGACAAGCATATTTCAGATTATATTGTATTAAGTATGCCATATTAATATTATGAGTTAGTGTACAGATGTATATTTTTTCTTTTAGAACTTGCCGTTTTTTTGGCCATTTTCGTTTTCGTTTTCGTTTTCATTTTCGTTTTCAATTTCAACTTGTCGTTTTCATTCCGTTTTCGTTTTCTGGTTTGTAAAAGAATAAAAGATACTAGAATAGTATGACATGCCATTTTGCATTCTGCTGAGACATACAAACAAACAAGAATGGGTACCAGATGTATCAATGCCATATATTACTAGTTATCTAGGGGAGGCTTGAACTGGAGATGATGGCTCAAAGCCATAAGAGAACTGCAATTGATAGTTGCATTACCCTGACTGTCGTTTGAAAGATTATCTTCAATTTAAAAAGCAAAGCAAGAAGATTATCATGGGTTTTAAATAATTTAAGGATGAATCATCCACACTGTCCATTTTCTAGCTTCTCCATTTCAGATGCTAGACAATTACAAAACATAATCACAAAATGATTTTGAAATACCAATTAATAATATGGTACAAGGAAAGATTTCAAAATTTTTACTGAACATATAAACCACCATTCTATACCTTGTCCATTTGCAACAGTAGCAGTAGTAGCTGTATACATCAGCTCTAAAATATTGGCATCAAAATGTATCTGTGAAGGTCTATCCTGTAAGTGGGTACTCGTGTGTAAGTATTCCAACCCATTTGGACCAGATATCTGTACAAGCAACATAAGAAGGCATCAGCACATACAATGCCAATACCAATGATTATGGTACGGTGTAGATGACTATGAGGTATAAGCAACTTTGAGCAAAATGATGGTGGCTACCTGAATGGATAGAGATTTCTAGGTTTCTGTAATAGAACATTTGCTTGCTTTGCCTGGAGTGATGCTCCAGCTAAATTTAAAGCCTCAAAGTCTTTATTATGCCCATGATATCTACCAGCATCTCCCTATATGTATGATTGCAGGGACAAAAATAGAGATGGAACTCGGGCATTGAACATGTTTAACAACCTGCCAACATGCAAACGAACATGAAGTTTCACAATGGACCGAGCAGGCAGCCTATATGTTAATAACAACTCAAAATTCTCTACTAAAAAAAATAATAGCAGCGAGGGCAACTGGTGAGGTGAGTACATTTCCTACTCGATTAATTTAACAACTTATCTCAATCAACCAATCATATAGCGCAAGAAATAGAAGTTTTACAAACAAATCAGACATTGCACCTTCTAAAGCTTGCTCCGCTAAGAAAATTAGTCTACTGTATTACCATAGTGAAGAAAGAAGGGTACATTGTAAAAAATCCATCCTGGACAAATTTTTAGGCACGATATACGTGTTAGATTTGAGCACAACTATTTCCTGAGTGTGTCTGCAAACCCGAGAGCATGCCTGGTCGCATGTCAGCAATTTCAGAAGGGATCCAGAAATCTTTATCTTCCTTTTGACAAAACTATTGCCTACAAAAACAGTAAGCCTCTACAGATCCGTGCATGCCCCTGCTATTAATCTGATACTTTGTGTGCGCTCCAGATTTTGTAAGTAGTTCTGTGCTCCTGTTTTTGTAAGCAGACGTCCTTTTGCTAATCTGCACTAACACACATCTCTCTTCATCCATTTCCTTTTCGAGAAGCACAGGAACGACTCCCACGTAATTGATAAAGGCCGACAAATAAGAAAATATAAGCCACACTCTTCCTGCATTCATCACAAAGGAAGAACGAAACAGGGCAAACGGCAGAATAAGAACTTCACAATGAAACCCTAAAGTGGAGCTCCTCGTTGGTTGCATGTGAAGCAGAAAAGGAAATACCATAAAAATACCACAGAGAAATTTTCTGGGAGAGAATAAATGGTGTGCGCGCTCTATAAATACATAGTTTATACGAAAAACTAAATACATGCCCTAAATCATATAGAAACCATTGTAAAAAGGTGGTATAAATATATGTTTTGCGCGATGAACCATTTTTTGTTAAATTTATGACCATTCCATGATGACAACAAGTACTCAAAAAGTGAAACCAGACTATAAGGATCAATGTGCTAGAGGATATGGTTGGCCATTGCCCTCTTATAAATCCATAGAAGCTGTTGGACTTAAGTGCAATAGGGATATACTGCTTGGATTTAGCGCATGCAAAAAATTTGTTGACAGTGACAAGAAACCACCGAGTTGCGCCATAAAAGTTTTCACAATGCCCACAAAAATGGACAGCTCATGGCTAGCAACTAGATGCAAAGACATAAAGAGGGAACATTCAAAGAAATCTGAGGTTATTTCCCAGTCCACAGGCGCCTTTTTCACCAAAATTGGCTCAATCTCCTAGGGCAAATCACTTGATCGAGGAAAACTAGAGAGCACAATCGCAATGTCTAAAAAAGAAAAGATTGCTCTACTTTAGCATCTACACATTTGCTGGAAGATTCGACACCTGTCATCACATGCAATTTGAGAGTCAGATTTATAGCACCGAAAAAAACAAAGCAAAATGCCTTAAGAAATTCATTGCAAATTTGTCTCTATGTTGCTTCAACTACCACCCGAGTGTCATATTCTCTAGAGGAGCTGAAATTCAACCCAGTCGAAGGGAAAAAGCTAGCAGAAAAATGAGCATTGAAACTGGAGCAGTATAAAACGTGAGCATCCTATCACGAGTGTGAGCATATGTAATTGCGTCTCTGCTCCATCTTACATACAACGAAAAAGATGCTCCAATACCCCAAAAAATACCCCCCAAAAGTGCCTATAGAATCCCCTTTTTCTATAAAACAACAGGGGATAAAATAGATTTTTAGAATCGGGGTATTTGGCCACAATCCCCCTTTTCCTCATCTGTAAGATAATACCCTATTTATTCATGTCATGATGCACAGGACCAGATCTAATGAGCATACACATATTTTGTTGAGATCTTTACTCTCCACAAGGCGCCCTCACACCAGCAGATCTTGTTCTTTTGATCCTCTGATAGCCAAGAAAATAACATGGCAATCGACAGGGAAATTTTTTTACATCATATCTGGCAACCATTCTATTTTTGTAGGAAATGATCAGGTCATCTGAATAGCAAGCTGAATTCTCGAAAGTTTAAACAAGAAGACGGTAAGGATATTGAAAGGTAACTTAAGTAACACTAAGTAGTCTATCTGTAGAGTGCAATGAAATCATTGCCAAAACATTATACAGGGAGCCCTTTATTGAGAAACTACAGCAATTTCGAAATCAATATCAAGCATCAAATCTTTCGTGCAAGGAAAATTTGATAATTGGCTAGTATATTATAACTTATTTATTTGACTTCTTTGTGTATTTTACAAGTCCAGAGGGTCGCCTCTGCAATTGTTGGGACCTAATATATATTTTTGTTTTGCTTTCTTTGCTCAAGCAGATCGTCATGGCAAATTTCGTAACCTTTTCTTTTATAAGGAATTCCATGAAGTCGCCACCACCATTCTAAAGGTTAAAGATCTGAAAGATGAGAAGCAATGGATGCGACATGGTCTAAGGTTTTGCTACTGTAAGCAAGTTGATAAAGAAGGAATTGGATGATATCAAGATAATGTCCCATACAAATCGTCAAAAGAAGATTTTTTACAACACATTTCTTCAGGCACTGTGGCAAGTCCAACATTGAGGTGAATCGCCTAATGGATGAGATTCTTGCTGGCACATCTGAAGATAAATCTAAAGTACAGTGGCTGTTTCGATTATAAGCAACCAGCATCGGACATAAGGACATGGAGAGAGAGATCCTCCATCATATGAATCATAACATGGAAGTGCAGTCTTCCAGCTTCCAGATTTGTTGTCGAGATATCTAGATTTATAGAGGAACATCTACTTGGAATTGCAGGCATAGATCTTGGCTATTAGACAGAATATCGATAAGGTTCTTTTTCCACGGTTGGCTTAAAATATGGCTGTCTTATCTATTGTTTAAATTTGGTTTTTCCCATCTACAGGAAAATTTTTTGGATTTTTTTTAAAGTTAGTTTTCTAAGGTTTTAAGGGCTTTTGACTGCCGGAAAAAATTTTCAGATTTCCGAAAATCGGCAAAGGTTTTCGTAGTAATTATGGAGTTTTGGCTTTCCGGATATGGAGGCATGGATTTCGACGAGATTAGGACTAGAATGATGAGAGAGAGAGACGTGTGGAGTAAGGAAATAGAAGGTTCGTCTGATGCACAAGCGCCGATTCAAGATAAGGATATTTTGCCGGGATTATTGGCTTGCAGATACCTCTGGATGTCCTCTGGACATGGCTTCTAGATATCTCTAGATGTTTATCGGACAGTATGGTTAGTCCGGCGTGCAGGGCTTAGGCATCCTCGGATTTCTATTGTCTGACAAATTTTTAGTATTCCACAGATCTTTAC
Organism: Isoetes taiwanensis; assembly: GCA_021234155.1. Taxonomy (NCBI): domain Eukaryota; kingdom Viridiplantae; phylum Streptophyta; class Lycopodiopsida; order Isoetales; family Isoetaceae; genus Isoetes; species Isoetes taiwanensis. The sequence goes on along the minus strand of JAJEKV010000057.1, from coordinate 4,836,597 downwards.
CCCAGATTTTTTCTTCAAAAATTATGTCGGCAAATCTATCTAATCATGGAAGGACACAAAATTGCTTCCTTATAACATATTTCCGGTGTGCATCCTATTTTTTTATTTCTTCTGCTCTTCATAGAGTTTTAATCGTGCTTGAGAGTTGTTTATGTTTTTATTTTCGTTCTACAGGTTTAGTTCATATGTCTTTGGATTCAGAGCTACCACTTCACCATGGTGCCAATCATCTGGCCTATGCTTCTAATCCATCACGTCCAAGCTGCTCCCATTTTTGAAGCTTAGCCATTGGCAGGAAACCATTTCTTTGGTTTCGTGGACTTAACCTATTGATGTATTTCTGATGCAGGGGTCGTGGTTCCTTATTCTAAGTTTAGTTTCATCAGACACCGGATGTCCCAGGCAATTTCATGAATTTGAGCATAGGTTTTCTCTGCTGCGATGAACTATCAGAAGGAGGCTAGGTTATTTATTCAGCTAAGGAATTTTGTTTCCTTTGCTAGGTTATTCTTCCAGCTAAGGAGGTCTTGAAGACAGTTCGTTTGAAGACACTTCTTAGCTTCATTGTAATCTTGCAAGGTATGTGGTTAATAGATGTGTGTAACTTCTTTACAAAAGCGAGCAAGAATATAAAAGTCAATTATCATCCGGCAAAAGTCAACTATATGCATTTGGACAGAGGAAAAAAAGAGCCATTTCTTATCAGAGGATTGCAACGAGTAGGTAGATTTCTAAACTACCATAAAGCAATAAAGTTCCTTTTTTAAAGCATGCAGTGTAATTTTTTAGAATATGAGTAACAACTGTGAGTGAAGATCCATTCTTATTGTTTTGTATCAGTCTGGCCCATTATAGATAAATATAGTAAGCTTAGCCTTTTGGAACAATTACTGTGGCTTTAGTATTGTGGCTTTACCACGGCCGGTTTTCTTTTAGTGGATGGAATGCATTCACTGTGTTAGTTAAACTAACCTAGAAGCTGGAGATCAAACCAGTTAATTACTTTTTCTGCATCTCTCCGTTATGGTAAAATTTTTAATTTCGTATATCAGTATCCATCCTGCACGTATCAAAATCAAGCTCTGCATAGCATATGTGCAATAGGGTGGCCTTTGATGGCAAGAATCTTAACATATTTGTGCAACAAAAAGGATTTAAGGCCAGGAATCTGAGCATCATTCTATTCTTTCTGTACCTTTAATTCCATCTACTGCTTAGAGCTATATTTGTGCAACACTTTCTGAATCGTAGTAGTTTAATCACTACGATATATTTTGGTGAAAAGTTTTGGAGTAGGAGGGCTCTGCATTCCAAAGCAGCTTTTCTGTCATTCTTTGATACTAGTAACAGTGCCCAGCGTTGCTAGGCATAAATTCATCCTATAATATTTGGCTGCAAGGAGAAAAGCATTCAGTAATAATTCAACTTTTGTAACTTTTTATTATAACAAAAACTTTCTAGAGCTTTAACAACATTTTAAAAGAAATCTAGCTCTTTCATATTAGAGAGTGTTGCATCTGTATCTTTTTGAGGTTTGAGTGGTCCTTGTTCATAGCAAGTATGACAAAGTCAAGTGCTAATCTGAGCATGTTTTGAGATAAATCTATAACTATAATAAAGTCTATAACTTTTTGTGAGGCTGGGCATAAGTTGGCACATTGTAACTGATGAATTGAGTAGCATACTCGATATACATAAAGATCATATGGTGAAACACTAATGTCGAAATTATAGTGCTGCTACTATTGTGGGATCACTTTAGCAAAATGTAACGCCGCCTTACATTTGGATATTATGGTCCAAATGTTTCTACCCTTGTTTACCTAGGCAAAGTTGGAAGCCTGCTCATGATAGACTTGTTAATGGTCCCAAAATTATGCAACTGGCATTCTGCTCTATATTACATGTCAATGAACTTACCTCCATGTTGTAAGAGGCCAGTGTTTTTCTTAAGCAATGCCATACTTATCTCCCACTTATTAACTTAGCACAATGTTATGTTTACAATTGTGTTAGCATTACTAATTGAGGGTTGAGACATATTAGCATTATGGCTTAGAATATTTGCACTTATTTTTGCATTGCTTGTGTTAGCATAATGACCGGATTGAGACAATAGTGATTTCATACATATGCAATGGTCTTATCATAAATGTGAAATGTGAAATGAATGTCAATTCTATCTGTGTTCAATTATGATTCCAATTATGTTTGAAGATGTGTGCCACAAGTCTTCTTGTGGTCCTATTCAACAATCTTCTTATCTTTCTTGTGTTTATATAAGGGGCAACCTCTTGTATATTGACACAAATCTCACACAATAATCATTCATAGTCCACCAATTTTTGCAAGCATCGTTCATTGTTCACACAATGTAGCATATGACGCATTATAAATCCCCACTTTCTTAAGGTGGCCTCTTCATGTAAAGCTAAACGTGGTCATCACTTGCAGGCAGTACAAACCACATGGACAAATTTATTATCTTGATTGCATAAACTTTGTAATCCTTTTTGCTTCAATGATAACCTAATTATAGACAGATTAGAATGGTGCTATTTATCTAAGCATATATTTTCTTAGTTACCAACTTACCAATCTTGCATAACTTCCAGTGCCAATCTTTCATTGCCGCACATATTTGTTGATCATTATTACCATCAAAATCTTGGAATAGTCAAGTACATTAACATCTACTAGGAACGGTGCCCAGCGTTGCTAGGCATAAGCTGAGAACCTGTAAATGATACATTATAGTAATGAGAGAAGAGAGCATGAATAACCTAAACATACTTCATTGTTAAAATAATCTACACCATTTCTATTTCCTTCTGCCATTTGCTTTACCCCACTTTCACCCTTTTTTCTTCTTCCTTTTCCTTCTTTTCCCTATTTTCCTTTTCTTTCTTTTTCTTATTTTTCTTAAACATTTCCTTTTTCCTGATGAACGTTTTTCCTTTCCCTTTTCCCTCCTTTCCCAACCCTTTTCCTCTTTCTATTTTGGCGTGCTGTTTTTCCCTTTCTTCCCCCCCACTTCCCCCTTCATTTCCTTTTGACTTTTCCCTTTCCCATGCCCTTTTCAACACATTCTTCCTCTTTCTTTTTTCCACGTACCCCTTTTCCTCTTTTCGGCACCCTTTCCCCGTTCCCCCTTCTTTTTTTCCCGTTTCCCATTCTCTTTTCTGTTTCCCCTTTTCCCTTTCTTTACCGTTTTCCTCCTCTCCTTTTCTCCGTGCCATTTTCCCTTTTCCGATTCCCTCGTGCTCTTTCCCTCTTCCCTTTTCCCGTTTCTTTCTTTCCTTTTCCTTGTCCCCTTTTTCCTAGATTCCATTTCACCCTTCTCCACTCCCCTTTTCTCTTTTCCCATGCCACTCTCCGTCCTTTTCTTGTTCCCCTTTTTTCCTTCCTTCCTCCTCATTCTTTCCAATTTAATGTTCCCCTTCTTCGCTTCCTTTTTTTCTCCTCCCTCCATCCTTTTCTCTTCCCCTTTTCCAGTGCCCATTTCCCTTCCCTCTTTCCCTAACTTTTTTTTCCTTTACTTTTCTTTTTCCCTTTTTTGTTTTCCATATCATTTTTTTCTTCTCTTTTCCCCTTTCCTTCTTCTCCTTTTTACCATACCCTTTTCTCCCTCCCTTTTCTCATGCTTTTTTTTGCTTTCTTTTTCCCCTTGCTCACCCTTTTCGTCTTCCCCCTTTTCATGTGCCGTTTCCCCCTTCCCTTTTCCCATTTCTCTCTTCCCTTTTTTTCTCATGCCCTTTTTCCCAAGTTCCCTTTCCCCATTTTCTCGTTCCCTTTTCTTTTTTCTTTTCCTTTCCCCATGCCCTTTTTCGCTTCTCCACCCTTTTTTTATTCCCCTTCTTCCCTTCTCTTTCCCCACCTTTTCCCTCTTCGCCTTTTCCCCATGGCCTTTTTCACTTCCTACCCCCCCTCCCTTTTTCATTTCTCATTTCTATTCCATTTTCTCATGTCGTTTTTCCCTTCCTTTTTACCTTTCCTCACCCTTTCCCTCATTCCCTTTTTCCCATGCCCTTTTTCCCTTCCCTTTTCCCCTTTCTCTTTTTTCCCTTTTCTCCTTACCCTTCGCATTCCCCCTTCCTTCTTCCCTTTTCCTTTTCCTTTTCCTTTTCCTTTTCCTTTTCCTTTTCCTTTTCCTTTTCCTTTTCCTTTTCCTTTTCCTCCTTTTCTTTTTCCCTTTCCCCATAAGAGACTAAAAGCTTGACCATTCGCGGTGGTGGGAAGCTATGCAATAAATCTTGGCCTTTGGATGCACTCAAATGATCCTAACCATTCAAATTAGGGCTTGATACAACACGCTAAAACATTATAATATAAGATATACCGTGAAGCCAAGGAGAACATCAGCTTTGAGGGATAAGGAATATCCAGGTATATGTGCTCTGTAGTTTTATGTGAATAGTGTAACAATGTTAACTATTTTTGTTTTTGCAAGCAATCCAGCATTATTTAAAATTTCTTGGCTGTGTTTCCTTATGTGATGTCGTGCCGTTCAAGAGCAAAGTAAAATCTTTTCCAAGTAGCTTTGGTTCACAATGTTCGTTGTTGGAGGCAATGGCCATGGCCATGACCAATGTTTTATCTAGGAATGGGTTGAGCAAAAATAATCATGGATTAATGCTACTGTCATGAATATCTGCAACAACAATAAAATTGCAAAAGATAATATCAAAGGATTGTCTATTGAAGATCCACCTTCCAAGATAACAGAGAATGCAAGAAAAACTTATCTTCCCTTTTAATCTGAAAGAGCTAAACTTCTGTTGTATAAAGGTAGGAAAACTCATCTTCCATTGTAATGTGAAAGAGCTCAACTTCTGTTATATAAAGGTAGGAATCTGGATGTCAGAGTATGCATTGAATGATGTTGGTCAATATCTCTCTGCTTCTTGACTGGATAAAAATCAAAGAGACATCTCTACCTTATTCTGGATAGGGTCTTCGTTATTTTCTAAAGGGAAGATTTGATTGTCCTATTGTTTGATAGGCTAAAATTACATTCAATAGGTCTACATGGAAAACATGTTGTCCATGCCACAGAGGTTTTTGGAAAGCAATCAGTTGGTTCCATGAGGAAATCCTATATGGTCAGTCGGTTTCCATCTGCTTATGAGCATTATAAGCGGCGGCCGGTGACATCACGATTTGAATTCCTCTTTTCTCTGCTTTGCTTGCGGTCGACCATTGGCTAAATCCATATGCTTATAGTTGGATTCCCTTATGTTTCAAAATAACCGCGGAGCGTGTTGAATCATGTCCAAAACAAGAGTGCCACAATGCTGCCCAGTCGGTTTCCATCTGCTTATGAGCATTATAACTGAGCAGCAGTGACATCACGATTTGAATTCCTCTTTTCTCTGCTGTTTGCAGTGCAGCCATTGGCTAAATCCATATGCTTATAGTTGGATTCCCCTTATGTTTCAAAATAACCGTGATCGTGTTGAATCATGTCCAAAACAAGAGTGCCACAATGCTGCCCAGTCGGTTTCCATCTGTTTATGAGCATTATAACTGAGCAGCAGTGACATCACGATTTGAATTCCTCTTTTCTCTGTTGAAGCTCTGCAATTTTGTAATTTGCTTTAGAAATATTGCGATCTACCTTTTCAAATACTATATAGTATAACTTCACTATGTCGAAACTCCTCAATTCCAACTGCTATTTAGTGCATATGGAGGGCACAATGCTTTTCAACCCAGTTTCATAGCTAGGGAGTTGTTGCTCATGTATGAAATTTTGTTGATGTGTGATTTCGATATCTCTCAACAAATACAAACGCTGAAGTCATTTATTTTCCAACAAATAACCACCTTAAATGATTGCCCCTTCCACGACACATTATTTATGTTGTAGCATCCTCTTTAATTGCTATAGCTTAAATGCCACTACATTTTATGAATTGATTGTGCTTCTTTAGTCCCAAGCTAAAGCCAATATCCCATGACATTTTACAAATTGATTGTGCACTTTTAGTTCAAAGGTTAAATAATAGATAATAACAACACAAAATGAAAAAACAATATCAAATCAAATAGCAACATGACAAATATTAATTGGGAAATCCTTGAACAAAAAACTAGCCATTAGTAAACCACTACGAAATCTTGACCAACCAAGATCAACCACATCATAGGATTTCAACCTATACCGACTAGCCACAAACATTATTGTGTAGTTTAAACATTAGAAAGAGCTTGAACAATGCAGACACACCTCAATTCTAATTTTACTATGCTATTGAATGTTGATAAAAAACATGATTCTATAGTCATGTGTAATAGACAAATTCATCTGGAAGAAATAAATAGACAGCAATAAAACTCAATTCTAGCATCTCCACTCTTCCATTCATGCCAATCTCCTTTCAAATTTTGCAAATGGGGCACAATGGTAAAATAATGTCTGCATTTGCCATACTCAATTTTTTCACAACCATCAGGTACATAATCAAAATAAAATCATAAGTAATCCTAGATGTACCTTCGACACACAACTTCAACTATAATTGTTGTTGATTCACATTGCAAGGCAAATCTCTAGAGGTTGCTAAAGCCCGACAGAGCCTCACCATAAAATCATTTCGACTATTATAAAAAACAAAAGACCACGTACTACAAAATATATGTAATCAAGCAAATTAATTCCTACAAAGTGGCTTCTTATATTTATCAACAAATCTTAAAGGATTGCTCCATATTACCTTTTTCCCCTCTAAGCCACACTGTTTATTCTATCCAATAATGAATCAACCACCTCTTCAAATTGTTACTAAAGCCCGGCAACGCCGGGCACCATAACTAGTAATTATAAGACAGCATTTAAGGTGCCATATCATTCTTGTGACATGTCTTAAAAAACATATTTTTCCACGGCTCCATTATAAGAAGTAGCTCGTAATATAAGACATGTCTCATAAAATCTGGTTTTCCACTACTCCGTTGTTTCTTGCATGTTTGTCACAGGCCGAATTTCATTTCCTCGTGAAACCATTTCTTGATGGGTGATGGCTGTTGTGACGGTCCTTCGCCCGACACCAATTAATACTTAGATACATAACACAAATACCTCAGGATCCACGGGTGCAGAACCTGCATATCGACCCACAACCTAAAAATAGCATGTTGCGGCATCCCTGAGCTACTGGTCTCTAGCTCATGAGACCACCTTCATCTAGGTGCAACTTGACATGACCAATGTCAAGTCCTCACTAGCGAGCTTCATCAGTGCCCACTCGCTAGTGTCGAGTGACTAGCACTCATGGCCTCGGTTTCTGCTTAGTCTCCCCGGAGAGTTGTGGGCAGACCAAGGTGCAATTAGGCTAGCAACATGATAAAATCTTGTCAAATGTATCTAATAATAACTCAATACCTAAATATTCAAATACTAAGATTAAAATGGATCTTGCACAGTATTATAATGGCCTAAAATCGTAAGCCAAGCCAATAACTAAAGATAACTTAAATTTGATCTGCAGCATAAACTAAAATGACCTTTTTGACATGCCAAAATATCAGGTTCCTAGCCAAATTCAAACCCTTAACATTAGCCTTGCAAATAACGTCAACCATTACACTATAATTTCGTATATGGCAAGGAAATAAACTTACTATTTCATTAAGATTAAAAAAAAAACGAATAAGATTCAAAAGAAACGAATAATTTAAAACATGTACTCAGCCAATATGCTAATGCTTCATATATATGCATTAATTGACTTTGTTATCTTCATAACCATTTCTAGTTTTATTATAACTCCTTTAAAAAAGATGACTCGGCATCACCCGATTGGGTGGGTCACCAAGAACCTCCCTTGGTTCTGTTTAGCGCAGGCAGCAGCCCGATGGCTTGCCTTGCACATCAAGATGATCCCCAGACGGATCTATAAGACCTGAAGATGGATTAAATGGCCATTTCGGCCTTTGGGCTCCAAGGAGAACCCATTAATTCGTGATTTATAGCAGTATTTAAGGACCCAAATTTCCCAAGCCTGATACTGTTTTCTTTTTATGCAATAACTTCGGAATTAACCCTATATTGATTGCAATCCTTATCTTAGTTCAGGAGCTCTCAATATAAAACGAAATCCGACTGAGATACAAGAGAATCAAGCAGATACAGGCAGAGAAAAGCATTATTTAGCATGTTCTTGGTTCTTTCCTCCTCTTCTACATCTTGTATCAGATAGATTTTTTACTCTCTTTCTTTAAAAACATCAAGTATGATCTTACCTCCATCGCTTCTTCAATCTCTACTTATCTCTCTCTTTTTTTCTTTTAATTCCGAGATCTCTTCCTTCCTTCCTATTTCTCACGTTTCCTTCTCTAATTCTAACTTCCTTGAATTATTTCATTGCCACGTCATCCTTATGCCACGTCATACCCCTTAATTATTATTTAATATAGTTTAGAAATGCAACCATAATAAAATTCACATCACACTTATCCCCTTTAAGATTCGACGTCCTCGTCGAATAAAATTCACATCACATTTTACAAATGTACTCCTTCACAACTTCCTATATTGTTTATACTTAACAAGTTTAATACATCTTTTAGACAACCTTATTCCATGGCATGATATAGATTGAAAAAGGTTCGGGAAATCTTTAGCATATTTTGCTTCGGCCTCATTTAACTCCATCCATGTTGCGTCCTCTATAGGGTAATCTGTCCATTGTATGAGGATTTCTTTGGTCGTTCTACTACGCAGCTTCCGTTCCCGATACTGCAATATTTGGGATGGCATTACTTCAAAGGTGTTATTCTCCTGGATTAATTGTAAATCCGGAAGCACTTGATCTCCATCATGTAAAGAAGGTTTTAATAAAGGACCAGCATATCTTGGAGCAAGTTTGCTACATTTCCCAATTCTAAGCTGACTTTTCTTTGGTTTAACACGGAGATATACAAGGTCTCCCACCTTGAATTCTCTATGTATTCTATGCTTGTCTACAAATTGCTTCTGTCTATGTTGTGCTTCTGCTAGCCTGCTCCTTATAAGCTGCACTTTATCTGCATATTCCTCCAACATTTGTCTAGAAATTTCAGATTTAACCATGGGATCATACCAATTTATTGGGGCATAACAATCCTGTCCATAAAGTGCTTCAAACGGTGTCATTCCTATTGATTCCTGTTTAGAATTATTATAAGCAAACTCTGCTAAAGGTAACAATCCTTCCCATTTCTTTGGATTGTCTTGACAGTACATCCGCAACATATCCTCAAGAACCCTGTTTACTCTTTCTGTTTGCCCATCAGTTTCTGGGTGATAGGCTATGCTCATCTGCAATTGAGTTCCAACTCCCTTAAAAAATGAAGTCCAAAAGTTACTAGTAAACCTTGGATCTCTATCTGAAACAATACTTGTAGGAATACCATGTAAACGAAAGATGTCACGAATAAAGATATTAGCAGTTTCCTTCGCTGTTATTGTTTTTCTAACTGGAAAGAAGTGAGCATGTTTAGTTAACCTGTCAATCACCACAAGAATAGCATCCTTTCCTGTTTGTGTTCTTGGTAATCCTACTATGAAATCCATGCTGATAGATTCCCATTTTCTTTCTGGAATAGGTAACGGCTGCAAAAGGCCAGGTGCCCTAATCTGTTCGGCCTTAACACGTGAACACATCACACAATTTTGGATGTACTTACGGACATAATCTTTTAATCCTGGCCAAAAGAAACTTCTCTTTACCTTGTGATATGTCTTATGAAACCCTGGATGACCTGATATTACTGCATCATGACATTCATTTAATATCTTCTTTCTAATGTGATCTATTACAGGAATACAAACTCTTGATTTGTATCTCAATATTCCCTGTTCAAAACTATAATTATCTTTTATCTCCTGATTATCTTCCTGTACCTCCTTCAATTTCGGTCCAAAATATTTGTCAGTAGCAATAGTATTTTTCACCTCATCCAACCAATCTGTTCTAATCATCATTATTGCATAACAAGCTGGAAGTCTAGACAAAGCGTCTGCAACGACATTTGTACTGCCTGTTTTATAACTAATCTGTACTCTTGAAGAAATTCCATCCACCTACGCTGTCTCAAATTCAAATTAGGTTGCTTCATAAAGTATGCAAGGCTAGCATGGTCAGTATGCACTTCAAAATGATTCCCTAATAGATAATGTCTCCAAGCTCTAAGTGCATGTACAATTGCCAATAGTTCCTGATCATGAGCCTGTTCCTTCCCCATTAGCATCTGTCATAACCTGATACTTCTTATTCGGATCTGCCACCTTTAAAATAGGAGCATTTATCAACTTCTCTTTTAAATTTCTGAAAGCGTTCTCACATTTCTCATCCCATTGGAAAGCTGTATTTGATTTTGTAAGTGTTGTCAAAGGACTTGCTATTGTAGAGAAACTTTTGATAATTTCCTATAGAATCCTGCAAGTCCTAAAAATGAGCGCACCTGTTTTGGGTTTTTAGGAACTGGCCATTCTCTTACTGCCTCAACCTTTTTGGGGTCCGGTTTAATTCCTTCTGCCGAAACAATATGACTTAAATAATCCATTTCGGTGCTACAAAATGAACACTTGACTTTCTTAGCATACAACTTTTCTCTTTTTAAAATACCCAAAACAATTCTTAGATGTTCTCTATGCTCTTCTAAATTCTTTTAATAAATAAGTATGTCATCAAAGAACACGAGGACAAACTTATCAAGATATTCACAGAAAAGATCATTCATTAGACACTGAAAAGTTGCTGGTGCATTTGTCAAACCAAAAGGCATAACCACAAATTCAAAGTGCCCATATCTTGTAGAAAAAGTTGTTTGATATCTCTCTTTGATTCTTATCTGGTGATATCCAGATCTGAGATCTATCTTCGAAAATATTGAAGCTCCTTGAAGTTGATCAAACAAGTCATCTATTCTAGGCAATGGATACTTATTCTTAATTGTGATATCATTTAATTGCCTATAATCAACACGCATTTGACATTTAGTACTTTGTTACCTCCTCGAGTAACTCACAATGTAACTGAAAAAAAAAAAATTGGAACTTTTAACCTAGAATCTTCTGTCACATAGAAAATAGCAAGTCACTATTTCCATCCGTACAAGAGTTAGAGGTGATGAAATAGACTGTGTCAGTGGTCAAATGAGTAATGGTCATGGAAGGCTATAATTTGTCTTATGTCAGGGTGTGTACACGCCACAAAATAATCATTATTAAACCATTCCTATACAATTGTTATACTCATAACAATTGCTTTCCAGCCATGAAGGAGGACCATGACATAATCTCGATATTTCCTTTGTGATTGATTTGGGATTAATGTTTGTATGTACATGAACTTGCAATTTTGGAATGTGAAATATATAATAATAAAAAAAAATGTAACCGATGTTTAATTAACATAGGTTGATTGCAATTAGCAGTAAGCACTGAAAACACATAGGATATGCCTATGTGGACCTGACACAATTATAGCAGAGCGAAACGCTGGACACGCAGGACATGCTGGATATGATGCTCCCTGAACATATACGGCGCTCCGGACGTATACATACGGGGACTTCCCCCTCCCATGGCAATCAGCTCATCATGAGCAGGGCCCTCCGTCTAACTCGGACCATCTGTAGAAAGATATGCCCGGGTGAAGGACACGGAGGTGTCATTCGGCCCACGCCTTCGATGGGACTCCTATGTCGTGGAAGCGTGAATACAAGGTTAGCATACAACATAATCATATCATAAATAACTACCACGAAGGGTGGCACATCCATCCAACTGATGATAACAGAGAAGATACATCTAATGCTAAGGAAAACATCCCAAACCCAAGGTTCTACCCCGGTTCAGACTCCAATGAGGATCGACCGACGGCTAGGTCTCAGGAGATCAGCAGACAGAAGCTTGGCATGGCGTTGGCTGGCATAGAACATCGGCTAGGGTTGTCCACTCCATCCGCCCCTCCTGTGCACACTTTGCAGATGAGCTGAATCAAGCTATGGCGTCATTGTAGCCTTCCGGAGATGCAATCCCAAGGCATCACCCTTCGGGACTACTCCGGGTTACATCTCCCCGGTCCGATGAGGCAGGTCAGGGAAGTGTCCCTTCCCAGAGTCGCAGTGATTCCATGGGTGAGCTAGAGAATACGTGCCGCATCAGCGACCCCCGCATCCGTACCCGACCTACTCCCCTAACTTTATCTTCAAAGTACAAGATGATCACACCACTGTACCCAGGGAGTGTCAGACCCATACCCGGCCTAGTTCACTCGGCTATTAGGCCAAGCTCACTGAAGGAGTCCCCGTAGCCTTTTATGCTCAGGCGAGACCCCACCCTACACTTCATCACTACAGCCGCTTATCTGGTGCTTCAATCATGCCATAGATTCCACAGCTCGGTGGGATCCTGTGCACAGGCCGCAATTACTGGGTACTACGGGAGCTACTAGGAGCATACTAATGAACATAGGTTACAGAGGTCTCTACCCCCCTTAATCCCTGCTTTCTGGAAGGACTAACAGAGATACTACCAAAGATACATCCATCCATCCATCACAGAGCATAATCAATAGTTGAGAACAGTTCTAACTATCAAACAAGGGTTAATCATCATCAGAAACAAACAAAGAAGCCTGACAGAGGCGCTGGCCCTAGAAATACCAAATTAACCTATTCACTAACCCGAATTCCGGCTGGAACCATTGTCATGTGGCATCTCCATCTTCAAGCACCCTGGGCGCCCAGCAGCTCCTCTCCCTGGATTTGATTTGGGGCAAATTGGGATTGGGATCCAATTTGCTGCCCCAAATTAGCAGTCTCCTACTGGCCAATCGAGTTTGGCCAGGTGTCCTCCTTTTAATTAATTAATTAGCTTAATTTAATTGGCTTAATTAAGTTAATTAGCTAATTATTCCTTAATTATAGGTTATTTAACCTTTAATTATCCCTTTATTAATTTAGCATAGCTAAATTAATCCCTTGTGGTTAGTCTGCATACCCCCATGATGGCGTATCCTCGGCCCGTGACGTGTCAGTATAGTTATAGTTATACATACACCGTATAACTATGTGGAACGTCACATTCTCCCCCCCTTAGAAATAATGCTGCCCTCAGCATTGGGGTTAGTAAAAAAAACACAAATGATTAACATTTTATAGTAGTAAGTTGGTAGCATAAATTATAATAGTTACACAGAAAAGTACGAAAATAATTTCTTATTCCTGTAGGTAACAGAAATTAAGTTTAAAAACATAGAACTATTTAAGCACCCACGTGCATTTCATATGATTATGACAATAAAAGTTTCAAGGACTGGAGTCCCATAGCAAACATTATCAAAGTAGCATCAAAATTCATGAAAGAACACAAAAGCACAGAAGCTTGGGCCATCAGCAACCCTCTATACATGGGCAGGTCACGTACCGCTCACTGGCCTGCACATGTCAATATGTCAGTATTTACACATAATAATTAAGTTGTGGTTGAAGGAAGGAAGGAAGGAAGGAAGTTACTTTTATCGTCCACGGAGACCAATCGGTCTATGGGACCCAATACAAAAACGCAGCAAGCGGATTCGCCTGGATTAAAAACCCCACATAAGGGTTTTCGAGGGAAAACCGTGGCAGCAATCAGCCTGGCCGACAAACCCATGCTAATCATATAAAATGCGAAACATCCCAATATATGACAATCATGCACCACCCCCGTGAGTGCCTAGTCACGGGGACCTAGCGAGGGCAAAGGTGATCTCATCATCGGTCCAACTTTTATTTCTGATGTATGACCCCGTGGCACGCATCGACGGGCGGTGTGTTCATCAAATGAAATGCAAGGGCACGCCCCCGCATTCTAAGGGAGCCGTGATCGGCCCGACCGACCTTGACTGGGCAACTCGAAAGTGTGAGACTCATCCTCAACGGCTATCTTCTTGACAAAGACTCACCCAGAGCCTCGTCTGGGCAAGGGCTCCCAATCCACCAAATATTGTAGCGAAAGATGGTGGGCACCATAGGCGAATGGAGGCAATGAGCCCAAGGCTTTTCTCTAGGAACGCCTAGAGCCGTGGGCCCCGGAGGGTGGGGGTTGATGTGCTCCTTGTAATGGGCCATTTTGACCTGCTCTAGAGCAATGGGGTCCCGTGAGCTTGCCAAGGAAACAAGCATCTAGGTACTCCCGCAACCACGACGCGTCACAAGCGCCTCCAACAAGCGATCTCATGTTCTCGCCGCGTTCCATCCGGGCGAACCACCGATCTCTTACCCCTCCAACGATTCCCTAAGCTTAAGCGGACTCATGGCCACAATGTAAGCCAAGCGGAGCCGAGCATCACCCATAGTAACCACTTTACGAAAATAGACGATGTGTCTATCAAGGGCTACTGCCGACTTTTAAGAATCCAGTTTCTCGCAAAGAATGATAGGGGACTGAAGGTTTCACCCCAGTGCCGTGCCAAAAATGCCTTGCACCTGCTCCAAGTCATTCCAGGTCGTCAAAGAGGCGATCCCAAACCTTACCCGTCTGGGAAGGGCAGGCTCGACCCGGTGCGGAATAGATGTGGTGATGGCCCCAATCATATAGCTCTGCCTGGTGACTAGGGACCACCCCCTATAAGAAAATAAAAGAAAAACCTATCTACAAGGGAACCTATCATGCCTATGGTTCGCAATTCATTGCGGCATAAGGAATGGCCAAGTTCCCATTATAGCCGAGATGAACGCGGCCTATCAGCTACATGCTTTCCAAGCAATCCGTGGTCATGCCGACATTGACAATACACCACGTCCTAGAGAACACCAAGGTGATCTCATCATCGGTAACTACTTTTATTTACGATGCATCTACCCCCATGCCCACGGCATGATCCGTGCCAAATGAAGCCTTCCAAGCTTACCGCCGGGTGCGGGGTTGATGACATCGTTGATGGTGCGGCCTTGAGATTCCCGCATGAAGTCCCGATAGTGCTTTTCAAGGTCTATCTTCATCACCCACGTAGCATCCTCAGTGGGCAAGTGCTTCCACTTGACCAAATATTGTAGCATTTGAGTCCTTCTGGTCTGCTTATAGGCCCGATCAAGAAGAGCTTCAGGCACTATCTCTAGATGCTCCTCTGTCATTTCAAGGAGGGTGGGTGTATCCAAAATCTCCTCTGGATCTGGAGTATGTTGCTTTAGAAGACTCACGTGAAAGACCTTGTGGATCTTCAAGCGGGGTGGCAAATCCAACCGACATGCCTGATCTCCAACACGTTCTATGATCTTGAACGGCCCAGCCCATCTGGGTGCCAGTTTCTTGCAGTTACGAATCTTAAGCTTGGCTTGCTTAACCTTAATCTTGAGCCAAACTGAATCACCCACTTGGAATACTCGTGGGGTCCTGTGCTTATCAGCCACACTTTTCTGACGACTACGTGCAGCCAATAAATAACCACGAACTTCCTCAACCAAAGCTTGCATTTGCAAGAGGAGTTGCTGAGAAACCTCCACCTTAGAAGCAGGATTATGCCATGTGTCTGGAGTAAGGCATTGATAACCATAATTTATCATGAAGGAAGGAAGGAAGGAAGGAAGGTACTTTTATCGTCCACGGAGACCAATCGGTCTATGGGACCCAATACAAAAACGCAGCAAGCGGATTACTGCCCGGATTAAAAAACCCCCGCCCCGAAGGGTTTTCGAGGGAAAAACCGTGGCAGCAATCAGCCTGCTGACAAACTGTCGTAACATATAAAATGCAGAAACACCCAAATATATACAATCATGCACCGCACCCGTGAGTGCCTAATCACGGGCAGCCAAAGGGGCAAAGGTGACCTCGCAGAGGGGCATTACCTCCCGAATATAATGACCCCCGAGGCACGTCTTCGACGGTGTGTTCATCAGCAAATGTAAGGGCAAGTCCGGCCGCATTTTAGGGAGCATGATCGGCCCGGATCTGGACCAACGCCGGCAACTTCGAAAGTGTGAGACTCATCCTCAATGGCACCCGCTTGGATGCAAAGACTCCACCCCTAGGTGCCTCCGGCGGGGGCTCCCAATCCACCCGTCGCCGCCCCGAAGATGGTGGTGGGCACTGGGAGGCATGGAGGCAATGAGTCTGAAGAGGGCACTGGGAACGCAGGTAGAGCTTGGGGCCCTTCTAACACGGGGTTGATGTGCTCCCTTGTAATGGGCCGTTTGACCTGCTCTAGGGCATCCGGGTCCCGTGAGCTTGCCAAGGAAACAAGCGCCTAGGTACTCCCGCATGCCGCCACGACACCGTGTCCACACGACGCGATTCCGTGGCTCTCGCGACGCTCCATCCGGGAACCATCCATCCATCTCTTACCCTCCAACAGGCCCTAAGCCGCTCTGGACCCATTGCCACAAGTAAGCCAAAAGGGAGCCGAGCATCACCCATAGTAACCACTTTCGAAAATAGACGATGTGTCTATCAAGGGCTGCTCGCTGGCGGCAAGAATCAACTTCTCAAACAGAATCCGATAGGGGACCGAAGGTTTCACCAAGTGCCCGATCCCGAAATGCCTTCGCGACCTGCCCAAGTCATTCCAGTCGCCAAAGAGACGACCGGGCCCCAAACCTCCCCAAGCAGGGGAATACAAGTCGGCCGATGATTCGGATGTGACCGATGGCCCCAATCATAGAGCTATGGGTGATCGTTGTTCGCGATGGCATAAAGCGCTTTCCATTTGGCTGTCACCCGAAGCCCCATAGACGCCCCCAATGGAAGCGAGGAGGGGAACTCCACCCCTAGGTACTTGTAGGTGGGCGCGCCCACAGCCGCCCCCGATGTGTGAGTGCGAGGCATGGGGTGACGGAAGAGGATATGAGAACCACCCTCGTCTTGGCCGATTCACGCATTATGATGTCAGCGACCCATGAAAATGTGTCTAGGGCATCCGGTGAGATATAGCTTCGGGGTGGGGCAATAGGCCAACATCGTCCGCATAGATGAGCCGGGCGGATGACCTGGTGCAAAAGCTGTATGCCATCCCCCATGCCTTATAAGCCGTGGCTCTTAACCGATCAATGTAGAGGCCAAAAAGTTAGATCTTGAGGGGGCAACCATTGCTACAAAAATACTACTTTGAATGCTTGGCCCACGTAAGCATCCCCGCCAAAACAACTCTCATACAACCTCGTATATGGCATTCTCGCATTTGCAAATGGATCCCCAGCTGACGCTGTCTAGCCACATTTCCCGGGAATGAGAAAAAAGCCTTCTCTTCTTATTCCACAAAGCAAAGAATACAAGTCCCATGGCATTTTAAGCATTCAATCGATGGACAAAATGTGATATGGTCAATCGCTCTAGTGGCGGGGTCTAAAGCTCTTTTGTGTGAGGGCTTCGCGACATCTGCCCTCGCCTTCAACGGGTCAACTGCTGCCGAGAATGCCGATAACGTTTGGCAAATCTTCGAATCGACCATGATCGGTCCGGTAATTGGCGGACAGCGTGGGTCGCCCGCTTCAGGAATGGGAACAACCCTCGCTTGTGGTCCATTGTCGGGGAGACCTTCCCCGCAATGCTCTGTTGAACAGGGGTAGTGAGGACCGGCACAAGCTGCCCCCTGCCCATTTTGTAACTCGGCCCGCATACCATCGAGGTCACCGCCTTCCCATTAGCCGGCCGTTCGTGGGCCCTCCTCAACATCCTCCTCCACGAGAACCAATGGGGGCCATCCCGTGGGGGTATGGACGCTGGCCCTCGGTGGGTCATAGAGCTGCTGCAAGTACTATTCCCTACCGCCTCGGTGTGATGTCCTCAGAGGGCGGCTGGCCTTTCAAGCACTTTTCTGGCCAAAAGGTTCGAGGATGAGTGTCCAAAGCCCGGTAAACATCTCCCTCGATGCACGGTAAGGTACCGCCGCTTTGTCTCCTTGGATGGGCGCGCTGCATCGTGGTGGCCTCGCAAGCGGTACTGATCCGAATGTGACGGAGCTGCCGCTATGCTTCTTACACTCCGCATCAAAACCATCTACTACGCTGAATGTTGCTGACCCCGAAAGGCGACGCCGGGAGGGGAAGGGGTTCGCCAAAGCACCCGTCCCGGCGCATCCCCGCACAGCGGTTAGCTGGTCCTGGCTCGCTGCTCTAGTGTGGAGGTCCGCAGAATTACCGGGAGGGCGCCCATGAGCATCTCGGGCAGAAGTCCTCGCACGCTCATAATCTAGTCTCAACTGAGGGCGAGGGGGCTCGGCATAGTGGGGGTTCCGCGGCTTGCCAAACCAGGTCCAAATAAAGCGGGAGGTGATGCGAAGTCGCCTCTCCTCATCCCGACCGCCCTGCCCACCCTAAACGATCGATGAGATGCATATCTTATGCAACTCTGAGCACATAGTCCACCACACTAGACCCTCCCCCCCGATTGTCCCGCTCGCATGTGCACTTGCGAGAATCGGGCCACCGCGGACAGCCATTGCAAATTATCAAGTCAAAAATACCACATAGCGAGCAACCGTCGCCAAAGCGAAAGACCTGGCTGTCATCCAATCCTCGTGGCCAGGTTGCTTCTCGGGCGAAGCTCTGAGACATCGTCGTCGTGGGGGTCAAGTCGCATGGGCTGCTCTACTCCCCGTCCCGGTGCATTGAAATCTCCAAGAAGGACGATCCTACCCAACCTTTGGTGTCTTCCAGATGTCATCATATAGATCGACATAAGGGTCCATCCTATCCGCATCGGGGTGGTCTGCGATAGAAGGTGCTCTGCGTGAGGGAAATAACAGCGCCGAAAAAGAGGGTTGCCATCGGTATTATGCACATGAACCCACAAGTACCGGTTATGTCCATCCGTCTTCCGAGGGTAACCCGAATGTGCCAAGGTTGTCCGGTAGTAGCAAGCCACTCCACCATGACCCTCCTCTTCCGCATGTGTATTGAAGACCGAAATGTTGGTAACCCGACAGATCGTAGCCTCAGGCTCAAAGATGCTCCCATGTCTCCATGAGAAAGATGAGATCCATATCGCTGCCACGGAAGTTCGGGATCGCCCCCTTCCGCCAAGGGAAACCTCGACAATTCCATGAGACCACCCGAGGCACAATTCCTATTTGTCGCCAGGGATGGTATGCAGCCTGAGTCAGCGGGAGGAGGGGAAGCAGAGGCCGGAAAGAGAAGTAGATGGAGCGGAGGCAAAGATGTGGCCGAGGGCGTGGGTCGTGAAGGAGCAGGAGTAGGAGCAGGAGAAGGGGGGGCGTGGTAGGAGAAGCGCGTGGCCACGCGGTACCGCTAAATTGGGGGCGGGTCCGCAATGCAGTAGCAGTCGGTCGAAAATGTGCATCCCCGCCTCGAACCAATCTCTGGCACCCCCTCGTGGCGAATGCCTCACCCCGACAAATCCTGTCCTCGCGTGCCTCCCGTTGCACGGGTGTGAGGTCCCGGTCCACGCATGGATGTCCCCTTCAAGATCCGCCCCGGCGCAATATGGCATCACGCACTGCATCCGCAAACCGTGAATATGACAATGCGGTCACGACTGGTGCCGAGCCCCATGACGAACCTGCTCGAGAAATGTGAACGCCCCGGGAATGTCATCCGATCCGAGAATGTGTGTTCGGATGTTGTGGGCGGGAACTCTCCCCGGCCGCTCGCATGCCTCGAACTACCAAATTGTGGGCCTCTCCTACCTCCCCGAGTTCTCCGGGCCACCGGGTCAAAAGGTGGGCGAGGGCCGGGTCCCCGTGGCCGGGGTGGTGGTGGTGGCCGATGGCGCGGAGTGGCGGAGGCGGGCAGCAGCAAGGGGCCCTCGCTGCCGGCCGTGGAGGCTGTGGGCGGGTAGCGGTTCGAGCCGCGCCCTCGGGTGGAAGTCGAGCACAGCCTTCTGCAGTGGCCTGCCGCTGCTTGGCCATCTCCCCCTCAAGACCGCCGCTGCGCTGACTATGAACCTCGGTAGGGGAGACCCCTGGCTCGTCTATGGATGGTTGCCCGCAACCCCGGAGCTCCGGGCAGTGCTCGAGTAGCGAGAGTGCGCTCGAGCCCCAAAGACACGGGCGCCGAGGGCCGGGCTTGCTGTTCCGATCATACTCAAGATCCCGGCCGTGCCTCGGCCGCCCGCAAGAGCGTACCGCGGCCCCGCGTACCATGGTGGTGGCCGCCTCCACCTCCGACCGGCCGGTGAGACCGCGGGACCATCGCCTCCCCGCATTGTGCGCCCCTCTCCCGTGTCATGGTGTCTCCAGAGTGACGAACACGCAGTCCCAGGGGGCCCGCATGTCGGGCGACCTCCCCGCACGGCCTTTCCGCTCGGTGTGCGGTGCCAAGGCCATCTTCCACATGCGGCGTCGCGGGTCTCCGGACTGCGTGATGCGGTTCTTCTCGACCACCATTTGCCTTTTGAGCACATGGGATGCCGAGGACTCCATCTCCACTGTCATGCCGGCCCGGTGGCATCCTTGATAGCCTCAATACCGAGCACCGTTAGCCGGCTCCAATTCTCTGCCCGGCGGGGAGTTCCTATCGCGGTCGAGCAATCAATTCCTTCCGGCCGGGCTGGCCTCGGCCGAGGGGCCTTAGCCTCGGGGGCCGAGCCTCCTTCTTCATGGAGGATGACTCTCCCCCGTCCATGATGGCTGATCGGGACCGTTTGTCGCGGCCCCTCGCCTTTGGGTTTCCAGTGCTGGTCCATCTTCTGTGGGCCATGACTTCCAAAGTTTGAGGGTCTCGGGCTGCGGAAAGGGTGCTTAGAATCCAATTTGGGGACTCAAAAACGGCGAGCACCTTTTGGGGTGTGGGGGTTTTGGGGGTTCCAAAGTTTGAGGGGTCTCTGGCTTAGAATCCAATTTGGGGACTCGAAGAAAGCGAGCAGAGCACCTTTTGGGCATTTGGGGTTTTTAGGGGGTGCCAAAGTTTAAGGGGTCTCTGGCTGCTTAAAGGGTGCTTAGAATCCAATTTGGAGACTCAAAAAGGCGGGCAGAGCACCTTTTGGGGGTTTGGGGGTTTTGGGTTAAACCCTAGAGAGAGAAAGCCAGAAAGGGGCAAATCAAGGGGGTCTATGCAAGGGGAGTGAGGGCGCTAGAGAGAGGGAGTAGGGCGTTGGGGAGTAAGGGGTCTATGCAAGGGAGTAGGGCGCTGGGCGCTAGGGAGGAGGGCGCTGGGCGCTATAATCTTGAAACATAAGCGGGAGACATTCTAGAAGACTCATGTTTCATGCTGTTATAGGCAAACTCCACTAAATAAATATAGTCAGCCCACTGAGATTGCTTACTCCACACATAGCTTCGCAACATATCCTCTATAATGCGGTTGGTGTGCTCTGTCTGTCCATCCGTCTGAGGATGATATGCTGTACTCATAGCAAGCTTGGTCTGGATGGTGGCAAAGAAATCTTTCCAGAATGCACTTACAAACTTGGGATCCCTGTCGGATACTATCACTCGTGGCATCCCGTGTAATTTGAAGATTTCCTTTGCAAACAGCAAAGCTGTGTCCAACACACAACTTATCTTTATGATAAAGAAAATTGCCTTCCTTCTTATAAGAGCGGAAAGCCTCACGCTCCTTATCTATCCGTGCCTCCTTGGCCA
The DNA here is from genome assembly GCA_021234155.1 of Isoetes taiwanensis. NCBI lineage: Eukaryota > Viridiplantae > Streptophyta > Lycopodiopsida > Isoetales > Isoetaceae > Isoetes > Isoetes taiwanensis. The sequence goes on along the minus strand of JAJEKV010000057.1, from coordinate 4,815,085 downwards.
AACTGTTCCACACTTCACGGAATTCTGGATCCGTAGCCAAGGTCTGCTCTATTTGCTTTCCAAACTCACTGGAGCGTGGAAATCGCATTACAATGGGTTTGGGTTACCAAAGGATGGCGTGACAGAGCATCCGCAACCACATTGTGCTTGCCTGGCTTATACATAATCTCAAAATCATACTCCTCAAGAAACTCCATCCATCTTCTCTGACGGAGATTGAGATTTGGCTGGGTAGAAAGATAACGGAGACTCTGGTGATCCGTATCTAGCTGGAATCTCCTACCAAGAAGGTAGTGTCTCCATATACGCAAAGCGCGTACAACTGCTAACAATTCCTGATCATGGATAGGGTATCGCTGTTCTGTTTCATTCATCTTCTTAGAATCATGGCAATAACCCTACCTTCCTGCATTAGGACTCCCCCGTAGCAATTTTACTGGCATCTGTTGCTACTAACTTATCTTTCTCCGGGTCTGGCAATGTGAGGACTGGTGCTGAAGTCAAAGCATTCTTAAGCTTCTGAAAGCTTGCCTAGACCTTCGTCTTCCAATGTTCTACCCAATCCTTCACTTTCTCATGTTTTGTAAGGTCTGTCAGAGGGCCTGCAATCTTGGCAAAATCCTTGACAAATTTCCTGTAATATCCTGCCAAGCCCAAAAAACTCCTTACCTCTGAAACATTACCTGGAATAGGCCAATCCTTGACTGCCTCTATTTTTGCGGGATCTGTAGCAATTCCTTCGGCTGAAATCACATGTCCCAAATAATCCACCTTTGGTGTGTCGAATTTGCACTTAGAGAACTTTGCAAAGAGCTGGTGACGCCTCAGTTTCTGCAAGGCCATCCTAAGGTGCTTCTCATGCTCCTCAAGGGTTTTACTGTAGATGAGAATGTCGTCAAAGAAAATAACAACAAAATCATCCAAGTATTCTCGGAAGACATCATTCATCAAGCGCATAAATGTTGCGGGGGCATTAGTTAAACCAAAAGGCATAACTGTGAATTCATAATGCCCGTACCTAGTACGAAAGGCAGATTTATGGATGTCTTCCTCTTTAATTCTTATCTGATGATACCCGGAGCGTAAGTCAATCTTTGAGAAGTATTTGGCCCCTTGCAATTGATCCATAACATCATCTGCTCTAGGTAAAGCATAGCGATTCTTGATCGTATGCTTCTTGAGCTGCCTATAGTCAATGCACATCCTCATGGAGCCATCCTTCTTCTTAACAAAGAAAATAGAAGCACCAAAAGGTGAAACGCTAGGCCGAATGAAGCCTAGGTTCAATAGCTCCTGCAGTTGCTGTTTAAGCTCCGCCAACTCAGGAGGACTCATGCGGTACGGCGCCTTACTGATAGGCTTGGTACCCAGTTCCAAAGCTATCTCACATTCCACCCCCCTGAAAGGAGGAATCTTCTGGATCTCATCTGGAAAAAGATCCTTAAATCCTCTGATAAGACTAGCAATGTTCTCTGGCAATGCATCCACTACTTCCTTTTGTTTAGCATCCGACTCAATGGAAGCAAGTCTGATAACGCAAAGTATCGTATCCTTGCGTATAGCCTTATCTAACCGCCTGATAGACATGGACTGCATAATTGGGTTTAATGGATCACCTTTAATAGTTACTCGGGCTCCATTAGCTGCGTTGAAGGTCACTTCCCGTTTTTCGCAGTCTATATTGGCTTTAGCAGATGCCAAGAACTCCATGCCAGCAATAAGATCATATTTGCCGATATCCATTAGCTCGGCACCTAAAGCAACTGGTGCACCTGGCAACTGCATATTGAGGTTAATGCGACGGCCATTTATATGTCTGATCTTACCACTGGCTAAGGTTACTGGTCGCGGTCTGGATCTTAAAGTCTCAAGTTTCAACACCTGGGCCATTCTGGGGGAAGCAAAATTATGGGTACTACCCGTATCCATAAGAATAACAAAAGGCTTACTGTCTACCTGGCCTATAGCAGAAATAACGGCAGGCTGACTTTCAGCATTGCCGGTTTCAATAGCTGCAAAAATATGAGACGCACCATGAATATACTCGTGGGCCTCCTCGTCAACAGGTGGTGGAGACTCGAGATCGTCCCAATCGAGGTCGGCCATGGCCAGCTGAGCAGTTTGTGTGACATAAGGGCAGTTCTACATCATGTGGCCGGGCCGCATACACCTGAAACATGCCTCATCTTTGCGGAGCTATTCTCGAGCCTCTTTGGGAATAGACTATAAGAGGTCTCGAACTGAGCTGATTATATTGTTCGGCTTGTCAGGCACATTGAAGGTGACTTTCTTATCCTGTCGGCCATACGAGTTTTGCTGAGGGGGTCCAGGACTTGGAGAACGAGGCTTATACGGCGTGTAAGGGCGAGGCTGAGAGTAAGAGGCGGGACGCTGGTACTGGTTCTTTGGTATGTCCTCCTTGAGGCTTAATGCCTTAGCCTCGGTCTCTGCAACAGATTTTGGGTCTATGGCCTTTACCATTCTTTTAATTGATGGTGCCAACCCTTCAATATATCCTTCCACTGCCCTCTTCTCATTCATACCCGGCACATATAGCCTCAAGCGCATGAATTCGTCAGTATAGGATTGAACTGACATACTCTTCTGCTCCAACCTGTAGAAAGTTTGTATCTGTTGGCACTTGTATGCACGGGGCACATAGTGCGACTTAAAAGCCTTTGCAAACTTCTTAAACTTGCACCTGCTCCTGTCCAAATGTTTGGCCCTAGCATAACCTTTCCACCAAATCCTAGCTGCACCTGTAAGCTTGGTGGTGGCGACCTTCCCTGTATCCTTCTCGGTCATACCATATGATTTTCCAAATTCTTTCATCTCGTCTAACCAAGATTCCGCATTAAGACCTCCCCTGGACTTACCATCAAATTGTGCTAATTTCATGTTCTTCCATATACTGGTAATCCCTGTGTCCACGGTCTTGCGGTACTCCTTATCCTTCTTAGCATGGTGACCTGACGACACGGATGATTCCGAAGATTCAGAGGTGTCGGTCTGTGAGGACGTGGCACTGTCGCTAGAAGAACTTCTACGTTGCTTAGCATGGTGTTTCTTCTGCACAGGCACTGGTGCTGGTTCCGGTGCGGGTGGCTGCTGTGGTGGTGGACTCGGCGGTAATGGCGGTAACTCCGGTCCATTTTCAGGTGCGAACTGCGGAGGGTTTGCGTTCAAAACATAGGCTTGCAGCTCTACCAATTGCCTCTTCATCAAAAGAAGCTCTTGCTCGGGTGTCAATCTGCCAGCATCCGAAGGGGTATGCCAGGAGGCATTACGTACACCGTCTATATTCACAGAAGAAGGTATAAGCGAGGGTAATATTATACAAAATGTCACAATGAAGACCCTTTTGAACAGTACAATGAAATATAATAAAGTAGTATATATATGTTATGTGATGGCTCATTGAAAATGCCAATCAAAAATTACATTAATAAGCATTACAAAGATTTATAATTATCAAACATATTTAGGAACTAGGTCCCTCATCTTCCTCCATAGGCTGTGGAGGCGGCCGATAGCGCATTAAGGTGGTGCTGGGACTAGCAGAAAGGGTGGCTCGAGCTGCTGCATCTGGTGGTAGGCAAGTCGCCAAAGGTGCTGCGACAAGGAGACGCATGTTAGCCCAGCCCGCGACGTCCCCCAATGCCACAATAGCAAGATCTCGTCGGACCAAAGTAATGGTAGTGGCATGATAATCAATCTTCTTGTGGCCCGCCAAGGTGGATAATGCACGGAGTGCCCACCAAGATGCTTCACCTTGTCGAGGCGAAGGGAAAATCCGGCGGCCCGGGGATATGTATTGAGGCCCCAAATACTTGAGAAGAAAAGGACCTCACCTTGTCCGCTTTTAGAAAGCGGTCTAATGAAAAAATATCTATATCAAATCCCCCATTGAATTGTTTTAGGGATATGGTCTATGATTTCAAGAACTATATCAAATCCCCACTGTTATTTTGCTACATATTCTAAGCCTACCACGTCGTCGGATCACGTCAATCCGGCGGCCCCGGGCTGTTGGAGCCTCTGGACACCTCTCGTTTCGATTATGCTCAATTATGATTGGGGACGCCTATGATTTTAAGATGTCGAATACGAGTTTGCCTAAGGTTTTGATGGTATATCGAGCCTCTATACGGTTTCGCTTAAGCTTTTAGAATATGAAATACGGGGATTCGAACCTCTACCAAAATAACTCAATGTCTTAATAAGACTACTTTAACCAATCTAACCAGTGAGCTAATGTGAGTATTTTTTATCTTAAATCTATGTTTTTTTTTATAATAACCCATTGAATTGTTTTAGGGATATGGTCTATGATTTCAAGAATTATATCTATATCAAATCCCCCTGGAACCCCCTGTTATTTTGCTACATATTCTAAACGAGGTGCACCACTGGACTACCACGGTCGTCGGATCTGTCAATCCAATCGCCCAGAATTTAGCTATGTTGGAGCCTCTGGACACCTCTCGTTTCGATTATGCTCAATTATGATTGGGGGCCTATGATTTTAAGATGTCGAATCTGAGTTTGCCTAAGGTTTTGATGGTATATCGAGCCTCTATACAGAATATGGTTTAAAAATAACTCAATGTCTTAAGCTTTTAGAATATGAAATAACCCATTGAGGTTTTATTGGTCCTCTACCAAAATAACTCAATGTCTTAATAAGACTACTTTAACCAATCTAACCAAAATCTAACCAAACGAGCTAATGTGAGTATTTTTTATCTTAAATCTATGTTTTTTATAATAACCCATTGAATTGTTTTAGGGATATGGTCTATGATTTCAAGAATTATATCTATATCAAATCCCCCGCCCCTATTTTGACATATTCTAAAAACGAGGTGCACCACGGACTACCCGTTAAATCGGATCTACAATCCATTTTGTTGGAGCCTCTGGACACCTCTCGTTTGATTATGCTCAATTATGATTGGGGACGCCTATGATTTTAAGATGTCGAATACGAGTTTGCCTAAGGTTTTGATGGTATATCGAGCCTCTATCTGGTTTAAACTTAAGCTTTTAGAATATGAAATACGAGGATTGAACCTCTACCAAAATAACTCAATGTCTTAATAAGACTACTTTAACCAATCTAACCACTGAGCTAATGTGAGTATTTTTATCTTAAATCTATGTTTTTTTTTATAATAACCCATTGAATTGTTTTAGGGATATGGTCTATGATTTCAAGAATTATATCCCCTCGTTATTTTGATTTTAAATGCACCCCACTACCACGAACCCCGTTTGGACCTTTTTATGATGGTATATTCCCTCTGCATCTGGTTTACCCGCCGGTTTTGATGGTATATCGATCTCTATTTTATGAAATCCTGATTTGGAACCTCTACCAAAATAACTCAATGTCTTAATAAGACTACTTTAATTGGGGGCGGGAGCTAATGTGAGTATTTTTATCTTAAATCTATGTTTTTTTGGTATAATAACCCATTGAATTGTTTTTTGATTTAGGATATGGTCTATGATTTCAAGAATTATATCTATATCAAAAATAACTGAAATGTCTTAATTTGCTACATAACTCAAAACGAGGTGCACCTAACGGACTAGCTAATGTGAGTATTTTTATCTTAAATCTATGTTTTTTTATAATAACCCATTGAATTGTTTTAGGGATATGTTCTATGATTTCCTCTGGACACCTCTCGTTTAGATTATGCTCAATTATGATTGGGGACGCCTATGATTTTAAGATGTCGATATCTGAGAGTTTGCCTAAGGTTTTGATGGTATATCGAGCCTCTATACGGTTTAAGCTTTAAGCTTTTAGAATATGAAATCACGGGGATTCAACCTCTACCAAAATAACTCAATGTCTTAATAAGACTACTTTAACCAATCTAACCAAAGTGAGCTAATGTGAGTATTTTTTATCTTAAATCTATGTTTTTTTTTTATAATAACCCATTGAATTGTTTTAGGGATATGGTCTATGATTTCAAGAATTATTCTAGGGGGCTATATGATTTTAAGATGTCCTACTGAGTTTGCCTAAGGTTTTGATGGTATATCGAGCCTCTATACGGTTTAAGCTTAAGCTTTTAGAATATGAAATTGGAGGGATTCAACCTCTACCAAAATAACTCAATGTCTTAATAAGACTACTTTAACCAATCTAACCAAATGAGCTAATGTGAGTATTTTTTATCTTAAATCTATGTTTTTTTTATAATAACCCATTGAATTGTTTTAGGGATATGGTCTATGATTTCAAGAATTATATCTATATCAAATCCCCACGGAACCCCTCTTAATATTTTGCTACATATTCTAAACGAGGTGCACCAATGGACTACCACGATCTTAAATCTATGTCAATCATAATAACCCATTGATGTTGGAGCCTCGGACACCTCTCGTTTTGATTATGCTCAATTATGATTGGGGGCCTATGATTTTAAGATGTCGAATCTGAGTTTGCCTAAGGTTTTGATGGTATATCGAGCCTCTATACGGTTTAAGCTTAAGCTTTTAGAATATGAAATACGAGGATTCAACCTCTACCAAAATAACTCAATGTCTTAATAAGACTACTTTAACCAATCTAACCAGTGAGCTAATGTGACTATTTTTTATCTTAAATCTATGTTTTTTTTAACCCATTGAATTGTTTTAGGGATATGGTCTATGATTTCAAGAATTATATCTATATCAAATGATTTTAAGATGTTTTGCTACATATTCTAAGTTTGCCTGCAGGTTTTGATGGTATCTCGGCCCGTGAGCCCTCTACACCTCTCGTTTCGATTATTCAATTATGATTGGGGACTTATGATTTTAGAAATATGAAATTGCCTAAAAGGTTTTGATGGTATATCGAGCCTCTATACTGGTTTTAAGCTTAAGCTTTTAGAATATGAAATAATGGAACCTCTACCAAAATAACTCAATGTCTTAATAAGACTACTTTAACCAATCTAACCAGTGAGCTAATGTGAGTATTTTTTATCTTAAATCTATGTTTTTTTATAATAACCCATTGAATTGTTTTAGGGATATGGTCTATGATTTCAAGAATTATATCTATATCAAATTTGCCTAAGGAACCCCCTTATTTTGAATATATATTCTAAACGAGGTGCAAAAATAACTCAATGTCTTAATAAGACTACTTTAACCAATCTAACCAGTGAGCTAATGTGAGTATTTTTTATCTTAAATCTATGTTTTTTTTTATAATAACCCATTGAATTGTTTTAGGGATATGGTCTATGATTTCAAGAATTATATCTATATCAAATCCCCTGAAACCCCCCTCGTTTTGCTACATATTCTAAACGAGGTGCACCACCTCGACTACCGATTCAAATCGGATCACCCCAGACCCGAATGTTGGAGCCTCTGGACACACCTCTCGTTTTCGATTATGCTCAATTATGATTGGGGACGCCTATGATTTTAAGATGTCGAATACGAGTTTGCCTAAGGTTTTGATGGTATATCGAGCCTCTATACGGTTTCGCTTAAGCTTTTAGAATATGAAATACGGGGATTCGAACCTCTACCAAAATAACTCAATGTCTTAATAAGACTACTTTAACCAATCTAACCAGTGAGCTAATGTGAGTATTTTTTATCTTAAATCTATGTTTTTTTTTTATAATAACCCATTGAATTGTTTTAGGGATATGGTCTATGATTTCAAGAATTATATCTATATCAAATCCCCCTGGAACCCCCTGTTATTTTGCTACATATTCATCCCAAAGACTTATCTTGGCATCACAAAGGTCTTCCTCACCCTAATCCACCTCTGCCATAGTGATCTCCAATGGCTGACTTGTAGGAGGAGGTCGCATGATAGCCGCAAACTGCTCCGCAGGAGGCGGTGTATCTTCGGTCAATATGAACTGCCGGAGAGACAAGAGGGTCTCAACGGGTTCTATCTCCTCTGGCCAGAATGTAAACAATTCTTGGACTTGCGGCGGATGCACAACAGCCGTTGTGAAATCGACGAAGTCATCCTGGCAGAACTCTGCAAGGTCATAAAGGACTTCAAGCTTTCGCCTGCCGCGCATGTCGGCGATAACGTGGTAAGCCCACATGATATCTTCCAAAATAAGATACTCTTGGTTGTTCAAGAGTATAGTGGGAAGAAGATCTAGCCCTTCAAGCTTTAGGGCTTTATCACGGCCTGTCGGTGCCTCCGTAGCCAGTTGCTTCCATCTTACAAAATCATGCTCATCGACGACTTCATCGTCCTCTGGGTCAGGGGGTACTGGCGTGGTAGACTGCTCTGCAGATATGTGTACATCTTCTATGTACTGGTCCATGATGATTGCCAGTGCAAAACGGGCTTCAAAACAAAGCTCGCGGTCAATGGTGACAATAGGAAGGTCAGTCCCTCTTCTCCTGATACCCCTAAGAACATTACGAGCATGATCATCATCTCCCAACATCTCTACCAAGGTGTTGAAGTCGAGGTACAGCTGGGAGTCTGCTTCGTTGAAGACACACGCAGGCACAATCTCTTCGTAGAAGAACTGAAGAAAACGTGCGTAGTCAGGATGAGCTTGCATGTTGTGGATAAGATCCACGAGCAAATGAGGGTGCAGTACGTCAAAGGGAACCGCAGGGTCCCAATGCTCACCATCCAGGTACCACTGTTGTAGAGTAGGGCGGTCCATGACGAACAAGGAACAAGGGAGGAGGAGGAAGGCGCTGAAGGCACAGAAAGAAATGAAACCCTAATGTCCCCAAAAAGTGATTTTATATCTTTTTGGCACGTTTTCCTAGGTCACAAAAAAAATATTATTTATTTAATAATTTACATTTATATATATACAAAAAGTCACCAGAATACACAATTTGATTCTATAACTTCCGATAAAAAGATATTTACATAAATATATCACACAAAATTTATACAATGAAAAAGTAAGAAATCTTCGACAGCTAATGAAAGTCGCCTCGGATTCTTCGCGCCAGCTGAAGGTCCTTAGGCATTATGGTCATTCGCTTCGCGTGGATAGCGCACAAATTTGCATCACTCAAAAGCTCAATAAGGTAGGCTTCAGCAGCCTCCTGAAGTGCAAGTAAAGCAAAAGCCTGAAACCTCATGTCGGTCTTGAAGTCTTGGGCAATTTCCCGGACAAGACGCTGGAAGGGTAGCCGGCGTATCAAGGGCTCAGTAGTCTTCTGATACTTACGTATGTCGCGCAGGGCTACTGTGCCTGGTCGGAACCTGTGGGGCTTTCTCGGCTTGGCAGCTGGCTTGGGCAATGGTAGAGTCTTACCACCAGTCGAGGGGTGTCTTGCCCTTTGTACCATCCGTTCCTGACGTTGTGTCGACGTGTTATTGTCGATCTCAGCATCCTTCTGCAGTCGTATTTTATAATGAACGCCTCCCCTTCTTGGTTTTGTGAACTTCCTCTTCCTGTTACCCACCCTGTCCGCTCTCTCTTAACAACATGTTGATCTCCCTCCTGAACAACATTTTGGTCTGCGCTCTGCTGTGTTTGGGCAACTTCCTCTGCTCTACGGATACGCTCTCTCTCAGCATCCCGGGCCGGGCCGATCGAGCTTGCATGTCGGTCTCTATGAGATCCATGCGGTCCTGTGTGAATTCAGGTGGAAGATTATCGAAAATGAAGCTATGTAACTCTTCATTCCAGTAGAAAGGGGGCATATTATAATGATCCAAGTACATGAGCACATGGCCTTTCCCTAGGTAATAAAAGCAGGCAGCTCTTTCTTCTGGAAGGCCACTAGCAATCTGCTGGAGATCCTCTATCCTTGCAAGGTGCATAATCCTTTGGGCTTCCTCTCGGATAAGCTCTACAGGGTCCTCCTCTGGGCTCGGCAGTGGATAGAACTTAGTTATGGCATTGGTCAGGCTGTTCCATAAGAGTATAAGAGTGGTTTGCAGCATTCAACTTCATAAAAAACCGTTCATTAAAATGAAAGATAGGGTATGGAATTCGTCAGTTCTCAGCAAAATGGGTCACAAGCAGATCTAAAATAGTGTCGACCATGTCGCTATCATCTGAGAGATGGTCTACCAACACACTATAAAGTTGGTACAGATTCATCTTCTTCAGGTCAATAGTAAGCTTGAAGCGCGGCATGGTAACCAAATGCTAGGTACTATCAGCAAAGAAGTATGGCGCTTGGGTAAAACAGGTGGCGCTAGACTCTAGATGGAGGCGCTAGGCTCTTAGGCCAGTAGCAGGGTAGTGGTCAAGGTTGGCTATGGCGGCGGGAAAGCTCAAATCCGGCGGCTATGGCGGCAAGAAGGCGACCCAGAAAACACACTTCCTAAAAGGGAAAGCACAAATTTGAACTAACTTTCTCTCTCTTTTTTTTTTTTTTTTTTTTATTTTTAACTTTTACAAATTAAAAAAAAAAAACGGACGCGTATTTTTATACGGCGGACCGTATATGGACGCTGGCTGCGTTATACGCTCATAACTTTTAATTCTAGACACCTGATCCGCAAGCAGCGCCCATCTTGGATTCTAGCCTTGGGGTCGCCATTTGAACATTGGGAAACGTGCCCCCTAGGGTATTTGGGATGTGCCCGAGCCGTTGGAACCATTTTTGCCTTCATCCGAGCTACCTACAAAAAGTTATGGCCCATCTAAATCTGGGTCCTCCAGTTACACCTTTTTCCCCCTAAAATCGCCCTAACTTCCTAAATCTCACAATTTATTACATCAACCTAGCACAAGACTAAATCACCGAGAAGTTAGGTAGTCCAACTAGCTTAAACTCTCACCCAACTACCGAACTAACGGGTTAAAGATTTGGTCAGTGCTATGATTTCAGTCAGCCAAAATCACGGCTCTGATACCACTGTGATGCTCCCTGAACATATACGGCGCTCCGGACGTATACATACGGGGACTTCCCCCTCCCATGGCAATCAGCTCACCATGAGCAGGGCCCTCCGTCTAACTTGGACCATCTATAGAAAGATGCCCGGGTGAAGGACACGGAGGTGTCATTCGGCCCACGCCTTCGATGGGACTCCTATGTCACGGAAGCGTGAATACAAGGTTAGCATACAGCATAAGCATATCATAAATAACCACCACGAAGGGTGGCACATCCATCCAACTGATGATAACAGAGAAGATACATCTAACGCTAAGGAAAACATCCCAAACCCAAGGTTCTACCCCGGTTCAGACTCCAATGAGGATCGACCGATGGCTAGGTCTCAGGAGATCAGCAGACAGGAGCTTGGCATGGCGTTGGCTGGCATAGAACATCGGCTAGGGTTGTCCACTCCATCCGCCCCTCCTGTGCACACTTTGCAGATGAGCTGAATCAAGCTATGGCGTCATTGTAGCCTTCCGGAGACACAATCCCAAGGCATCACCCTTCGGGACTACTCCGGGTTACATCTCCCCGGTCCGATGAGGCAGGTCAGGGAAGTGTCCCTTCCCAGAGTCGCAGTGATTCCATGGGTGAGCTAGAGAATACGTGCCGCATTAGCGACCCCCGCATCCGTACCCGACCTACTCCCCTAACTTTATCTTCAAAGTACAGGATGATCACACCACTGTACCCAGAGAGTGTCAGACCCATACCGGCCTAGTTCACTGACCGGCTATTAGGCCTAGCTCACTGAAGGAGTCCCCGTAGCCTTTTATGCTCAGGCGAGACCCCACCCCACCCCACACTTCATCACTACGTCCCCTTATCTGGTGCTTCAATCATGCCATAGATTCCACAGCTCGGTGGGATCCTGTGCACAGGCCGCAATTACTGGGTACTACGGGAGCTACTAGGAGCATACTAATGAACATAGGTTACAGAGGTCTCTATTCCCCTCAATCCCTCCTTTCTGGAAGAACTAACAGAGATACTACCAAAGATACATCCATCCATCCATCACAGAGCATAATCAATAGTTGAGAACAGTTCTAACTATCAAACAAGGGTTAATCATCATCAGAAACAAACAAAGAAGCCTGACAGAGGCGCTGGCCCTAGAAATACCAAATTAACCTATTCACTAACCCGAATTCCGGCTGGAACCATTGTCATGTGGCATCTCCATCTTCAAGCAGCCTGGGCGCCCAGCAGCTCCTCTCCCTGGATTCGATTTGGGGCAAATTGGGATTGGGATCCAATTTGCTGCCCCAAATTAGCAGTCTCCTACTGGCCAATCGAGTTTGGCCAAGTGTCCTCCTTTTAATTAATTAATTAGCTTAACTTAATTGGCTTAATTAAGTTAATTAGCTAATTATTCCTTAATTATAGGTTATTTAAGCTTTAATTATCCCTTTATTAATTTAGCATAGCTAAATTAATCCCTTGTGGTTAGTCTGCATACCCCCATGATGGCGTATCCTCGGCCCGTGACGTGTCAGTATAGTTATACATACACCGTATAACTATGTGGAACGTCACACTGGACACATATGTGGAACCCGTGGAACCCGAAGTAGCAAAGTTATGATTGTGGGGGGTCAATCCACCAGTGAGTAGCATATGGCTATGTTAAGAAACATGCTGCTTCCCCTTCCAACTTGAGGAAACTCAAGAAATAGAGGCAGGTCTTACAAGTGTAGGACCGGAGTGGGCAGCTGGTGGTTTGCTAACTGTTAATATCTAAATTCTGTGTGATATTAGCCAAATAACCTAGTTCATGATATGGTTGCTTAATGGATGTAAGACAATAAATTGAATGAATGGGCATAGACAATAAATAAGGAATGTGGCGACTATGTCATGGCCTCTATAAGAATCATGGGAGCAAAACATGATAGAGATCTGTTTTGAAAGTTCAGATAGTTTGATGTCATTTCAAGACATTTAGAGAGCTCATTGAGTACAAACTTTATGTATTCTCCAGATGGAACCACTTCCTAGGGAACATCTATCCAGTCCTCATCATGCTGCTAATAATGCCAATCAGGAGGAGGATAATTTTGACACAATGAGGAAAACTTTAGAATCCTCTATGTTGCAAGCTTTCTTAAGCTTCCAAACCAGCATAGAGAACCAACTTACTGATCTGAATCGAGCTAGCGCAGAACAAATGCAAAACTTGCAAATGCAAATCGAAAATCTGTGACAAGGGCAAAGACAGGTCAGGGATCATTAATTCGCAAGCTGTTTAAGGGAAATTTTCTTAATCCTGATTGATTAAACAGGGAGATGTGGGAGGTCCACCAGTATTGAGAGCACCTAGTGGGAGAAGCCACCAACAAGGATCTTCGATGCCCTTAAGCTCGCACTCTAGGAGGAGGAAAAGGAACAAAGAAGAGGATACGACATCATCTACGCCTATGAGCCAAGGGAAGGAAAGTTCTCAAGCACAAAAGAAGTCATCTGCTTTAAAGGAGATTGCCAAGAAATATAAGTTGGAGCTATTTAATGGTTTTGATAAGGATGGAGTTAAGACAGAAGCTTGGATTCAGAAGGCTGAAAATTATTTTGTTGTAAGACAAGTTCCTAAGGAAGAAAAGGTGGGAGTGGTGGCATTGAGCTTGACTGGGAATGCCTTAATGTGATGGAATCGTCATAAGGCAGCACATAATGTGACTGATGAAGAAGTCTCTTGGGAGACCTTCAAGGAACCCTTCGTATTGAAATATTGTCCACCTTCCTTTCATATTATACAGATGAACAAATTCATGGAGTGTAAACAGAAAAGGCAATCCTTGGATAACTATATACAAGAATTCTCTACTTTGGAACGACATTGTCCAAAGTTAGACTCAAAGGCAAGAATCATTCTATTAAGCAAGCATCGTTCTCTAAACTAGGAATTATAAAAGTAATAATTAGTCTTTAACTGTAGGAACTAGCTAGTCGCTTTGTGCAAGGACTAGATATGGAGCTTAAAAAATTAGTTGGATGTGATCAACTTACCTTGGAAGAAGCGGAACACAAGGCTCGATATTTCGAGAGCATCCTTAAGAAGGAGAAGAATGCCAACCGTAGGGAGCAACAAAGAGGAAATTTCCAGAGGAATTATAGAGATGAATCAAACTCTCAGGTCCATCAAACTTCTCATAATATTCCTAAGTTACCTTTGAATGCAATGTCACAGATGGATTAAATGGCCATTTTGGCCTTTGGGCTCCAAGGAGAACCCATTAATTTGTGATTTACAGCAGTATTTAAGGACCCAAATTTCCCAAGCCTGATACAGTTTTCTTTTTATGCAACAGCTTCGGAATTAACCCTATATTGATTGCAATCCTTATCTCAGTTCAGGAGCTCTCAATATAAAATGAAATCCGACCGAGATACAAGAGAATCAAGCAGATACAGGCAGAGAAAAGCATTATTTAGCATCTTCTTGGTTCTTTCCTCCTCTTCTACATCTTGTATCAGATAGATTATTTACTCTCTTTCTTTAAAAATATCAAGTATGATCTTACCTCCATCGCTTCTTCAATCTCTACTTATCTCTCTCTTTTTTTCTTTTAATTCCGAGATCTCTTCCTTCCTTCCTATTTCTCACGTTTCCTTCTCCAATTCTAACTTCCTTGAATTATTTCATTGCCACGTCATCCTTATGCCACGTCATACCCCTTAATTATTTAATATAGTTTAGAAATGCAACCATAATAAAATTCACATCACAGCTGTTGCTGATGAACAACCATTGATGAAAACCTTCTACTTTTCTTAGCTTTCTGCATCAAAATGGACGCACAAATTTCGCCTCCTGAAGAAAAATTCGGTAACAGCAAAAGATTTTTTCTATTTACGTAGATCAGATCGATTCCATTCCCGTCTATGCCGCTGCCTCTACTCAAAATCCAGCTGTGCGAACTTCCCCTTTTCAGATTTCCACTGGATTTTTCGGCCCTGCAGCCTGCCCACAAGCCCTTGCTCAAAATCCGACAACCCCCTTTCCAGAATTCGGCTGCCCACATTTCGACTGCTCCTTGCTCTCTGGCTTTTCGCCCTGGGCTACAAAATCATACAGCCATGCCGCTTTGCCCGACTCCAGTCGGATTTGCCTCTACCAGATTGACTCCAGCCATTGCGACCTCCCTTCCTCCCTTTTTGTCTCTGTTTCAATCAGCCATTCCAATCATCAGCCCACTGTCCATTCCAATCACCTGCGTCTGACGATCCATTCACCATTGTCGACGATTCATGACAGCCGAATCACTATTTTTAACACAGCCGAATGATGCGGCAGAGAAGCCCTCTGATAGGTTAGGGATGCATTCCTTATTTTGTGGCGGGGGGTTTCCCCCGGAATAAAATGCTGCTCTCAAGTTGTACGGAACCCATTTAAGATATGTCTTAAATTGTTCAGTGGAAAAGGTATGGTGATTTTTTTTCTTACGTGGCCCAATAATATTAAGCTAAATATAAGACAACGGTGCCATGGAAAAAGGGCCTAAAGACCATATCCTGAGTACTCTTTCTGCCATCATATTAGCCTGCATTCACCATATTATACTGCCAGAGGAAGATAAATTGTGTTGTCATGAAAGAAAAGTGGTAAAGTTGTGCACACAAGTTGGTATTTCGACTATTCCTGTACTTGAGCATGCTCTGCGGATCTTTGTCAACATGGGAGGCTTTAAACCTTAATAGGAGGGAGGCCAGGGTTATATCTAAGCAGCTAAGATTAGATCTGCGGTTCTCTTTGCCAGATCATTTAGGAAAGAAGTCTAAGATGCCTACCTATCAATTAACTGATGATGAGCAGATTGATAAGAAAAATAAAAAGCACTAGAAGACAATGCTCACAGCTAAAATGAAATATTGTTGGAACGATTTGCTTTACAACCTCAAATTGAAATTTCTTATCCTTATTACATTGTGGAGCAACTTCTTTCGCAAGATGGATGCGTGCTCAACTTCTTTTCATCTTGTATGTTTTCTAGGATTGCTTTAAGCAGAAGAAAGAGAGTTTGACTTTGGAATGTGATTACAAAAAAGCAAGATTTTTATCAAGTTCCTTTACATTCCTTGACAAGCTAGCTAAATGGCTCCAGAAACAGCAGGCGCTGAGGAAGTGAAAGAGGGATCAAATTTCAAAAAGGGAGGACCTTCTGGAACGACCCTTGACGTTGACATTGCTAAGAGTACACAGTGATACTTGATGACTTGGGCAATGTATTCAACAATTTTGAAGGCCACAATTATATAGGGGCATTGGACAGAGTAAAAGCGAGGCATATCTAATATGAAGAGTGATGTAGCTGCTATAGATCTTCTTTTTCAAATGTTGGAAGCTTTGAATGATGGTTTAGATGTCTTGTTGTTGTAAATGGGTTGTAAATTTATGTCTGTTACTTGCTGAACGATCAGCTAACGGATGATGTAGACGAGTCTAGGGACAATGCTGGGGCTATTAAGCCTGCTCAAGAATTCAATATAATAGTTAATAGTATGCATCACAAGCCATCACGACCCATTCTTAGTGCTCTCGAAGATGGCTTCAGAGAGATACTCAAGAAAAATAAGGACGGCTTTGAAAATTATGTCGCTGAGAATGAACAGAAGATCCTATCGGCTATACTGAAATAGGTATAAAAGATCGATTGTACTTGTGTCAACAACAAATAGACAGGGTCACCATGGAAGTGATTGTTTCTACGTATGGGAATCCAGATGTTGTTAAGAAATCTTTATGAAATGTACGAAAAAGATTAGTATACCAAAAAATGGTTTCCGAATAATTGCCATGGCAATTCTTCTAAGCTTTTAGGATGCTAATATCAGAGTGTATATACAAGTTCAGTAATATAATAACGTTTGACCTTAAAATAATCGTCATGGAGATTCTTCTAAGCTTCATGGATGCTATTAGTATCGAGTTATGAACGTTTTTGCCCATACTTGTCTCATTGTGTGGCATATTTAGGTGTCTTCTTGGAAGAAAAGATCACATTGGCGATCTTCTCCACTTTTAGCGTGTATTGTAAGGTAGCTTGATCCTTCAATATAATCTCAAACTGGATGTAAATCAGGGAACGATGTTGACTATAAGCGAAGCATATTAATTTGCAAATATTGGGCACTTGAAGGCTTTCTTGCTTCAGACCAACCGCAATTAAATACAAATTATGCTTTTAAATGCATGTTGCAAGCTAGTTGAAGCAAAATGAGAATGTATTTTTCCTCAAGTTAATGAATTCGTGCCTTGAAGAGCATTCAAAAATAATCCAAGTATGACAAAAGGCATTTAGTAAAGCACCAAATGGAAGAGAATTAGTACTTGTCTATAGCTGTAGATAGTACGTAGTACTAGAGTATGTGATATAGGAACGAAAATGCCGATAGGGCACAAGTGCAAGGGAGCTGGATACGGGCGCCAAACTCTAGGGTAGACTTTTATAGGAAAAATAAAGGTTAAGGGTATGAACATGGGTTATAGGGCCTAGTATTCCCAAAACTGGTTGATATTGGATCCCCGGTATCACGTGGAGTGTTACATAAACTTCTTTGTTTTGAGCTTTAGCAAGCATGTGCCTATACATCTGGGATTGAAGTTTGATCTAATATTTTATTGACAGTGGATCAGAACAGTCATTTTGTCCTCAAGTATCTTTCTTTGATATGATATTGGGTCTTTTATCTATGATTTCAGGTTGGAAGTCTATTATCCACTGTGTCTTTTGCACTTTATACAGTAATGTATAATTTCCTCCTTCAAAAACTAAAATAAAAAGGAAAGAATCATAATTCAATTGATACATATTAGAAACTACACCAGCCTTATTTAAAGAGTTAAATTCATCCAAGTGTGCAGTGAAGATGCCATATTTCCCCTTTGTGCAAGTCTTGAAAGCATAGTTCATAATCAATTGACCCAATCGATGTTACGGTCCAAAGATTGTATGGCGGCAAGAAATTTTGCCTTGGATTATAAAAATAATAGTATCCATTGGTCCGCACAATTGAAACCATCAATTGCATCCTATTTAGATGTGTAAGTAAGAAATTGCAAACTAGATCCATATGGTGGAGGGAGAGAATGAACTATCATATATCAGTTTGTTTCAACTTAAAAAATCTTATAAATATTACTTTACAAACCTAACAAGTTGACATTTGATTTACCATCTAGCCTCTAGAGATTGGCCAGAGCTCTCCTATATATCGTCGATGAAATTTCTTAATGTGATGTACGTGGTGATTATATTTTCAAAGTGCTTGCATAACCCATTCTTAGGTCATTTAGAATTAAATCCAAGGTTTTTCAAGAAAAAAGGAACTTCATAAAACTCCTCCCCTCTCTTGCTGCGTTTTTGTATTGGGTCCCATAGACCGATTGGTCTCCGTGGACGATAAAAGTACCTTCCTTCCTTCCTTCCTTCCTCTATTAGTCTTTACTGATTTTCATCAACGACCACTGTACTAAATAGGGATGAGATAGCTAACATGATCATGACCACAAGGTCTATGGATGTGTCATGTAATGTATTAGATAGGGATGAGATAGCTAACACTCTAGAGGCAAAGGGAATGGGGCTATGGAGGACTATATCTTTTTAAAATATGAGCAATCAAAATAATGATGTATGTTACCAAGAAATTGTTTTCATATTGCTTTCCTGCTAGGGAAAAACTACAAAATGCCCTTATGTTTTGACGAATTTCATTACTTTTTGAAAATTATTCAAATACTCTTAAGATGTACGTTAATTCCTCAAATGCCTTTATGTTTCTTTTAAATTCCCAAAATGCCTTTGAAATCTTAACATGCATTTCTTTTCAAATTTTAAAAGTTGCAAATTCACAAAATACACTTAAGTTTTAAGAAAATTATTGAAATGCCCTTGAACAACATTGTATCATAACTGGAGGCAACATTGCACCTAGAACAGTAGGAAAAATAATAGGGTGCATGATCTCCCTATAGGTTGCAGAGTAGGAAGTGAGTAAAAAGGCTTGATGAACCTCCAGAATCGTGAAAGCCTGTGCCTCCAGAATTGGGAGAGAATAATCCTTCAAAAAATCTTGAGAAAATAGAATAGGTGCAAAATCGTGAGAGCCTGTGAGCAAAAATCAATGGAGCAAATAAAACGCGATGGAGCAGAATGAGTTCCAATCAGAAGCAAATTTGATAGAGCCTCCTATGCCTTTTCTTTTTCTTTTTGAAGAACCATGCATAAAAGTAGGCGTTTGATCCAAAAATGATGTCAAAAAAATATTCGTTGAAACAGGGCGTTCCTTTGAATATGGAAAACTGAAGGGCATTTTGTGAAACTTGAAATGTTACAGAAGGTATACGTTGACCAAGGGCATTTAGTAACATTATAGAAACGCAATGAACGTTTGGCCAAAATTACTGCATTATTCCTTTAAAATTATTTGATGTAATCGTGCTCCGGTTTTTGCGGAGCGGCGCCGCCTGCGACCTGCGAGCTTCATCCTGCAACTTCAAGGGAGCAGGTAAGAAAGATGAAGCTATTCAAGTTTGTGGCTATGACGGAAGCTGTAGATTTGAAAATCAAACCTGAATTGGGAATTTGAGATCGGAATTAGAGCTAGAGGTAGAGGCGGAGGAAGAAACGGAAGGGGAAGAAACAGATTAATTAGAAACAGAGGATTAGGGGTAGAATCTCTTCGATCACTTCTGAGGAAGAGGGCAGATTTTCGAATTGGACCAGTGGACCTTCATGACCCAGTTGGGAGCCGGATTTCTTCTGCCGAGGTTGGATTGTTCAGGATCGAGGCGCAGACGTTATTCCGGTCCTCACTCCATTACCAGTCCTATTTTTTTGCTCCAGTCCTCTGTTCAGGGCGACCAATCTGTTCTAAATTTATGGATTCGATCCTTTGAAAAACCTTGGAGTTTGAGGCTAGGCTATGAAAAATCCTTGAATAGAATAGAATAGAATAGAATTTTTATCGTCCACGGAGACCAATTGGTGTATGGGATCCAACAAGAGGCGCATCAAGCGTATTACTACCCGGGTTAAAAAAACCCCCTTCCCGCCCTAAAGGGTTGTTTGGGGGAAAAACCGTGACAGGAATAGGCTTGTTGTCAAACTGTACAGATAAAAACAAGTACAAATATAAACAGAAATATGTGCATACATCAGGTGAGTGCCTGAGGGCCAAGCTGATCTCGGCGATCCATGATCTCTTGAATGTATGAGCCCAACCTCCGTACCGGCTCGTGCTCAGCATCTCATGTAGGGGCTGGCCAGGATGAACCAGCTCAGCGTAGCATGTCCGAATATCATCATATGCCTGGCAACTCTGAAGGGTGTGGCATTCGTCTTCCACAGCTCCAACCTGGCAGCGTTGACAAAGCCTCTCCTGACGCAGCTCCCCAACCTATCTCCCTGTCTCAATCCGGAGATGGTATGCACCTTTGCAGATAGAGGCAATGGATCTGCGCTTTTTCATGGGTAGATGAGTGCGCATGTAGCATTGCGGGCCCCGCCTCCAACCTGGGATTTATGTGGCGTTGATAATGTGCCGTCTTGACCTGTTCAAGGGTGCTGGCATTCCATAGCTTATTGAGGAAGCATGCGTCAAGGTACTGTCTGAGACTGCAGCGGTCTGCCTCTGTTTGCACTTGGACGCAGCGGGAAATAACTTCTAGTATATCTTCAATCTTTAAACTCTGGCATATCCTACACCATATCTGCCATCGATTCGCCATAGCCTGCTGTCCTCAGCAATAGCCTGCCGTCCTCCACCATAACCATGAAGTAAGGAATGTTCTGGATGCCACGTGTTGGCCTATCAATGACATAATTTCAGCCAAACGTTCATTACGTCCCGTAATGCACGCATGTCAAGATTGCGGCTATAATGTTTCTCGGCGGCGCCGTCAGACTCGGCATCGCACTCGCAGCGGAGCCGCCTCGAAAAATTATACGCCGGAATCTTTTCCAGACGTGCATTACATAGTACTTAGGGGCATCTGGTGAAATTCATCAAAACATAAGGGCATTTTGTAGTTTTTCCCTTCCTGCTATTTATTTGTGCATATCACTTGTCTCTAAGGAGGAAGTATAGTAGATGGTTTTAGATGTGAGAAGTCAACGTTTCCACAATTATTAATTAGGGCCTATAATATGGTCCTGAATGTGAATAGTTTCAAGAGGAAGTGTTCAACATTCTTGATACTCATAAGTCTTGTACTTGAATACGAGACTGCGACTTCATTTAGAAGAAGAGATTTGTGGTCAACATTCTTGTACATAATGTGGTCATTTTTCTTGTATATATTTATTGCATTTCGTGGCTGTTGGGTGTTTTGTGGAGAAGGTGTTGTCATAATTGAAAAAACTAATATTGGCCATTTTCTTGTGTTGTATATATTCCTAACCTAATCTTTGCCAAGTTGCCAATTGACGCAACCTTTTGGCCAACTTGCATCGAAGGAAGAGAATTGCTTTATGTTGGACAACTTGCTTCGAAGGAAGCGAAAATTGCTTTATGTTTAGAATCTCCTTCAATTTCTTCTCCTCTCTTTGAAAACAGAGGCTAAACAAATATTACATATTCCAATCATGTGAATAGGCGGCTATGGTGTTTTAGATAAGTTCGAATCAGCAACAAGTAAGCTGGAGCAGTTAAAGTTTTTAGTGATTGGCAAAAGACAAAAGAATGCTTTTAAAACTGGCACGATTGCAACATGAAAAAGCAAACCAGCTAAGATGCATGGGTTCTTTTAAGATAGTGCAGGCCTCTATAAAGTCGAATTATGAACCTGTACTAGTCAACCTAGATATCCCTTACAACAGAATAGTTTGCCATTTCACTGTTTTGTCGCCAAAAATTAGGTAATTCCATTGAAAAATGCATTTGCACATATATAAAAGTAATTTTCATCTGATACGAGTTTCATCAATCATCTCATTGTTCCTGTCTGTGAATATTTTGGCACATCATATAAATTTCCATTGAAGTTACTTAATACACTGTTTGTCCAAAATGTTATCAGAAGTTTTCTTCTGACTGCTGCATTTGTTGACAGCAATGTAATTTTATTGGTGAACAATGCCAAAGATATACAGATACATGACGAAGCTGCCTCTTCAACCTTTACTAACCATCTAGTGAGATCATCAAAATGGGACTGCTGCATGGATGGCCCGTAATAAGAGATTACAGAATGAGTGGGCAATCTTCCCAAGAAATTCCAAAGAAATATTTTGAAACGCTGTAGCCATCGATGCCTCTATAAGAAACTATAAAACGCAGGATAATTTACACTGTAGCAAAAATCCTTTTTTGACAGAGCTATTGTTTGCACAGAACTATGCCTCAACATAGGCATCATGAGCGGCCCAGCTCAACATTGTCTTGTCCAGCCCTTAATGAAATTGGAGTCATGTTGGTGCCTCTAGATATCAGCTCGTAGTCCAAGAAAATAACGATAACAGTTATGTCATCATGAAAATGCCGCCTTATGCCTTTCTCAATCTTTCTAAGATCTGCGTAACGCATTTCCCGTTTCCTAGCAGCATGTTGCAATGCAGTCTTGATGAGTCTCCTAGCTATACCCTACATACAGCAAAAATGTGCTTCATATAAGTGTTATGTTTTTGTGTCACCCTGTGCTATGACCAAGAAGAAGAGGTTTTAGAAGAAATTAACAGGTTAGAGTATACCTCACGAGGATAGCTTTGTACAATTTCCACAGCCTCCTCATTGGTGAGATGTTCCCAGAGACCATCTGATGCAAAAATTATAAACTGGTCTTCTGGTCTAAGTGTAAATACATCAATAGATGGCTCTGCCGACAATACAGGTTTTACAAAGGGTTCTGAAAGTCTGAATTTGGGAAAGAGGGGCTCTCTATTGAATTCTGGTTTCTTTAAGTAAACATCTCCTATGGATTTTGTAACCTGCAGGACAAAACCACAGAAAAAATAATCCATGGTGACCTCCTTCAACTTGAATAACTTGCAAAAATGTAGATTAAGCGCAAAATGTCTTTTACCTGTATTATGCCTTTGACACGCCAAACCCCATGTTTAAGCACCACTATTCGAGAATCATCAGGATGAAGTGCTTTCAGCTCCTGGCGCACAGCTTCGATGCTTGCATTGTGTTCTGTTGATAACTGAAAAGCTCTAATTTCTCCATTTGTCTTCATCAACCTTCCCATGACGGCACGAGAGTCGCCTAAATTAGCTACAAACAAGTTGTTACCTCTAATTACCCCAGCCAAGCAGCAAGATCCAACTGCAGCAATCTGTGGGCGTGTAGTCCAACAACTAGAGACATGTGCCAGAAAACCTTCTTCAGTTGCCAAAATAGCTTTCCTTAGTGCAGCAGGAGATACGCCTTCTTCAGCTACAATTTCTACAAATACATAATCACGTTAACTTCAGGATCTTAAACAACATGATCAGCAAAGTTTTGAGAGGCGTTGCTTTATAAAATATCTCTTTATATGCAAGTTAAAATTCTTGAGCTGAAGTGTATACAAAAGGCAGCATATATACAATAACTAATTATTTGGCATAAAAGTAGCTGGGAGATGCCTTGCACCAATTCATGTACATCTGTAAGCAGGAAAAGGGGAACAAAAGGGAAAGGAAGATACTATTATATGGAGCAAGGTTTTGATCAAAATCAAAATTTCAAAGTGTCCCAACAGAACAAAGACTTTGAAGAACAAAACCAGCTCAGCTGAAATGTACAGGAAATGAATCTTACTTTGAAAGTTGGGAAAGAGGTGCTCATTGATGTATCGGGCGGCTTCTGGTCCGCCATGGCCATCATAAACTCCAACAAATGTTCCAGTAGGGCCACTTTCGATCTGACTTTGGTCCTCAAGTAATGCATTAGCCTGTACTACAGCTATAGAGAAATCACCAAAAGCATGCTGCCCAACATCCCTATACCAAAGTAAAGCGTCATTCGGATTGGAAACAGTCGCCCCCAAATGCACATGCTGCTCCACTCTTCTCCAACAACCCACCACCATCTTCGTAAGTCGTTTCAGCATCCCTCATCTCATCCACAAACTACAAACTCTTCTACCAGATACACATTCTCATTCTGACACCGTCATCGGATACACTTGCAGGCAAGATCCAGCTGAAGGTTCAACTTGCCAATAAAACAAGCGCATTGTTCTGCTGATTTGCTGCGAACTCAAAAAGAAAGATCAATCAGATGCAGGTGATATCGAGGCATTGGTTGCAAAGATCACTGTGCAAGAAGGAAAATCTGGGCATCATTTGGGACGATCCATAGCTTTTCCGAAAGGTTAAATCGAAGCTTTCCGACATGGGCGCTTCCAGTTTGGAGTCCTAAGCTGATCGGACCAGCAGAAAACCCCTTGTGAGGCCTACCCAAGTCATGCCCACCTCGATCTTCGCCGTAGTGCCAGAGCATCTTGAAAGAGTTTTCTGTGCCTTGGGCTCAAGCGTTTCCAACGACGCTGGCTCCCTGGTTGGGATGGCACGGGTGAGGGACGGCGGAGAC
This sequence comes from Isoetes taiwanensis, assembly GCA_021234155.1. Lineage (NCBI taxonomy): Eukaryota > Viridiplantae > Streptophyta > Lycopodiopsida > Isoetales > Isoetaceae > Isoetes > Isoetes taiwanensis. The sequence continues at coordinate 4,790,698 of JAJEKV010000057.1, read as the reverse complement.
GAGCCGAGCGTGCGATCCAAAAGCATCTGGACCTTTAAAACGGGTATTTCAAGGGCAGCACGGCTGGGGAAGGGCGAAGATGCAATGCACGTGGGATACATGATCTGGGGCCGTTGAAGGAAAGAAAGGACCGACTTGGGCCTTTTTTGGGGGCGCAATGTGGTCAAGTAATAAACTGCCACGTGGAGGAAAATTTCCTAGTCTGAAAAGGGGTTAGACAGTTCAGGTTCAGAAGGTGCTAGGAAAAAGTAAGGGATGGACCAGGTCCAATGGCACTTTTTAAAGCTGCCATGAGTTGGCTGCCAGCAGGGCCCATAGAGCCTATTCCTAATATAAAGTGTATACATGTGGTCCTTTTAAGGGTCGCCCTCTAGTGTCGACTCTAGTGTCGATCGATGTAGTGGCCATCGACTCGCCTCGCATCTGAGACCCTAACATGGCAAGATTTTGCAGTCTGCTACTACTGCTCCTGTGCTCCTTGCTCTTCATAATTGTATAGGACCACCCCCATGCCAATAATTCATATCCCTTCCCTGCTCGTCCTGTCTGCGTGTCCCTCTGTGCCTAGAGGTTAAAATGCTGCCATACTATGAGGCATGGTTGTCCATCCATGTAATTTCATTGAAAAGTGTGAGAGGCAAAGGAATGAGAGAAGGATGTTTTAGGTTTGTCTTTTATTGCAATCCAAACCAGGACAGACATGAATAAGGTTGTTCACTTGACAACAAGTGCCTATCAAGTGAACGTGTTAGGTATTTAAAGCTTTTTTCCACACAAGCTTTGCAAGGTTTTGGTGTTCAGATGCACGTGTTTATGTTTATCCAACACCAACTAGAAACTACATGCACACACAGACACAACGGGTCGTCTTTGTGTAATATTATCACAGACACATAGCTTAACTTATCGCTACCTATAATTTTGTCGTGTGTTTGTCATTATTCATTTAAAGACAATATAGTCATTAGCACATATTTGATGAGACCATGTTGAAGTATCACTGTCACCAAAGAAAAGAGGTTACATCTAGTATATCTACCAACTTAAAATGATGTGGCCTTATCGTGAAGTGTGTGATAATATAGGAATAAAGTGAGTTTCTTAAAAGCATTGTCCAAGTAGGGCAATGAGAATCAAGCAAACTATTCCAATAATCAATAATGTAAGGCATCATAGAAAACATGACTTAGGCGATCCGGTTATGAAAAGAAAGCTTTTATACGTGGAATTGGGCAATTAAGAATTGAATTGAATGGGTTTTTATCATTGATGAAGACCAATAAGTCTATGGGATCCAAACAAAGAGCACAACAGACATATTACTATCCAGGATTAAAAAAACCCTCGCCCCGAAAGTCTTCAAGGGAAAAAGACCTTAGCAATAATAAGCATACTGATAAACTGTACAGTAGTATATGTCAATGGAGTGTTAGAGGAAACAAATGAATGCACACCTCCTAAAGATATGATCCCAATATCCCCACTAAAGCTATGCGCATAGAGCGGCTACTTAGGCGGAACCAACTTAGCATAGTGCACCCTGATGTGTCCAAATGTCAGGCAGTTCTGAAGAGGGTGGCACTCATCATCAATAACTCCCAGCTGGTGATATTGACAGAGCATGTCCTATCAAGATTCTCACATCCATCTGCCTATATCAATTCGAAGGGGGTGAGCATTGGTGTGAATGGATGCAATGAGTCTGCGCTTCTTTATGTGTTCGCATGCCATTGTAGACCCTGTTGAAGGAATCGGAAAAAATGTGTTTTCATTGTGCTTAGCTTGCGGCATACGTTTAGAAGGCGAGTCTAGTTGCTCTGAAGTAAGAATATATCCAGATCACCCAATAAAAGCAAGTTAAGCAGCTTCATTTTCGGTTTACCATGTTGTATGAACCAAAAATGCCAAATAATTACTATTTAACTGATTAAAGTTGCATGTTATGTACCAAAATACATGATACAATGAACAAAGAGTAGTCTAAAAAAATTATAAACATAAGAACAATAGCATGCATAAGGCTTAAAGAATCGTGATTGCGATACTCGAAAGGTCAAAAATTATTTTATATTAAAGTTTGTAACATTATGCACAGTATATTACAGTGAATATTTCAGAAGGGAGTTCCCTTAACACCTGCTTCAGCTTGCATCCCCGGAGGATCCAGTATTGTTTGCAGTATGGGACACTTGTGTGCAAGAAAGGGTTTTTTTTTTTCCATTTCGTATTTGTATACTTACTATTAGGGCTTTTGTTTGCCTCTACCTGGGTCAAAATATATACTCTAGAAGTTAAATTATTCCAAATTAGGCCCACGATACCGAGGGAAAGCAGGCTGTGTAGGCTCTGCGACGTGGTGGAAATTGAGGATGAGAAGTATAAATGAAACAGGTGTCCGACATAAACAACAATAAGACTAAAATGGGATCAAGTGGATTGGGCAATATCCATAGGTAAAGGGGTTAAAGCATGTTGAAGTGGATCAAAATCGTGCACTTTTTCTCTATATTTTTACGCCAGATTTGTAGTGTGTGGGCGTGATTTAGTATGGATCGAAAGTTACGGAAGAGGTAGCTATAATGATGGCAAGTTCAGGTTGATTAAGCAAATTCAACTTATCATGCCACGTGTCCAAGTACTTCGATCTTTCCCTCCCCCCGAAACTCTCCCTCCTCTTGCTACCGGATTCGGGAGAAACCACAACAGAAATCTATGTAAATGGATTCGAAACCAGAGCTCTACAGACAACTTTACAAATATGTTGAACAGTATGCTTCACCAGATGAGTTGAAGTCGGTTTGGGGTGAAAGAGTACCAAAAAAAAAACATGCTACAAGTATTATAGTTTACTCTTAAAGTCATTGTTTCGATGTCTTTGAATAATTTCCTTTCAAATTAAAGAACCTCAACTCGGACCAATACTGAGAGGTAGTCATGTTGAACAAACAGATTATTGGGAAGCCACATGCTTGGGAAGATATGGTACCTCTAACTTTTACGACAGCATACTATTTACATAAGAAATGGGAGCAAGTTAATTGGTTGAGTTTTTGGGAGCAGCATGAGATGGAAAAGCACCAAAAAGCCTTGCAGCAACAGCAAAACGTGATGGCAAATATGATGTGTGGTGTTGTGTTGTGTGCTGATATGTGGTGTTGTTGTATGATGGAAAATGTGATATATATCGAGTTGTGTTATGATACAACTCACTAACACATGTCTTCCTGATTGCAGACTTTCGCAACTTATTAAATACATGGCATCAGTCTACAGAACAGGCTTTAACAGCTGCTAAAGCCAAACTTTAGTGTGGAAAAGAGAATCAACGAAAACTCGAAAGGCAAATTGAAGTTCTTGAACTTGAAAAGGGAAAGGTCAAGCTTGAAATTAAGTAAAATGAAGATGTCATGAAGAAGCAACCTAAAACTATAGCAGTTATCATGTACATTAATAGTTTGAGGGAGAAGGATCTTAATGAAAGAATCTTACCTGGCATTAGATCTTTGAAGAAGGAGATGGATGATGTGGCCTTTGAAACAAAGTTAGAACATATCTGAGCTAGAGTCCAGATTTTAGAGATTTCAGCCGTGCATGGAGGGGGATGAAAATCCTTTTCCTTCTAATCCAGCATTACCACCTCTATCACTAGCAACAGAAGTAGAAGGAGACATAGGTTGTCCTTATTGTGGACGGTCCTTTCAGTAGCAGGGGCGACCTTTGGCTATTGTGTTAGCTGCAGTCACCAGTATCATATCCCATGTTTGAGCTATCATTTGAGGGAATCATTAGGCTGTTGTAATTCAAGATCTCCTTTCGATTCCAGAATTACACAGTTATCTATATGCTGTTGCAGGCATACAAGGAAGTGTTGTTATTGTAGATATCAATACATGATATCCTCCCCATGGTTGCATGCTTTTGGTGGCAACGAATTTGCACAAGAAAATGAAAAAAGCTATGAAGAAGTATCCAAGTATGTGACATCAGCAGAAAAGGAATAACAACCTATGGGGTAGAACAGTCAAGGTACAGCTTTGTTATTTTACTTACACACTAGCTTGATGACTGTTGAATTTGCAGTTGACTCAGAAGCAACAGATGCAGATGTGAAGGAGAAGACACTAACTTATGATCGTGTATCTAAAGATAGTACTGTTTTGATCCATGATTAATATTGTCTGGCAATGATGTCTAAATTATATATATATACAAGAAAATTAATACGTCCTATGGCGCATTGTTCCAGTTTTAGCATGCTCTTACGATGTAAGGCCCTATAGTGCTCTAGATAACCAACAATTCTACTGAGGTTCTCTTAGATTCTCTTAGAATTTTCTATTTTGATTGAGGTGCTTACCCATGAGCATTTAAAACCTTCTAAAATGATCTATTTTGGATCTGTGCAACATTTTTAAAATATTTTCTATTTTTAGACTAAGGCGCTTACCTTGAGCATCTAGAATTTTTTTTTTTTCAAGATTTATATTATACACCTTTATTATGAAACATTTTAGAACATTCTATTGTCGCTCTTTGCAAAATCTTAAAACCCATGAGCATTTAAAACCTTCTAAAATAATCTATTTTGGATCTGTGCAACATTTTTAAAACATTTTCTATTTTTAGACTAAAGCGCTTGCCTTGAGCATCTAGAATTTTTTTTTTTCAAGATTTATATTGTACACCTTTATTATGAAACATTTTAGAACATTCTATTGTCGCGTTTTGCAAAATCTTAAAAAAACTCTAAGATTTCATCAAGATTTTCTTACATTCCTTTAGATATTATGAAGATTCCCTTAGATTCAATTAGATTTTAAGAGATTCCGTTAGACTTGTATATTTTCCTAGATTCTCTTACAACTTATGAGATTTCCTTATATTCCCTTTAATTCTTAAAAGATTCCCTTATATTCTAGAAATTTCTAGAACATTTTCGAACTTTCTGGAACATTTTGAAAGTTTCAAAACATCCTAGAATATTATAGTCTATTTTATCTTAATTAGAACATTACCCTTAAGTATAATTGAAACACAAATTTTTTATAGAATTAATGCTTGGTCTAGTGGTTAGAGTGGGGGGTTTGGGCGGTTGAGGACCAGGGTTCGAATCCCCCCAATAACATAAAAAATTTTAAAAGCCTTTCCTTAAGGAACGAGCATTCAATATGAGCCTTAGGATCTTAAACTCGATCAACGATCAAGATCTCACCATATAAAAGCAATATGAGCCGTAGGATCTATTACATATAATTCCCAAAGCCACGTGGACCGTAGGATGTGTCCCCAAGCCACGTGAGCCGTCGGATCTCGGACCGACGGTCAGGATCAGATCAATCTGGACCGTAGGACCACGGTACACATATTATATGTAAACTCCCAGGCCATCTGGGCCGTAGGATATGTCCCAAACCCACGTGAGCCGTCGGATCTCGAACGGACGGTCGGATAAGCGCGAAACATTAGAACATATATAGATCAGAATCAGATATATGTTTCATGCAGCTGTACTAGTAGAATGCTGCAATATGAAAGAGAATCATGAACCAGATCAAGATTCCTTAGTGGCAGGTAAGAATATTAGCTTATAAATCTTGTCATCATACTTTTTTAGTTAAGTAATATTGTGTGCTTTCAAGCAAAGGCAGTTGTTGCCAAGAGTAACACAGCAATTGCAGAATCTGAAGATTATGCAGTTAGCGAAAAGGTGGGAGACGATAGGAAGGAAAAAGACAAAGCTGATGAAATCAGAGAGCAGAAAGCATTAGGTTGGTGTTTGTGAGCACATGCAGTCAATTTCTAAAACCATTTCAATATTTGAAAGTTTCCAACTGTTATATTTATGCAGGGAAGCCTCTCTCTGTAACCACTCCTTCAAAAGTGCAAGTTCCTGAAGCAAAAGTGTCATCGCGCACTTTGCCTCCACCTCTCGTTAGGAGGAGTACAAGGTCAACAGAATTTCTCATTATTTTTTACTTCAACGGTGTTGTTGCTAGGTTGTATGATAAGAATGAGCTCATACCATCAGCCAAGGAACCTGATGTTGTCATGGGGGCGGCTGAACAAGCAGAAGACTATCATTTTAAGGCCGGGCTTTAAAGAGTTTATGTCTTAGTGGCTTGATAACTTTATAATTGCGTTATGGTCTAGCATGCCATCACAAAACATGCATCTAGTTTGCAGCCGTGGCACATGAGAATTTGCTTCAAAGTTTCTATTTGTATGGAACCAAGATGAATGCACGAATACAGGGTTGTCGATCAAGAATAAGCCCATTTTCTTGAAGGAATTGAATAAGGTTTACCGTTCATTCCCAAGGTTTGGAGTTGAGAATACCCTGCTCATTGATGACAGCAAGTACAAGTCGTACTGCAATGAGAAAAATACAATCATTTATCCGAACACCTTCGATCCAAATACATTTGACGATCAAATATTGAATATTACATTAACAGAGTAACCTAATGTATAATGTGTGCGACATAAAAATGTCTCAGAAAGCTTTAAAGCTGCTGGATAGATACATGAAAAAAAGTGATCAAAACATGATTATATGACATTAATTGCAATGAATAAAACCTTGTTGTTAAGTTTTGACTTTTTGGTACTGTTGTCTTTAAGTTCTTGTGCTATGGATGCTGTTTGTGAAGACATGTTTGCTTTTGGCCTACAGATCCAAGAAGATGGCACTGAGCCAATTGTCATCACTAGTAAAGCTTCCTTTGGATGTATTTGATTGTAGCAGAAAACATGTTACCATTGGAACATCAGAAGCAAGCATTCTAGACAGAGCTGACCAGCTGATCGATCTTTACATAGGGTAGGTCCTCAAGTGCTAATTGCTCTTCATTTGAATCCATTGACTTGCATATAATTGCAGGTGCATGAATCAATTTATGGAGGCACACGAGGTATCCAGTCTCTGTTACTTCTTAGATCCACTCTTCTACTCGGTTTTGAATAGAAGAAGTAACAAAATAATGGGATTCGTATCGGATATAGATTTTGAAGTCTGTGAATACCTGTTCATTCCTGCATGTCATGGTCACTATTGGACTATGTATCTCAATGCTGATATTGGGGCAAGATCTGAAATATGTGAACCCGGCATCTACTGTTTTGACAACATGGGCCTCTTTGCAAAGATAGACCCATTGCAAAGGTTTGTAGTTGTGTCCTAATATTTGCCCAACAGATTATTTTTTGCATGCTTGAGGATGTTGGTTTGCCTCTGTACGTTTGTGAAGAATCTACAAAAACACCTAACGGTTGACAACCAACTGGAAGTAAAGAAAATATGTAGAAGGCCAATACAGGTGGATGGATACTTATGCGGGCCAGCGGTTTGTTGTTTTATCAGCAAGTTTTTGGGAGGACTACACAATGGAGTAGACATTATGGCAGAATAAGTTATATCAGTATTATGGCACTCAAACAAATCTCCTAGTTGAAATCATTTGAATTGCAACATCAAAGTGTTAAAGGAAAAAAACCAAGGTGATTTGGATCCTTTGAGAGATTATCTATGAGAATCAGATCAGAAGAAGGATCTAGTTGAGAAGGAAAATACATATAATTGTTGCACCATGTTGCCATCATATGTTGCCATCACATATATCATATTGGCATCATATGCACCATGTTGGCACCACATGCAATACAAAAGATAACACAAATTGCATCATAAGATACACTATGTTGTCAGCACATCCACCATATGGACACCACACTTAGAATGAAGTTAGAGAAATATATTTAGAAAAGTTGGTATACAAAAAGAATGAAATTATAACTATTCGTCATCAAACAAGACATCTGGTAAATTATCAAGTATTTTTTGCCTCATCAGCATGATCTAATCTGAAGGTGGTTCTCTTGTCCTTAGCATGTTTTTTTTGCTCTAATAAAACTCTAATGGCACAGATCTGTGTGGAGAACACTAAACCCTTTGGATTATTTCTGCATAACTTATATCTTACAGTTGATTTGGGCCCTTCTGATAGTAGATACCTTCCACAACACTCTCCTCAGCAAGGTACCATTGATCATTAATCAATGGGCTTTTGTCCTTCCATTTCATGATCACCTCCCCTAGGACCAATAGCTCTAGTTTATCACCATTGGGCGGGTAGTAGCAGATTGGCATTGAGGGTTCTTGTCTATTTGACCACATGATATTGAGTAGCATCTTATATTAAAAAGTTTTAGCGTATGTCATGAATGAAACCCTAATTTGGACAGTTGAGATCATCTTATTGATATGGCGCAAGCATGGGGGAATGGTCCACGGCGAATGGGTTATTAGAATTATGGCAAATACTATGTGAATGTTAGTCCTAATGTATCCCTAAGTGTATAGAAAGAAGGGGCATAGGATAACATAACATTTGGGTGTGAAGAACTATTGATATTTATGGAAGGGATCGAGGCACTATCATTGGGATGATTAATGGTTGAGAAAAAGGCCATAGATAATATCCATATGATAAGTCATATAATCTAATTAAAGGGAAGGAGATATTTTGATATAAAAGGCAACTTCCTGCTAAAAAAGACTAAAAGGCTAAAGTCGCAGAGAGATCTATAAATAGAACCGAAACTTCAGTTCGACATATCTCGGCAACCAGAGGTCGGATTGCAGCGACTTTACCTCGTTGGAACTGTCTCGGAGTCTAGTTTCTGAATTGGGGTGGCACATATCCTAATTCATCCGTATGAGGGAGTAATGGCCGAAAAGGTGACAGGGGGTCACAAATTACTGCTACAGCGACTTTACATATTTGCAATTACTTTCTGATCTGTAGCTACTTGGAGTAGTGAGACTATCTTGGAGGGCCAATAAGCTAGATGCCAGAGCTTTTTGTTTGCCATAGCACTTGTATTTTGCCATAACCCAGTGGATCCGGTTGGGTGGATAATGGTGCTGCCATATCACTTGTCCATGAATAAAGTTTCTTTAGTCCAGTGATTATTTCATTATGGTCTATGATTCTATGTTGTTACAACTTCCCAATTATACATGAATCGTATCACTTATTGCATCCGAAGGCCGAGATTTATCACACGACTTTCCACCATCGTGATTGGCCATGCTCTGATTTCTTAAGAGGAAAAAAAAAAGGAGGAGAAAACGGCAACATGAAAGGCAAAAAAGCACAGGTAAAAGGGAAAGAAGGAAAAGGGAAAAGGAAACGGAAAATAACATGATAAAGGGGAAAGGAAAAGAAAGGGAGAAAATGAAGGAAAAAATGACACTACGGAGATGAGAAGAAGGAAAGGGTGAGGATAAGAGTGAAGGAGAAGAGAAAAAGGGGAAGAGAAAAAAAGTAGAGAGAAGGGATGGGAAAAGGGAAAGGGGAAGGGAAAGGGAAAAGAAAGGGGGAGGAGAGAGCGAAAATGGACACTTGGAAAGAGGAAGGGGAAAAAGATGGGGAAAGGCGAAAAAGGGAAGAGAAAAATGACACAAAAAAAGGATCGGCGGGCAAACCCCAAAATCCTTGTGGTTCTTCTTGGAAACGTCGTAATCTACTTGCAGTACCAATCACAAAATTGTACGTGGAGAACCTTTCATATAGATAGTTATACTCAGATTTTCATCTGTACGGGATTCTCACTTATTGTATCTTTTATGATGTTCATTTTTATTTTCAAGGAACGTGATTTGAAATTTCTTATATTTTGTACATTATGCTTCATAACTCCATTATGCAAGTATGAAACGCTCCTAGAGCGTTAAACACTTGAGATCAAAAATTTGGAACTCTGAATAACATTCATATTAAATAAGGATATTGGTAACAAAATATTACACTGAAACATTGGGGGTGTCACCACCCACATCTTCTGAGGCCAAACTAAAATGTTCTGAGTCTCTAAAGGAGTATTCTCTAAAGAAGTTGGCTAAGATATCGTGTACATCACATGCATAGCCATAAGTGAAACGTTGAAAAGCAACATATAAATAACTCCAAAGCTCTCCTAAATCAATCTTAACTACGCCGGTCGACAGCGACCTCGGTCTCTGCTCCATCTGGAAGGTAAAGGAAGCAAAAGTGGGGTTAGTCCTGGGAAAGGACTAAGTGGGCAACCGTTACCTGGTCTAGACAATCTGGAAGAAATACAGCATTACAACACAACTTCATCAGTTATTAATGTTATCCAGGGATGATCAATCCCTCGCCCGGGCTCTCACGTGCACCGTTCGCGACATGGATGTACGTTCACATACCAATCATCTGGTATGCGCGTTGCTCAACCGCTCCAGCCCTCTGGCAACGACGAAGGGGCGGGTTCATTCAAACAGTTAAGTCACGTCTTATTACCATTCCACTTGAACTATATTAAGCATTAAAACACAATAAAAGAAAACGCTCCAACAATCATTAACTACAAGCAAGAACCCTATATAGAATACTCGGTATATATGTAAGGAGCAATATAACATCATAAAGGTTAAAAGAGAAGGTTAGACAAAAGTTGGATTTCAGCCGAATTCAAACCTGGGTCTCTGAGCCAACGAGTTATAACCTTAACCAACTAGTCTACCAATTAGTTTTAGATCAAATGGCGAAATATTAGCTAAGAACGATGCAAAAAGGGTTTAAAAGGCATATCAGAAGCTTAGAACTGCGCAGAACAGGGCAGATTCAGCAAATATGATCGGAACTAACGGGGAAGGAGCGGAACAGGCCGGGATGGACAAAACTCTAGTCGGTTTAAAGGTATAATTCTTTGCATGACATTCAGGAGCTAGATTCATGACACACTCGGTCTGGAAACAAGGGTTTGTGACTGCGATAGCAGCTTCATGAGCTTCCTAGAAGAAAAGGAAAACAAACTAGGACAAGCCAAGAATGGATAAGGAACGACCTCAAAGGCATATAACAGGAGTTTGGGCTTGTAGAGACCGTTGTGGCTGCATAGACAACAATCCATGGCAGGCATGAATAACAGGGTATTATCTATAGATTCAACAACAACAACACAGCAATCTAGCGTCTGCGGCCTCAAGCCTTCACCGATTGCATAGTGTTCGGCTCCAGTTATCCACCTGTTCTGATTTGATTTCCTTCTGTAACAAGGCTTGATGGCGCAGGCAGAACCCTCCAAAATTTTTCAAGCAAAAAGACATTTTCTCCTTTTATAATACTATACTCCTAAGGTTTAGGAAAATATCCTCCCCTTTCCCGACTAATAATAAAAATCTTTCGAATCTTAGCTTCGCTATTTAAATTCATATCCGGTATTCCATCAAATATCTAGCATAATACGAATACCATATTTACCTTATTTCCAAACCATTGCTAATCTCTTCCATAATTAATTATTTCTAACCTATGGTTAAAACTTAAACGTTAACTTGTCCGTCAACCCCCTAGGTGTGTCACAAAATATAATGCTGCCATTGCGCATCTATAGGTCTCTTGAACCACAGGTAGTTGATGGACAACAGTTGATGGTTCAACTATGATGAGCTCCCATTTGTCGACATAAGCCTTGTTCTTACATGTTGAAAACCAGGGATTATGTGATATTGGTGTTTGAATGTGATTGAAGAAATTGTGTAGCAGACATACAGATAGATCAAAAGACTCTACAATAAAGTTAAGGCAAAAGGGGATTAGGGACCATGTTGTGGCTCCCCTTTTGTGGCTAGCTAGATTGAGTCTAAGGCATCAAGCATCTATGGTTAATGGTTAAGGCATCAAGCATCTATGGTTAACATTGGTACCATTGCTATGATTATTTGAATGAAGTTGAATATTCAAAAGAAAGGTAAAATTCAATGGTTCGTGAAGCCGAAATTTTAACCCAAGCATGTGGGATAATTCGAGCTGAAGCGTTTAACCAGTAGTCGGCCTGTAAGATATATGGGTGCACTCAGGTTTCGCGGAAGGCAAGTCTATCCAGCTCCATAACCGCCGGATCGGCTGTATATAGAATGGGGCAAATGATATAATGAGTGTACTGAGCTAGATGGATGCCGGAATGCAGGTTGTGTGGTGATGATTGAGAGTGGTCAACCTTGCTACAGGAAGCGAGTCAAAGCCCCGAGCTACAGTAATATGTTTAATGACCATTGACAATATTTAATTGTGAACTTGTATTCTAGAAAAGTTGTGAAGGTGAATTTGCATTAAGGGGGAAGTTTGTCTATGGTTTAACTTGAATAGAATACATCTGGTTGTGATTAAAGTATAAAGATTTAGATTGAGAACTAAGTCACTAGAACAAATTGAAAAATCAACATTGGTATCAGAGCTAAGGTCTGGTAATCATGACAACCAGGTTTGGTGCAAATTTGCTGAATTCAATTGAAGTCTTTAAAGGGGATGGAGGATTTCAAAATTGGAAGGAGAGCATTAGGAGTGTGCTTGAATTTGAAAAACTGTGGTATCTAATTGATGGCAGTCCAGTTGTGAGTGCAGGGGCATCCAGCTCAGGTGGTTCAAGCCCTGCTGCTAGTTCTAATACTCAGTCTGAAGGTGGTTCAACACTTGCAAGGGTGTCTCAGGCAGGGAGAACGTCTGCTAGTTCTGAAGGGGAAGAAGCTAAAATTATGGAAGCTCAAGCCATAATTATGTGCAAGGGGGCTGCCTTAAAGTTGAAGCTTCGAGGTATGAAGCCTAAGGAAATGTGGGAGTATCTGATTAAACATTATGAACAGAAGAGTTCTTCACAGATAGATATGTTAGAAAAAAATTTAAGGAAAATAAAGCTGGTTGAAAAAGACAATCTAACTAACTTTTTAGAAAGATTTGACTCTATTATTGCAGATCTTGAGGGAGCTGGCAATATCTTGAGTGAGCAGTATCAGATCTTGGCTTTAGCAAGGGCAGTTTCTCATAATAGTCATTTAGCCACCTTGCTCAGGAATGTAGCCACTTTTAAAGAACATGCCATCAGAATGATACGCACTGAATTTGAACAATCCAGTGTTACACAAGAGGAGGCAGAACAATCTGCAGAAGTATTGTACACTGGTAAGGCAAAAAAAGTTGGTTTTAAAAATTTCTCAAAAGGAAAAATAGGGCCTTGCTATACGTGCAATCAATATGGTCATTTGAAGAGTGAATGTCCAAGTAACAGTGAAAAAGAATTGAGATGTTTTAATTGTGAAGGAAAAGGTCATTTTGCTTTCAATTGCTCAAGTCCAAAAAAGGAGAGAGGTCGAGGGAGATCTGGCAGTTACAGAGGTGGCAGAGGCAGGGGAAGTTTCAGAGGTGGAGCAAGTGTCAATATAATTGAGAAACATGAGAGCAGTGAAGGAGAACTTGAAGATGACACCATAGAGGTAAGGAAATATTTGAATTGTAATGTTTCTGTATCTCAAAAAGCAAATGATGAGCAGTTTGTTGTTATAGATTCAGGAGCAGAAAAAAGTGTGATGTGTGATTTACATATGCTGAAAAATAAGGAGAAAAAAGAAGGATATGTCAAGCTTGGTGATGGAGGTTTGAAGAAAATTGAAGATTCTGGTGTTTTGGAGTTATTTGACTTAAATGGAAAAATGGTTAAGCTAAGAGATGTTTTGTGTGTACATGGTCTTGTAAGGAATCTCATTTCTGTATGTCAACTAGTGGATTTGGGATATAAAGTGTTGTTTGAACAAATCCAATGTAAAGTTTTCCTCAATGATGAATTGAAGTTTATTGGTAAACGAGTTGGGAATTTGTTTGGATTGAATGTGGAACATTTTCATGAAGTCAATCTCATTGAATACCCTGATGTAAAACTGTGGCATAACAGATTATGTCATGTAAACTCTGCAATAATTACAGCACTAGAGAAAAAAGGGCTCATCTCAGCAAAATTAGAAAAAGAAGGGAAATTCTTATGTGGAGGATGTCAACTTGGAAAACAATCAAGATTATCTTTTAAGAGGTCGAAGAAAAGAGCAAAGGGTATTTTGGATTTGGTACACACGGATTTATGTGGGCCCATAAATGTTACTAGCTTGAGTGGACACAGGTATTTTATGAGCTTTATTGATGATTTCAGCAGAAAGACCAAATGCTATATCCTTAAGACAAAAGATCAAGCTAGTGAGGCCTTAAAATTATTTACTGCTGAGACTGAACTGGAAACTGGGAGAAAAATAAAATGTATAAGATCAGATAGAGGTGGTGAGTATGTGTCTGGTGAATTTAAGACATTTTGTGCAAGTAAGGGAATTAAGAGAAAACTAACATGCAGATATTCACCACAACAAAATGGAGTAGCTGAAAGGAAGAATAGAACTTTACTTGATGCTGTGAGGTCCATGTTAAAATATTCTGGGTTGCCAAATTTTTTGTGGGATGAAGCCGTGAAGACAGCAGTCTATATTCAGAATTTGTTACCATCTTCCAGTATTAAAGGTGCTATTCCAGAGATGCTATGGTCTGATAAGTTTCCATCTTATGATAGTTTAAAGGCATATGGGTGTTTGTGCTTTGTATATGTTCCTGAGGAATTGAGAAAAAAATTGGATGATAGGGCATACATAGCATATCTTGTTGGATATGATTTAAACTCAAAGGCCTTTAGATTATATGATCCTGCAAGAAGGAAGATTATAATTAGTCAAGATGTTATTTTTAATGAAAGAAAGGTCTACAGGAAAATTCCAAAAATAAATTCAGAAGACCCAGCTGAAAATAAAGAAAGTGGTATAGTTGAAGAGTTAAAACAACAAGTGAGTGAAGTTAGTGAAGAAGCAAAAATTAAAGGGTTTGAGCAAACATATGTAAGTGATTCAGACAATGAGTCAGAGGTAGCTCCAGATGATTTTATGGAACCAGAAATGGAACATGAACCTGAAAATAGAGATGTACATCAAGAGACAGAAATTGCTGGTCCTAGCAGAACAAAAAAGAAACAAAAAAGGACAGAAGCTCAAATTTTAGCAGATGAAGCCAAACACAATTTGGAGTTACATGGTAGAACTGAAGTTGGAAAGAGTAAAAGGCTGAGGTCTGATGTAGGAGAAATTAATACCTTGTTTGATATTCTCATTCTTGAGACAGATAAGACACCTCAAAATTATGCTGAAGCTATTCAGGATTGTAATGCAACAAGTTGGTATAATGCAATGGAAGAAGAATTGAAAGCTTTTAGAAGAACAAAAACATATACAGTGGTAGATGCTCCTAGAAATAAGAATATTGTGGGCAGTAAATGGATATATCGTATAAAACCAGGGATTGACAAGAAAACAAAGAAGTTTAAAGCTAGACTTGTGGCACAAGGGTTTACACAAAAAAGAGGTGAAGATTTTGATGAAACTTTCTCACCATTAGTAAAAATAAATAGTTTGAGAATGCTGCTAGCCATTGCCAATGTTTGTGATTTTGAGTTACATCATATGGATGTAAGTACAGCATTCTTGAATTGCTAAATTAGAGGAAGAAATATATCTGAGACCTGCTCCTGGTTTTGATGAAGAAAAAGGAAAGGTTTGGAAGCTAAATAGAGCGGTATATGGTCTTAAACAATCTCCCAGAGAATGGTATGTGTATGGATGGATATTTGTTGGAACAAGGTTTTGAAAAACTTAATTATGATGGGAACATTTACAGATTTAAAATGGGAGATAAATGGTGTATAATTGCTCTATATGTTGATGATAACATCATGGTATCAAATGGTAAGGAAGTATTGAGCCACTGTAAAAACATTCTGAAGAAACATTTCCAAATGAGTGACCTTGGGGAACTCAAAAGGTTTTTGGGTATTGATGTATACAGGGACAGAAATAACAGCATATTGGCATTAAGCCAGCAAGGACATATTCAAAATATGCTAAAGAAATTTCATATGGAAGAATGTCATGAAGCACGTACTCCTATAGTTCCAGGTCACAAGATATCTGCAGAGATGAGTCCAAAAACTGAAAGTGAAACTAAGCAAATGGAGAGAGTACCATATAGAAGTTTGATTGGCTGTTTATCATATGTAGTTAACTGTACTAGACCTGATATTGCTTTTGCAGTCAATATTTTGAGCAGGTACAATAATAAGCTAGGGAAAGCACATTGGAATGCAGCAAAATGGATTTTAAAGTATTTAAAAGGTACAATGCACTTTGGCATTTTGTTTAATGAAACTAACCTGCAGCTACAAGCTTTCTGTGATGCTGACTGGGGAGGGGATTTAGATAAAAGAAAATCTACCTCAGGATACATTATTTTATTAGGTGATGCTCCAGTGGCTTGGAAATGCAAAAAACAGGGAAGTATTGCACTCTCTAGTGCGGAAGCTGAGTATAATTCAGCAGCCTTGCTGACAAAAGAAGTGATTTGGGAAAGGAGACTCATGAAAGAATTAGGATTTGATCAAATAGGACCAACTATCATTTATTGTGACAATACAAGTTGTATTGCCATGACAAAAAATCCTATTCTACATGAAAGATCGAAGCATATTGACATGGAGGTTCACTTTATCCGAGATATGGTAAAGAAAAATCAAATTCATTTGACATATGTTAGTACTGCAGATCAGAGAGCAGATATTCTCACTAAAGCCTTGTCAACATCTAGGTTTCAGGAATTAAGAGCACTGCTACAATGTAATGATATGAAATATCACATGAAGGGGGAATGTTGAAAACCAGGGATCATGTGATATTGGTGTTTGAATGTGATTGAAGAAATTGTGTAGCAGACATACAGATAGATCAAAAGACTCTACAATAAAGTTAAGGCAAAAGGGGATTAGGGACCATGTTGTGGCTCCCCTTTTGTGGCTAGCTAGATTGAGTCTAAGGCATCAAGCATCTATGGTTAATGGTTAAGGCATCAAGCATCTATGGTTAACATTGGTACCATTGCTATGATTATTTGAATGAAGTTGAATATTCAAAAGAAAGGTAAAATTCAATGGTTCGTGAAGCCGAAATTTTAACCCAAGCATGTGGGATAATTCGAGCTGAAGCGTTTAACCAGTAGTCGGCCTGTGGGATATATGGGTGCACTCAGATTTCGCGGAAGGCAAGTCTATCCAGCTCCATAACCGCCGGATCAGCTGTATATAGAATGGGGCAAATGATATAATGAGTGTACTGAGCTAGATGGATGCCGGAATGCAGGTTGTGTGGTGATGATTGAGAGTGGTCAACCTTGCTACAGGAAACGAGTCAAAGCCCCGAGCTACAGTAACATGTTTAATGACCATTGACAATATTTAATTGTGAACTTGTATTCTAGAAAAGTTGTGAAGGTGAATTTGCATTAAGGGGGAAGTTTGTCTATGGTTTAACTTGAATAGAATACATCTGGTTGTGATTAAAGTATAAAGATCTAGATTGAGAAGTAAGTCACTAGAACAAATTGAAAAATCAACATTACATTCATCCCAGAGAGCCTCCATACAATAAGAACAGAAACAAGACAATTCTCTCACATGCAGCTGAGTGGAGCAGCCCTTATTAAATCCATGGACAGAGTGGAGTTGCCTGGTATTTGGTATGGTCTCAGCTCCCCAACTCTTCTTTCTGTCTATGTCTTCATGCTTCACCTCCCAGAAATATCTCCTTATCTTCTCTTGCCCTTTTATCTCTTGCCACTTCTTCAAGCCACAAGTAAATCTGTCTGCAGCCACTTTCACTACCTCGTATGTGTTGTCCAACTTTAGAACTTCATGCTTGATTTGCAGACTTCTTAGCCACCTTTTAAACTCTGCAGCCTTGCAATCATGTTCACCCTTTCCATGATTGGAACCAAAGAAATTTCACATCATCTCTATATGAGTATCTGCAGTGTATCTTCCAAGAAAATAGAATGGTCTGGCTGCCTTAAATTGTGAAGCTGTTCCATCAAAGAAAACAATATACATTCTGGAAGCTTGCCCTCTATCCTGCATCTAGGCATGATGTTTCATAAAGAAATGTTGAACAAATAATATGTCATGTTCTCTATCATCAGACATACAGTAGTGAGTCTCCTTTTCCATCTAACCTATTTCTTTATTAATCCAATAAGTAATCTGGACAAAAATAGTGATCTAATTATTGATCCAACGCATGGATTGCACCTCATTCTGCTCCTTGAATGCATAGTTCTCTGCAAAATCCACAACAGAAACTACCCAATCATGTGGCAGATCCCTGAATTGCTTAACCTGCCACTTGTAGCTAAAATTGTGAATTGGGAACTGTGTTTGGTAAGCATAACATTTATCAAATTCTTACTTGGTGTTGAATCCTTGTACTGGCATTTCAATTTCTTCTTGGATGTACCATCCTTGAGTGTACACCATTCATACCATCCTTGAGTGTACACCATTCATAGTCAATGTATTCCCATTTGATCAAACTACCAATGTCCTGTTTCTCAATTAGGCAAATATAAAAATTCTTGATCCCACACTGACTGTACTTATCAAAAATACAATCCTTCTTGAAGAATTCATTCATGCCTTTTGGGCAGAGCAGCCCTTTCAATAATGCACTTGTGCTTGGGATGATGTGCTCTGCAGCTTCCATTCAAGTCTGACTTGCACACTTGGTAAGTGCAGCTCCAGTCCTTTGGATGCTTGCTCCTCTTTAGATTGAAATCATCAAGAAGCATTTGCATCCTTACATGGTGAATACAGCTGTAGGAATTGAAGTCCTTCAACTTCACTACAAACCATGGCTTTAATTTCTCGAACATCCTAAGTCCAATGTTTATGTCAAGGTGTTCTTCCTTGAACTTCTGAAATATCTGCATCTACAGGATTTACAATTGAGAGGGTCATCAATTTGTAGACACAAACAATGCTAAAGTGCTATGTAATGTGGCATCATGCACTACATTGACCACATCAAGCCATCATGTCCCACAGTCACCACATATTACAGACACCATACCAGCAGGCACCACAATTATTACATAACACATTCAACATATCATCTTGCCCTACATGCATGATATATCATAACACCCTGCAATATTAGCATCATATCACATCATCCTACAACACATCTACCATATGTATCATATATTATATCATTTTGCAACACATCTGCCATGCATCATAGTCCTGCAACACATCTACACTACAAGAGAATAGGCGTTTATTGTCAGTTTTTTTGTCACTTTGTAGACCATTGCATTTTTTAGAGAACTGACAAAAATGTGACCATCAAAATGAAAAATTAGTGACGATAGATCGTCAGGTTTTTGTCACTTTTTTTGGCAAATTTTTGACACTTCATTTGTCATCTTTATAGCATTTTTTTGTCACTTTTTTGGGCAATTCTTTGACATCTATATTGTCATATCTTAGGCAATTTTTTGACACCCTATTTGTCATCTTTATCGCATTTTTTTTGTCACTTTTTTGGGCAATTCTTTGACATCTATATTGTCATATCTTAGGTTGTTTTTTGACAATTTAGTGTCATCTAGAGTGTCATATTTTATATCTATTTTTTGTCACTTTTTTGGCAATTCTTTGGCACCTACTGTGTCAATTTCAGATGAGTTTTTGTCACTTTTCTGGCAAGTCTTTGGCACCTATTTTGTCACATTTTAAGTTGTCTTGGCACCTTTTTGACACCTATTTTAACATATTTTAGGCCATGTTTGTCACCTTTTTGGCAATGTTTTGACATATATTTGGTCATATTCTAAATTATTTTTGGCATATTTTTGTCATCTGTAAACATATTTGGGTAATTTTTTGTCACTTTTTCTAGCAATTCTTAGTCACATTTTTGACATATTTTAAATCATCGTTTTGACACATTATTGTCATCTGTTTGGCACATGTGTTGTTTTCTTTTTTGACATTTTTTCAGCAATTTTAATTCATAATGATTAGTTCACAATGTCTGAGAAGAATATTAGATATGAACTTTTTATAAAACATAGAAGCAATACACATAGAAGCATAGTTCATGATGTCTCAAAAGAACAATACACATAGAAGCTTAGCTTATAATGTCTCGTAGAAACATCTGCAGGTTACTCTCAGGTTGGTACCTCCCCGCTTGCCACAGGTATCTATCTGCTCCAGTTCCTACTGCCATATGCAATTTCTACATGTTTAGCTTGTCTTTTAGTCACAATTTCAGCAATTTTTAGTCCACAATTTCAGTAATTGTACAATGTAGGAGGAATCTGCAGCATTCCACCTTCTATGTTCTTCATACTCATTTTTTATCTTTAAGTTCATACTTAGTCTTGACTTGCTTTTATTTGTTTGTTTCAGAGGAAGAGGAGGAGAATGTTGTGTCTTCTCAAGAGAAGTATGCAATCCATGTGAACACCTTGGAGTTAAGGTAAAAAATGTCTATCAATGTGATTAAAATCTGAAATTTGAGTAAGCATGCTTGCATTCTTTTTTTTTTTTAATTGAAGGCCTGTATATTGATATATAGATAAAGTTACAAAATTTACTTTTTACAGGGAAGTATAACCCAGAACCTTAATAACTTAAGAGTTATTTTTATATAGAGTTTAAGGATAAAGATAAAGCGATCAGATCATGAGCTACTTTCGGTCCAAAATAAAGTGATGTCAGATTCTAGATTTCCCTGAAATCAGAAGGGAGCCCTGAGATTATAGTTCGTGATTTTTCTTCCTCTCCCCCTAACCATAATGGATAGGATGCAACAGGTGCATAAGCAAGATGCAACTTTGGTCATGTTGAATCTTCCCCTACTGTCCTTGGCCTGACATAAAAGGTCTCTTCGAACGTCCGGAGGCTGGTCCGGCCCGGAAATTACATAAGCACGGTTCCTCATGCCCTTGCGGGGTTTGGCGACCCAAAAATCTTGATCCATTCCATGTTGGTTGTGGGATCCGTCTTCTTCCATTTGATTTTCCGAACCAATATGAAGATAATCCTGCAAAAAGCCAATGACAAGAGTGTAAGATTAGATGGCGTCATTAATCCATTTAATATCATATGAAATCTGCCTGATAACTGCCTCAGGGTGAATGATTTCATTATTAAAGATAAGCGTATTCCTTCCTTTCCACATCCTCCATAGAAGAATGTAGATTCTCCAGTCATTCGGGTTATGAGGCATGAAGAATTCTATGGAGCTCATAGAACAGAGGTTATAGCCCAGGAAATCTGAAGCTAACTCCAAGACCCATTCAGACCAAATACATTCCCTGAACAGGTGGTTCTCGTCTTCTCTTTGTCCCAAGCATCTTGGACATACATCAGAGTCTGCCATCTGCATTCTATATCTCTTGTGATTTGTGGCTAGAGCTTTGTGCCATAGCTGCCACATAAAAGACTTTATCTTAGGGTAGATCGGGCTAGACCACATAAACTTCAAATTCCTCCTACATCTATCTCTATCTGTTCCCCATTTCTCCTGGATGGTCATTGAATTCTCCCTCATGAGAAACCTATAGGCCATCTTTACTGTTAGGGTGGTTCTGCCATGACTATTCCAGTTATCATCCTCCTTTCTCCACTGGCCCTGTAACAGAGTATTGCAGATGTTGTTGTAGAGATTTTTACAGTTTTCTCCCTCCTCTGCCAGGACTGAGTTTTCAAATGGTATGATCCCATCTTCATTGTACATATCCCTGATTAGGTTTACTCCTTTGTTTCTCCAAAGCTTTGCACGATCACGGAAAATGACATGCTAAACATAAAAGGGGATCGTTAGTTAAAATGGCAGGGTTCCAGAAAATAGATTGATCCATGGATAAGCCTTTATCCCAGTTAAATAAACCCTTCGTCATATTCCAAGCTTTAATCCATTTCTTGATTAAAGCTGGGACGGACTTTAATTACATAAATGGGAAGTAAATGGCATAAGGAAGAACAATTTTGACCTGCCTCCAACCAAAGGACCAACACTTGCTTAAATAGTGCCTGATGATGATGGATACCGGATGCGTGATCAAATTATGGGCTGCCTTGAAAAAGTATTTAGCTGCCAGGGCCATCCCCTGCTTTTCAATGTTTATTACCACCAATCCACCATCCTTTTTCTTTTTGCGGCGATTCGCCGCCATAGCCACCGGAGTCCAGCACCTTCTGTTTTGGCCACAAGAGATGTACCTGCCAATTATACTTTGCAATTTGTTAGAAACCTTTTTTGGGGCAAGGATAACCGAGGACTGGTAAACATGTGATGAGGAAATGACGAGATTAGCTATAATTGCCCTTCCCCGCTTTGAGATATACTTGAATTTAGGTTATCCACCTTTTTTGAAATTTTTCTATAATATCAGCCCAAATATCGGAAGGGCTACTTTTTTAAAGCATAGGGTATTCCCAGAATTTTTGAGGGAGACGTAGGGGAGATATACTTACAGCCCAAAATGTCTGCCGTGTGCTCCCCCTTTACCTGATCCTTAGCCAAGACCTTTGATTTGATAGGGTTGATCCTGCAGCCTGAAACATCTCCAAAGGCTTCCAGAATTATCTGGGTATTGGTAATGGACTGAAGATCCATAGATAACATAATAAAAGTGTCGTCTGCAAAGTGACCATTCAGGAATTGGTCAACTCCTTCATGGTTTTCTGGAAGATTTAGCCCTTGAATTAGATTGGAGTTCTTGGCCTCCTCCAATTTGCAATGGAGGGCCTCCATAATGATTAGGAAAAGGAAGGGGGCCAGGGGGCACCCTTGTTTTACCCCCCTTTTCAAAGGAAAAAAGGGACTGCAGTCACCATTGATCAGAACAGAGGATCTTGAGTTGTTGAGAATAGCTTTAAAGATCTGAGTCACCTCTTCAGAAAAACCCATAGCCCTGCAGCATTTACCGAGGAAGCTCCAGCTGACTGTGTCGAATGCCTTTGTTATATCCAACTTTAGTAGGGCTATATCCTGCTTGGAATCCTTAGCCCAGTTGAGGCCAAGAATAGCTGTCACAACATTATCCAGAATGAATCTGTCCTTGAGATATGCAGCTTGAGAGGAACTTATAATTTTATCAAGGATAGGCTTGAGCCTTCTTGCAATCGTCCCTGAAATTAACTTGTAAACCACATTTGATAGGGAAATAGGCCTATAATCTGAGAACGATGCTGGCATGTCCACCTTAGGAATCAATGCTATCAAACTAGTATTTATCCTGGCATCCAGACATTTCTTTTCCCTGAACTCGTTAGCCATATTTGTTATGCTATCCCCAAGTAAAGGCCAAGCCTTGAGGAAGAATTCCACTGGTAGACCATCGGGTCCGGGAGTTTTCCCCTTATCCATTTCTCTGGCAGTTTGGAGAATCTCATTATTTGTGAAAGACCTATGGATAGTGAGATTATCCTCCACTGTCACTCTAGGCTGAATATTAATGAAACCATCCATCCTATTATGCAGACAATCAGCCTTGGTTCCCATAATGTTGGTGAAGTGCTCAGTGGCTGCCTGCTTAATTAGATCTTCCTCTACAATCACCTCATCCCCAACCTTTATATCAAAGATGTGATTTCTTTTTATTCTCCCTTTGGCTTTGGCAAAGAAGAACTTCGAACTGCACCTCTCATCATCCTTGATTTCCCTTATTTTGGCCTTAAGCCTCCAACCTTGTGCAATTTTGATCTCCTCTCTCTCGATGTCCGCTTTTAATCTTTGTCCTTGGTCCTCTCGAGCGATGAGAGAGATTCTCTCGTTAGTAAGCGTGGCTATTTTACATTGATGCACACTCTTCCCCCATTCTTTTAGCCAATTTTTTATGGCTTTGGAAACCACTATCCACCAAAACATCCAACCCGAGTTACCCTCAGGCTTGGGAAATCTGGAAATAACCTGCTCCAACCTGTCTAAAAAATCTTCCTGATCCAGCAAGTTAGTATTCAATTTGAAATAAGTTTTCTTTTTCCTAATAACAGTCCTATCCGAGATAATTAACTGCTGGGGGTAGTGATCAGAGAGAGTATAACCCTCCAAATTAACAACTCTATTGCTAAAATTCCAGAGATTCTCAGATAAATAAAACCTGTCATGAAGACAAAGGGTGGGATCACTTCTCTTGTCCGTCCAACTATATGAATTGGGCTTAGTTCTTGCCAATGTTAGATTATGATTTGTTGATAAGATTACCCCAAGCTTTCTTCTCTTGAGCTCCTAAAGGCACGTAATTCTTATTTTTCATAAAATCATTAGTAACCATGTTGAGGTCTCCCCAAGAATACACTCATCAAATTCGATGTTATCTAGATCGTTCTTAACTCGTTTCGGATACCTATCCTATCACCGGGATTATTAAAGGCATAAATATTAACTAAGGCAATTACGATTCCAAGAAGGGTACATAATAAAATCTGCCACCTTCCTTCTCTACCATTAACCATATACTTATCCAGAAAAATTTAAATTATCCTTCAAGCTATAGCTATCCCTGCAGAGGAATCATTAGCGAGAATAGACCATAAATCATAACCGGGGAGGAAGGGTCCTTCCAATCATTACCTGTGATTGGAGTCGTGAATTTTGTGTTCTTGAAAGAAAATAATATCCGGAGAAGAGTGGATAAGCAAACCTTTAATCTGTCCCTTTTGCCACCATTATTGATGCCACGGAGATTCCGGGTAACACGATTAATTCTCCTATCCATTAATATTTATACCTTCCTACCACTTGTCCGGCTTGGATAGTGGATTTTCGAAGGGGGTGGCCTGCTGGGCCTTGATAAAATTTCTTTTTTGCCTTCCTTTCCTTTTATCCACAATCTTCCATCCTTGCTCCTCGGTCTCAATCAGGTTCTCAATATTCGATCAAACTTAGTGTCCTCCCACACTTTTTGGGATATCGGGATTTTGGAATAGACAAGAAGATGTCCCCCGTGTCAATTTTAAGAGAAAGGTTAACATTTTTCGATCGTAACCACCATATTCTCATCAATTTTCAATCTCATTTGATGGGGTTGATACTTTAGAAAGTTGGGATCGGTGCGGATCTTTAATGTCTCCCTTGACCTTCAATTCTTCGATGTAGAGCCATTATCCATCTCCATCTCTTTATTGCTCTTTTTGGGAACCCAGTGCGCTTGATTTCCTCCCGAAATGTAGGGCTCTTACCCTTGAGGTCCCGATTCTGGGGGTTTTGGAATCTGAGGATCCTAAGGTCAATAAACTTGGCTGCACCGATCACGGTCTTGAGGGTATTATTCCAACTGGAGTTTATGGGTTTAGAGATGCACGGCCGGAGGGAAAATTTGTTTGAGGAATATTGATCTCAAGAACTTCCCAAGATTTCTGGAAATGGTGGCGGATGAGATTTAGTCCGAGCCGGAGGGAGGTTGGGAAGGTGATCCAAGTGGAGGTGCTTATACCCTCCTCTTTCCACAGGATGAAATCTGCCCATCCATCTCATAATGTAAAAGGGAGAGTTAGAGATGAAGTCATGTTTCTTTCTAAGAATAGAGTGGACACTCTGCTCATCCCCAAAAACAATCGATAGGTTTTATTATCCATTTTAAGAATAGACAAAATGGGAACATCTTGGCTTTTAGTGATCCGAGTTTAACATCACCCGGCAGGGACACCTAAGCGGGGAAATGGATAAAAAAGCTTTTCGGTGAAATTGTCGATGTGAGAGGAATCATGCACCTCAAGAAGATCAATGAAATCCCCATGTCACTATCGGCCTTACTACAACCCGAAACTTCGGGGAAATTTAGAGTCTCATTCTTCATTAGAACATTCTTATAAGACAAATGAGAGTTCAAACCTTTAAACTTTGTCCCCTTTACCCATCATCGGAATGGCGTTGCTGATCTTGTCCTCTCCGATCTTTGTTTTGGGGATGTTGAGCCCCGACATCTTGGCGTCATTACAATTTTCCGCGATCCGCGGAGTCCACCTCCACCGGATTGAAGAATCCGTTGCTATCCTTAATGGTACATTTCTTAGCATTCTTCTTGACCTCATCGGTAAACTTCGGGGATGTTGCGAAACTTTGGGGATTTCTTCAACCTTCACCCTTGATCTAAAGGCTTTTCTGTGTTTTTCGATAACATGATCCTCAGCATCCTCCCATCTCCTGATTAATCTTATGCTTGCCTTGGTGGTACCCCTCAGACTATCCCACTGGATAATAAGGTCCTTGATCTTTGCTAACATCTCGTTCATGGATGCCCTGAAAATTCCATTCTTGAGACTACAACAGTCCGTTTCCGGTTGCCCCTGCTTCACCGTTATTAGCTTGTATAGGCATGTGTCCATTTCTTGGCGTATCCCCACATATTCCAAACCCGGTCCACATCGGCCCCCGCCTTCCCAAAGAGTCATCGTCAATCTTGAACATTCTATCCTCGCATCTTTGTTATCGTCACCTCCTCTTGGATTCCCATGCACACGGCCGCGGCCTTCTGTTGGTCTTGGATGATTTGCAGCCCTATGTGGATGTCTTTGAGCAATTTCCAACCCAGATCATTCCGGCTGTCAAGCCAGAATATCTGAGTCCACTCTTCATCTTCAATCTCCTTCTGCTCCCTTGAGGCACTGGTTCCGCTATTTTTCCTCGACATCTTGCAGGCACAGGAGACGGAAAGATTTGGCAGTTACAAAGAGAAGGGGGAGGATCCGAACTTCAAACTTCTTCTGCTGTCCCAAGGAGTAACTGAAACCCCCCTTTTTTAAAAATCTTGGAAACCGTGAAAACACCGTACCCTATGAAAGGCAATCTAAAGATCCTAAAATTCTGTTCCGTCAGAGGATCCAGCTCTGGCCCAGAACCCTATGAACCTCGATCAGACCCTAATTTGCTACAAGAAACCTCCAAACTACTACGTCTATGTCCCTAATATGCTGTGCCGGTTGCAGGTCGAAGAAGGAAGCCCAATGAAATATCGGTTCCACACCAAATTCAGTCGGGGCACTCATAGTGAATAGATTTCTCTCAAATCTGCCTCCAAGATATGGCTGTGAATTGTGAATAGCAACCCTGAGAGATCCCGGCCTGTCGAAACACAAGATGCACAGATAGAAGAAGTTGAATCCAATCCTACAAAAACCAATTCTAGAGTTCGTTTCAAAGGCTACTCTAATCAAATTTTCCACTAGGTTAATGGATTGCTCGAATTCTTCAGAGACATGAGTAATCCCCAAGCCCTGGAGAACAGCTTCAAGCAAAGCCTCATCCATTGGGTTGGGGAACTCCTCTCCAAGTTCGGGCGGTGGCGCGTCTTGAGCGCCTAACGTTCATTTTCCAACACTGCGAAAAGACAACATATTAAAAAGAATGCAAGCATGCTTGCATTCTTTTTAATATGTTGTCTTTTCGCAGTGTGAAGGAAAAAGAGGTTGTATGCATGTTCCTTCTGAAAACCTCGAACGTGGATCAAATGTATTCTCAATTGAACAAGTTCATGGCAGAGAAGAACAAAGCAAGGCAGCGAACGTTCATAGGTACTAGGAGAACTACACAAGCACAGAAGTTGGACTTAGTGGTAGAGTACTTGTTGAGCAAAAACTCTCAGTTAACTGCTAGGAAACAGCCTGGACAAGCAGAATTTTGTGTATCAGATTTGTTTCTTGAAATCTGATCAGTTGTTACTGCTGTTTTTGAAAATAATGAGAAATCTTATCAATTTGTTACTGGTTAACTCTTCTCAATTTGTTGCTTATCAACGTATTTTTGAAATGGGTATTATCTTACAAATGTATAACAGGGCATTTTCTTATGAATGACAATAGGGTATTATCTCACGAATGATAACAGGGTATGTTATTTGGAGAACAGGGTATGTTATTTGAAACATGGTATGTTATTTGGAATGGGGTATTATTTGTAACAGGGTATTATTTGGGTATGATCTGAAATAGGGCATACCCTGAACAGGGTATTATCTCTTACGAATGATAATAGGGTATGAATTCACATTCTTTGAATGGGGGATTGCGACACCAGTTTAATAGGGTATTAACATGCAAATGAGGAAAAGGGGGATTGTGGCCAAATACCCCGATTCCAAAAATACATTTTATCCCCTGTTGTTTGACAAAAAAAGGGGATTTCATAGGTATTTTTTGGGGGTATTTCTTATATTGGAGCACCTTTTTCGTTGTGGTACATTGCATCACAGTCTTTGCTCCATGTTGATTTACATCTCTGTAAGAGTGTATTGACAGCATGGTTTTCAGGAAAAGGATTTCAAAAAACCGCAGGTTCAAAAGCATATATTTGAGAAAAAGAATTGAAGAATCGGTTCCCTGTAGACGCTGTGAGGAGCTTTGTATATGAAGACATTATTGCTTTTACGGGCATACGTTTTTAAGCATTCCTTCTTTTGCTTTTAACCTTTTTTCGGTAAGACGTTAAACTGCCATACCCAAGGTCACGGGTTCAACGCCTCGTTGTGAAAGTGGCCATGCAATGTAAAGTTGGTGGGGGAAGGACCCACTTCAGCAATGTAAAGTGGTGGGGGCAGGACCCATCTGGGTGTAAAGTGTCACATGTCCGATAGGACGCTGCCTTGTGGCGTGACGTTAAAATCTCCTCTTCTTCTTCTAAGAAAACTAAGATTATCTTGGTCTTATATTCTTCTTCGATGTGGTAGGCTATTTTCTCCACATGTTTTAAACTTCTAAGAAACGAAATAGGGAGGAATGACATGGAAAAATAGCCACACCTTTTAGGTTGAATGTTCACACCCATTCTGGGATATTGGCTCTGCAATTTCTCGAAAGTCTAATATGAATTCTCACTGGCTTATCCAAACAATGCAACATATCCACCCAAATGGCATTGATACAAAGAAGTGTCATGCATATGGTGGTCTTAACAAATGCAACAATAATTCCATGAACACATGAAAAATGTTTTTTTTTTTTTTTTTTTTTGAGGGATAAAAAAGATTTTATTTACTTAGAGAGAATGATACAAAGCCACATGGCAGAGGTGCACCCATCCACGAATATGAGATGGGGGTAGCTACGTAGCTCCAGCTTGTACTATTCTCTTTCCCGACCTAGACCAGATTAAAATAGGTGCCCCATATTTCTTCCTTTATCTCTTCTTCACATTTAAAAACTAGCCTAAATTTTTTAAGTCTTTCAAGTACCAAGTGAAGTAGCTGAGTTGATGATATGAATACCTCCTGATTCTCAGCAAAGACTCGGGCATTCCTCCTTTTCCATATTGACCCGATCGTCCGGGCCACGGCTATGTGAAAAGAAATCTTCTTCTTGGGACACCATTCGGAGGGAGAATTCCTTGCAAAGCAATTCTTTGGTTCCTAAGGGGTATTCGAACCTATCCGGACTCCGGATCCCACATTCCACGCATACAATGTTCTATGGATTCCTCTTCCTCTTCACACATAGGGCAAAGTGGGCTCACGTTATTGTCCCATTTGGAGACTAGATGATTGACCCTTGGGACCCTATGGATCACTTGCCAAAGAAAGGCGTTGATTCGTGGAGGGAGGAATTTCAGCCAAGCGTTTCTCCAGATGTTTTTAAGGATGTCCTCCGTGGTCACTAGCTCCCACTTGGGAGATACTGGAAGAAATCCCTTAGTCTTCAAACTACTGTAGCATGACTTCACAAACTTGTTTGGTTGTATCGAAGGATGTACGACCCATGGACTTTGATCTCCTCTATTTATTGTGTTTGGGAGTACGGAAGCCACGCATTCCCAAATTATCTTGTCTGCCTCCTTTAAGCCAAAACAGGCTTGAAATGCTTCCCAACTGGCCAGGTGCTCTCCCATATACCACTGAGCACAAGAATGTATACCACAGTTTTTCCATCTCTTCACAATCCTCGCGTCAGCCACTATACCTAATGGGCCTTGTTTATTGTGCAATTCCACTGGTACCCACTTTAAATTTGCTGATATCAAGCGTGAATAGTTTCTTTATAGCATTCCAAGCCGAAATAAGACCCTTCAGGAAGGGGGAGGCTTCTTTACATGGCTTGAGATAAAAAAAGAGAGACCATGGAAGCGAGACCTTGACGGAGGGCTTACTATGCTTACAAGAATATAATAGAGCTTGGTTGATGAGGTGCAAACCTGGAGACTTCACCTTTTCCTGAAGAATCATCCATATGAATTTGGCTATTAATACTTTGCTCTGTAAGACTATGTCAAACATACCAATTCCCCCTTCTGTTTTGTCCCTCTTGCACTTCCACCAAGCAATTTTGATCGTTGCACCTTCTTCATTACCTCCCCAGACGAAGTTTCGAATCAGCCCTTCTAACTCCTGCACCTTCTCCCTCGGAGCAAGTAGAATTGATGATATGTATACATAAGTATTACTTAGCACATGTTTTGCCACAGTAATCCTCCCTGCAAGGGATAACTTTGCTACCTTCCACCAATTTAGGTGTTTATGTCATTATCGCTGATGAGTGCTCTAGGCGATTCCCGGGCGTTGGATCTGGAAATATTTTCAGGCATATGCCCTCTGGGGCCATCCTAGCCCTACACCTCAGCGTGAGATGGGGTCAAACGCTGAGGTGGCTCTATTTTCAAGGAGCTTTGACAACCATTGTCATACAACCCAATATCAGGTTGACCCCAAAATAGAATGCAGCTATTCTAATGCCCACGCCATAGATGGATGGAGCAAGCTGTGCCACACGCTAGAAGGCATAAAAAGTTCATGTCTCACAATAAAAAACTCAGTGATCCGTTTGAAGCCTGCGCCTTCAAGCCTCCATTGCCACTGTTGCAAGCCTTACAGAAACTTCGAGGCCCTCATTGCCACTGCCATCAGCCGAGATGCCCAAGCCAGGGGCCGCCATCCGCAAGCACAACAAGGAAGAAACAGTAGGGGATTTGAACCCCCTGCGCATTCTTGCGCTCAAACAACCCACCCGCCCTTAAAGGGCAGGGCCTAATCCCATGCAAATGTTAATGCAGATTTTAAGTTTACCAGTCTCTTGCTGGATTTGAAGAAAAGCACTCACAAATGAACAAAAAACCTTTACCTTCAAGCTATGGCGATGTAGGTCTGGAATAAAGAAGCGCAAACTACATGCACGCTTCCTCGCTCCTCGCTTGATTAACTCGCGCATCACATCTTCCAAATCCGGCCAGGAAAACCTTCTACTTTCGGGCTCCTGCATCAGGCCCACGAAATGCAACCTAATGAAGAAAACCCTAATTATCTTCTAAAACCGAGCTGTATCAAGCCATGGTCGGCCACGCTCGAGCCCCGAAAATGCCGCCCATGAATACAAGAAAACCAAAGATGCCTTTTTGCCCTATTCCCATACCAAAATTCATACAATACACCCCATTAACCTTCCAAACCTTATGTACTAAAAATACGGTTTCATGAACTAACAAAGCATATGTCACAAGGTAACTTTTGAAAGTTTGAAAAGAAAAGAGGCTAGGGCGGCACTTTTCTAGTCTACATATAAAAAATTCGTAAAATTATGAAGAACAAATCACATTACTCCGCCAGCAAAGGTAGTGTGAGCTTCAAGCCTCCAATGGGCATTTTTGTTCAACACCTTTGCGTTTTTACGTGAAAGAAGGTTATGAATGGCACCGTTCAAGATTATTCAATTCAAGGTTTACAGATCCCTCTTTGCTGATTAAATTGATGATGGGTTCACATAGACGAAGTGCAAAGGGCCAGATCCCTCTTTGCTGATTAAATTGATGATGGGTTCACATAGACGAAGTGCAAAGGGCCAGCTTAAAAGCTGAACCTCTTTAGCTGTGCTGGCTCCCTCAGTGCAAAGACTTGTCTTTTCCAGCCATGAGTCCTGACGTAGTAAGTCAGAAAGAACTGACTTCTAATGCAATTGCTTTGCAATTGTTTGATGTACATTCCAATATGAACCCAACCAACTAAAATATTGAAATAAAAGAAACAAATTTCCAGAAAAAATGTTTTTCAGGCTATTTATTATCCTTTTAGACTACAAAAAAATTGAATCCTGCATAGTCCACTTCTTTTGACATTGTATCCTTTTCTAATCAACTCTGGAAGGCTCACCAACAGCTTCTTCCATTCTTGCATACCATGGGCCAATTTTTGAGTTCGAAATCATATCCACCCCAGCTTGTAGATGCCTTATCGGTCTTAAAACTCCAAATACAGCCAGGTCTGCTAGATTTGGCTTTGATCCACCTATAAAGCATATTTCAAAATCATTTCTAAATACTTGATAATCTAAAAAAGTATAAAACAAAGTGACATGGATGAATGCATACCCATAAAACTACGATTACTGAGGGCATCCACCCACGCATTTGCTGCCTCGTAAAGCGCAGCACGTTCATCAGTAATGTTATGACGTTTCTTCAAGCGCTTCCCAATCATGTACATTGCTGTTGCTCCCACGTATTTACCCGTCAGTCTCTCGAAAGCTGTAAATTTTCCTGCAAATAGGTTTAAATAATACACCAATCAGAATTCTCACATCACCACTAATGACATAATTTATAGTATGCTAACCATTCTTGGTGATGTAATCAAATGCCTCTAGAGCCTCAGATGGAGTCCTATAAATGTTTGGCGACAACAGATGTACTAAATGCTCGTCCACCCATCTGCATATGTTCAACTTGTCTTTAGTTCAACATAGACATTTCAATTTCTAAGCCACTGGAGAAAGCATCATATCCATTATAATCAAGGACAATGGCAACACAAAATCGACATCTAAAGGCAACAAACAGATTTATGTTTTGCCACTCCTAAACGGACAAGCACGTGCTTTACTTCCAAGCTTTTGCAACAAATGAGCTCAAACTTTCTGCTAACATTAATAGACAATGATATATTTTTTCATCCAACAGGATACTGACTACTCTTCTGGTTGATAAACCATACCTCCGCCATTTTTCCTCTTCCTCCTTTGCCTCATTTGGTTTTGGTTTAGGGTTCAACTTCTCATTGAGAATAGAGATAATCGCTGCAGAAATATCAGACACATGTTTTATCATAATGGCACCAAAAAGCAACTGTTTGACAACCTATGAACCTAGAGCCTCATGTGCCATTTTACAATGGCTCCATGAAGGATTAGAAGACTAACATGAGCTCAAATTCAAGCATGAGTAGGACAAAAGGGCAGGGAGACTAGCGTGCCCGTAGAGTCATTAAGCTGATCTCCATCAACCACAAGGATTGGCACTTTTTGATACTCTGACCATTTGATCTCCTTCTTTCCAATTGGATTCACCTCAACAACATGATATGGGACATCATGGTAGTCCAGAAACGCTGGAAAGTAAAGCAAAATCAAGTTCTCAGCACAACATTTAACAGCAAAGAGCAGACCTTAAGCAAAGCAACAATTTAGGGTTACAAAATTCCGGTTGTTTTGAAGCAGTACGCACCTTTCACCTTGTTGCAAAATGGGCATGCTTCATACTGATACAGCGTTACCTCCTTAGGAATGTTCTCGGATAAAGGCCTTTCCTTAGCAGCGACAGTGCTCATTGCTGATACTGTGAAGGAGAAAGAAGCAGCTCCAGCAAAGACCCCTCTAGAACCCCAACCTCCACCAAAATTTACGACGGAACCGATTGTTGAATCTTGTGAGGAGATTCTGACGGCATCTGTGGCAGATGTGAGAGCAGGGCGAAGGAATTGAAGCTGATATTGATAGGTTCCATGGTGCTGCCTTTGTTGTAAACCACCAGAGAGTACTAATCGACTGCATAAACGCCCAAGAGCAGATCCGCTGCTCCTCATCCCTGCTTCCCTCGATTGCTAAAACCTCAGAAATGTGTCATATTGGAATTAGGGTTTGTTGGTCTCCACACCTGGCACGTGAATTGTGGCATGACGTGTTCGTCCTATATGCCACGCACTGTGTTATAGCATGCTTTAAGGGTTGGAATATCTTGGGAATATGATTGATTATCTTTTGCAATTGAAGAAAGGGGCAGGGCATACATAAGATTTTCTATGGTTTTGGCAAGTATGAGTATGCCAAAACCATACTTTGATGATGTCAGAAAATAGGGTTTGGGTTTTCCACAGTTATTGGTTTTGTTTGGGCTCTTCTGGAAGGTTTTTGTGCTAGGGAACCGCCAACTTTGAGGGGTTTCCGGCTAGAAACCGGTAGCGGCGCCGCCGCTCGCGTCTCCCAAAAAGGGGGCGGCTCCCAGCCGTAATCCACCAGTAGGTGGAAATTCCGTGCGTCACTTTTTTCATTTCTATTTTTTTGGTCCAGCTATGGCGGAGCTCCGAGCTTTGGCGATGGCGATCTCTCAAGGTCCCTTGATTTTTGACCATTTGTTTTGCTTGAATCGAAGCTCAAACAGATTATTGCTCTGATCTTGCCGTATAACGAACTTGATCTTCCCCTTTTTACCTTTTCAATCGAATTTGCTTGCGTTCTGCCCAGAAGCGGTATGGAATTTCAAAAAAAGCAAAGGTATGGTTCAGGCAAATCCAACAGAAGATGACAATCTTGATGAAAGCTTCGAGGATTGAAATAGCTGGAATGAAATTTCGATAGAAAATTTTGAGGCGAGGTCACAGTTTTGACGAATCCAAGGGACATAGCTGATTCCAGATATTTTGTGGTTGAAGGCAGTGCCACATAAACAACTGCGGGGAAATTGTTATCAGCAGCATGTGAACGCATATGTGAACGCAGCATGTGAACGGCTGCGGGGATCTGCAGATCAGCACAGGGCAGCAGTGCTTCAGCCCCCGCAAAAAAGCTTACCCATTAGGCTGGCTCTCTGGCGCCATAGCTAGACTTCTCCATAGATATCTGCTGCCATAGCTTTTGAGGAACGATTGTGTTGAGGCTTTTCCTTGCCCAAAGTTTTGCAAGTCATCTCCATTCAAATCCCATGTTGCATCCAGAAAATTTGCCCAGAGCTATTTGCGGCCTCCTCTGAATGGGTGTCTGTACTTTTTTCCTCTTTTATGTTCTTGATATTTTGCTGGCCCGTTCTAGCATGCCAATTTTTGTGTTCATATGAGAAGATGCCTGCATGTTACAACATTATTGCAGTGGGCATCTTCTATTTTCATTTGATTATCCCTTCTTCACTTCCATGCAAGGTAAGTAGTTCAGGCAAGCTTCTTGCAAGTGCAGCACAGATTTAATTTCAATTTGTCCTCTTTCTTAATTTCAGTTCATGAAAGATTTCCAGGGACGCTATGTCAGCACAGATTTTGCATCATTAAGTGAAAGTCATCTACTCTTCTACTGTTTATTCAAGCCTGTCTGCCCTCTTGCCCTTTTGTTTATGTTGTCTCAGCTCACAGGTTTGCTTGGCTATGTCATGTCTGTCATGGCAGATTTGCAATGGTTTCCTGTGCACTTCCTTTCAGGAGCTACTTGCTTGACAGTTGTGAATGTCAAGTAATGTTTGGACATATTGTGCAGCTATCTTCATGGAGGAAGCTGTATGGGTATTCATAATGTGGACTAATGGCTGCTATTCCTGTGCACTTCATGCAGATCAGACTTCAATATCTCTGTAATGGTGCAAATGTGTGCACTGTGATTCAATGTATTTGGAGGAATTGTGCACTCCATACATGTGATAGTGTGGGGCTGACCAAGAAGCTAGGGCTAATAACCTCAAGATCTCTGGTATCACAAAAATTGAAGATGAAGATAATAATAGCCACACTGGATAAATTCTTTGCGGACACCATGTATCTGCACGAACCAAATGTCATATCTGTATGTATCTACACGAACCAAATGTCATATCTGCAAAAAGACTGGGTAAACCAAGTTCTTATACTCGCCCAATCTTGGTTAAATTAAAAAAACAAGGAAGCAACAAATAGAATCCTCCATAACAGAAACACACTAAAAGGGAAAAGATTTGGCTTGATGTCGATCTAAATCCAATGCAATTGGAAATCAGGAAGAAGGAATGGGCCAGAGTCAAGGAGGCAAGGGCATCAGGCTTTGTTGCTTATTTGGACCGAGGAGGGAAAGCAATTATCACAAACAGAAAGCGGCAATAGGAAAACAGGGTCTTGAGAATAAGCTTCTGAAATGCACATGGCTTAAACCAAGCAAAGATGAATGCTAAATCTGACATATGGCAGGAGCACGACTTGGTATTTTCCACGGAGACATGGGCACATCAATTTCACCAGATACTTCCAGACATATCAGGATTTGAGTTGGTTGGGCGGGTTTGGAATGAAAAAAATGCCAGGGGCAGAGCGTGGTTTTGGTGGGATTGCTATCTTCAGCAAATCTCAATTCGCACAAGAATGCCAAGTTGTGCAGCAAGATGACAACAACCAGTATATTTGATTACAGGCCAAAACTAAAGGGAGGGATCTATACTTTGCAATTTGTTATTTTGCATCAAACAACGCCAAGATATATGACAAACAGAATTTATGCAGGGAGGACTCCTTCAGTATTCTTTGCTCAAATATCATAAAAGATCAATTAGAGGGAGAAGTATTTGTACTAAGAGATTTTAATGCTCGTACTGACCAAAAGCAATGCAAAACATATGAAGATATATCCAATATGCATTTAGATGAAGTAAAAGATGTGTTTTTCAGCAGAATATTCAAAGATATAAATATAAATAGCATATGAGAGTCTCTGTTGGAACTGGGTATTGTATGCCAATTGAAAATCATCAACGGGATAAATCTATTTCCAAGATCATGGCACTTCACATGCGTCAATCATGCAGGTGCAAGTACAGTTGATTACATCTTGGCACGAAATGTAGACTATATCCATGACTGCTTTGTAGGAGAGAAAATTGTAGAATCTAATCATACTCCCCTGCACATGGTGTTTAAGATAGACACAAAGACTGATTGGCAGCGATCACATCACATCCCCATGCTAAAAATCAACTACAAATTGAGTGGCTCGTATAAGAAGAAAATTCAAGGGTTGCTAGCAAATATCACATGGTTGGAAAGCATAAGAGTGGATTGAAATGGAATCTTGGCGCTCATCGTGCGCCTGCGGCTAGGGCGGTGGCTGAGGGGAAGTTTCACCCTTTCTCTCTCTCTTTTCCAGCACTGTTGCAGCATACAAAGACCATCTAGCTTTGATCCCAATGCTAGTAGAGTTTTGTTACCAGGATTCGATGCTTCAAGGAATGGCTAGAAATCGATTCTTGATGTTGTTTTAAAGGCGGTCTTCTATTATTCTATTGGTAAGCCTCTAACATGGCATTTTGCCCTCAAGATTCCCAGAAACTTGATAGCTTTTGTATAGATTTGATGGAGCATATTCTATGATTTCTAGCTGCCTAGATTTATGATTGTGGTTGCCAGTTTGATAATCTTTATTATGCTATTCAACGGCTTCAAGTAGTCTAAGGTGCATCTCATATCATCCAGCGCTATGCTATAAAATGGATCAAAAATCAAATCTGTCAAGTTTTACACCATGTAGTTGCATTGTTTCAAAACAATCCAAGCAAAAATGCCCTTATCATGTTGCACATAGCCCCTATCATCAAATTCTATATCACATCTCAATTTTGCAAGCAAATGCTCTATGATCTTTATTTAAGCACCATCATTTAGCATAAATGCACTCATAATTGAGTTTTTCTAAAATTTGTATGTCAAATAGAAAACCATACTAAACAATGACGCGCCTGCCATGCTCTATCCCAATGCTGTCAGATGCCTTTAAAGTGCTTCGAAAACTCACCATCTAGCCTAATGTCCATTTCCTACATATTATTGTACATTGAAAGACGCATTTTGCATCACCAATGCGGTGGCATTAATAATTGTGGAATCTTCATGAATGCATCAGACAGACATCAATGCACAACTATACCATCTGGACTAATTGGCTGGTAGGCTTGACCATAAGCTAAATATAGGGTGTATCATACTAATCCCTAAACTGGAGGAACCAAAGACGGTAAATAATTGGAGACCTATTACTTTGCTATCTCCATTTTACAAAATCATGGCAAAACGGTATGCGAAAAGGAAAAAGGGGCTGGAAGGAGGGTTTCCACAATGGTACTATACTGCTATAAGCAGAATGCCAAATAAGAAAAATCATCTAAGAAGCCGAATACATATCGCTCATCCTCTCCCAAGAATGTCGATCCAACGGTGTGGATCGATAGCAGGAGTCTTCTTCAGCCTCTCAAATTGGCATTTCTTCTTCGTCTCAGCAGTTTTCTTTCTTTTCCTCTTGAACCCACCCTCCCCTCCCACTCCCCCAAATCATGCGTACCCAATTGATCACTATGCATGCAATGATAGATTCTGTTGTTGAGAAAAAGAAGCCCCTATATGCTGTCTTTGTTGACTTCTCTAAGGTTTTTGATAAGATGAACAGAAAAAATCAATGGAAAGAATGGATGATTTAAGCATTCCTGTTGAATACAGATAAGCAGTTGGAAAGTTATATGAAAAGATATTGGTTCATTTGTCCTTTCTATATGTAAAATCTTGTAATGATTTTGTGGAGAGCAATGTGAGAGTAAATTAGGGGTATCTTTTGTCGCCTACATTATTTGGCCTTTCATAGATCAACTTGAATGCTGGATGCAAGATCATGATGGAGATGGAATGCCTATAAATGGGTATCTCTTATGGTATTTTTATATGTCGATGATGCGTATTGCTATCTCGGAGCATACAGGGGTCGCAATAATATTTGAATATGCTTTCATTATTTTGTGATGCAAAAAGCATGCAAGTTAATATGGGTAAGGCCAAAGTGATTGTGTTTGGGGCAAACAAGACTGATCATTTAAATTTCTATTATCAATGAAATTAGCTACAAGTACCTTGGGATATTAGTGGATAAGAGTCAAAATTGGAACCAAGCAGTGGAGCAAAATATAAATGGTTCAATACAGCGTAGATGTGCCAAAGCAGTGATATGGAACTTTAGCTTCAAAAGAATGCTTTATCCTATATATTATAAAACCGTGGCATCTGTCTATCTGCCCGATTGAGGGCCGAGATCGTCCCAATGTCCTTCCGCCCCGATCGGTGGCCAAGATTTTACGAATGTCCCTCTGTCCTGATCGATGACCTATTAGGATTGCACGTGGCACAATGATGCAAAGCAGCATTTCAAAAAATGAAAAGGCATGAAATTTAATAGGTAACCAAGCAAGTCTACCGTCGGGATCTGGCGAGGCATTCTCCTCATTTTCTTTAGTTAGTGCTCTGGCTGCAAGGACAATAGGAGCTACTCTGTCGTGAAACCACATTTAATGCATGCCGTTTGCATACCATAGTTTCATATTTGAGGGGGACAGATGGCTGTATAGGGAGGCGATGGCGTTGGTTGTGCTTCTAAATGTAAGTTTCTTTTTTCGGAAAACCGTTTTACTGTTTGCGATCCTTGGGGTCGTTGCTTCAGAGAAAGGGCCACAAACTGGAATGATATGTCATTGACTAAGCATGGCCCCAGACGTCCTTCGGCTAGTTATGGCAGCAAAACCTTGCATTGCAAAATTGTGTCGGCTCCATTTTAGGGTCTGTAAGCTATGAAGTCACACTACCGGGTCTGTATCCGGGTTTTGATTTCTGTCTTTCGGATGCGTGAAACAAATTGGTGATTATATCCTAAGCCTCTACATGGAGCACCAGCACGAGAAGAACAAGCTCCTTGTGTTGCCACAAACAGGTCTGATATGCCAGCAAATATACATGTTCCTTGTGATGCCACAATCAGGCCTAATACACCAGCAGATATTGCACTCAGAAATGAGCCTCCGTTGAATGCGTCCAATGCATCATGTAGATCAACAAGAACTCCTAAGCCCATAGTTCGATGGCTGGATTATATTCAACAAAGGACTTCGGCAAGTTTGGCTATGGCATCTCTTCAATAGGAGGAACTGTTGAAAGAGTATGCAGCATGGTGGCAGGAAGGCCTTGAAGAAATATGTGCATGTAATGCTTTCTCAACGGATTTGCTAGAACCACTCACCGTGCAAGAAACACTTAGTGGATCAAATGCCACTTATTGGCGACATGCAATGCAAGAGGAGATCAATGCGATGCAAGAAACTGAGACGTGGGAACTCACAACTTCCTCCAGGCTGCAAACTGGTGAGTTGCAAGTGGGTATTTCGGATCAAAACTAGGGAAAATGGTACGATGGATAGGTATAGAGCGAGATTAGTAGCTCGTGATTTTTCACAAATGCCCAGAGTAGATTTTGATGAGACCAGGGATAGGTTCTGTACGTACGAAATCTAAATTCCTGACGTATAAAGTTAAAAAATACGTATTTTTTTTGAAAAAAACGTATTTCACGTATTTTTTAGTCGCCAGCCGGAAAAAAAATTTCGCGTACGCGAAACCTTCTAAACCACGTACGCGAAAAAGCTTTCACGTACACCGTTTAAAAGGTTTCGCGTACGCGGTTTTCAAATTTCAAATTCGTAAAAAAAAAAAAAGGTTGCTACCCGCTTTATATTGTTTTTCGTAATACGCGAAAAAGTTTACAGTATCTTGCGGTTTAGAAGGTTTCGGCGTCGCTGCGAAATTCAAATTCAAATTCAGATGCGGAGGGGAATCACGCGTACACGATTTTCACCGCATTTAAACGCTGTTTTTTTTTTTTTCGTCTGCTTTTTTTTGCTTTTTTGCGTTCGTGCGAATTAGATGTTTTCGTGTACGCGAAAATCTTCCGACGTCGGAATTTTTTTGCCGTATTTTTTACGTTTTATACGGCAAATATGTGCCGTATCATACAATTCATATGCATTCTGTATAAAACGTACAGTGTATTGAACCTATCCCTGGATGAGACCTTTTCCCCCGTGGCCAAGATGACATCGATTCGAGTTGTCCTTGCACTAGCAGCGCAAGAAGATTTTGAGATTCAACAAATGGATGTGAAAACAACCTTCCTAAATGGAGATCCAGAGGAGGAGATTTTCATGCAGCAGCTGCCAGAATTTGAGGAAAAAGGCAAAGAAGATCTGGTCTGCAGGTTGAAACGAGCTTTGTACGGTTTAAAACAAAGTCCCGCGGGCATGGTATAAGAAAATTGATCAGTTCTTTAAAGCTATCAGCTTCAAGAGATGTGTTGTGGAATAGAATGTGTATGTTAAGCTTGCAGGTTCAGATCTCATAATCGTGATTGTATACATGGATGATCTCATCTTAGTAGGCAATAGCAAGAGAGCAATTTCTGAAATCAAGCAACGGTTGGCATTGACATTCAAGATGACAGATTTTGAGGATATCAAAACATGTCTTGGTCTACAAATAATCAGAAATTGCGTCAAGAAGGAACTCTTAATCCATCAAGAGAAGGCAATTCACAAACTGATTTACCGATTTGGGATGCAACATGCTACTCCTAAAGGCACTCCTGTAGCCATGAATGAGAAATTGACAAAAAGAATGGGTCCAAGGACTCCACAGGAGCAATCAGTCATGCAGGACATTCCATACCGCAATGCAGTAGATTGCTTAATGCACATCATGGTCAGTAGCAGGCCAGACATAGCGGCAACAATGGGCATAGTTAGCAGGTTTATGCAAAACCCAGGCAAACCACATTAGTGCGCAGTAAAACGAATCATATGCTATTTAGTAGGCATGCAACGGATGGGAATTCTCTATGGTCCAGATTCAAATGCCCCTAGTGTTCAGCTCGTGGATTTTGTAGATTCTGATTGGGCAGGAGATCCAGATAGTAGAAGATCCACATCCAGGTTCTCGGTAATGCTTCATGGTGGAGCTGTCGCTTGGACCAGCTGCAAACAAACTAGCGTGGCTCTATCATCCTGTGAAGCTGAGTACATGGCGACAAGTGCAGTGGTTAGGGAGATTGTGTGGCTCCGACAATTCATGAAAGAGCTCACTTATGAGCAAGTAGCACCTACTGTAATCTACAACGATAATCACAGCAGCATAGCACTCACAGAAAATTAAACGCATAGGCATTCACCATCACTATACAAGAGAAAAGGTCCAAGATCTCACAATCACAATGGAGTACCTGCCTACAGTGGAGTACCTGCCTACAGCTGAGATGCCAGATATCCTCACTAAGACTCTGTGTAAAGAACAATTTTGGCATCATCGACAGACATTGGGACTCAGCTCATCCCTCTAATGGCTACCTTCATAATTGTTGTCTGTTAGTTGTATATTTTCTTTATTATGTTTTTCTATCCATTCTCATGTAGTCTGATTTATGAGCAGAACGGGGGTGTGTTAGTGGCACTTCTGCTCATCAACTCAACAGCTAGCACACGTGGCTAAGGCTGATTGTACATGCATTCTATAAATACAAGAACCTCAGGTGACGGGGTAGGTTGTTGTTTGTTTATCCCTCGAATTGTATTACAGGTTTTGCCCTCGTGGGAAACGGCCCTCATATGCCACATCTGGCAGCGCCCCTAACTTTTTACTAAAGACCCTCCCCACAGATTTCGCTACTGGAAGTCTCAGTTACCGTCCACTGCGACGAAGTCAGCACTTACCTCTGTGGCAGCAAATGCCATAAGAAATAACTATGATAGCCAGATGTATGGATTTGACTACGATGAAGGTCGTTCTTCCACAATATAATCTACTACTTACATTGGTCTGATTCATCTGTCAAGTCCAGAGATTGGCCTGATTCATGTTTCAAGTCCAGTGAGCGGTAATTGTTGCTGCTGCAAAAAGACGGGAGGAATCCACTGCGGCTATTTATATCATCCACACCCGCTCCCGAAGCAAAATCCGACCTCCGTTACTGCAATCACAGTAAAGAAGATAAATTTGGAATCACAGAAAAGAAGATAATTGGCCATCTTCAACTTCCCGGCATCATCAATTGACGCCAGTGGAATCTCAAATTATCTTCTAGTGAAATGTGACATAGTGGCATTGAATGATTCTACTTCCTGCTCCACGATTCTACTTCCTTCTCCATCATTTGATTTCGATCTACTTCCATGCAAATTGGTAATAATAACACATTGGTTTGGTAGCTTAGATGTGCCAGTGATATGATATCAATGTTAATGGAATGGAACCAGATGATGCCTCTTCTGGCCTACAAACGGATGTGAGCTGGGGCTGTTTCTTTGGCCAAAACAGACATGCTCAGAATATATCCACAATCTGACCCGAGCAATTGCCTAGAGAGGGAATTTATCACAATTTTTGCCATAACCTTTGAAGTTTTGGAATCCTTACTCCAGCAAATCACTTGGCATCATGAAGAACATGCCACTATGTCACACTTCACTAGATAATTTGAGAATTACTTATCGAATCAATGTGTAGGACTTGGGATATTCATTACAAGAATATCTTGTCCCTATCCTCCTTGTTACCTCTCGTATCTCATCTTTAATATCAAGCCTTCAATGTCTGGCGATCCTCCTGAAGGATATTCCATTGTTTCATGCTCCCAATCATTCTTCTCCAATTCATTCTTCTCCAATTTCCATCTCTAACATGTCGACTGCAGCATAAATGTTTGCTAACTGCACATAATCTCCTGATCTATTAGACCTTATCTTATATACATTTTGTGCAAGAAATGCACCCTTCTTCAGATTGCCATGTACCCGATAACCAGAAAGTAAAGCATTGTATGTGATCAGGTCAGCATCTATTACCATTTTGTCTGTAAAGTCCTCTGCCTCATCCACCCAACCCATTCGACCAAGAAGATCAATCATGCAGCCATAG
Source organism: Isoetes taiwanensis (assembly GCA_021234155.1). NCBI lineage: Eukaryota > Viridiplantae > Streptophyta > Lycopodiopsida > Isoetales > Isoetaceae > Isoetes > Isoetes taiwanensis. The sequence continues at coordinate 4,747,238 of JAJEKV010000057.1, read as the reverse complement.
TGTTCCAGCATCCTTGTAATACTATTCTCTGCTCCCATGGAAATAAAATAGTAACAGCCATTGTCCACCATGCCTACATGGCTGCAGGCTGAGAGAATGCTGGCAAAGCTAAATTCATCAGGATAAACATATTCTAATTGCATTTGTTTAAATACCTGAATTGCTTCATTGCATTGGCCATGCAAGGCATAGCAAGCAATCATTGCATTCCAGGATATAAGGTCACGGCGAGGCATCATTTCAAATATCCTGCAGGACGCTTCCAGGTTCCCACACTTTCCATACATATTGAGAAGAGCATTATCAAGTGCAACATCTAATTCAGCTTCTAATCTTATGATGTGGGCATGTATGAGTCTGCCTTCCACAAGAATAGCAATGCTTCCACATGCATTTAAAACAGTACTAAAAGTGATAAAATTTGGCTGGAACCCATCACATTGCATTCGATGGAAGATATCCACGGCTTCCTTGCAGTATTCATGCTGTACATGTGCTGCAACCAATGCATTCCAGGATATCACATTCTGCTTAAAAATCACAGTAAAAGCTTGCCTTGCATCTTCCAAGCTTCCACATTTTCCGTACATATGCACCAAGGCTGTCCCTACAACAACATTTGCTTCTAGTTGTCCTCCAGCAACATAAGCATGTACAAGCTTGCCCTTTGCCAGTTTTGTTAAACTTGAACATGCACTTAACGTTGTACTGAAGGTGACTTCACTTGGTTGTATGCCATCTTGTTGCATTCGTTGGAAAAGCTCTAGAGCCTGATGGAATTGTTCGTGCTGCAAATAGGTTCGAATCATGGCATTCCAAGCCACCACATCTTGATAGTTTGTCGACTGAAATATTCCTTGTGCAATATCTAAGCTTGAACATTTGCCATACATGTTAACAAGTGCGCTTCCCACAATAGCATCTGAACCAAACCCAAACTTTATGCTGTGTGCGTGAATTAGTTTGCCCTCTGCAAGGGCTTCCAGATTGCCAAATGCGTTAAGAATACTTATATAAGTTATCCTATTTGGTTCCATATCTTCTTGTTGCATTTCTTGTAAGAGAGTGAGAGCCTTGTTAGTATTTCCATGGAGAGCATATGCCATAATAATGGTGGTCCATGAAACCACATCCCAGCAATTCATTTTCTCAAATACCATGGCTGCTTCCCCCAAGCTGCCACAGTTATTGTACATGTTCAGAAGGGCATTTCCCACAATCTTTTCTGAGTAAAATGCACTTTGAATTACATGTGCATGAACTATTTTTCCATCGACCACGCGAGAACATGACTTCAGAACAGTTATAAAGGCAACCTGGTCAGGCTTGTGACCTTCTTCCTGCATTTGCAGGAACAACTGTAGGACTTCCTTATCAAGTCCATACTGCACAAATGTTGAAATCATTGTAGTCCATGTAAATACATTACGTCCAGGCATCTGATCAAACACAGCGCATGCATCCTCCAACTTCCAAAGTTTTCGGTACATGTCAATAAGTAGATTATGCAAAAAAATTCTACAATTTTGTAAACCATATTTGATAATGTAGGCATGAATGCGCTTCCCTTGCAAAAGAGCGTCTGAATTTCCAGAATCTCGTACGAGCAAAGCATAAGCGTTACTGTCGACTTGTATCTTATGCTCATATAAATAATCAACCGCATTTACCAATTGACCTTGAGAAATTAGTGCAATCAATTTTGTATCAGTACTTACATTTTGGTATGATCTTATATTACCTTGAGCACACCTCACAGGACTTCTTTTTCCAAATCCAGCCTGAAATTGATAAATCGAAGAACAAGCGCTTTCTTTGATTCTCTCCCCCAAGAAGCCGTCGTTGTTGAATGAAACAAAGGCTGTCACTTGTAGCTGAATCATTTGTGCGCTCAGTCATGGACTGGCTAATAGGAAGCATCATAAACGGTACTTACTATGTTAAGCTAATCTCAGCACAGCAGAGCTGGATTAACTTGTCGCTTCATCCTTCCCAGGCTAATCGGATTCTAATTTCAGAACATACTGGAATCAAAAGGAAGGAGCTCTTTCTAATTTCAGAACATACTGGAATCAAAAGGAAGGAGCTCTTACCAGGACATTGACGCCCCGTCCATGTTCGTTCGCTGTGAACTTCTAAAATACTAGTAATGTGCCCAGCATTGCGGGGCATAAATTAGGAATTTGTGCGGACAAAAACCTATTCATTCTACCATTTTTTCATTCTCTTTTTTTTTTTCTTTTTTAAATCCCCTTGTCCCTCCCTTTACCTTCCCTTTCCCCTTTCCCTTTTTCCCTTTCTCTTTTTTTCTGATGGGCCATTTTCCTTTCTTTTTTATCTTTCCCTAGCTCTTTTTATTTTTCCCTTTGTTTTTTCCCTTCTTTTTCCTATTCCTATTCTTTTTCTCTTTCCCGTTTTCCATGCATTTTTTTTCGTTCTTTTTTCTCACCTTTTTATGTGCCCTTTTTCTTCCTTTCCCCACCCTCTTCCTCTTGATCATGTGCCCTTATTTCCATCTCTTTTCCTGTTTCTCTCTCCCCTTTTCTTCGTGCCATTTTTCAATTTTACATTCCCTTTTCTGCTTCCCTTGTCCTTTCAACTTTACATTCCATTTTCATCCTTTCCCCACCCTTTTGCTTTTCCTCGTGCCCTTTTTCCCTTTCCTTTCCCTTCCCGCTTCCTTTTCATTTTCCCTTTCCCTTTCCCTTTTGCTTTCCCTTTCCCTTTTCATATGCCACTTTCTATTCCCTTTTCTCAACTTTTTTTTATGTGCCTCTTTGCCTTCTTTCCCCATCCTCCTCCCCCTTTTTGCCTTTCCAATTTCTCATTTCCTGTTTTTCTTGTTACTTTTCCCTTTCCCATGCTCTTTTTCCCTTTCTTTTTCCCCTTTACTCACCCTTTTCTTCCTCCCTTTTGACCCATGCCCTTTTCCCCTTCCTCCTTTTGTGTTCCATCTTTTTTTCCTTCCCTCACCCTTTTCTAGATGCTCTTTTTTTAGTCTTCCCTTTTCCTCTTTTCTTCACCCTTTCTCTCTTCCCGTTTTTCCACGCCCTTTCCCTTTTTTCACCTTTTTCCTCGTGGCCCTTTTCTCAAATTCTCTTTTGCCCCTTTCCTCCCTCTCTTTTTCTTTTTTTTTCTTTCCATTTCACTTTTCCCATGCTTTGTTTGTCCCTTCTTCCCACCTTTTCTTATTTTCCCTTAACTTTTTCTTCTTTTCCCACCTTACTTTCTTACCCTTTTCCCAAGCCCATTTACCTCTCCTTTTTAATCTCCCCCCTTTCTATTTCCTTTTCCTTTCCTTTTCCCATCTTTCCTTTTTCATCCTTTCTAATTCCTTTTTCGTCCTTTCTAGTTTTTTTTTTTCCTTTACTTCTTTTCACTTCATTTCTTTTTCACTTTTACCCTTTTTACCTTTTTCCTTCTTTCCTTCTTTTTTTCCTTTTCCCTCTTTCCTTTTCTTTTTTTCCTTTTCCATTTTTTTTTATTGTTTTTGTTTACCTTTATCTTTATTTCCCTTTCCTTTTTCCCTCCCCTTTTCCTTTTTCCTTTTCCCCTAGCTTTCCCTTTTGACTATCGGATTGAGTGAATTTTGGCCATCGGTCATTTTATCTTCCCTTTTTCCCTTTTCTTCTTCTCTTTTTGTTTTCCCCTTCCTTACCCTTTTTTGTTCCTTTTCCTTATTCCCCTTTTTTGTTTTCTATTTTTCCTTTTCCATTTTTTATTTTTTCATTCTTATTTCTCCTTTTCCCTTTTCCCTTTTCCTTTTTTCCTTTTGTCCTCTCTCTCTCACTTTTCCTTTTCCTTCTCTCCTTTTCCCTTTCCCTTTTCCTTTTTCCCTTTTCCCTTTCATCGTTCGACTGTCGGATTGAGTGAATCATATTGGAGCCATGGTCAAGATGAAACTTTAGTTGAAGACACGCACACATCATCTCCGTTGGTCAATCAAATCCTTGATCGTCCGATCTAGGGCTCCATTGAAGACACACGCTATAACATTATAATATAAGATGCTACTATCTCGAAGGGAAGCCAGGAGAAATCTTTTCCATGGTTTTTTTGGGTTTTTTTATTGTTATCTTCTTATCGTGATACGAAGATAAATTCAATTCTCAAAACCAGCAAGCAAAGGAGAAAGCCCCATCTGGGTGTCTCCACTAAAACAACACAATGTACAATATGCTGTGTACAATATGCTAATATGCTGATTAGTGAAACCATTATGGCCGGGAATAAAAAACCTCGCCCTTTCGGGTCTTCGAGGAAAAACCCTGACAATAATAGGATCACTAACCAATGCTAGGTCCAAAACATAATAGATCTTGTACCCTCATGCTGACTAGCCTTATTGGGTGAAAATACATTACAGCAATGAAGTTGCCAAAGACGAAACATGTTTGAATTGTCTTCTCCATAGATCTTCATCTTGTGCTACGAATCCAAAGCTCTCTTCATGTAGCCACGCTAAACCCCGCATACACAAGAAAGACGAACCAAAAGCCACCAAGGCCATCCAGCACGAAGGCCTCCAACCAGCACTAGGGCCTCCAACCAGCACAAAAGCCTCAACCAGGCACACAGGCCTCAACCAGGCACAACGGCCCCAACCAGGCACTAGACCTCCAACTAGGCACTAGGCCACAACAAAAGTCACAATGCTCAAGCTCAAGAGCCACAGTGCCACAATAATAGGCACACAAGGCCACACAAACAGCCACACATTAGCCATCATGCTAATGTTGCTCAACTCAAGGCCACCATGCCACAAAAGGCCACACATTAGCCACCATGCTAATGCTGCCCAACTCAAAGCCACCATGCCACAAAGAGCCACACGTCGACCATCATGCTAATGCTTGCCCAACTCAAAGCCACCATGCCACAAAGAGCCACACATTAGCCATCATGCTAATGCTGCCCGAGCCACAATGCTCCCCTACAGTCTGCATAACAGAGTAATCCAACAAGAGTACATGATTAATGAAAAACAAATGTCGAGAAGGTTTGGAGGAAGAGCAGGCGAAAGTGAAAGCTGAGATCAAAAGAATGATAGAGATCAGAGAGCATGAGGGCCTTACCACGACCATACCTTCAACAAACGCATAACCACCAAGATAAGGAACATATTAAGATGACGAGTAAAGAGTAAGGTGTGGGGTGGGTGGGTGGGAAAGTAGCTTGAAGAAAGAACCGACAAGTGGAGAAACACGGAGATGAGCTGATGAAGAAGAAAAGGGAAGAAATGGAGTATATATGCGAGGAAAACCTAACTACCAAGGGTGTCTAACTAACTAAAAGGTAGCAATGGTTTCGAGAATTACATTTATCTTCTTATCGTGATACGAAGATAAATTCAATTCTCAAAACCAGCAAGCAAAGGAGAAAACTAAAAGAAAGCCCCATCTGGGTGTCTCCACTAAAACAACACAATGTACAATATGCTGAAAAACAGAGGCAGCAAGTATGTCATCCCGAAATAAAGGGCAGTAAGATGTGCGAGGGGTCTCATATCAATAGGCCTCAAACCCAAGGAGCAAGAACAATTGTTCATAGGAAGAAACTATTGTTTGGAAAAGAAAGTGCATCATTTCTGGCTACTTAGAATGGCCATGACCCAAGGAGCAAGAACAATTGTTCATAGGAAGAAACTATTGTTTGGAAAAGAAAGTGCATCATTTCTGGCTACTTAGAATGCCCATGACCATCTGCTTTGGGAAACTCAAGATGAGAAATTCTATCAAAACATCTACAATAGCCACTATACTTGGTAACACATCAACACAATATCGGTTAGGCTTTTTTGCAGCAAAAACCAAACAAGCAATAACACCTCAACATCTCATCAAGCCCAATGGTATCATAGGTACAAAAATCTCTTCAACTCAAATAACTCATCATCATCATCCACGACATTCCAAAAGCATTCCCAAATATCTGAACAAAAAAAATGCCTACAAATAGCAAGAGAAGTTCATCCATTCAACATCACAAATTGCAAGGCAAAGGCGAGGAAGGGGTGATGTGGATCCCTATACATACAACAAGATAGTAAATGTATAGGTATAAATCACGGGCAAAAGTAATCTCGTCAAAAGAAAGCAAGGGTATCCAAAAGGGGATCAATATAGAACTACAGTTGTGAAAAACACTAGTAAACAATACTGAAATGACCAAAGGATACAAGAGACTCCACCTGGCAGAAGCAATCTGTGCTCAAACATGGTAATTTGTCCGACTTCAAGATTTTCTAGATTTGTGAAAAGAATCAAGCAAGGGAAATAAAGGATAAACACCTCAGGTTGTAATTTCTAGGACCATCTTGCACCATCATTCTATTCTCAAACAAATCCCCATTACATCAACATGTTCAATACACAGTATTGTAGGTATCTATTAGAGGAGGAAGAGACTCCTGTGAAACAAGGTAAGAAGGCCTAGTAAGCTCTAATATAGAGCTCTATTGTTGACAAATTCCTTGCACAATATCCCAAAAATATATTTAAAATAAGGTTGATACAAATGAAAATCTTTGGAAGCTAAGCATGGGGTCAAGAATGAAATTATTGGCATATATGACAGAATCTCCTAATCTCCTGCTATCTATCCTCCAAATACCAAAGGTTCCAACAACGGTTCCATCTCCTCCTCAAAGAGAAGTCCATAGCCATGTCATCATAAAAGGACATATCAATATTAGGAGGCCTTCCAACATTACATATCATTTTATAGGCCCTCCAAAATATATAACGTGCCGAAACATTACAAACTTAACAAATGTAATTCCCACCTTCATCTCCATCATGTGGCAAAAATAATTTGTCAACTACATAAAGTAGAGAAATTGGAGAATAACTCATAGCGAGATACGCTAGCAATAACCAGAGAAAGAGATATGTCTTAAGAAGCTATGGCCGAAGCAAAGCTATGATAAGAAAATGCAGCTATCCAAGTAACCAAAACAGTTATTACTCTGGAAAGAAAAAGAAGCAAGTAAGAAAGCTTGTCTGGAATGGTCATCAAATGTCTATTCCAATACTTCAGATAGAAAGGTTATGCTTGATAGACCACAGATTTGATTCACCATCAATCTTGAAACAACTCAGCCAATTCAGCCAATGATCAGTCCTCAACTTGATGCATCACAAACTCCGTGCATGTCCACACCAATGACCGGTTCCCAACTTAAGAATCAAAACTCGGAAGAGGTATGAACACAAATACCGCAATGTAACGAGACACCCCAGGCAGATGGATTTGATCCAGATAAACTTGATCCGATGAGTAATTTTGAGGTAATAGAATTTGCAAACTGTTGAATAGTCTGGTGCAACTGGAGCGGACCAAAGACCCTGCTTGCTTCTTCCAGATCACTGCACTTGGCATGCATATCAACGAGAACTTCTAAAATACGGTTCCAAAAATTTGTCTCCACTACCAACGGCCTATTAATAAAAGCATTTGCCATTTGTGAAGGCACATGAAGTGCTCATGTGCGTATGTGCAGAAATCATATGAATCCATAACACTATATCTCTATCCAACAACTTGTCAAAAAGCTCTCTTTGCATCCTCTAAGCTTGCACACTTAGAATACCTATCAAAGTTTATTCCCAAGGACAATATTGACCTGAAACTTCCTTCCAACAATAAGTTCATGGATGTTCTCCCAGCTTTAAGGGTGTTATCTGGTCTAGCATTATGCCCTCCTGTTGCATGTTCTCAAAGAACTGCAAAGCAGAGTGATCTTCGTGAGAGTAACCTTCCTGCTGCTGTGCATATCCTGAGATCCCATGTTTGATGAGGTTGCAGATATACCTCCTGCTGATGTCGCTCTGATTATGCAGCCAACAAATCCGCACACGAGTTTGCAACTGCCAAGGACGAAGATGCCTTCATACTGCAACTGAGAAACAAACGCCGCTGCCAAGCAAATGGTCACAATAAAACTTTTGCAGCTTTAATCTGAACGCAACTTGGTGAGCAATGGAGCTGTCAGTTAAGCAAACGACCACTGCAAATAGTTGCAGCTACACCCTGAAACAATTGGAGCTGACCCTGAAGAAACTTCTGCAGAAAAATCTACCAGGTGCTGACCCATGAAGAAATCCCTGCAGAAGTACACCTGAATGGAAAAATAAGAAAGGGGAACTGACCTACCCCCTTGGATCGAACTGCTTCAAAAACAATACAAAAAACTCTGCAGAGGACCACCCGGGTGGAACAGAGGAAAGAATTAAAGTCTGAGGGAGAACCGTCCCTCAAAACCAACTGTAAACTGCCCCTGAAGAGCCGGAACCGCTCCACAAACGACCGAGGAGAAAAAAGGTTGGGTATCATCTGTGCGCAGAAAATAGAATGCCCAAAATAATCAGCAGAATAGATGGCCGAGAAATACAAGTCAGAAGGGCTTGCTATGGCCATTAGAACACATGCACCAGTAAGAGCGCCAAACACCGACCCGGCTCAAGAAAGCAAAATATCAGACGGAAAATGGAGCCAGGCACCCCACACCACCACACGGATCAGAGTAGACAAACAAGGAGAATACCACAAAAAAAAAATACACGGAACAAAGAGGGATGGAGACGAAGAAGAAGAGGTGGTTGGTCAGTCGGGTGAAGAGCAGAAAGGCAAACTACAAACCGTGGAGAGGGAAAGTAGCTTGAAGAAAGAACCGACAAGTGGAGAAACACGGAGATGAGCTGATGAAGAAGAAAAGGGAAGAAATGGAGTATATATGCGAGGAAAACCTAACTACCAAGGGTGTCTAACTAACTAAAAGGTAGCAATGGTTTCGAGAATTACATTTGTCTTTTTAGGGGAGGAGTAGTTCTCGTGAGAAGAAAATTCAGTAATGAAATTTTCTGGCGGCCGCCGGCTGACTTGGCGGGTTGCGAGTGACGGAGCCAGGAGCGGCCGCCAGAAAATTTCAAGCGAAATTTTTTTCTCACAAGAATTCTCCGACGAAATTTCAACCAGCTTGAAATTTCGCCCGTTCTTGGGGCTTGATTTAGGTAGCAGACTAGAGCTATTCATTTCTAAAGCAATCTTTTCTCTGCTTTTGCTTTAGAAAGTTGTGATCGGTGCTTATTTGGCCGGATTTGCTCATTTGCCAGATTTGCTCTTGTCATGGCAGTAGAGGCTGGTGCAGGCCAGATACTTTGGGTTGCAGATGATGAAGATTAACAGATCGACTGAATAGAAAATCGAAATAGAGATCTGAAGTTAAGACATAGCTACCCAGGTAGCACCGCCCAAAAGTTCGGCAGGCTGTCAACAGAGGATTTTCTGTTTTAAAAACTCGTTCAAAAGGGCGAAATTTTAAGGTGGTTGAAATTTCGGTCTTTTTGACCTTTATACCTATCTTTCCTACTCCATTACACTTATCGTGAATTCGATACCTATCTTTTTATACCTATTTTGTCGACACCATAGAGACCTATGCATAAAATAAGTAGTACTAATTAGTTTGATAAAGACCAAATGTTGCAATTACCTTCTGCATGTATAAAATTAACTTGGTTTAAAATTGTACTTCAATAACAATTAGAACATCATATGCTAGGATAAATTATTGATTAAATCGAATTATACAAGAGCGGATGAATTATTAGTCAAACTTATGAGAATTGGCTCAATCTAACATCGCCTCATCGAAGGTCCAACGCAATACAAATTGAGATTGATATAATCTAAGATTGCCTCGTCATCTATAAAGAGACAACACCTTCCTTCTCTCTCTTTAATGTTGCATGATGAGAGCAACGCCATGTGAGAAGCCACACATTCAGCATAGATGGGTAGGGCATTGTAAAATACAAATTACAGTTTATTACAATGTGATATCTGACTAGAGACTAGGACCAACAAAACCAAGAATAAAAAGAAGCAGTTATGCTATAAGAAAATTGGCATAAAATTGTAATTGTAATGGTGTAAACTAACTTCACAATATAATCTCTGAATATGAAATCAAATGTTGAAATACTAACTAGTCATCAGGTCTTTAGCCAAATGCTAGAAAGTAAGAAAGTGAAAATTTGTAATGTTTCGCTAAACCATAGAAAGTTTTGAAATGAGTTTCGGGCTAGTTTAGCTAAAATAATTATAGATAATAGGAAATATATGATTAGTAAATTTATTTCCTAACATTCATGGAATAATTTGAAGCCTAAGCTTAGCTAGCTGTCATTTTGTTAGTATGTTTCCACAAAGAAAATGACTAAATACATGGAACATTTGATAAAAGGTACAATAAATTTAGCTCAACATTTTTCATGTCTATACCACAGAAATATTTTGGGATGAGTGTCGGGTTAAGTTTAGCTAAACGCTAGAAATTATGAGAGGGAAAATTTATAGAGTTTAGCTAAACTATATAAAGTTTCGGGATTATTTCGAACAAGTTTAGCTAAAGTCATTTTGGCTAATAAAAAATACGAGATTAGAAATTTATTCCCTCTTATCATATAGTTGCACAAGACATGCCCTTAGCCAACTGGGCAAAACGATCTAGACGTTTATGAGTAGTCGCTTCTACCCATTTATGCCGGTGTCTCAGAACGCGACACCCAGATCTACTCGAGGGGTCTCCCATGGGTCTGTTACATCAAGAGTAGCAATATCAAACCATTAACCATTAAGAGTTACTGTGGTAGATAGTTCTAAAGCAGTCATCAGTCATTATATAATGTATATACTATACATCTGATCTTCAGGTTTTTTACAGAATAAAATCGGTGGTTTAGCCATGGTTTCTGGCTGCCTAGGTGCATTACTATTTTGAATTCTTATTTGACTCTAAAAGCCTTCGACACCTCAGTATATACATTTAGTAGTTTTAACTTTCGTTGCCCCATTGATCAACCCTAAAGCTAAATTTTATACAACATTATAGACCATGATCTTAAGTAGTTTCTGTACATGCAATTTGTGATGAACTCCATTAATGGTTTACCAACATTCCTCCAAAATCACACAATTGAATGATAAGTTCCCTGAGTTCAATAAATTTACCTGCTACAAGTGCTTTTGTAAAGATGTCTGCAACATGATTTGATGTATTCACGTAGACCATTTGAATACATCTTTTGGTAGCCAGATCTTTGATAAAATGTATCTTGAATTCAATGTGGTTGGTCCTCTCATGATCTACTGGATTGTTCACAATAGCAATACAACTTTGACTGTCTGTCATAATATTTATTGGACTTCTATCAGCAAACAATTTAGCTATTTTAACAATCTTCTTAACCAGATTACCTCTTATGCAACTATAGATGAAGCAGCGTATTCAGCTTCAGCTGATGACAAGGCTACGACATTTTGTTTTTTTCTCCTTCAAACTATAGGCCCTTCTACTAGAAAAACAACATAACCAGAAGTGGATTTCCTACAATTGAGATCTCCACCCTAGTTAGCATCACTATAGGCTTTTAGAATCAATCTGAATTGTATGTTATGCCATGATGCATCATACTTTTAAGATATCTTAGCACCCTTTTCCTAGCAATCCAGTGTTCTTTTGCTGGATTATGATTCCTTCTGCTCAAGATATTAACTACATAGGAAATATCAGGTCGAGTATTATTAGATAGATATAATAGGCAGCCGATTAATGCTCTGTAAGGGATCTGCTCCATCTCTTAGGCTTCTTTTTCTGTCAATGCTTTTTCCTTAGTCAGTCTCTGCCCTGGAACTACAGGGGTTGCAATGCTATTTGCATATAACATGTTAAATCTCCTTAGCATATTTTCAATGTGCTTACTTTGTTTGAGAGTGAGTAGCTTCTTCTCTCTGTTTCTAATCACTTCGACACCTCGGTCAGACATTTGAAAACTGCCCTTAAGCGTTTTTATACATTTATTCAAGCAATTAACATCATTGCCAGCCATGATACAATCATCAACATACAGGGCTATAATGCAGTATCATTATATCTGTATAGATTTCCATCATGTCTAGGTTTTTCAAGTCCTTGCTCTTTAAGGCCCATAAACTGCCTTATTAAGCTTGTATACTTTTCCATTCCCATAATCAAACCTTTGAACAGGCTTCATGTAAATATTTTCATCTAATTTGGCAATCAAAAAAGTTGTTTTTACATCCATTTGCTAAACTCAATAATAGTCTAATGCTTGTTAACTTCACTATAAACACAGTTGCATATTAAACGGGAGTGTTGCAGCACTCCCGTTTGAAGATTCCCTTCTCTAAAATGTACTAACCATTTGAAATGGCATTTTTAGGGGTTGTGTTCAGAAGATCATGGTGATTACATTTTAAAATGTGCTATTTTAGAGGAAAAATTATTTTCTTACTACTGGATCAATATATAAATCACTTGAAATGGCATTTTTAGAGGTTAAGTCCAAGATTATTATGGTGTATGATTTAGTATGCACTATTTCAGCTACATTTTTTTTTTGTTCGCATCGGGTTATTGTGAAGACATGACAAAAAGGGGTGAATTTGTAAAAGGACACAAGTTAAACTATGAACATTACACAATATGTGCAAGGTATGAAGAAGAAATAAACATAAAATTTTATGATGTGAGGAGAAGAACCTACCCGAGCATACCAATATCTGTCTAGAGAAGAACCTAATCAGTGTTTTCAAAATTCCTACTTTATTTTGGAATAGGATTGTCAGTTGCCCTTGCACTCTTACGCTATTCCGGAATAGGAACTTGCACTCTTACGCTATTCCAGAATACAAATTGGGAGCCATATTCCAAATCTTTGCACCACACCTTGAAGTCTTGCGCTATTCCGGAATAGCACCTTGCACTCTTATGCTATTCCAGAATACAAATTGGGAACCATGTTTTCAATCTCTGCAGTACACCTTATGTTTAAGAGGCCATTCAACATGCCAAATGTTGCTCAAATCTTAAGGTAGCATCTATTGCACCCCAAAAAAGCATGTTCTAAGATCAGACAAAACTTTAAGATGGTTTGGTGCTTTTAGAATTTGGTGAAGGATTTATTTCCTTCGATTTATAGACCCTGTTTAGTATGCAACCTTCTTATTTTTGTTGAGGATGAAAATTAAAAACATTGATGCACATCTTGCAACAGCCTTTACACACTCCTAGTAACTTGTAGACATTAATATAATAAGAAATTCATATTATTTATTTTTATTTTCAAGGCATGTACATTTCATGTAAACATTATTATAGAAATATACAGAAACTGTTCCATTTTGCAACCTTAGTTCTAGTTCATTAAAGTAGCAACAACTTGTACGAGCCATTGTGATCTTCTTCTGCTAATAATGTTTTTTACATGCCAACTTCAGTGGCTAAAAATCTCATGCTAATTTGATGAAATCCTCGTCGACTCTATGACTTTATATTTGTTCAGCAATTCTAGATGTAGAGTTCAAGGAAGGTGAAAAGTTATTGAGAGGAATTGCTCTCAAAACTGAAGTAGAACCTGCAATCTACACAAACAGTTAACATAAGATCTTCAAAGCTAAAAAGAACTAAGCAAAATTCCAGTCAGTAAAAAGAAATGCAACCAACTGGCTAAACTTGGCTAGAAAAAATAGTCATGCAAATTTAACCTACTTTAAAAAAGAACTCTATGCTAAGAATCAGCAAGAAATGATAGAATAATTAAATCGACACTTAAGAAATAACAGAACATGTTGACAAAAGTTAGCAATGGCAACTAAAAAAGCACAAAAATGTGAAAATATCTTACCATAATATGGGGATAGAACTGAGGTACCACAAAAGCATTTTCCTGCTTCAAGGTCTCATACAGCAAAATTCTCATTCATCGCCGTCCTCTTTTACAATGCAAAGCATGGCCAGACCATATTTCTCAGCTGTTATTTCAAAGCTTCAATGTACAATGCGAAAAGCAGCTACAGTTTAAACATAGCGGACACAGCATGGGCAAATCAAGAACATCTCCTTGCTTCAAATGGTCAGACCTGCTCACCTAGTTTAAAAGAAAGAAAAAAAAACTATGCAACTTACTTTGGACGACATGCTTCACTGGCATGCTTCACTGCCACCATAGCTTCGCTGCCACTGTAGCTTCGCTACAGCCATGCCATATAAAATACCAGAGGCACCATAGCTTCGCTGCTGCAAAGCCATCATAGCCACCAAAACAACCTTGTTTGACATGCTCTACCATATCTGAAACTCTATGAATCAGTCAGCCAGCAGTCCCCTGCTCCTCGATTCTGGCATCTAAGAGCATCCGACCTGAATGATCCAACATTCTGGCATCTGATTCTGGCATCCGACCTTATTGGAAAAAACGTTTTGCCCTACATGCGACTCTAAAGCATTCGACCTGATTCAGGCATCCGATTTTATTCTGCTACATCCGACCCTAAATGGAAAAAATGATTTTTAAAGACGCTTAGCCAGCGCCTTGGCTTAAGCTTTAGCCAACGCCATAGCCTTTTCCAATCTGAGCATAAAATCGTGGCGCAAGGTCTGTAAACAAAGATCGCCAGAGCAGAAAGGGCAAAAAAAACACGTCTCTATCCCTCTAGAAAAAAAAAATGTATTCCGGAATACAAAGTGTATTCCGGAATACATTTCCCTCTTATCATTTGAAACCAAGATCCAGTATCCCTAGTTTTAAAAGCAAAAAAATCAAAACCCCTTTATTATTTAATACCATAACCCCGTATCCACACAAAACAATAAAAACAATTGAAAGGTCATCGAAATAAATTAAACATGCTAGAAAATCTAGTTGTTGTTGGTTCGTTTTTCTCTTTCGCTAATCCCTTCATTATTTAGAACTTTGTTCCTGTATCCCACATAAAAAACAAATAAAATCGCAAGGTCATTCAAATCAATTGAAACAAAAAAAATTGCCAGGTCATTGAAAATGTCAAAAACTCGAAAAACCTGGGAAATTGCAAGATCACTGTTGAGTCTCAAAAACTTGTACAACAAAAGTGTGTTCCGGAATACACTTTGGATTTCGAGCAAAACCAAAAGTGTATTCTGGAATACACTTTGACTTTCAAGAAAAGCAAAGTGTATTCTGGAATACACTTCTGTTATCCTCGAATAGTAAAAGTGTATTCCGGATTCCAATTTTGGTACTTTGAAATATTACATCATTAAAAAATGACACATTGTAACCTAAAAGTAACCTTTTCTGGAATATAATCCAAGCTTACAAAATGCTGTGTAGGACATACACTTAAATTAGTGGTTTTCTCTAAAAACACACTTCAGGTAGATTCTAACTGTTAGAAAAAGTGTCACTTTGACATAGTCAATTTTCTCTTTGCACAAAAAAATGAGTGATTTTGGGGGCAATTTCATGACCAAAATAAAATTTTTACCTCATTTTAGCTCCTTTTTTGAAAAAAAAAGGGAATCTTTAAGGAATATTCCTTTTGCTCCCGTTTAATATGCAATCTTGTTTATAGTGAACATGTTTCATCATAGACCCTTCCTTTTCTCTGTGTATAACCTTGAGCCAGCTTTATTTTTCTTAGTTCCATTTGCACAGTCTTTAATTTTAAGAATCCATTTACTTCCAATTATATTTTGATTTGTAGAACGTTGCTCCAGTTCATATGTGTTTGTACACTTGAATGACCCCAATTTCTCCAAATTTCTCATGCATTTCTTTTAACCACTTAGATTTTACCTCTAGATTCCATAACCTCTTCAAATGTTCTAGGAATGAATACACCATCTATAATTGCCATGATTTGCTCAAATTCTTCCTCCCAGGTGTTCATGTCTCTTGCTTTTTCCAGGCTTCAATTCTACCATATTTTTCCTTGTTTACATTAGCTTCTTCTAATATCCCCTGAATTTGAGTTTTCCTTCTTTTGGTTGTTTTATCTGCTATCTCCTCATTCCTTTGCTGCATATTTTCAATGGACTGATCTGATCCTATTCAACTGTTTCAACCTCCTCCTTGTCTTCTTTTCCTGCGAATTCATCCACTGAATCAAGATCAACATCGTCAGCCTTGTTATTGAGTTCTTCGTATTTCTTTTTCTGATCTTTTCTTATCCCTATGTTGAACCTGTCCTTGTACAAAGTACTCTGATCGAATATTACTCCCTATAACAACAATGGTTTTGTTTCTTGGCACAAAAATTCTCTATCCCTTGCTTTCCTCATCATATCCTACAAGGAATCCTATTTCAGCTATATCATCCCATTTTTGCCTTAGTTCAGAGGGTACATGAATGTAAGCTAAACATCTATACACTTTGAATATATTATAATTAATGCTTCCATGTGAATTTGACCAAAGTAGGTCAGGTATGTTACCTTGTATGCTTGAGTTTGGCAACTTGTTCTGCAGCATAATAGTAGCCTTCAAAGCTTCCTCCCGAAATAATTGGGTAAACCTTTTTTTTTAATCATTGATCTTACTGCATTTAAGATTGTCCTGTTCTTCCTTTCTGCAACTTGATAAATATTCTCCCCCTATGTCAGACCTGATATATTTCAGCCGTTTATCTGTTTCTCTTTCCATCTGAGATACATACTGCTTGAAAGCATCCAAAGCTTGAGATTTTTATGTGAGATAGTAATGTTTGCATTTTCTCGAATCTATGAAAGAAATAAAATACCGTTTGTTGGTTCTTCCTCTCACATTCAATGGCCCACACAACTTTTATGTATTAGTTCACGTACTTCTTTGGCTCTATACTTTGAGGCTTTAAAAGGCAATCTTTTAATTTTACCAAGCATACATTCTTCACACATGTAGTTATCATATTTCACATTTTTGAAACTAATCCATCCTCCTTTTGCCAAAGCTTTTATATTATTGCAATGAATATGAGCAAGTCGATTATGCCACAATTCAAAATCTGATGTAATAACTGAATTTACATTGTCATAAGTTATGTCATCCAACTGAAAAAGATTTCCAATTCGTGTAGCAAAAAACTTCAATTTATTTCCAAAATAGATGTTACGTCCTTTTGCATCAAAGTTGACCTTATATCCTAGGTCTACAAGCTAACTAATAGAGATTAAATTCTTCACTAGAGTTGGTACATAAAACACATCATTTATGTCAACTACATTTCCATCAAGATCTGTCAGTTGCAACAGTCCTCTTGCTTCAATTTTCTGGAGCTCCCCATTTCCAACTTATATGCTCTTAGAATTTTTCATAACCTTGTCTTTGAGCAGATCAGTAGTTTGAGCTACTGATCTTTCAGCTCCAATATCAACTATAAGACCACCACATTTTGTGTTAGTAATCTTTCTTTGATCAAGAATAGAAAAAGCATTTGTTACCTCATCTTCATCTTCATCTTCATCATTTGCTTTTTCCACATTCTCTTCTTTTGTAATAGATGCTCCAGCAGGTCCTCTTCCTCCTCTTTCTCTACTAACTTCAAATCTTCCTCCTCGGCTTGGATTTTTCCTTTCTTTACCAAGATCCTTTGGAGTAGGACATTTTAATGCAATATGCCCTCTTCCTCCACAAGTATAACAGTTGAATTCTGAACTCAATTTTGGTCAATTGTTTTCAAAATGACCGACTTCATGGCAGTAGAAGCATTCTTTTTTCTTCCTCAACACTTTTACTCCAGTGGCTTCATTATCTTCATCCTTCATGATTTTCTTTTGTTCAAATTCTTTCCTTAAAATAGTTTCAGCATGCTCTCTTGCATTGGCCACATTTCTAATGAATAAAGAGAGGTGTTCATTATCTATGACGGACCTTGCAATAGCTAGGACTTGATACCTCTCACTAAGATTAACTTCAGCTCCACTCAAATCAGCAATAATGTTATCAAACTTATTGAAAAATTCAGTCACATCATCATCATCATCATGTAGTTTCAATTTTCTGGGTTCCTTTTCACGAAAGTCTATCTGTGAGAATGTCTTTTATTCACAATGTTTCAACAAAAACATACACATCTCCTTAGCAATCAAGTTTTTTAATTTGAGTCTTATGGTAGAACTTACCTTTGAGGTAATGATGCTTTTAGCTTCTTTCTGTTTCGCATATAATGACCTTGCAGTCCCCATCTCTGCACCAACTACTCCAGAAGTGCCTCCTGTACTAGCTTGACTAGCACTTGCAACATTGATTTGTGTATTAAATCCTACTCCAACTACAGACCTTACAGTGGTATTTGACTCTCCAATTTGATGAACTTCATTGCCTCCTAAAGGATCAACTAGATCCCATAAATCCTCGACCTCTAGTATGCGCCTAATGGCATCTTTCCATACTTGAAACTCTGGACCACCTTTGTATACCTCCACACTGCTCAAAAGGCCAGCGCAGAACCTGCTTGACATGATTAAATAGCAAAGCTTAGCTCGGATACCAATTTGTTGGATTGGTATATGTTTCAAACTTTCGCAAACGTTACTAGAGTCTAGGCAAACAACGCACTTGCAAATCAATACTTCTTATTTTCAAATTTTAACTGATTGACATAATGATATCACCTTCTATTAAATGATCAAGCTAGGAAATAAGTACAATTCTTCAATTCCACTTATTATATCTCAAGAGTAGCAATATCAAACCATTAACCATTAGGAGTTACTGTAGCAGATAGTTACTATAGAGGACAAGTCATCGATTGCATTATTGTAGCAAAAATAACAATTTAACATCGCCCTAGTTGATGAATTAGATCCTGGAATGCACTTCAATCATCAGTCATTTTATATTGCATATATTATACATCTGATCTTCAGGTTTTTTCATGATAAAATCGGGGTTTTAGCCATGGTTTCTGGTCGCCTAGGTGCATTACTATTTTGAATTCTTAGTTGGCTCTAAAAGCCTTCGACACCTCAGTATATACATTTAGTAGTTTTAACTTTCGTTGCCCCATTGATCAACCCTAAGGCTAAATATTATACAAGACCATAAACCATGAACTTAAGTAGTTTCTGTACATACAATTTGTGACGAACTTCATCAATGGTTTTTCAACATCTTTAGGCCGCCTCTATGGGCACAAATTTCATACCTCTTAATTTGGATCGCTATACTCTTGATGCTGCTTAGTTCTGTTTAAGATACTGATCTTGTAAAATGTGGTGGCGAAGTGATGACGTCAGCACAATTGTATAGTTTACATTTGTATTATTCAATTCTGTGTTTAGTTTCAGTTTTGCGTTATAATTAAGGCTATATGATGTGCTAGAATGGGGTGAACGGAAGGTGTAGACCTTGCAGGTGGAGAAAGGTGATAGAAATGCGAGTGCTGGATGCCTTGATGGGGCGCACGCAAAGATGTCAGGTATGATTTCAATTTTATGGCTATATGGAAATGCTTGGGTTCGATCCTGAACGAGCCATTTGATGTTAGTTTTGTTGTTTGATTCTTTAGGTGGCAAATGATTGAACATTGTATATGGCCGTTCGGAACTTTTGTTTTCCATCAATGGAGATTCCATGTTCAAAACTTTTGTTTTTCATCAATGGAGATTCTTTGTCGATAGTGTAAGCATTGTGTATTCATTAAGATAGTATGTCATGATTAATTAAAATGAAGCATTGTGTATTCATGTAGATAGTATTCCTGTATTAATTTTAATTTTGATGAACCATTGAGTATTCATGTGATAAGTTTGGTTTTTTGGTATATTTTTATAATGTTGGTATTTTGAATGTAGGGTTTCCACTAGAGTGGCTAGGATTTAGTTTCAAGTGAAATATGCCATTTAGTGAAATATGCCATTTGCTGCTGTCTCCAAAGCCCTAGTTAATTAAAGAATTGGCCATCCAAAAAAGTTAAAAATCAAGGGGTTTATTGGTGTACGAAATTCTTATCATCAACAAGAAAGAATTCATTATAAAAGGATGAAATAGGTAAGTACAGGATAATTAAAAAAAATCATCAACAAGATGATAAACTGAAGGAAGATTTTAGTTACACTGGACATGAACATAAACCTGGCATTTCACCATTTTTTCAGTCCTAAAACCAGGCATAACCATGAATTCAACCTTGGAACTGTTGCATGTGGTACAGATCTGGGGAGGAGGAGCCACAGCTTCAACATACAAAGGATTTGCATCCATATTTCTTCCAACCCGAACTATGGAGGCTGCCGGATTCATGGAAAACGCCAATCTATGAAGAAGCCAGACCCCCTTGGCTGCATCAATAAACGCTGCTGTAAAAACCCCCCTTTCGCTCGAGCTTTTGAATACTATATTCCATGGAAACATCCCCCACATTTCGTTCGTTTTGTTCTCGCAAAACCGGAAGAATTCAGGCTCGAAAGATGCATTTCCTGGATTTACCGCATCATTTACATCCAATAGCTTCATCCTCTGAAATTCTTCTAGCCGAATCTGGCACCTTTTGCTCGGATCAAGGATTTTTGTCAGCCCTGCTTCGTCAAAACTTTCGCTTTCAAAACAGTGGAATAATGCTCTGTTTATTCTGGCTTCAAGAGCATATGCAGTGTGTTCTTTTCTCAGAAACGAAGTTCTGGGTTCTAAATCGGCAAGAGCCCTCCAAACAGAATACCCAGAAACCTCCATCTGCTTCATAAAAACCTTGCAAAATTTCCTGATGGAAAGGGCCGCTCTGACAATTGTCATCTCAAGAAGCAATTGCGTAGCAGTGGCCTGAAGAACAGGGCAATTGGGATTAATTCCGCTTCCAATTTCAGCGCCCCCTTGTTCTGCATCAATTTGGAGGCAAGAAATCCCCAATTTTTTGCTAGTTTCTTGAAGCTCTCTTTCCTTGACAGACATCTGCTGCATCTGTTCAATCTGCCATTCAAGCATATCAATTGTGTCCTGTTTATCGACCAAAGCAGCCTGTTGCCTTTTATTCAATTCTACCAAAGCGTCGACCTTGGTAGTTTGAACAGAAAATTTGGGCGCACAATTGCCCTTTTGATTATGCAGACATGCAAGAATATTAGATATGAGACCAAGCGGCCTGCAACCCTTTGTCGAATAAAATTTAGCGAATGCGTCTTCTTCATCCAAGCAGAGGGATATGCTGTCGGAAATGCTCAAGCTTTTGCTCCTTTTTTTCTCCTTCTTCCCCTGCTTCTGCCGTTCACATGCTTCGGGAATCGTAGGCAATTGGGCTTTCAGATTTATAAAACTGTCTGCGACCTTGGAAGCGGTGCAAAAATCCCCGAAGGAAGAGCCATGGGAAGCCATGCAGAGCTAAGAATAAACAGAAGGATTCAAAAACTTGCAGCGACGAAATCAGGCATGCAAAAACACCGGAACTGAGCTAGAATCTAAAACCCAGATGAAAAAAAGGCTAATGAAGCTGGCAAATCGCCGGAACTGGGCTAGGAACAGAACCCAAATGAAAAAATTCGCTGATCAAGCTTCAAAAACGAGCCTAAAATATTCCCGCTTTCAAGCTCTCTGCACAGGACGAGGAGCTCATGCACACGTGGCGCCGCCGGAAAAGGGGAGCAGTTCAGAGAGACGTAATTGGGTTTTAGAAATGTGCTAAATTTGACCGTTGGTCGCCAGAATGGCTCTAAATTTGGAGTCAAATACGAAATACGAATCTCCCGATGTTATTAGCTAGATTCCCAACGCTGATCTACATTAATGTCCAACATTCCACCTCTTTACCAGCACCTTATTATTCCGGTCCAATTAGATTTTGTTTGTCTGAATGTTCACATCCGCATTATACGCGACAAGTAAAAATACTTTTATTGAAATTACGGGCTATTTACATTAAAATTGCAACCCGTAATCCTTCCCGCATTTTTAGGAGCGCTGCCACGATTCATTGCAAAGAAGGAGCAAAAACAGAGCATCACTACGAGTCCACGATTCATGACAAAGGAGCCAAAACAGAGCATCACTACGATTTTCGGACGCGCTCTAGCTTTGTGTTTAGAAATAAAGGATTAGTAGAAGGTTTGCAAGCTAAAATACAGAGGAATCCATTTTTCCCCACATATCCATCAAGCAAGCATTTTAAAACCTTTCCAAGCTGGGGTATGGAGTTTCTAACAAAGCAAATCGTATTTCCATTTCGCGCTAAGCTTGGTTCTACGTCTGCCAAATCAGGGTAATACATTTCGTAGAAGCTTGGTAGAAGCTTTGTTCTACATTTCGCAGAAGCTTGGTTCTACATCTACCGGATCTGCATCTGCAACAAGGCCGCATGCAACAAGCCTCCCACCATGGTCACGAGAAAACTTGGAAAATAGCAAGAAGCTATACTCTGAAAGAATCCGTAATAAAAGCTCCTAGCTATAGCTCGGATCAAAGCCCCGCCACCTATATCACACCTAACATCCGTGAAGAAACCGGATGCACGCAAATGTACCGAGGCATTTATTGTGTGGGACAAATGGAATGAGGTGTGGAACTAGCGGACAGCAGAAGAGCTTGTAGGAAAAGCAGGGAAATTAACCTGAGAAAGGATCCCTTGAAGATTTTACAGTTACAGACTTGAGAAGGCAAAGGGGTTAAGGGAAGAAGAAATTCTCAAGGTGCTCCAGTATGTTATAGATGGACAAGTCTTTGTGAAGAAGGTCTAAAAAATCAAAGAGGTGCCATCCATTAGAGTTTTTTTGAGGTCAAATAAGGGCCTTGTAAGAGTATACTGGGGGGGGGCTGCCACGTAGGATCCCAAACCTACCTTCCCCCTCCATACCTAACGCTTCACTCTCCCCTAACCTAACTTCCCCCCTCCTCCAACCTAACCTCGTACCTAACTTTGCAATCATTATTTTCTAACGACCTGAATATTTGATGATTACATCTAAGATTTTCATTTTTCCACCATCGAAGCTTCAAATTATCGAGCTTCAGCGCCATCGAAGCTTGCTATCGAAGCTTGCCATCGCCGCCATCGAAGCTTGTCATCGCGCCATCGAAGCGCCAACGACCTTGCCATCGCGCCCAAGCATTGTTTGAATTGAATTATGGCGGTTCTTGCCAAAAAATAGAGCAAAAGTTTTCAATTTAAATCGTTTGTTGGCAAGAATCTTCCTAATTCTAAGCTCACCCGGTTCTCGGTCTTTTGCAACGTCAATGGCAAAGGTATTTGGTTTTCGAGTTGTCATTGCATTCCTTTGAGTGTTCTTGGTTCTAATACTTCTGTTTCAGGATCAAACTAATTCCAAGGGTCAATTTAGAGTGCAAGTGCCAAAAGGATGCCTGCCTTACAGGAATAAGTTCACTTGGAAGCAACCAATAGATGAAGATGCATTGCGAACTTCTGGAGCCATGAATATAGACCTCTGAGCTAAAAGGCCAATTGTATCCTTGTGATCCTTTCACTCGAGCCCATCTAAACTTTCACTCGGCATCCGGTCTTATTGAATTTGCTTGTAAGGGACAACAAGGGTTACTAGGTTACTGTAATAATTTGGTTAAAAGTAATACTAATCCACATTTGCGTGCCATGTATAACCACTTGTATGGATTCAATTGCAAAGTTTTATCAGATGTTAATCAGCTCCAACAGGCGAACTACTTTCTGTCTCAACAATGTCGCAAGCTCAATGAATTGGAGGTACAAAATAAAAAATTGGTGACGGAGATGAAACATTAGGGTTTTTATGAGATTAAAAAAGGGCCTTCAAAACATGCCATCTAAGCCAAATGAAGATAAATGAACTACCAATCGAAAATCGAGAGCTCGAGGGGTCAAATAAAAAGAAATCAAGTATAACTAACTCACTGGATCACATTTTCTAGCATAACTATTGATAGAAAAGTCCAAATGAGCCATCGTTTAGTGCAATAGATAGGTCTCATTGAGATCTTTCCAACCTTAGGTGCTTTGCACATATTTTAACCACTTATGATTGTCAAAACTCCAAAAAGTATGGTTTTTACCATTTCTTACTATCCTACGGGGCTAAAAGATATGCAAACCACCCAAGCTTGAAAAGATCTCAATGAGATCTATCTATGGCACCAAACAAGAGCTTATTTGGACTTTTCTATCAACACTTATGCTAGAAAATGTGATCCAGTGAGTTAGTTATAGTCGCTTTTGGCCGACCGGATTACCGCCTGCTTTTCTCGATTGGTAGTTCATATAGCTTAGTCAGCAATTCTTAGAAGGCCCTTTTATGATCTCAAAAAATCCCTAATGTCACTGCAGCAAGGAATGAAGAGGGTTGCGCAAGAAAATGATTCCCTTCACAAGCGAGTCAAACGCTTGAAAAGAACTCCACTGGGGATCAGGGAGAAGGCAAGAAACCTGAAGCCCATAAATATATTAGCCCCTGGGGGTGGAGGCTAAAAAAAAGGATCATGGCTATTAAAAAGCTTGTTGATCCAAATCTTGCGTAAAGAAAATAAGAGAAAACCCCGCTAATATTGCCCGCTTATTAAAGAAATTAGTTACTAAAGATGATGTATTGAGAATGTTAAAGCTTCCCGGTAGCATTCAACTTAGAAAGTCAGTAGTACAAAGAATAGCTTTAGAGTTGGGGAACAATCAAACCTCGTAATCGCAAGAATTGTGTGACAATGTCTAATAAGTAGGCAAGCTTACATTGCTTTGTTCGATGCTTGCAGGATGGCCGTAAACAACAAGGCATTACCAAAACTATTCTACTACCAAGAATGATTAGTGTGAGGACTTGTAGGTCATCGAGAAATAGACAAGTGCAAGAGCTTCTTGGTGATATGTATCACCGACCAGCAAAGGTCAATTTGGATACATTGCCATCCTATACCAAAAGTAAGAAGAAGTCAAAGTTTGGTGATACTTTCTGCCTTAATGAATAACAATTGCTGGATAGACTTAAGTAGAATGCTTCAGCTTTTGGTTCGATTTTATGATATGAAGCTAGAAGAGTGCGCTGGCAAACTAAGAATTGTTTTGAAGCTGGATGAAATGGAATTGGTGAAAGGTGAGAAGTAGGAGAGGGTTTCACTGAGTCTAATGAACAGAGCTTTGAATACAGGGAATGAAGAGTCAAATCTAGATGGTAAGTTTTCCGTCCAGTCTGAAGATCACATTTGGTGGGTTGGTTTATTTCAGGTACCAGAGGAAAATCACAGTATACTAAAATGGGTTTTTGATCAAACACCCATCCCCACAATGATTGCCTCTCACGGAATCGGAGAAAAACTTGCAGTTCCTGGATATGGTGAGTACGAGGTTGAATGGCATCTTGCTGCAGATTTGAAGACAATAAAATGCATGTACAGAATGAAGCATAGTGCTGGTAAGACTACTCATGCTTATCCTTGCTGTCTCTATGCGAGAAGAGATTCAGCTGGGTTGGAGAAGAGTACATTAGACTGTGTCCAGGATGAGCCACCAAATAGAGAAGAGAAGGACACAACCTTGATGCCAATTCTGCCAATTCCGTTAAAAAGAGTACACATATGCACCCTTCATGCTTGCTTGAGAATCATAGATAAGATGGTTTACATGAGTATCCTGTTTGCTTGGAATAAATCACCCCAAAACTCTAGGGAAGCTGCCATGCATGAAGTTGAAAAGGTGCTATCTAATGTGGGACTTCATGGTGGGCACTACAAAATACTTCAAGATCCAAAGGTATCCGGCAAGGTTCCCCTGAAACCCAGTATGGGTGGTCCAAAGGCTAAGAGGTTTTTGCCTCCCGCGAAAGAGAATTTATGTGGTGTTTGGGAAGCTTACAAGGATCTTATTGCAGCTAAGGATGATCGAAATGATCGTGGTAGATCACGCCTGAAGAAAATCAAGGCATGGCAGGATTTCTCTGTACTGGTGAAGGAAATGCAGAAAAAGGTAGTGCAGGATAATGATGTTGCCAAATTCCAGGAGGCAGTCACAAACTTCACTAAGTCTTTCCTGACGGCATGGGGTGAGGCCAATTTGACTCACTATGTCCATATTCTGTTTGCACATGGCGTGTGGTTTGTCAAGGAATATGGAAGCCTGGGAATTTGGAATGCACAGGGAATGGAGAAGTCCCATAAGCAAGCAAAGAATGCATTCTTTCGTTTCACTCAACACAGAGGTTCAGTTGGGAATTCCTTACAGCAGATGTGTCAATGGTTTTACAGAAGGATCGTGTCCATATGGGTGAAGAAATCACGGAACCAGAGTGAATCAACACTTGCTAAGTTGTTTAGACAAAAAACCAGGGGGAAAAAAAAGAGGGAAGCTTGGTATAAGTCCGCAGCTGTTGAGCGATCAAGGGAGTGGAGATCAATGAGATGTAGGCAAGGCAAAGGTTATGTCCGTATTGAGAGCTCTTGATAATGTCTCTACTGTAAAAGAGTTGGTTTATTTATCAGTTCGATAGTGCTCACTGTGCAAAATGCTATATTGTAAGTAAACTGGATACATGTATTGCACACCGTGGCCACGGTGCAAAATATGGGCCTGTAACTAAACTGGATCCACGTATTTCGCACGTACGTCCTAATAAGGCCATACATCTGTCCCTTCCAAATTTCATGAATGAACTCTTATACGTATTGATCCAGAGAGTGTGCTAAATAACGTGGCACCGCCGGAAAAGGGGAGCAGTTCAGAGAGACGTAATTGGGTTTTAGAAATGTGCTAAATTTGACCGTTGGTCGCCAGAATGGCTCTAAATTTGGAGTCAAATACGAAATACGAATCTCCCGATGTTATTAGCTAGATTCCCAACGCTGATCTACATTAATGTCCAATATTCCAAGCACCTTATTATTCCGGTCCAATTAGATTTTGTCTGTCTGAATCTTCACACCGCATTATACGTCACAAGTAAAGATACTTTTATTGAAATTACGGGCTATTTACACTAAAATTGCAACCCGTAATCCTTCCCCCATTTTTAGGAGTGGCACCGCCACGATTCATTGCAAAGAAGGAGCAAAAACAGAGCATCACTACGAGTCCACGATTCATTACAAAGGAGGAAAAACAGAGCATCACTATGATTTTCGGACGCGCTCTGGCTTTGTGTTTAGAAACAAAGGATTAGTAGAAGGTTTGCAAGCTAAAATACAGAGGAATCTATTTTTCCCCACAGATCCATCAAGCAAGCATGTGAAAACCTTTCCAAGCTCGGGTATGGAGTTTCGGCAAAGCAAATCAAGGTATTCCATTTCACAGAAGCTTGGTTCTACGTCTGCCGAATCTAGGTAATACATATTGCAGAAGCTTGGTAGAAGCTTTGTTCTACATTTCGCAGAAGTTTGGTTCTACATCTGCCGAATATGCATCTGCAACAAGGCCGCATGCAACAAGCCTCCCGCCATGGTCACAAGAGAACTTGGAAAATATCAAGAAGCTATACTCTGAAAGAATCTATAATAAAAGCTCCGGCTATAGCCTTACCGCCCATATCACACGAACATCCAGGAAGAAACTGGATGCGGCGCCGCCGAGGTATTTACTGTGTGAGAAGAAGAAATTCTCAAGGTGCTCCAGTCTGTTATAGATGGACAAGTCTTTGTGAAGAAGGTCTAAAAAATCAAAGAGGTGCCATCCTTTCCAGAGGCCTGCAAGTCCATGAAAGACCTCTGTGTTATGAGTGAGGCCATCTCAAAGGAGCTCTTTGAGATGTCACCTATCTGAGGCTTGGACATGATGAAAATAACAGATGAAGACCTGCTCAGATACTCGAAGTGATCACCTGAATTTATTCAAACATATAAATCTAGGAACAAGGAAAAACCAGCCCATTTACCATCAAAGCTCCGTGTGGAGCTGAGGTGCAGAGTCATTGGGGACTTGGACATTCCTGAGACTGTATCAAAAAGCTACATGGTGAAGTCCTGTCAGGGTTCTTTGGTTGTTGCCACCGAGACTATTCCATCCAAAGACAGCTTCATTGTTTGTGGTGGACTGTCGAACATACCCTCCGGATATAGACTACTACATCTCTATGCTCTCAAATTGTCTCAAGCAGACCACCCACGAGTACATCATACTTGTGTTCCTGTCTGAACCTGCAGAGGAATATCCAAAGATCTTGCAGGCCACCACTCAGATAGAGGCCAATATAAGTGTGCGCCATGGGGTGCTGGTAGATGGGGCGCATGCTAAGAACAATTATGTCACTCATGACATAACAATGATCACTTACGTGATCATAAATAAAGTAGCTGACGCGGTTTACGAGGCATACAAGTATGGTCCCCAATAGCTTCCTGAGCCGATACTCAAATTTATAGAGAAGGAGAGTTTGGATAATTACCTCTGGACCGATGAGCTTACCCCTAACCTGACCACTGAGGAATGTGAGAAGGAATTAGAGTACAAACAGGTTGGCCTAAAGGGAGGTGCAGTGAATAAGTACAGACTAAGCTCGAACTTGGCTTTCTACCTCTTGGATACATTTGTGCCCAAGGAAGGCTTAGTCTGTGACTACTTTATCAATGGTAGGGTTAGGCGTGAAGCTCTAGTCAACGGCAGAAAAGTTCAAAGCTGGGTGGCCACTGAGCAGCAGAAAGAGTTTCTGGAGCTGTATTATCTTGATGTGGAGAAGCATCATCTGACATATCAAGGGAAGCAAGCACAGAGGGAGAATCGGCAAGGTCAAAATGATGCAAAGAGGGAGAGAAAGAAGGAGGCAGAGAGTCTGAGGAGGAGGATGCAAAGGATGGCACATCAAAAGAAACTGTCTCTGATGAGGATTCCGCTTCAGAAGAAAGTGAAACTGAATCACAAAGTCCACCACCAAAGTTGCCACCAATCATGGATCCACAGACTCAGGAGAAGTTGGCAAAGGCCTTATCAGAAGAGGAGAAAATTCTTGAGGTAAATGCACAGGAACCAGATATACAAAATACTTCTGTTCTTCCTGAATAAACTGACCCTAGTCCTATCAGAGCTGAAGAAGAAGATAAAACATCCAGGATGGGAGAAAAGGCGACTTCACCCACAAAAGAGAGAGTCATATGGATCTTTTTGGGTTGCCCCTAAGGGGACAAGCCCTTGTTGAGGTGGGTTTGTGGCATATTCTAGGCATATGCCAGTATGTACCTAGAATATGCCAATGACTGCTAAAAACCCATTATTGGGGGTAAATGAACGGTCATTTCTGTTGCTGAGCAGCCCCTCTGAAACCGGTGAACTGGCTATGGCGTTCTTCATGGCTTCGGCCTCCTCTGATTTTGTTTCCATCCAGTTTAATGTTGCTCTCATATTGGTCTGGCTGCAAGAAACAATAGAGCTGCCAGAAAATGCAGATCTGTAGATGTGTCTTCTAATGGGGAATTCTGCCGGAGGAAATATAGTGCATTTTGTAGGATGCAGAGCGGCAGAGGAAGATCTGAAGCCCGTTTTAATAAAAGGGCATGTGTTGATCTAGCCATATTTTGGAGGACTGATTGCATGCATGAACAGTTAGATCCCATGCCAAGATCTATATGATTTGATGAAGGAGCTGCAAAACTATGACCAAAGCTTTCTTCGCTGGGGGTGCAGCACTTTGGATAGCAATATATTATCTGCCCAGCCATCTGCAAGGCTTGATATATTTCATTGCAGTTATGATTGGCTTTGGAAATGCCCTAATGCTGATACTTATTTTCACTTCTGGATTCATCCAACTGGGCCTTGGTTGTTGTTGAAGCTTTGAGAAAATTCTAACTGCATGGATCATGGATGGCGTACTTGTAGGTTGTAATCTGTAGGCCTGTGCTTTTGTTTATGGTACTTTTAAGTTTGCTAGATAAACTAGCATGTGGAGTACCTCTTTATATCATTGAGGCATTCCATGGTGAGTTCTCATTTTCATTGTTTGGTGCTTTTTCCACATAATGTGTAATCTTTCCTACCTTAAAAGATGAAATAATAGTTGCATTGAGAAAGTAGTACATTTGAAGCTGACATCCGTTAGTCTACTTTTATAGACTGAAGATGGTTGTGTTTTCTGTGCTTACAGTAAAATCAGGTCCAGTTCTTTGTCTTGTTAAAGGAAATAACTGCATGAAGTCTCTTGTTCGTCAAGTATTGACATTTGTTCCGGGAGGTTATGGTTTTTTGGCAGTAGCCATAACTATAATGACAGATATGGATATGGAAGATATCCATTTGTTTGAACCGTTGTTACTTGCAAGCATAGCAATGACAACTTTGATGAAGTTGTCAACTAGAAAAGCGGGGAGCTCATTTTATAGTACAATTCATAAATTAGAGGCACATTGCCTCATAGTCTCGGCTGTGACTGAATCAACTTCCTGTTGCTTCTGTACATATGACCATGGTCATGGTCATGGTCATGGTCGTGTAGTTGAATTACCAATGCCAGCTATAAGTACGAGGCCCAAAAAGCAAGGGGGCTATGGCAGCATAGTTTGTTATTTATTACCATGAAACAACAGTAGAGGCATATTCACATGGCTGTGAATTAAGTCTATAGACATGTTGCTGCTTGATCTATGGTTATGGCTGTGAATTAAGTCTAGAGGCATGTTGCTGCCTGATCTATGGTTATTGCTCATGTATTATATGATCACATTTCAAGATTGTCGGTGAAAAAATTGAATCAACATGAGAATCACACAGCGTACCAAAGTTGTCCTATGGTCATAGTATTGCAATGTTGTGACTTTCTAGGCAGAAGCATACAACGCACCAAAATTGTCTTATAAATCAACTGATGGGTATTGATGAGGACTAATTAAAAAAAGGCTTGATGTTTTTAAGCTACGTCCGATGAAGACAACCCAACCAACCTCAAGAACCTTCCCAACTCGCATGTAATCATGCAATGGTCCTAAAAGGCTATGCTATGCATTATACCTCCTTCCTTTTTTAGAATTCCAAGTAGGTCCATCCTTTTCTAAAATTTTACGTTGGTCTTAGTGGTAGCTTTCAGTTTAGTGCAAGAATGATTTTCTTATGAGGGCATGTTGTTTAATCATTTGATTGCTATAATTATTTGATGATGCTATGTTGCATATTCTAAAGGCATTGATTGTGTTGCGGTTAAGGTTTGTCACCACTTGTGATAAGCGAAGGCCCCATTTGTTCCTTTGTTCAAGCCATTACAACATTAATAAAATGGCATTTTAGTCTATTGTATATAGTTCTTTGTAATTGGGTGCGAAGCAAGTTGGCAAGTAACTCCGGAGAAAAAATGGGGGATTTATTTGGGACCAAAGAATAATAAACTATTCATTAATGAGATTAAACACATTTTATTTTATGGAGAAAATAATTCCCTATTTCTTCCAGTAATTTGTCAGTGTTATGCAATTTGTCGGTGTTATGTGCAGAACAATGTTAAGAAGCAAAACGTGAATCCTTATACTTCTACACAAAAACCTGCTTATAAACCTCTAATACACATGGGTTTATTATTCAACCTATCTCACCCAAGCCCAACGATGCCAAGCCAAACATTGCTACATGATAAGTTTCTTATTTGCATTTACTTTCTTTTTTTTTT
Source organism: Isoetes taiwanensis (assembly GCA_021234155.1). NCBI lineage: Eukaryota > Viridiplantae > Streptophyta > Lycopodiopsida > Isoetales > Isoetaceae > Isoetes > Isoetes taiwanensis. The sequence continues at coordinate 4,715,941 of JAJEKV010000057.1, read as the reverse complement.
CTTTTTTTTTTCTTTTTTTTTTTACTTTGAACTATGATTTAAGCCACTTCACCCTCCGGCCATGGAGGGCAACCCTCCGTGCGCAGCACCTTGTTTATATGGATTATTTATTAGCATGTCTCGCGCGTAGCGCAATTGTATTATTCTTAAGTATCAAAAACATTTGTTAACTTGAAATATGTATTGTGCAGAGAGGAGACTACTTCAAATAACAACAAACTTATCCTCTTCGACCTGAACGGAGTCCTTATCAAGTCCTTCTCCAAGGCAGAGTACCGTGCTGCACCTCCTTTTCCTGGAAGGGTTCTAGAGACAAAGACCAAATGGGTGTATCCAAGACCTGGTGTTCAAAAATTATTGAGCCATCTGAAGGACAGAGCCACCATTGGTATATGGTCATCCATGCTGCGAAACAATATATTAGAAATTAAAGAAGTTGTTCCAGAGCTAAAGAACTTTGATTTCTATATTATATTAGATCAAGATAATTGTGGGATTGTTCGTCGACCACAACATGGAGCAAAGAATATCCTCATCAAGAATATACATGAGGCCTTGGAAGTGATAGAAGGATTTCCAGAAGAGCAGATATGTTTGGTGGATGATGACCCCATCAAGTGTTGCTTGAATGTAGACAGCAACATAAATTCTCCGACATGGCACCCAAATAATGTAGATGAAGGGAATTGGGTGTCAGCAGAAACACTACAGATGTTTGAGTCCCTCATATCAGCCCCTACAGTGCCTGCTTTCCGAAGTGTGAGACCAGATTTGCAAGGAATTGGTTGTAAAAAATTACTGTCAATGAAAATGTACTCAAATTTGTAAAAATATGTGTACATATACATAATTTATATGAATATACAAGATGTTTTTTAATGCAAAATTAGTTTGGCCTTGACTCTTTTCAATCTACACTACTAGAAATGGAGCCCAGCGTTGCTGGTTATAGCTAGGAACAATAAATGATACATTGGAGCAATTGTTCAATGAACTCACATTTTTAAGATTGCACAATTAAGAGCATTCAATTGCATTTCCCAGTTCCCCCAAGGTTCCCCAAGCTTTTTCCCTTTCCCCTTTGCCTTTTTCCGCTTTCCATTTTTTTTCTCCCTCTTTCCTTCTTTTCTTTTTCTAATTTCTCGTTTACATTTTTCCACTATCCCATTTCTTCCATTGCCCTTTTCCCTTTTTTGCCCCTTTCCCATTTTTCCTTTTCTATTTTTCCCTTTCATTTTCTCCCATTTCTTTTTGCCCTTTACTTTTCCACTTTTCCCCTTTCCCCTTTTCCCTTTTCTGTTATTCTATTCGTCGTGTTTTCTTTTTCCCTTTTCATCTTTTTTTTTTCCCCTCCCATTTTTATTTTCCCGTCTTACTCCCTTTTTTTCTCTTTTCCCTTTTCCCGTTTGCCCATCCCCACGCTTCGCTTTTTTCCATTCTCCTTTTCTTTTTCCCTTCTCAATTTTTATTTTCAAATTTTCCCTTTTTTCTTTTTTTAGTTTCCCCCCTTCTTTGCACCTTTCCTTTTTCCTTTTCTTCCTTCCCTTTCCCTCCCTTTCGGTTCCCTTTCCTTTTCCCAATGGCCCTTTCCACTCCCTTTTCCTCCTCTCCCAATCCTTTCTCTCTTCCTTTTTTTCCCTTTCGTTTCCCCCCTCCCTTGGCCTTTCTTTTTCTCTTTCCCTTTCTCTTTTCCTAAGCCTTTCTCTTTCCCTTGGCCTTTCTTTTTCTCTTTCCCTTTCTCCTTTTTTCCTTCCCTTTCTCCTTCCCTTTTCCTTCGGCCCCTTTGCCTTCCCTTTTCCTTCGGCCATTTTGCCTTTCTTTTTTTCTTCCCTTTTCTCCATTTTTTCTCATTTTTCCCTTTTTCCTTCCCCTTTCCTCTTCCCCTTTCCTTCGGCCCTTTTGTCTTCCCTTTTCTTTCAGCCCTTTTGCCTCCCCTTTATCATTTTCTCCTTCCCTTTTCCTTTTTTTCCCACTCTATTTTTTTTCTTTTCTCCTTTTCCCATTTCCTTTTTCTATTTGTTAGTCCTGTGCCTCCTGGTACAGGACTATTCATGCATACAAATGCACCCGTGTCAAGCTCAAGGATCCTCGGGCCACCCGCGGGTCACCCATCAAAGGCTCGGCCGAGAAGACCAGCGGCCGGACCACGCAGATCCAAAGCTCAAGTGCCACAACAAGAGGCGCCGCTCAGACAAGTGATGACCCGTCACCGCCCGTGTCAGCGTCAGCGTGATTCTAGGCATTTAAAGAGGCACCGCCAACATTCCTGCAAATCAGGCCTCCTTCCAGGAGTCGGCACCGAGATCAGTCAGAGTGTCTATATTGGGCCCAAGGCCATTGTACTATATATATGAGTAGAGCTAGCATATGATGGCTAGATGAGTTTTGAGTCTTGTCTCCTTTCAGTTTTTCTCTCTATTGCGAGAGCTCATGTATGTTCATCATTGATATCAAGGAAGCTTATCGTTTTCCTCTCATTTGTTCTGTTTTCTTCTTCTTCTTCTCTTCTTGCAAATCCCGCGTGACATAGTCCCCCGGACTCTCCTGTTAGATCCACGGGTCCTCACAGAGGGCTGTCTTCCAGGAGTTCCCGAACCCAGACCCCAAACACTGTCGCCGCTGCCGGGTCTGATTCCATCCTACTTTCTTCTGTCGCCATGTCTGTCCGAAATTTCACGCCAGAAGAACTCCTTTCTCAGACGGCCTCTCGCTTGGAGCGCCATCAGCGTCGGGAAACTGTTCGCGACATGTATGGATCTGCTTATGACATAGAGGGAGGCCATCTTCTGGCCTAGGCTCGGTCCACGCCACCAACCCCTCGTGTCCCTGCTCCTCGCCCCAGCTTCCCCAAAGCGTGCAAACATTGCTCACAACCTCGGTCCCCTCATCACTATCGGGAGCCTTATCGCTCAACCTTCTCAACCGTACTTTCATACCCCCAACATGCCTACATCCATCATTCTTCGGGCCATAATGCCTCTTCCTTCACAACCATCATCTCCCGGGTGGGCAAGGATATCCACATCGCCTCCTTTTTGGCGCCTACCCAGAATATCCTTTCCCTACGCTTTCCCATCGCCTTCCTGTTTACAACCTTACGATCTCAAAACCAATGCTCCAAATACTTCCGCTTTCTCAACCGCTACCACCCCTTCATCGGGTCCTTCGGGCACCATGCCACATCCAACTCAACCTCAATATCCTCACTATATCTTTGTTCTGTCCAGCCCAAAGACTTTCACATCTACCTTCGTGACTCTGAACCGACTTATCCCACCTTTGGCAACACGAAAGGCAAACCCTTAGACCAAAGTGCTCGTGCCCACATGGAAGAATTTGAGGCTCTAGCTGTCCTAAATGGTCATGTGCAACCTCAACTGAAATTCCACATCTTTTCCACCACCTGCGTGGCTCTCCTCATCAATGGCTCATGTCCAACAAAAGCCATTGGAAACAAGACCGGTCGAAATAAGAACTGCTTTTCGTCTCATTATGGGACCACTTGATGATGATCAACTTCATCTCAAGCAACTCAATGAACTTCAACAAGAGCCCACGGAGTCTCCGCCTCGGATTTTATGGATCGACTTCACATTCTCGCTAAGTAAGCTCAAGGAGTACCCCACACGTGAGCCGATTTTGGTCCGGTTTCTCCAAGGACTTCCTCCAGCTATTCGACTCATGATCAATACCACTGGCCCCAAGACTTTGGAGCAGGCTATCGACCTTGTCAATCACTTTCCAATGTTTCCTCCCCGAGGCGGGCTCTTCAAGAGCTCCCGCTCATTCCACTGTCATGGTTCCACAAACGGCCGTTTCAAATTTCAACACGCTAATCCACAGCAATAGCGCCAAATGGTGCCATATTTGCAAATACCAAGGCCATTTGGCAAATGAGTGCAACTCCACCAATGGCCCATACTCATTGCAAGCGATGCAACATGTGCAATCATGCCACGGAAGAGTGCACTCGCACTCATCCCACACCGCTCCGCAACAAAATGGTTTATCAAGTGCAAACCACACCTCAAAGAACAATCGCAATATCGCCAGCCCACCACTTCAAAAGCAACCCACTCAACTCTATCGAAAGAATGTAAGCAACAACGGGATCCAACCCACGCCCTCCTTTTGATCCTTCTAAAGCTCGGTGTTATCACCGCCAAGAATGGGGTCATACCACCACCGGGTCCTCAACTTCCACAAGTTCGTACGCCTTCCCCGCACAAATCAGACCACATCGGTCCGCCTCACGGCTTACCAACTCGGATTGCTAATGGCAAACAAGGCCCGAGACCAGTTCTTAAGAAGCCACCAAGAGCCCAGCAATCACGCTTATCAACCAGCTCCAAAGAAATCAACCTCACCGGATCAACAAGCACAAGAGGAAATTTTTCGTGCACTTAATCCTCCAAATTCCAGGCCAAATTGGGTTGGTTTAGTTTCACGCCGCACCAAGGCATCACGCCCCTTGACCATTATTCAATGGCACGCAACCTGCCTTTGCAGTTGACACCATTCCTCATGAGGACGAAAAAAAGGTTCACTTTGCACCTGACTTGGAGAAGCTCATGCCACATGTCATGCCAAAAGTTCGCCAAAGCATTTTGAACCTCATGCAAGCTGCTGAAGGCCGCACATTGGCAAATGTTCATGCCACCACCAGAGCTCAACAAAGACAAGATACACCTTCCACATCTCAACCTCCACGCCTCGGGACGTATCCCAATATTGCTGCCGAGGTTGACTTACTCAAAGAAGTTGCCGCTTCACTACCACGCACTCCAAAGACCAAGCTGGAACCAAAGCAGATCCTTTTTCTCATGTGCCTCTAGAACTCCAAGAGGAGCTAGCCAAGATCAAAATTCCTTTAAGCTTGGCCACCATTTTGAAACTCGTCCCCGCTCTCATGACCAGCTACCACTCCCAACCTGCTTTTAGTTGGGGCCGTGGCTACCTCTACACCCACGGTCCATGCCACGGTGGGTAATCGCAAGTCAACCATGTTCAAATAGATGGAGGTAGCGCAGTCAATCTCATCACGGATAAACTCCGCAAACAAATGGGCATCACACAACTCTTTCGTGCCCCATATGACATCAAGTTGGCTAATGGCCATATCACGCGACCTCAAGGCGTCCACACCTCTTCTTCACATCAACACGGTGATCTCCGCTTCCCCATGGAATTTGGAGTTTGGAAAGCCGGGCGAAGATCCGTGACTATGAAATGTTGGTCGGCGCACCTTTTCTCCGCCGCCAGCAAAGAGTATCCATTATCGGGCCACGGACCGCTTAGTCATCACCGATGGTCATCTCAATGCCACCATGGACTTGCAAACAGCAGATCATTTCGCTGAACATGCGGAACCCTCTCTCTCATACGCATGATTCCGGAAGCTCGAATATTTATCGTTCAGCTCCACCTCGCGAAGTCCCGCCTCTGCTATCCTACCCTAATATGCCGATCCTTGGGGAGAAATGACTCTTGATCGTGACCAGTGCCGCGGGCTGCTTTGCTTGACCCTTACCCGCTCCTTGCAATCGAATCCAACGTGTTGATCACTTTTCGTGATGCTGCACCTCCCCGCAACTCCCCGCTGATGTCCACGCCGCCATGAAGCAACCTCTCTCGCCGGATGAAACCGAAAGCAACCCCTCTTTTTCACCACGCAGTGCCACGCGATCCGTTATGCTCCAACCTCCCGCACACATTGTCCAGATAATCGGGTAATACCCCATATTCGCACTCCGTAAATCGAGATTGTGGACGTGGCAACAATCAACCTCGTCCGCATTGCGCAAATCTTCCGGGCTCCTTATCGTAACAGGGCCGCCAAGCCGCTCACAAAATTCAAACACATTTTCGCCGAGTTACAGAGATCTTCGGGGAATCAACAAAAGCTTGGGGAACTCACCATTCCTACCAAATCGATGCACGCACCAGCTTAGCAACGACAAAGCACGCCAACCCTAATTACCGCGGATCGCTGGCTAAGGCGGAAATTGACAAACTCCTTTTGCCGCAGTTTTGATCTATGAGGTCAAACATTCAATGGGTGAGCCCCATCGCCATTGCCCTCAAACACAATGGTAAGATCCGCTGGCCCTGCGGTGGACTATCTGAACTCAATCGTGCCACGGAGCGTGATCATTTTCCACTTCCCTTCACGCACTGTGTTCCGAAGAGGTGGCCGGACATGAGATGTACTCCTTCATGGATGGTTTTTCCGCTACAATCAGATCTCAATCAAAGAATCTGATCAACTCAAGACTACTTTCACCACCCCGGCACGGCACTTTTGCCTACAAGGTGGTTCCTTTTGGATTATCAAACTCTCCATCAACGCTTTCAACGCATCATGCTCTCGCTTTTTTCATGATTTCATGAAGGAAAATCCCTTCTTGCAAATTTTTCAAGATGACTTCTCTGCCTTACGCCCCATGGTGACCATTTGATAAATTGGAACTCGCCTTCCGTAAATGTGATGAGTCCCAAGATTAGTCTCAATCCCGAAATGCACCTTTTGCGCCACCTCCGTGTTCTCATAGGGCCATGTTGTCGCTAGCGTGTATCACCACGATCCCCGCCAAAATCGGGCTTGTGTGCTCAAGGCTCAAGCACCACCAATATCAAGGAGACACGCTCTTTCCGGGTAAGGTCAATTATTACCCACCTTCATACCGACTAGCAGCCATTGCGATCCCATTCATAAACTCACGGTGACGAATCCACCGGGCTTGAATTCCCAGCGGATGTCGCTTCCAACAAATGAAGCTTTTGCTTACTCAGCACCTGCTCTTGTTCCTCCTCAATGGGACAAGCCCTTTCACGCTCATGTAGATGTCTCGGCTTGCTATTGAGCCGTTTTTCTCAAGAATATGATGCGCATTAATCGACAAACCAAATCGCTACGCCAAATTTAAAACTCAATTCTCATTGAAAGCGCAACTATTCTCGCCACCTGAGCGGAAGCTTTGGGTCTCATTTTCTCGCGGTCCAACGCCCGCCATTACCTTTTGGGCAGTCAAATCAAGTTCTTTGTGGACCACCAAGCACTCCTCTATTTGATCAACAAGTCCACGCCCACGGGCCGCATTGCTCGTTGGGTCCTTCTTCTCCAAGAATTTGCTCCTTTTGAAATCGCTCATAAGGCCGCAAAATCTCATGTCGTCCCCGGATTATCTTTCACGATCCACACGATGATCCCTCAACCGAGTCTCGTGACGCCTTTCCCGATGCTCAGCTCTTTTAGTAACGGCAACACCACATTGGTTCCATGATTTTCAGCAAGCATTCTCCTCACGTGTGCTCTTCCACCGTAAGACGAGACGCCTTCTCCCGCCAAGCGACAATCCCGCCGCCATCAATTTCTCCGAGGTCCGCGGACTACACCATGGTTGCAGGACATCTCTACAAAAGGGTAAAGACACCATCCTTCGACGCCGTGTTCTACCTCATGAAGTTCCGTGATATTGTTCGAGAAGCTCATCAAGGGCTAGGTGGTGGTCATTTTCATGGTGACACCACGGCACGCAAAAATCCTTCTAGCCGGGTATTATTGGCCCACGCTTCTTCAAAGATGCTCACGCCCACGCCTCGACGCGGTGACGCTTTGCCGGGGGTGGGACGCCCCCTACCCGCGGACGCCTTCCCTTGACGCCGGCCGCCACGCCACTTCCCTTCAAAGAAATGGGGAATGGACTTTGTGGGACCTATAGATCCTCCCCCGCTGCACACCCGCGTTCGCTATATTCTCGTTCTCACCGACTACGCCACCAAATGGGCGGAAGCTTGTGCACTTCCGCATAACACCGCAGCAAGCACAGCCTAGGGTCCTCTATCAACAAATTATCACGCTGATTCGCTGCCCCATGGAGCTGGTCGCTGACCGTGGTGTCCATTTCATCAACCATACTATCAAGGAGCTGACGGATTATCTCCCCGATACATCATCACAAGAGCACACCTTACTATCCTCAAGGTAATGGTTTGGCGTAAAGCACCAACAAAACTCGTCACCATTCTCAAGAAAAATTTGTGACGCTTCCCGCATTGCATTGGCGTGCACAAAACTTCCTATCGTTTTTTGGCCTACAATACTTGTTTCAAGATTGCTACCGGCACACTCCTTTTAAATTGGTTTATGGTCGAAGCTCTCATGCCGCTTGAATACATCCTTCCAACACTCGCTTTCAACCGCACGCCATAATCCACCCGGCCGCACTCAAAGAAAGGGTCTATCAATTAGAACAGCTTGGATGAACTTCAAGGGATGCTTATATTCGTGTTCTTCATGGACAACAGCTTGCAAAAATCTTTACATGACAAACGCCCAAGACAAAAACATTTAAAGAAGGCGATTTGGTTCTTCTTTATGATTCCGTGTACAAAAATTTTCCTGTAAACTCAAGTTTCGCTGGCTTGGCCCTTATCAAATTGTTCAAGTGGTTAGACCCAAGCGCTTTTCCAACCGGGCAGAGTTAGATGGCACTCCATTACCTACCTTGGTTAATGGTTTTCGCCTCAAAACATTTCATCACACGTAAAAATTTAAAATCAACAAAACAGATACAGCTTCAAGAAGCAAACACCACGTAAAGTGACTAGAAAGGCGCATATTATATTATAGTGGAGATTTTTTTACAAAATGTGGGCGCAAATTTATTTCCGCTTATGGGCACCAGCCTCTATATAAAAAAATGGGCTCGTGAGCCCCTATCTACTAAGTCCTAAGAAGAAAAACCTCTACTCCCGGGTTTGGAGCAGAGGTGATGCTAGAGGTGGTAGAGGTTCTCGCCAGATCCCAAATAAGGTGCGTAACCACCTCCATCCCGCTGGTCTTCGGGTCGGGATGTTCAGCCATCCCGCACACCAGCCGCCCATTCTCACGCCACGATTGTGGCAGCCAGAGGTCCGCATAATTCATCTTGCGTAATCCACTCCCCGACAGCCAGGGCATAGTGCGCCCTCGCTCAAACCAAGCAAGAGCCATGCCGAAATTTACATCGGATGCCTTCGCTACTCCCGGTTCGCCTTATATAGCCAATCGAGGAACTCCTTTGTCGACGCGGACCAATCACACAAATCGCCAACGTGTTTGCAATGCAAGGTCAAGCTTTAAAATGAGAATCTTTTCTCCCGCCGCATATATCTAGCCATGGTACCTTCCGACACATTCCTTTTTAATGATATCCCACTTCGAAGTTGCCAGCATTGAATGCAATTTCTTCTTTTCACGCCCGTTTGACATTAATGTGTGTCCTTTGCCCACCGTCACATCCGATCCTTCTTTCACGCCTCATCCTCACCGCTCATTGCTTCTCCCTTACGCTTTTGGGGACTTAGCCAAATTTTTGCCTCTCAATACACTTCTTGGCATCTTTCGACACTGCACCATCAACGGCTCCGGTTTCCGCCACTCTTCATACCTCTTCGCCTCCAGTTGGCGCCTAAAAACCTTTTCGCTTCTTCTCGCGCTTTTGTCCTCCGTGTTTCGACTTTCGCCCTCCGCCTTTGAATCACTCTTCGCTTTCTCGCAAAATCGCTACCATGGCTGCCCCAAGATTTTCTACACTTCAAGCCACCGCCTCCCAAGGATCCGCTTTTTTTTTGCATCTCAGATCCTTCTTGACGCCCACTTTCCGCGGAAGCCCTTTGTTGGCCCAAATAAAGAAGTCGCTGAACCACACAAGCTTTACGAATTCTCTCAAATGGAACTTCCGCTCCAAATCCCCACCAGCTGAAGCAGCTTCATCGCCAATATCGCTAATGTACCGCAAGGCTACACCATCGCGGGTCGATGGCACCACCATTTCACCGACTCAACATTTGATTTCTCGAGGTATTTCATATTCCCTTGCACACCCCTTTGTTTATCATGGTCTCGCCATACAGATCTCAGATGTCACGTTTTGGTGCACCTCCTTATCATGCCAATGTCCATCGCCCCGACCAATATCGACAAGCCTCAATTTAAACCTTTGTTAAATTTCGTGGGCGCAAGTTCCTTGGGTATTCTATCAAGAACACCCATATCAATAAGCCTTTCTATAACCTGGTCATCACCGCTACACACCCAACCACCACATAGATTGGCCCCAAATGATGTTCTATCGTTTTCTCCAAGAAATGGACCGCCTTCGGGTGCCACTTCCATTTCTCGGTTTCTATGGAGGCCACTTTCAAGCCCTCATCCGTCATTACTTCCCTCCCACACCACAAAATTCTCATAATTCCACTCGCCCGTCCCTTCCAATCGACTAACCGAAGCCGGCACTTCACGCCCTTCTTCCCTCGGGTCATGTCCAAAGTCCGCGACACCCATGTCACTATCTCCTCCTCCTCCGCTACACCATCCAGGGCCACACCATCTTTCCCAAACATCACAAACCAGCAAATAAATGGCTCCACCACCACAACACCCTCGCCCGCTTGTTGTATCAAGATCGCCAGGATGCTCAAGCCGCCGCTTCCTCGTTACAAGAATCCCAAGACGCTCTTATGAGCGGGGTTCAACGGCACTAGAGGCCTCCTCGATGCGGTACACCAGACCTTCAAGCCGCCACGCCCAAGTTGCAACTTTGAGGCCAAACTTCAAGACAAGCACGGAGCTCTCTTACAGCTCATACGTGATCTCAAAAAGTGCACAAGATCAAGTCAGCCAACTTGCGTATCAACAAAGCTCAGCCCAATCGAAATTCAGAATTTATTGGAGCACAACAAGTCCAAAGCCGCTTCCCGAAAATACCAAGGACGCAGATATTGCTAAGCTCAACGCCTTGTAATCAACTTTGTGAAAATTTCAGCACTCAAGTTCAAAACCTTTCAAAATCCGGACGCCAAATTGCCTCCTTGACGGCTCAGCCTTTCTACACTGCATCTCTCACCACCTCTTTCAAGATCAGCTTACGAGGTGCGTAAACGTAAGATACCGATGACGCTGAGATTGCCGTATTCGCCTCAATACCCGGGAAATCCTCCTCCCGTGTCAACACTTCTCGAACGGGTCCGCGGACTAAACGCCGCCGCTAGAAAGGGACAACCGATACGCGGATCTTGAACAACAAACTACAAAGCAGTTATTCACCGGGTCACGATGAGGCTCAAGCAAAACTTGACGCCCATACCGCCATTCTTAACGTAATGCCTTTTGACTTCCCAGCCTCTTCCTTCGCTATCACGATTATGTGGTTGCTCGCCGCCACCTCTTCCTTTCGGTGGCATACGCGCATGGACCCGCGGATATTCCCCGAAAGCAAGGCGCATTTTCTTCTGATTTGGCCGTAACTCTCCATTGAAGACAAAGGGTTGTGTGCCCCTTGTGGTCTTTGATCTCATACACCGTGCCGATCCGCACTTTATCACCTTCGAGTTGTTCAGCCCATGGCTTACATATTTCATGATTTCTATCCGGGTGATACACGTGAACACTTCGAAATGGGCCACGCCAAATTTTCAGTGGTGACCCCACCGCAATGGGTGCTTCAGGATAACAATCCATATCTTTGGGATCCCGCCGTACTCCAAACTCTTCATCGAGTATATGCCCGAAGCTTGCCAATCATTTATCTCCGGCAAGCGGAAGCGCCGCAAATGTATAAGGAAGTATCTAGGACATCCCGAGGATCTTCCCTATGCACAAATTTATATGCAAAGACTCTCACGTTATAATCAATTACGAGCTCGCTGGATAGCAAGACGGTCCCCACGGGATGGGATAGCCCTCCGCCAACTCTCAACTCTCCGCTTCTCTTTGGGATCGCTGGTGTCAAGCTCTTGATCCGATCTTGTCGGGCCAATTCAGTGGAGACCGCCAAGAACCCACGCCCACGGGCATGGTTCCTTCTCCCTATGCTTCCCCTCGGGCGTACCTCCACGCCCCCAGTGTTCCCGACTTCTCGATTGGCCTCCCTTTTTGGACCAAGGTCATGGATGGTCATGCCGGATGGACTCCACCTCGGATCTCGACGGATCTCCTGCGGGATCCACGCTTTGTTCGCCCGCCACATTGGGAAGAAGGTGCCACTGATACCACCACGAATTGGATCTACATTGCTAATGAGCGGGTTGGCAAACGCCGGGGGATGCGCTTCATGGTCTTGACACCTTCTTGCACGCCACCACCTCACCCGATCCTTCACCCATCTTCAAGCGTGTTTTTTGTGCTGCTCTCAAATGCATTTTGCTAAGCTCCTTAAATCGGCAAATCCATTTTTCACTTTTCAATCCGAATACCAATGCCGTCGCTCGCCTTTGGCCTCCGTGACCTGCCTCCTCATGGAATGTCAAGATATTTCTTCGCGTGACGCCCATGCCGCCTCTTTGAAGACATGGTACGCATCTCGCTTTTATTGATGCAGATCCCGCCTTTTGGCCAAAACACTCCTCCCCGCTTCTTCAAACACGCCAGATCTCATTGGCCAAGCACCATAATGGTGCCCGGCCTCACCCCGTGGAGATCACTTTCGCATGCATGGCTTCCCCCTCGTAAACCCTTCCTCCTTTTCTTCACTCGAAAGTGTCGCTTGGTGGGGGTGTTAGTCCCAGTGCCTCCCGGTACAGACTATTCATGCATACAATGTACCAGGTCAAGCTCAAGGATCCTCGGCCACCCACGGGTCAGCCATCAAAGGCTCGGAGAAGACCAAGCGGCCAGACCACGCTACCAAAAGCTCGCGTCACAACAAGAGGCGCCAAGCCGGACAAGTGATGACCCGTCACCGCCGGTCAAGGCCAAGGGCCATGGATTCTAGGCATTTAAAGAGGCACCGCCAACATTCCTCAGAAATCAGGCCTCCTTCCGTGAGTCGGGCACCAGATCACCGGGAGTGTCATATTGGGGCCCAAGGCCATTGTACTATATATATGAGTAGAGCTAGCATATGATGGCTAGATGAGTTTTGAGTCTTGTCTCATTTCAGTTTTTCTCTCTATTGCGAGAGCTCATGTATGTTCATCATTGATATCAAGGAAGCTTATCGTTTTCCTCTCATTTGTTCTGTTTTCTTCTTCTTCTTCTCTTCTTGCAAATCCCGCGTGACATAGTCCCCCGGACTCTCCTGTTAGATCCACGGGTCCTCACAGAGGGCTGTCTTCCAGGAGTTCCCAAACCCAGACCCCAAACACTATTTTTGCCTTTTTTTTTTTTTTTTTTTTCCTATTTCCCCTTTTTCCTTTCTCCCTTTCCTTTTGTCCATTTCCCCTCCCTTTTCCTTTTTTCTCCATTTTCCCTTTTTTTCCCTTTTCCCTTTCCCACTTTTTCTCATTTTTCCCTTTTTCCTTCCCTTTTCCTCTTTCCTTTTCCTTCAGCCCTTTTGTCTTCCCTTTTCCTTCAGCCCTTTTGCCTTCCCTTTATCATTTTCTCCTTCCCTTTTCCTTTTTTCCCACTCTATTTTTTTTTCTCCTTTTCCCCTTTCCTTTTTCTATTTTCGCCTTTTTCCTTTTTTTATTTTCCTATTTCCCCTTTTTCCTTTCTCCCTTTCCTTTTGTCTATTTCCCCTCCCTTTTCCTTTTTTCTCCATTTTCCCTTTCTTTTCCCTTTTCCCTTTTCCACTTTTTCTCATTTTCCCCTTTTTCCTTCCCTTTTCCTTCGGCCCTTTTGTCTTCCCTTTTCCTTCAGCCCTTTTGCCTTCCCTTTATCATTTTCTCCTTCCCTTTTTCTTTTTTGCTACTCTATTTTTTTTTTTCTTTTCTCCTTTTCCCCTTTCCTTTTTCTATTTTCGCCTTTTTCCTTTTTTTATTTTTATTTTCCTATTTTCCCCTTTTTCTTTCTCCCTTTCCTTTTGTTCATTTCCCCTCCCTTTTCCTTTTTTCTCCATTTTCCCTTTCTTTTCCCTTTTCCCTTTCCCATTTTCACCCCTTGACTGTCAGATTGAGTTAATCATATTGAAGCAACAGTCAAGATGAAATCTTGGTTGAAGTCGCGCACATGTCATCCTCACCATTGGTTGATTAAATCCTCAATCGTTGGATCTAGGTCTCCATGGAAGACACACGCTATATTTTTTATAATATAAGAAGATACTTTTTTGCCCTAGTTTTGTTGTCACTAATTTCTAACACACTCAATAAATGGTGCAATATTGCCACCAATTCGTATTCAAAAAAAAAATACAGGACACAATTTCTTGCTCAAAACATAGGAAAAAAACCCGAGGTAAAAAATATGAGCAGTGGAATAATTTCAAAATAACGGAATCGTGGTTATAGATGCTCCATTCCAAATAAATACATACTAAGCAAGTGGAGCTAATCCAGCTTGAGTTTTTTGTGGCCTAAAATCAAATGTTGGCTTCTTGGCAATGGCAAGGGTTGTTATTTTGGAGAAATGAACCTTTTACACAGAAGCAACCAAAGAAGCTCCACTATATAAGAATTGACTCCAGTTCGCATTCATGTTAAGCAAGTTCTAAAAATGATAGAAGAATGGATAGAGGGCTCACTTTAAAGATGAAAAGCCATAAATTAAATTACCTAAGATAAAGGAATTACTTGAGAGGTAGCTCTGTAACCAAGCCAGGCAGTGAACGGAATTGTACATCAGACAAAAAACTACAGACTCAAATAAAAAACTAAGTGGGTGAATCGAATATACCTAAGTTGCATGCAGAAAAAGAATAACTTAATAAGGGGAAAAAAAGGAGTTTTCAAGCAACGTTACAGATGCACCTCGATCCGTTTCAGTCGCCAGCATGTTAAGATAACATGTAAGCTCCCGATCTGAGTTTAGAGTAATGGCTCTGATCCCTTTCTTGGGTCCATTTGTCAGCTTTTTCAACTCCCTACAAGCAAAATCAAGGCAAAAATTGAGCGATTTGAGAGCCAGACACTAGAAGCATTAAAAAATAAAGACACAAATGAATGCATGCATGCCATTACCATACATCCGCGCATGCCGCAAGAGCTCCATTTTGATCTCAAGGAAAAATATTAAGTGATTTTGAAAAATATTAAGGAGAATCGAAAAATGTTTCCGGCCGCTAAAACCTTCAAAATCTTAGAAAATCAAATTAAGAAAAATTCCAAAAATGTTTTCCACCAAACCGGAAAATCCCAAATTAACAAGATTGATGTACATTGCTCCTTAACATTTCCATAGCTCTTTTGTATGATCCTTCTTGCAACTATTCGATCGTGTTATACATATCAACATATATGTGTTTCGGCTTCCATGACATGATCTACTTTAAGATATTGCTGGTAATATCTTTTGCAAACTATGTTCTCTTTCTCTAGACTTTCTTTGGAGATGTTTGTTACAATTAACAATTTCAACATATAATCTCTTCCTATGCTTATGTATTCTAAACCTACTATAAAAAGAACGACGTTTTGAGAAGGCTTATTATATACTTTATTACCTTTACTTTATCATATACTTTATGAATAGGTATTCCATCAGTAGTTTGTTCATTTGAGCTGGAAGACCATTAAGATCATATTTGATGAGCCATGTGAGGCGTAAATTGTCCAAGTTTAGAATTTAACAATCGGAATGCATATTCTGCCTATAACACCCTTTGTTGATCTATATGAATGAGTCACTTCAAATCTAGGTCCTCAATTTTTCCCAAGTAGCTATTGAAGAAGCTAAACCTCCGGTAAAACTAAATAATTATGCCAAAATTAACCTTTTTGCAGTTATGTTCTTGATAATTATATATATTTTCCAACTTATACAGCAATACCTATAATGACAATGAAGCATTGGCAAGGTGCAACTAGTCGATCGCATCGATCCGAGCCCTCGGATCACCATTTTGGGAAGGGACGACCTACTATATAAGGCCACTTCCCCTTTGGGACCGGTTATCGGCGTCTTCTCACAGCAGCTCTTCTTCCATTCTCGTTGCTTCAATAGCTCTTCGACCAACGGATTTCCTCTCAAGCTTCTCTGCCGGCTTCTGTCTCCACGTCCTCGCCACTGGCATCTTCCTCGCGAGTTTTCTTATCCTTCTTTTGGAAGGTACGCCTTCTTCTTTTCCTGCTCTTTATATCTGGGGTTTCTCACCCTTAGTCTTGTAGAGTTCTATTGTTTCTCTTGCTCGCATGGTTTGTTTGTGCATTCGCATGTTGAATCTGTGGCATGGGCTATTCGATGTTTGCAAGACGAACCTACGTTTTCGTGTAATCATGGTTTAAGTTTTGGATTGGGTGTTTCCCATTTGTTATGGTCTGATAGTTTCATTCTTTTGGGTTTATTGGTTGCTCTCTGTTGGGTGGTTGCCACACGCTTCTTGTTCAATTTTCTCGGGTTTCACCCTTGCTCATCTTTTTGTTCCGCTTTCTCCCTCTCATAACACATTTGGGGTTTGATCCTATCGCGATCCCGCGGCCATGCTAGCTCTTAGTTCTCATTCTATAGTTTGCCCCATACGCTTTATGTTTCCTCTCGTCCTGCCGGGTTGGTTGTTTCCTCAGCCTCGACCAAGGTTCTTCCTCTCTTATCCAAGCTCTTTTGCTTGTCTTGTTGGACCTTTAGCTCCTGCTGCGACCTGAGTTTTCCTTTTTCACTCCTTCTATCTCGGCCTTTTGCCCCGCCGTATCTGCTTTCTTGATTCCAGCCGCTAGCACAATCTATGCCCGGCCCATGTTGCCATTTGTCTATTTCCTCCTTCACGCCAATTTGCTCCCCGCTGGCGGAACTCGAGTTTTCGCACCACATTGGAGGGTGGGCATCGCCTTCGACCCACCACCCATTGGCATGCGTGTGCCGAGGCCGGGCTTTTCCTTTTCCTTTTCCGTGGCCACAAGATCCTGACGCCCCATGCTCTATCTATGGTATGTTTTTGCTCAATTCCCACCAGTCTCACAAATAGTACTTTCAGCTCTCTTCTTTGGGCTCTCTATTTTATTGATCCGGGCTGCCGCCATTCTGCATGCTTTTCCCCCGCTTTGCCTTCTCGACCTTCCTTCACTCGCTTGCATGTGTTTTCTGGCCGCTTGTCCTCCCTCCCTCGCTCCCTACGGGTTGCTCTTTTAAGCCTTTCTCGCCACACTTCCTTTCCACGTGGTTTGCCTTTGAATTACCGCCATTTCAAGCACTTTTTGGTCCTTTGCGTGCCCCATGCCGCTCCATTGCCCCTTTGTTCGGGCCAAGATCTTCCCTCGTTGGTTTTTTTCCTTTTGCACCTCCGGAGATTGCTATGACAACTCACCATCTTTACACATCCCATTTGATGCCTTTGCACCCATCTGCCGCAATGCCTTACATTGAACGCGGGACATTGATCGGCTCATGGAGTTCTTCCCGGGCGCCGCCTTTACGATCCTTTTTCTCCTTCCTCGTCCGCCGGGTGTTCTCGCTTCATATAAACTTGTCGAATCTGCTCAGGTTTCGCTTCTTGGGGACGCCATTCTACAATGGGGTTTTTCATCCCCACGCCCATCTGGGCCATGCGCAAATTTTTTCTCATCATGACTAAGTATCCCCCACAATTTCTTCCCACTTATCCGGCGATTTCTTTGGGGTTGATAGCGTGATTGTCCCTGCCTCCGGGCGGCGGTTTTTTGCTATGTGCCTTGGCATCATCTAGATGTCGACACCCTCTGCTGAATAATATGGAATAAAGCACTTGTTTTATGTCTCGTTTCATGTTTTGGATCATAAACATTCAAATGACGTGGTTTTATTGCGGGTTCCTATGTGTTTGCTTCTCCTTTCTCTTTTTTCCATGAGGGGGTTGACTATTTATCTATTGTTGTTATCATGTATGAGGCACCTAGGGATCTTGTAATAGGATGGTGGTTCTTGACTCGGATATGTCTATCTTTTCATGTGTTACTTTTTTACATTTTTTCGTTATAGTTGACAATGTGGTTTCTCTATATGTGGCATCATCATACGAATTGTATGCTTTCCCATGGTTGTTTCGGATTTTTTATGTTAAGCATCCTTCGAAATTGCATTTTTATCTTGGAATACGATGCACCACACTATTTTCAATGTTTTTATGCACTATCAGGGTTGCTTCTTGTTTATGTTATTGCCTGTGTTTTGCTTCGATTCAATCTTGTGGCCTATGTTGTAATTTCCTTGAGATGTTGTTATCTATATGAGCCATTGTTTTTTCATATTTTATACGATGTATTACCATGGTTTCATTTCCTTTTCCATGTTATTGCCTATATCGTGGTTTCGATTCTGCCACCTATGTAGCTTTGTGATTTATTGTCCACCATATGCCAGGTTGCACTTTGTTTTTTTCACATCCATGCATCTTACACATTACCATGGGTTGGCTTTTCCTCTTAATCTTATTGCCTCGGTTATTCATCATTATTTGTCATTATTCATCATTATTGATCACTTGGGATGTGGGCCTTCTCGTGTTTAAACGTTGTCTTTTTCTGTTTTTATGCATACGGGACATTCCCAGGGTTTCATTTTCTATTTTTCATGTTATTCTCTATGAGGTGTTTTCGATTCTGCCGCTTATATAGCTCTTTGCCATTTATTGTCCGCCATATGCACGGTTGCACTTTGATCTTTTGATGTTTATGCATCTTACACACTCCCATGGGTTGGGTTTTCTTCTTCATCTTACTGTCTATGTATCGGGTTATTCATCATTCTAGACTCCTTGGAGGATTGCATAGTCAGTAATGATTTATACATTATAATGCGATTAACATGGTTTGTTTTTCTTCTCGTGTTTATGCATCATCTGCAATTGCATAGCTTGACTTCGTTCATTCATTTGATGACCGACCATCGCTATTGTTGTCGTTCTCGTTAGCATGTCGGTCCGCCTTCTTGGACTCGTCGTCATGGGGGGGCTTGACTTGTTATTGCCGGGGCGCACCTCTCTCCGCTCCTCCGTATCGGGCATGCCCCTTCTTACCATTGTTTTTCTTCTAATGTACTTCCCTTTTTCGGTCAATGAAGCCGATGTCGCCCATAGCAAGCACTTCCAGCTCTTCTCCCTCGAAGTTCTTTCCCCCACGGCTTGCTTTCAAGGCCGGGTTCTCGGCCATCAATGCTAGCTTTCCTCTCACTTGAACCGGACTCTTTGGACCCCAATTCACTTTCTCCCCTACCTCTCACCTTCCGCTTGTCTATTTTCTCTTTTGGCCCCCTCAGCCTTGCTCCCTTTCTCTCTTCTCTCGCTGGGTACGCTTCTTCTTCTCCCCTTTCCAGATGGCTCCTCTTTTTCTTCTCTGGCCAAGACGCGATCTTCCTCGGCTTCTGGGCCATGCCCATTTCTTCCGCTCCAGCTTTCCCCGAGTATACCCAATTATTGCATGAGCTTCAACAAAGAACGGCCACACCTGTGCACTCCATACATCGATGACCCAGCAGTTGTCAGTTCAGACCCAACTTGAGCATCTCCAACAGGACATTCGAGAACGGGCCGCTCGCTCTACACCTTCTTTTGACCGCCACCCACGCGCATTACTACGAAGTTTGCTTCCGCTATGGACACCCTGGAGTCATGGATTCATGGCCATCTTGCTATGTTGGGGGTCGCCATTCCGACGCCATGTGCCGCAGATGGTGGAAGAAGGTAAGCTGCCATGACCAAGAGATGAAATTTGTCCTTATTGCTGATCAACACGGATATATTTATGTCGCTTGCCATTTAGCTTTGTCCCTTTAGTCCTGAACTTTTCTTCTGACGTAATCCAAATGCCCCGCACTGTGCTAAGAAATTGCCCAAGGGAAGCACCTATCTCGTGGCTCGCACTTTGCCGCACCCTTCATCCGGCCACTTTTTCTTCTTCTCGCTTCTTCCCCACCACCTCCCGCCCTCTTCATTGCACTATTTGTGGTCATTTTTGACACACTGCCGAAAATTATTTTCGTCGACAGTTCTTCCATAATGCCATTTCCCCCTTTTCTCCACCATTTCCTCACTCAATGCCTCTCAACCCCACTCCCTTGATGGCTTTTCCCACGCAGACACATCATCCGGCCCTTCCTCCACCTGCATTGCCTCAGCCTTGGTCTTCTTGAGCAATTAGTTGTTCTTCACTATGTGTTGTATTTACTTTTGATCATTCATAAAGGATATTGTTTTCTGACGGGTCTTTTTTTGCAAATTGCCAAGTTCTTACCTCTCCTTTACCCCATCTCCCCTTTGATCCTGTGGCTCTTGATTCCCACTATGCTACCTTATCTGTGCGTGGGCGTCTCCTTGCATCTTTACCTTTTTGGTGCTTTATCTCTGCCAATCCTCTTGTCTTGTCTTGGATCCAACATGGTTATGCTCTTCCTTGGGCCGAGGGACCTCCACCTCAACCATTTCTTCGCCCAAACCTTTTCCTCTCTCTCACATCGCATATTCTTTTGCCCGCTCGCCATTCAAGACCTTTTTATGTTCTCGTGTCGTTAGGGCAGGTCCCATCTTGTCCTTTTTCTCGCCGCCTCTACAAGCAGCTCCAAAGGCGCACACAAGTTCCACTTGATTCTGATTTACGCTTATCATAACTCCTTTTTGTCTGTTCCTTCTTTTCGTTATGAGTCTCTTTTGATGCTTTGGCTGTCCTTCAACCCCATGATTTTCTCTTTACGCTAGATCTGAAATCCGGTTACCATCATGTTCCCATCTGGCCTCCTCATCATACTTTTTTGGGTTTTCAGTTTGACCAACATTTTTTTGTCTTTACTATGCTACCTTTTGACCTGGCCTCTGCTCCTTTTGTCTTTACCAAATTGATGTGCCCGTTAGTCCGCCATTGGCGAGCAGCCGGTATTCGTTGCACCCCTTATATGGATGATTTCCTTTTTAACACTCAGCATGACCCTAGTTCTCTTCAAGATCACATCATTTCTGATTTGCAATCTGCTAGTTTTCTCATTGCTTGGCCTAAATGTCCTCGGGTTTCTCCTTGATGCTTCTGCTATGGTTATTTGCCTATCTTCCCAGAAATTAGCCAAGTTTTTTTAACTCTCCTCTTCGCTTCTTTCCTCTTCTCATCCTACATCACGTCACCTCGCCAAATTCTTGGGCTTTCTCCAGTCCCTTCGCATTGTTTTCGGTTCCCTTGTCTTCGCTTTAACATTCTTTTCTTATCGCCTTATTCAGCCTTTTCACTGGGATGCTTCTATTTCTTTATCCTCTTTAGCCCGCATGGAAATTGTGTTATGGGAATCCGTCGCCTCTTCTTTGAGTTTTTGCCCTATTTCCCCACCCCGATGTCCTTCCGCTGTCCTTGGTTTCGACGCCAGTTCATTTGGGTGGGGGGGGGTGGCTCCTTCTCCCGCCGCGAACCGCTTGGATTTTTTTGGCCTTTTTTCTGAATCAAAACTTTCTCGTTCTTCCACTTGGCGCGAACTCTTAGCTTTCTATCAAGTTTTCCTTTTCTCCATGCTTGCCTGGTCACTGTTCGTGGGGATAATTTGAATGTTGCCACCATTCTACAAAAAGGGGGTTCCTCCTCGCATGATATTCATTTTCTCACCTTAGAGATCTTCCTCCTTTGTTTTCACTTCTCCATCTCCTTGGATCCTGTGTGGATTCCTCGCTCCCAAAACGAGTGGGCTGATTATCTTTCTCGCCTTCCTCAATCTGATGAGTTTGCCCTTGCCCCGTGGTGTTTTCGCTATATTGATTCCTTGTGGGGCCCGCATTATGTTGATCGTTTTGCCTCTCCCCTTAACCACAAGCTCCCCGCTTATAATACTACTCAGTCAGATATCCGCACCGCATTCCCCCGACATGCTTTTACTTATGATTGGCACCTCTTTAACAATTTTTGTTTTCCTCCGCCTCCTTAGTTCCCCACGCTTTACACCATGCGCCCACGTGTCATGCTCAGATATAAATCGTGGTTCTTCATTGGCCTTCGCACCATGGTGGCCCCCGCCTCGACTCCGGATCGGCGGGCACCTTTTATTAAAGAATTTATGTTTTTAATGCATTTTCGCTGGCTTTTATTGCCCCATATATCGGCACCTTTTGGCGTGGTGTCAAGGCCACGTGGCTCTTTTATGTTTTTCGTTGTCAATTTGAATAAAGTTAACATGGTTTTTATGTTGTTTTGTGGCAGCTACCTCCCGCTTGCTGACTCCCCAGTAGGTCCCCTTGTTCCTCTCGACTTTGCCTTTGGTATTTTCCTCCCGCACCCCATCTACTCTCACGGCTTACATCGATATGTTCCGCCCCTTTGTTGTTTGGTGCCGTCTACATGTTGTTTCCTATCTCCCCTTTCCCTTTATCGCAGTAAAAGATTTTTCTTTCATCTTCATCCTCATATGTCGCCCTCGTCCATTACTTCGGCCTCGGCAGCCATATCCTTCTTTCATCAAATTTTCAACCTTGGCCAGCCAAATCCATTTGCTATGAATTATGTCTGCAATGACCTCTGGAGACCCAAGCCGTCAGTCATCCCCTTGAGTCTGAGCCTTGGGTAGGATTCCCCATGTGATGTACTGATCTTGTCTATGCAGATATGTGATGGGCCATCCTTCGAGATGGTTATGTAATGTTGATGTTGTATACTGACATGTATGTTTACGCTCAAGAGCCTAGGTAGACCCTGAGGAAGACAGGTAAATGACCCTTCATTCTTCCCAATCGAACTCATCAAGGTTGCGTAAAGTGATATGTGGAGGGCCTTGTATCGCGATGGAGCTGGTATGGGGATGAACTCGCTTTTATATACCTGAGTGCAATCAGATATGAGTAGGGGACGCCACAAAGGTATCGAAAGCAATGTTCTTGGAGACCAAGAGCAAAGCACTGGCCATGCTCCCAGTAGTACTAACTTGATAGGATCCTCAAACCTCGAAAAAGTGGGAATTTTTTTTCTCATTTTTGTAGTATATGCTAAGCTAGTAACAGTTAAGCAAATGGAAACATAAAAAAAAAAGACTAAAAATAGTTGAGCCAAATCTTTCTAATGCAAGAATGTCTCACACGTCGCGCCAGAGCACAAATCTAAACTCTAGGTCTTGCCCTGGGTGCATCGTGCGAGACATTAGGCCATAATCACCTTAATACTCGATGAATTTCAAAAAAAAGGTAACATGCTAGATCGAGTTTTAAGGTAAGGATTAGTTAGATTTGTATATTAGACCCAAGAAGTGTACGAGCAGATAGAGCGAGAGATACAAGAAGAGGAGAGGGCAGAACGAGAGCAGGAGACCAAGGTTCAAGAAGCATCAGAGCAGAAGCTGGTCCAACATTTTGAAGACTCAACATCTTGCACAGTACACGCCAAGGGAGTAACTCTAATGAAGAAAGATATGCACTTAGCCAGTCATATCAAAGGAGAGCCTTATTAATTTCGTAAATGATAAAATTTTGTTTAATACAAAGTGTTTTAGAGTAAATTATAAGTGTATGAAGTTACTTAATTAAGTTGAGTTAGTAAGTTTTAGCTTTTGTTTTAGTCAAAACAGACATCCTAGGCCAATTCGAGAGGATGTCTCACATGTCGCGCCAGGACCAAAAATGAAAAGTTCATTATTGGTCTGGGCGCAACGTCTGAGACCATGCCCCAAAAGTGCCCAAAACAGCTCCAAATCGACCAAATAAGGGGTCAATTCTGCCTAACTCGATGAGTCCAGCAGAATTAGACTCTTATATCACCCAAATTGGACAAGTTTAACCCATTTAGAGCCCATGTCTCACACGTCGCGCCAGGACCGAAAATGAAAAGTTCATTATTGGTCTGGGCGCAATGTGTGAGACCTCCAAACTTTGAACCTCCATAACTTGAGCTACAGAGCTCCAAATCGCCTGAAATTTGTTGCAATAGGACCGTTAGACAGCCTAGAATCCATTTATGACCTCAAATTAGGCTAGAAATGTCAAACACTAGCTCAAAATGACCAAAATTGCTCAAACCCTTGAATTGTTTTCCCAAACTGTGGTTTGTTTGTAAATAGAAGCATATCCCATTAGTACCTCGCAAGTATTGCTCTCGGCTCGAAGATGATGCCTTACTCCTAGATAGAAGTGCTCAAGAACACCCCGTTGTTATGGTCATCTAGACCTCAGCATAGCAACCCAAGTTCAACTGTTTGTACATCACCTCTGCTCATGCCAAAGGCATAAACCTTGACCTAATTCTGTGTCCTTCTAATAGAGTTTGACTTATATAGCCGCCACATTGACACTCCCTATTGCTAGGATACCTAGAAAGGAGCTAGAGTCTAGAGCTGCCCAAGTCACTCCATGTGTAGAGATTGGACTCCCCCAAACCAACTTTGCTAGGACCTTAGAGTATGCCTCAAACATCATGGAGGTTTTGCAAAACAACCCTCATTTCATGCCATACCACACATCCTAATGTCCATAGACTTGTAGATTATAGATATGTCTCCAATAATGCTGCTCGAGCCATCTTGCTTGCTTATAGAGCCCAGAATGTTGTAGGAGAGCCCTTCAAGTAGTAGACTCTAGGATATACGAGTGTTGCTTTCGAAGTACAGGGCCAGAGCCACAGAAGAGCTAGAAGCGCAACGCAACTTCTTGAAGACATCGAGGACCCAGCCGATGTACAGACAGATAAGGAGAAGAGACCGAAAAGACAGGCCCAAGAGAGGGAAGCACAACGACAAACACCTCAACCGATAAACGAGTAGAACAGGACACCACCGGCCTATCACAATCTTCATCAAATGGGAAGAATATTTGGTAACCAACGGCATCAAGAATCTTCTAGATGTCAACCTCCCGACTACCACGTCCACGAGCTCACATCAGAAAGAGGATCTCGACGCCTTCACCAACTCGACGCACATGAGTTTCAAATGGAAGAACGCAAGGCAGCAAAATACAGGTGCAGGAAGACGTTAGACATCGATGCCACGTTAGCATCACGAGCTAAGGCCAGAGGGCATAATCTTCCGTCGAGGAGAGAAGTCATGGCGACACAAGAGCGTATAGAAACTGGAGGGAAGACCACCACGACCTTGCAGCCCAGCAGCTCAAGCGAATGTCATGCAACGTCAACAAAAGGAGCAACTAAGCTAGGCAACCACAAAGCACCTAACGCTGACCAGGACGAGCTTCCAGCTCCCTTGCACCAGCAGGAGAACTTTCATCGGTTTCAAAAAGTAGGAGACCATGAGGGGAAGGAGATGCATATTAGGGAAGGAACATCTCCAACTTGAAGGCCTATATCAGCATTAGGGGCAAGATCAAGGAGGAGAATATTCCGCTCGAACAAGAATTCGGGACCCAGAAACACCTAGAAACCAAAGGAAGGACGACTTTACTACGTCAGCCAAGGAGTGCGAGACTCGAATGGATAGGATCCAAAGAACGGAGGAGACGACCTAGCCAGCAGGTACAAATCACGCAAAGGCAACCAGAATACTTGGGCCCTCCGATGTTTGTCGGCTATGGCACAACATGCTTTGCATCACATTCTAACTAAAGGTGTGCTGGTCGTTGATGCTTCGACATTTCAGTCTGCTTCCTGATCCTGTTCTCGGGCGGTAATTGTTCTCCCCTTCATGATACTTGAAGCTGTTTGGAGGCGTCTCTTGAGGCTGTGCACGCTTCCTTTGGCTATACTCCTCTAGGGTTGTTCTCTTCTACAGTTGTTCTTTGAATCGTCCATTCTTGGGTTCACCAAGTTGCATGCAAGTCCACGTGCAAGTTATCGGCTCGCCTCGCCTCACCTAATTGCTTCTCCATCGAGCTTCCAATCTTCCTTGTTTGATCCCCTCAGTCACATGGCTTGGACATTGTCACGTTCCTCAGTGCTATGCCATCTTCTTGTCTTGAGGTACCCTCCGGTGGTTTTGATTGTGCTCGTCAGTTTTGATCCTCCTGTTGCCTCTAGGGAGCTCGTGGAAGAAGTCGGTTGCTAGCACTTCTCCAGCTTTCAGTTCCTGACCTTTGTCCCTCTATGCATGTCGGTCTCTCTGTCAAATAAAACATCATGGCTCTCCTCCCTGCTGGCTATATTGTCGGGATGATGGATCCTTATATCTGCGCAGCTTGACCCTTGAGTCGAAGAATTACCTGCCTTAGGTATACTCTTGTCGTTGAATAGCCTGGCTATTATCTTGAACTCTCTTTTTGCTGAAGGTGCTTCAGTTGCTATCCTTATCGTTAAGGTGTCGAATGCTTCTACCTTGGGCGTTTGACGTGCCACATGTCGAAGATATGATCGGCTTCTTCTCTTCTAATTACTGGTAGGAGTACCTGACGAAGCCATCACCTAGTTGTTGAAGGCATATCTCCTCGTCCCAGTGCCTTTCGTAAGTGCATCTCCATCTACTACACGTGTCATAGCGCATCACCCTATATTACCACAAGGTGGAATTATGGTCGTTGAGATGTTGCCTTCTTAGTTGGCTCGTTGATGTCGGGTCGTTCCTCCTTCTATTGTTGAGGCCACTTGTGTCATAAGTGCGTCAAGTGTTGCTACTACCACAAGAGGTAGTGTTGCGCCCTGACGATGTCCTGGTGCATCGCTGATGATCTTGACATGACCGGTGTTGTCTCTTATTCTGACATTGGATGGACGAGTGGTCTTCTACTTGAGGGCACTTCCCAAAGTGTTTGGAGTCGAAGGTTTGCTTGGCCTCTGATCGTTTCTCCCTCGTACTTGCTCTTCCATTTTGATCTTGGGCTATAGTTGTGCTTCCTCGTTTGGTAGTCGAAGTGAAGGAGCTTCTTGATCTAAGCGCTAAATCCGTAAAACATGACTCTAAACTCATGTTTCTCCACTATATATGTGAAGACCCGAGATATACAATAGACATATACGCATTTACATTGGTATTTTAATTCATCCATTTTTCCAAAACAACTAATGAAGATCTACTTAAATGTTTATACTCCTTTTTAGGGTTTCCCCTCCTCCTATCGCTTTTGATTCTTCTCGGTTTTGCTTGAAACTTCTTTGTTGTGGTTGACTCCGGGATTCCTTGAGATGCTTCTACTATTGTTGACCTTCATGTCTGATCCGAGCTCGCCACTTTCGGCTTCGCGCGGTGTGTTTGTCGATGTGATCCCTTTGAAAAGATGCTCCTCCTTAATGTGTATGTCCGTCGTAAGGAATGCGGTGACCGCCAACGCCCCACATGCGATGTGTCGTTGCAAGGTTGCCGATGTGCGTGCCATTGATCGCTTGAGTAGGATCACCCGACCGCTGTAATCGGGCATTCTTGAATGTCTTCAAGCCTCGAGATCGTGGTCGGTAGGCAGGCATTGTCATTCCTTCGCAGGTTGAATTTCTGAGTGCGACTCCTGTTGCTTGGGCTTTCCTTCATTCCGAGGTGCCTCTCCTGTGCCTAGAAGTGTGGTCATCTCCATTGCACCTACCCTACCCCGAAGTACGAGCTGACGTACAAATAGGAGGATATAGATCATCAACACCATTGCACTGGGAGGAACACCGATGACATTACCAAGGAGTAGGTGTGCAACTCGAAGGGAGGCACAAGGGGGACTTAATAGCTCTAGTAGTAATTGTAATTATGTAAGCTATATGCTTTGCATATATAGTTCCCTTGTTATTCATTCCCTCCCATAGCATAACAAATCAAAGGAAGAGATGTCAGGCAATTTGCAGGGGTGAAACAATCAACATCCTCAACACTCTTCAGGAAATAAGAGGACTAGACATATGAGACGTCGATGGAATCGAAGAAACAATATCGGATACAAAGTCGTCCTTTACCTGCCAAGACAAACAGTTCAAGATGAAAGATCTTTTTCAACGGCGCCACCTTCAGGCTTTTGAAAAGCGGCATGGAAGATTCAAGTAATCAGCTACGCCATCAAAGCCTCCAGCCTCTACATCAAAGAGGAGCCACCGTCAAGGAGACTGGAGTATCGAAATTACTTCGAAGAACGTTACCTTGCTACTTCAAGCAGGCAACGAGTGGATGAGCTTCTAGCAAGCTCAAGGATCTAAGGCCATGGGGCCTAGTAGGTTAAATGTATGGACGACAACATCCATATCGGGATTAGAAGGCATTGCCAGATATTCTCGCTGAAAGGATTGCCCCAATATTGAGCTAAGCGTCAAGGATTGGGAAGGAAACGCATAGGATGACTAAAATTATACATGATTATTAACAGTCATCCAACGTATTGAAACCACTTGGTGAGATTGATCTCCTCGCTAAGAAGGAATCATTACTAGGATAATTGTTGACCATGTATAAATCTAGCACCTCCAAAAGAATAATCCAACCGAAAGAAAAGAAGTAATCTAACAAGTCCAGCCAACTTGTTACGATGGCATCAATTCGATTGGTAGGAATATTCTAAGAGTTTAAATAACTAAGAAAGGGGGAATCTCTAGAATATAAAAGAATAATACATGTAAGGTACATCTAAAATAAGAATTATAGTAATCAAATAGTCTTTTGAGACAAAAGGAATTGTCGTCATGACAAAACCTTATGGTTTAGAATCGTTCTAACTAAGTAGGTAACCCATAACTATATTGAAATAAATGATAACATAATATGTGCATCCATCTTAGATGGTTATATATGTTAGCTAAGGCTAGTAAAGTAATGCGCTAAGTAAGAAGCCTATAACCTCTTAAGGGGAGAGAATAGATATGACGTTGTGTACAACGTCATTGAAGGGGTGCAGGACCATTTTCTTTTCAAAGAAAGTAGGAGGGTTCAATTTTTTTTTGATTGAACGTACTTGCATCGAATTGACCGACCCGTAGAATAGAGTTCACTCCGGCAATGGCCGAAGCGAATAGAGCGTAAAATAGATCGATACCTTAGTGCTCAGGAGGCCTTCAACGTGCGAGACTGACATAGTAGGTAACTACACCAATGAAGTGGAGCAAAACTATGGGAGCAATGCAACGACCAAGTCATCTCCAAAATTACTCGACGCCGGCTCAATGGGTGGATGCGTTCTAGCCTTAGGTAAGGTGTGCGCATGCATTATAATGTGTCTTATAGATAAGTTAAATATAGATCCTAATAACTGGATAGAAATTGTTGTACGTATATGTATCATAGGGAAATAAGTTAAATAACAACGGTAATATGAGGTAGCATGTTAATTAATCCTTCGCAAGGATGCAATTCCTTCCAAGGATAGCTATATGACCTCGGGTCCTTATAAATATAAATAGAAAATAGAATTCAGATATACTTAAGTGCATCTTAGGGATATACTTCCAAGGGTAATGCAGGACCCAAGGAAGAGAATAAGAAGCACATCTAATTCTTGTGTATGATAATTAAAACCTTGTCTATGATACAATAGGTCTAAATCAGGGTTATTGTTTAAATAATCGCGATCTAAAAGTCGTTAAATATTGCAAAGCTTAGATTAAACATAATTGTACTATCGGAAGTAATGTATCCGATACTATGATAATGTTAATTCATAAATATTACCTTAGGGTAATTATGTTAATCACATGCATTAAAGGAGCCAGCAAAAATCGGCTCATGCATGTCGATTTGTGTTTAGATTAGTTTCATGTGTAGTTAAGATTAATCTACGCATGCAACCTATGCCAGGTATGGGTTGCATGCGTATTTACCGATGATGGGACCACTACGGTGATCTCTAGGACGTGGTGTAATGTCAATGTAGGCATGACCGCGGTTCCGCTTGGATGAGTGGAAGGTAGATTAAAAAGTCTACTTCCGTCCCATGGAAGTAGACGACCTCGAGAGATAAGAGGTCATTCAGGAATGCATTGATAGGAAAGCACCTCTAGTCAATGCCTACGGGGAGGACCCTATCCTTCACGCCCAAATACGGGAAGGACCCTATCCTCCACGTCTCAGGCAACTAAAGGTGTAGGCATGAGCGGCATATAGGCATTATAGGGCGTTGTCTCCACGGCCACGATGGAAGAAGCATCCTCTTCCTACGCCAGGAGATTAGTCATGCATTCATGTAGATAGATGGGGTGGTTCCCTTATAACCATCTTTACATTAATATTCTAGCGTGGTGTGAATCCAGGAGGCCAATGAGAACGAAGAACCAGCGGGGAGTCGCATCACGAGCACTTGCATAAATAGTTCTAGAGTAGTTGTGATTTCTACCATTGAAACTAATCGCTTAAATCTTGTGTAAGCTAGTAAATATGTAATTGTAGATATTGTAAAATTAATGCAGGATTTCAAGATGCAAAGACTTGCAACACGAATTTTGTTAAAACGTGTTGCAAGGGATGAAGAGTACCTTAGAAGTGTAAATTTTGTATGAAATTGATAAACTTTGATAAACTTGAATGTTGTATTAAGTAAGGTTAGTAATTACCTTGCGTTGATTAAGTTATGGAGTGATAAGTTAATTGGATAATGGAATAGTACAGTAATGTCTTAAACATTACCCTAGAATAATTCTAATAATTGTGTAAGTATAATAATAATAAATTGTATACATCAAGTTGATTACAGGTTAAGAAGATCCCAAGGTGGGGAGACCCACGATGCTGCGGACAGCATCATTTCAAGGTGGGGAGAATGTGACGTTCCAGCACAGTATACTGTCCTAAGACGTATACTGTACTGCCTCGTCACGCGTACACGCCATTCCGACTGACGTGTACGCCAACGTGTAGCCGAGCAAGTAGCACCCTAGGGGGCAACTTGCAAGGTGTGTGCATTTAATTATGGGCACAATTGCCCATATGCACACTTATCCATGTGTGTGTCAATGTGTACACATTTATCCATGTGTACACATTTACCCATGTGGATATCCTAGGCCACTTATTTAATATAACTGGGGCCATATCCAATTATCCCACATGCCTAAAGGGGATAATGGGAACCCTAGCCCTAACCCTTTGTCTATATAGGTTAAGGAAACCCTAACTTTCCATTTTCGTCCATAGGATTTTAGGGCTCTGTTTTGCTTGCTCCAGGAGTCAAAACCGCATCCTAGACTCTGTCTGAGCGAACCAGCTCGTTAGTTTCCCAATCTAGCTTCATCTTCTAGCAGCAGAGCAGGATGGTCGAGCTCAGAGCAGGAGGAGCGAGCCAGGGATTCGTCAATTTAATAGCCTAAACCATCTTCCAGTCATCGAATCAGTAGGTTTAGCCTATTAAATTGCCCATAGCAGTCATCTAGATCTCTAGATACCAAGCTCTAACTAAAGAACCTAACCTTCTGTGATATGTATGATGATGTATCTCTGTGGACTCATTGTATTGGGAAGGGGGGTAGAGACCCTAAAGTCTGGTAGTTGATGCTCCTAGCTAGCCTCTTTAGCACACTGTAAATTCGGCCTGTGTACAAGAACCACACCTGGTTGTGGGTGAAGGGGCCAGACTGGCTTATAAGGAGGTTCGTGTTCTGACTCTTGAACGATCCTTCTGGGGTGTAAGGCCTACCGGGGATCATTGTGGACTAGGTCTAATGGCT
Organism: Isoetes taiwanensis; assembly: GCA_021234155.1. Taxonomy (NCBI): domain Eukaryota; kingdom Viridiplantae; phylum Streptophyta; class Lycopodiopsida; order Isoetales; family Isoetaceae; genus Isoetes; species Isoetes taiwanensis. The sequence goes on along the minus strand of JAJEKV010000057.1, from coordinate 4,684,663 downwards.
TGCCACTGCGTGTGGGCAAGACATGGGCTCGACACCTGTGGAGTGATGCGTCACTCTCCATTGGGTTCAAGTTGAATAAGGCCAGTGGCCCTCTAGTTACCTTGAGTCAGCATGTAGATCTCTGGAGGGAGTGATCCCTACCTGCCCCATCGGAACTGGGGAGATGCAACCCAGGAGTATCCCCTTTGGCTATGCATCCGGCGGGCTACAGTCAGGTCCCAACACTTTTCAACCTACTCTGCAAAGTGTGCACAGGAGGGGCGGATGGAGTGGACAACCCTAAGCCATGTTCTTATGCCAGCCAAATCCATTTGCCATGAATTCTGTCTGCAATGACCTCTGAAGACCCAAGCCATCAGTCATCCCCTTGAGTCTGAGCCTTGGGTAGGATTCCCCATGTGATGTACTGATCTTGTCTATGCAGATATGTGATGGGCCATCCTTCGAGATGGTTATGTGATGTTGATGTTGTATACTGACATGTATGTTTACGCTTCCGCAGCTAGGTAGGCCCTGAGGAAGACAGGGTAAATGACCCCTTCATTCTTCCCACTGGAACTCATCAAGGTTGCAGTGATATATGGAGGGCCCTGTATCAGTATGGAGCTGGTATGGGGGATGAACTCCTGTTTGTATACGGTGAGTGCACCGTATATGAGTAGGGGACGTCACACTCAGCATGTACGCTCTATTGTTCTCCACTTCGTGCATCCCGCGGCTCCATTTCCCTCGTTGGCCCGCGCTGCTCTCGTCGTGCTTTCCTTTGCCGCTTTGCGCATCTCTGAGGCGCTCGCCCTCAACTGGCGTGATCTTTCTTTTTCATTGTCTTACGTTGATGTTCTTATTCGCCATTCTAAACGAAACTAACTTGCCCTCGAAGCAAGAGAACCACCGAAGCTTCACTGGAGATAGAAGAACTACAAAGAATGAAATGCGCCATCTTGGAAAAACGATTAACGACAACAAGGATGGCATCATGGCCCTGGGAGAATAGAAGCTCAACAATAAAATCCATCAAAATGCTCTTCCAAGGACCGGCTGGAACTAGTAAAGGCTGAAGTAGACCATGTGGATCGGTTAGGGAGCTTTTGCACGACAGCAAATATCACATGAGTATACAAAAGTCTCAACAACGCGGCGGAGACCTAGCCACCAATAATCTCGAGCAATAAGTTCCAGAGTCTTGGCAATGCCAAAATGGCCGGCAAAAGGAGAATCATGACAGGATACAAAAGTCGAGGAGCACCATCTGGAAGATACAAAAGTCCATTGCGAAATAGAAATCCATCTCGAACCTCAAAATGATCATAGTCTAACCTCATTTGCTAGGAAGATGATGCTGAGCCAAGATGTGATATAACATCCTGCGCCAATGGATCAGAAGAAAGAGATGCTCGAATAGACTCCAACAAGGATGTATCATCAGACCTCTCGATTAAAGTGATGGCCATAAATTATAAACGATCAGGTCCTAGAATAACTTGTGATTGGTGATCAAATCCTGGCTCCCCTGCCTTAGGTTCAAAATTAAGATCTGCAAGAAAGAGCATCTGGTTTTACTTGAAGTGTGCCAGACCGAAATTTGATGACGAAATCAAAGCAGATAGCACTTGTGTATGTCATTGAGCCTGACAACGATTAAGAATTCGAGCAGACTGAAAATATTTCAGGTTGTGATGGTTCGTATACACAGTCACCTTATGAGGAAAACCTTCTAGAAATCGTCTTCACTCCTGAAAAGATCGCTAAAAGTTCCTTATCGTAAATGGGATAATTGATCTCTGCAGCCTGGAACTTGCGAGAATGATAGGCGATCGGAGGTAGCTCATGATCATCTCCCTCTTGCGACAAGATTCTGCCAGGAGCAAGATCTGATGTCTCAACTTCGAGAATATAAGGTGCTGCTGTAAAAGCATGCTTTAGGGTGATGAATGCGGATTCTGCTTCAATTGTCCACTCAAAAGGAATATCCTTTCTGGTGAGATGTGTCAAAGGCAAGACGATCTCTGAATAGTCCTTGATGAAGCGACGATAAAAATTGGCAAACCTCAAGAAGCATTGTACATCTTTAACTGAGGAAAGTATTTTTCAACCAAGAAATGTGCTGACCTTCTCTAGATCCATGGAATCACCCTGCGGTGTGATGAGATAGCTAAGAAACTCGACATTGTCCTGCTCGAACTGACACTTCTCCAGTTTGGCATAACGTCCATGTTCCTGTAGCTTTTGAAGGACTTCTGGACATGCTCTTCATGCTCCTCCAAAGTCTTCGAATAAACCAGAATGTCATCCAGATAAATGATAATAAAGAGATCCAAAAACTCCCGAAAAATATCGTTAGCCATGCACTGAAAGACCTTTGGATCATTGATAAGGCCGAAAGGCATGTCAGTATACTCAAAATGACCATAATGAGTTCGAAAGGCTATCTTCCACTCATTACCTTCCCTGATCCAGATAAAATTATAGGCACCTCGAAGATCGATTTTCGTGAACTATCGTGCACCTTGTAGCCGCTCAAGTAACTCTGAAATCAGAGGGAGAGGATACTGATTATGCACATTGATCTTGTTGAGGTTGTGATAATCCACAACCAACTGCAAAGAACCATTCTTCTTGGAAACAAAGAAGATGGCAGCTCCTGCGGGTGGCTGAGAATGTCGGAAGAAATCCAGTTATAAGATTCTCCTCGATACAGGTCCGCAAAGTCTCCAATTCTGTTGGCGACAAGCCATAGATAGGGCCAACTGGTGGGGTTATCCCTATCTGATAAGTGGCACCGTGGGCAGTCATAGGGATGATGCTCCGGAAGCTTACTGGGTTTGACCTTATAAAAAAGATCGCCGAAACCCTTGTACTTATCAGGAAGGACAGGAGCAGACATTTCTGAAGTAACGCTTGTTGAAGGATGAATTTGGATTGCAAATGCTGAAGTGGGATCTTGCCTACCAGATCTGATAAATTTACGAAGAAGAAGAAGAAGAAGAAGAAGAAGAAGAGAGATCTTCGAGATACAGAGCTGAGGGCACGAAGAAGCCTCTATAGAAGCAGGAGCAAGAGTAGGAACAGGAGCACAAGTAGGAGCAACTGGAATAGGAACTGGACTAGGAACTGGAGTAGGAACTGAAACAAGAACTGGAGCTGGGAGATCATCTAGAACATGGACAAAATCTGGATGAACTGGAGCAGACAGGTTTTTTAATCGGGACGGGAGCGTAAAACATGAATATCAAGGGCAGAATCATGAGCCCACGATACTGTATAGAATGAAGTAGATATGGGTGTAGAGGCCTGAACTCCAGAACTGGAACTAGAGCATGAACCAACAAACCGAAAGGATCTAGTACGCCAATCAATCTGTAGGTTATGTAGCTCGAGCCAGGGCAGACCCAAGACTACTGGCGCATGTGGGCTAGCAATGAGATTGAAGGAAATGCTACAAGAAGCTCCCTCGAACAAAATGTGAAGAGGTGTAGTACATTCTGTGACTGCGCCTGAAGAGATCTCACGCCCATCAATCACATTAACAGAGCTAGGATGCTCGACCCTACTTCTAGGAATGGCATGCTTAGTAGCGAACATACTATCCATGAAGTAGGCATTCGCCCCGGGGATTTCACCATTAAAAAATCGTATGATACATGTGCGTGACTGGTTAGGGGTTTTTTTTTTTAACCCGTCCGCATACGGTCGAAGGAGAATACGGCTGCACCACCATTTTTTCGTAGGTGGTCGGGAAGGGAGGTCTGGGCGGGAACTCTTCACCAGTTTGATACGTTAGGGGTTCTTCAAGATCCAAGGCTCTGAATCATAGGGGTTCTTGTGGTTCATCTACTCGTGTCTACTTCAAAACTAGCACAGTAATTTCGATTTAGGGCAAGACTATGTTCCTGCACTTTGAAATCTCTTTTCATGCTCTACACCGGCCGAAAGCTTCAACATGAACCCGTGTCCGCCAAAAAAAGTTTTGCTTAATCTACTTTGTTTTTGCATATGCATTCAAGATCGATGCAGCTTTAGGATCTCAAAGGGTTTTTCCCATACAGTTATAAATCAAAACCCGACATCCGTGCTTTGGCTGCTGAAGTAGTCTTTGAAGCAACTCATAATTTCGTTGATGGTCTGTGCCTACCCAAAAATAGTCTGGTTGGAGCAACTTTGATTTACTCCAGTGCCTAAGACTGCAGATCTGCCAACAGTGCCATTTATGGCGACTCTAAACCTGTGTTTCCGGGCTACACAGTTTACTAGATGCTGCACCTTACAGTATAATATGGAACTAGTCAATCCTCTCAAATATTCGACCCATTCTATCTTAAGAAGGTGAAGTCTTCTGCCTTTAACTATTGGTTCTAGGATTTGTCTCTAAATAGATCACGTTTGAATACATGTCTTCAAATAGGACTGGAAATTTTACATTCATACAACATCTTGATTCAATTTATACTTAGATGCATGTTTTTTGTGGGCTCTATTTTATCCCTACTGCTGGATTTGAAAAGGAAGGCAGGTCAGAATAGAATAGAATAGAATAGAATAGAATAGAATAGAATATACATTAACGTCTCTCAGGCCGTGAGGCCCCCGGACTTGTGTAGCATCCTGCGAGCTCCCGTAGGGTGCTTCCAGCAAACAGACACATAGGTTTTATGTAGCCATCTAGCGGGCTTCACTTGTTCTTTATATATTACCCGCATCGTGTTTATAGCTGGCGAATTATACCGTTTTCCAAGGTTTGTTGTAAATGATGATATATGGCTGCCAAAGATATTTAAAATCATTTTATGGCAGGCTCTAAAGCATACGGCATGCTGGCTGCAACTACAGTCCGATAACACAGACTAATTTGGCTTTATGCCTGTATATTAGGCTCAATTTTGTACCTCATTCTTGAGATTGAGTGCACCTACTGCATAAAGGGAGCGTCAGAGATATTTATGGAGCGCATCTTTAACAGGTTTTTTGACATTCAAATTTCATTCTTATAACGCCTTTAGCAATAAATAACCAGTGTTAACCCAGCCTACATTCCCATCTTGCTTTAATAAAACTCTTAAAAATTATATGCTATCTTAAGCTATATCAAGAATATGCCCCAAATTTTAGAGAAAATTAGAATGTCTCTTGTTTTAGCAACCGCACTTATTGACATGTATGGCGTGTGCAAGAGCCTTGAAGACACGCGACCTTGTGTTCATAAAAATGAAGCAAAGAAAATCGGTAGCATGGAATGCCATGATTACTTGATATATGCTTTCAATGGGTATCATGAAGCGCCATGTCGATATTTTCGCAAAATGCATTCAAAAATCAATCCGCACAAGGTAACTTACTTGAATATTCTTGATGCATGTGCCACTATTTCAGCCATAACAGATGGGATTAAAGTTCATTCTTACATTATTAGTGCTAATGCAGTCATAGATATGGCAGTGGAAAATGCGCTTATTAACATGTATGTAAAATCTGGCAGGTGAAGAATGCACAAGCAGTATTTGATCAAATGAAGAAACATGATGTGGTGTCATGGACAACAATGATTATAGCATATGGTCAACATGGAGATGGCGAGCAAGCGCTCAAAATGTTCCATAGAATGCGGCGTTGGGGAGTTCGACCAAATAAAATCACATTTGTTGGGGTTCTGTCTGCATCTAGACATGCGGGGTTGCTAGACATTGGACACCATTATCTTTTGTCTATTACTGGAAATTACAATTTCTCCTAAACGCTTGATCATTATGGATGTATAGTTGAGTTGTTTTGTCGTGGAGGGTCTCTAAATGAAGCTGAAGATCTGCTGAACAATGTGCCACTGAATGTGAGTGGTAGGCATAGACAAGCCTGCTTGATGCCCGCAAAAATTCAAACGAAAGCGCATCTTTGCCACGTGATTTGCCTCTATGCAGAGGTAATAGAAAATGAATGTTATTCATTGGTTTCATTATTTCATAACATTATTAAGGGTATGCGTGCTTTACCATGCAGGTTTGTAATCTGCCTTTAGGGAAACGAACATTAATTATAACATCCACGACCAATCCGGGCGCTCACCATTACCAAGAGAACTGGTTGGCTTAACAACGAGCTTGAATGAGTTGATGTTATAAGTGGCACCGTGGGCAAAGCCAACAAATCCATTCTGGTTAAACAAATAAGAGAAATAAGAGATTTGTATGATGAAATTATCAAGAATTTCTGACATGGAAAGCAATCAAATGCCATTTAAGCAGCAGGGCAACGATGACTTATGAAATTAGGTTATTATAATTTGACACTTACTGTTGCAAAGCTTGTAATGTATAATGGAAAGCTATTATTGAGACATGAAAAATCAATCTTAACCAATGCAATACTCAATAGTTTTATGCGGTTCAAAATATCACCATCTAAAGTTAGATGGAAACAAGTATTTGTGCTTGTATAGATCCATAGACTGCACTGGAATGCCATCTAAGAGAGGTACATTACTTAAAGCAACAGATTGGAATCATCTCATTTTAGGTCTGTCCGTAGAAGTATAAAGCTTGGTCTCATCTGCGCAAGCATATATTGAAGCTTTTTGTATAAAACCTAGATAACGAGAATACATTTTAGAACACGCCAATGCAAAGTGAATAAAAAACATGGCTTCATGATTGTATAAGAATAAGAGTCGATTCATTGAGGTAACTCGTATGTAATTCTAGTGCCCCTTCAGAAATATGCAAGTGGTGCAACCTTAATCAGAAAGCTTTTTATATCCGTGCCATGCACGCCATGCAAGATATCGGGCTATAAGCTATAACATTTTAAGGATTAAGCTATAACATTTTGCATGTTTCCCCCGATGTTTCCATGGTTTCCATATGTTAACAATGCTTCCATATATTAAGGATTATGGGGATTATATTAACATTTTGCATGCTTCCATAGTTTCATATTAACAAAGTTTCATATTAACCTTCCTTATTCCTTATTCTATAATCCATTTAGACATTCATTCCTAAACCCATATGCACCATGTTTCGGCCATGTTTTCAAGCTTGAAGTATCCCCAGTACTTTACCACTAAGGGACACACTAAGGATGCATTAGAGTCTTAACCAACGACACAAGCTTAGACCGAGAATGAAGATGAGAGAAATGTCTATTAAACACATTGTGAAATTTTTTTCCTTCTCCACAAACCATTTTTTCTCTGAATAAGGCTACGGCACAAAATCAAGTACAAGATCGGGTAGGGGTATGTAAAGCGTAACATAGTCTGGGCATATATCTACGGTAGGGGGCATGGAAATTGGGTTTTCATATTTACGTATGTAGGGGTTTTTTACCTCCAAAAGTTGTATACGAGGGGTTTTCTGGTGACCCCTTGCACGCACATGAGGTATCCCCATGTGCCTAGGTGAAATCCCCGGGGCATTCGCACCACAATCAAGTTGCGCTAGTGCCTCTATCCTCCCAACCTCTGACGCCAATGAAATAGACATAAGAAATTCTTTACTGACCTTGTCTGAGGTAATAAAACTTTTGTCACATGTGGGAGGAGTCGGAGGAATGTCAGGCAACTGTCGAGAGACTCCTACTATTCGGATGGGACTCGAACGGTTTGATCACTTAATAAGACATCCACAAGCAATATGGCCAACCCCTCCACAATAGAGGCAGAGATTAGCCTCTCTTTGGCATTGCTTCTCAGCTGCAGACAAGGGCCCTCGAACCACACCATCAATTTGTATAGGCACTGGGCCAATTGATTCCGGGGACGTGGGCAATGCAAAAACTGTTGTGATCGCTGGAGCTTGGGGAAGTAAAGAAACTTGCTGATTTCGTCTTTCTTGCCTACGCTCAAAAAGACGGTTATCACAACGAACCACAAACTTTATAGCTTCATCCAAGGTTTTGGGATCCCCCATAGTCAGCAACATATCCTTTATATCCTCCCAGAGCCCTCTTCGAAAACAGTCCCGAAGAGCCGCATCTTCCCAGGCTATGTCTATGGCAATCTGTCGGAACTCAGAAGCATAAACTGAGGCCAGACGAGAACCTTGCCTGAGGTTGCCAAGCTTGGTTACTACTGTGCATTGCCGATCAGTGTCTCCAAAACACGCCTCAAGCTCAGCAGTAAATGAAGCAAAATTTTGCAACTCGGGAGCCCCTTTCTCCAGTAGGAGGGCAAACCAACTCAAGGCTGACCCAGAAAGAAGAGAGCCAACTAATCCGACTTGTTTTCGATCTGAGAATACATGTGAGGGTGGAGCCGAATAACAAGCCGAATATGATTCAAAAAACCTCGGAGCTTGGAGCTGATGCCATCAAATATTTCTGGCAGACTAATCTAGGTTCCGATTACCTCCTCCCGGAGCTAGAGGCTGACTCATGAGAAGGTACCTGTTCCCGGAGCTCCTCATTATCCAACTGTGTTGGCATACTTGAACAAGTTGCTAGACCTGCTGTAATAAGGATGAAACCTCCTCCATAGAGATAAGAACCACCCAATATGGGTAAAGAAATCCTTAGGATCAGAGCAAGCAAGAACCGGTAAGGGATTCCAGTTCAAACTGTCATGAACCTACACAAAAACAAGGAAAAATACGTGGAAAATATGCAAGAAATACGGAAGAAATATGCCTAGATCGGCAAAGAATCTGATATATGAACATGAATCAAGAGTACAATTGCCCGAAAGCAAGCAAGAACACGGGATAGATTCCTAGAAGGCTCAAGATTGGCATTGAACTGGAATGGTTCGACAAGAAGGAGTTGCCTCCTTATATATCTAGGCCGACGGTCGAGATCGCGGCACTCCAATGGATGAGATCATGCCAAGTGTCGTACATGTATGTAGGATCTAGAATGTTCTAGAACCTCCTGGGAACAGCCCGACATATGAGAAAGACGTGAAAGAATGTCTTTAATAAGTATTGATAGCGCACTTGGCAAAGGTGCTCGACTTTCAACTAGAAAGTTGCGAGTTCAAACTTTGCTTTGTGCAATTACACTTTTGCATTCATGTGACGATCATATATGAGTATAATGCTCTATGATACGAATACCTCTATGGTGTCACACTGACCATCTTGTCTAGAAACATGACAACTGATAGATAAACTAAATAACCTAAACTAAAACCCTTGCTCTTGATTAGCTAAACTAACATATTGGTATAAGTACTTCACGACAAAGAAGCAAATATCATCTTAAAGCCAATTGTTCTTTCTTCCTTGCATGGAGATGCTACAACACTGTCTGCACACGATGTTCTTAGTGATACATATGATATTGAAACTATCTTTGAAACTTCTTTTATCTTTGAACACAAAGGTCCTTGCACGACTGGGGGTTTCTCTGGAAAGATGTTAATGTCCACCAATTGCTGGAGCAAGTTATAATAATATGATGTCAGGCTCTCTTATTGCAAGTTCTCGTGTTGAACAATGAGCTTTGCCCCCTATAATAGAACTTCCATGCATTATCCTGGAGGGCTAAGGTTTAATTTTAATAATAATAGGCCAGAGAAAAATTTACTTGGCTTGGCAACTCCAGTATCATCCAAAAATATTGCCAATAGATTTCCCTCGCATCTGTTGTAGTATTTAATCCTACACAATTAACATTTAGCTTCTGTATGTAATCAAAATAAAAGAGAGTAGCTTTGCAACTTATTCTCCTCCAATACACTCATCGTCATATATTTGAAGCATTACAGCGAGAGGGTGGATTTGAAAACCTGTGTTGCTTGAATAATCTCCTTTCTATTGTGCCTTCCTGGCATGGTTATGTCTCCTTTGCGAATCATCATCATCTTCCCTAACATTCATCAATCTTCCCTTTCTTTACAATGGTGATTTTGCAGAATGAAAACATTGTCAGTTATAGGTAATAAACATAAAGAGTTGCCCAAAAAATAGATACGCTAATCATTTGTATCAAAAAAATATGTGCAATGCTTTTAGAGCTTTCTAGCTTTCTGGCTTCATAGATTTGGATTCAGAGTTTTCTATTTTTCTGACTTTCATAGAGCTTTCTGGCTATGGCAGAAGAAACAATCTAGAATAAGAGAAAATGCTCTTACAGAAGCCTTGAGCTCCTCTTACATTAGCCTCGATCCCTAGAATGCACAGACGAAAATCCTGCATGCAGAGATGCAAGAGATGATTGAAGAGGTGACCATCCAATTGAATAGCCAAGCTTGCTGCCAGTTGAAGGAGCCTCAATTTGGAGTGCTATTGAGCTATTTCTGAGGGCTTTAAAATCCTAATACATCTTCGACCTCGAGCCTTCTAATGAAAGAGTCACTCTCCGTTGCGCAAATTAGGTGCGATAGACAATGCACACTCTAAAACATTATATATGATGTGACGCTCCCCGAACTTATACGATGCTCCCCTCATATATATATATAGAAAATTCCCCTCCCATGGCGACTCCATCACCACGGAAAGGCCCTCCGTCTGACTCGGATCACTTATGATGGGCAAGTGTCCGGATGAAGGACACGAAGGTATCATTCGTCCCATGCCTTCTACGGGAATCCTATATAGCGAAAGCGTACATACATGTTAGCACCTCGCAACAACATACATAATAATGTGCCACCATGAAGGGTGGTCCATCCATCAACAAGAGGACAATGCATAATATCAATATGCATACAAATGCATTCGAAATAAAGGTTCCTCAAGGGAATCAACTGACGGTCAAGGCCTCTGGATATTAACAGACAGAGTCATGACAATGGCGTTGGCTGACCTAGAACAATGGCTAGGGGCTATGGCATGATTGCAGCCTTTGGGGATGCAATTGGATGAATCGAGGTCATCCTCAGAGTCTTTCTATCGAATATCTTCATAAATTCCAATATTGTCATTAAAAATACCCAAATCCAAGCTGGATATACTCATGTTGATGGGATTAACTTTAATGACAATTTTAGAAGGGAATTGAAAAACAATACCTCCTTCTATGGCAAACCTCTGAGAGTGAATGAAGCCAGAGCTGTTAGTATTGTATTCTTCTATCCCCTTCTCAGTATTCTCCTCCACGTGCTTGACCTTAGGCCCACAAACTTGACTACCTTGCTGCTGTCCTGAATTTCTGTTAATAGGCTTTTCTTTGCCGCCATTTTTCTCGACAGGGAGGCAGGAGAATTGGCTACAAGATACTTCAAATAGGAGATTTTAAACTCAATAAACCCCCCATGCGCAATCTTACAGGGGACTTTATCATCCCAAGAGGAGAGAATTTTTTTTTGAATGCACACAGAGGGGAAGTTGGTCTGAGGGATGGAGACTTGGATTACTTCACCCATACTGTTAGCTATAGCTTTGATGTGGGAAGCAGTCCAGCAGCCCATGGGGAGATTAGCACTTGAGATCTAAGTGGTAGTAGATATGGAAGAATAATCCCTGGGATATATAGGATGGATCCCATTTCATGATATAGATGGGGTGCCCCCGAAATGGAGAAGATTTTCGTGGCTAGAATGAGAGGAACACTTCTCTCTTCCTTGCAAATAATCTAGAAAGTTTTGTTGTCCAGCTTAAGAATAGAACGAATAGGAACCAGCTGGATTTTCGTAATCCAATGCTTGACAACACTAATCGAGGGGCACTTCTGGAGAAAATGGATAAGAATACCATGATTAGAATTTCTAAGAATAGCCGAATTATCAACAATAGCACTGAAATCCAAGAAACTCGTATTCTCTTCATTCTTGATATTATTATTATCATCAGAGCAGATTGAATTGGGAACATTATCATTATCATCAGAACGCAAAGAATTGAGCAAAGCGCTTTGATAAGAATTACCATTTATTTTGTCGTACTTGCCTATGATCGGAACTGAAGATTTTAGCACCTGCTTCGAGACCTTCGTTTTGTTTTTGTCCATGTTCTTTCCTTTAATATTGGTGCAATTCTGGCAATCACAGTTTCCACAATCAGTAGGATGAAAATACGCGTTACTGTCCGAGATTTTGCACTTATTAGAGGCCTCCAACGGGAACTGACAAGTCTTGTATTCCATATCCACTTCCTTAAGAGTTTCCATGGCAAAAGGGGGAAGTCTGCTTTTGAAACCTCTCCGGAAATTTTCAACAACATGGTCTCAGCTCCTCCCAAATTCTGATAAGCCGAAAAGAAGCTTTAGATTTCCAACCAAGATCTTCAAGTTCTTTGGCTAAGGTTTTGGTAGGCTGCAACATCTCCATCATAAGTTTTCTAAAAATTTGATTTTTCCGGCTGCATCAGTCATCCTTGAAGTGCCCGATTTTTACTCTGATCAATTGGTACAGAAGAATGTCCATTTTCTGGATCTTTTGGACCATCCGCTGCACTTCAAGTCTCAGTATCATTGGCCTTTCCCTCCAAATACCAGTTTTGTAGACTCTGCATTTCCAGCCTACAAACCATAATTTGCCCTTCTTTTTGTACCCCCATACAGCTCGCAAGCAAATGATTCTCACCGTTCTCTAATAATATCGAAAGTAGTCTTCAATTCCTTCATTTTGATCCACATTCGGTCCTTTTTGTCATCAAGGACAAAGATTTGATCCCAACTTTGAATAACCAGAAGAGGATCTGTATATTTGTATTCAAAGGCTACTCTTTTAGAAGAGGAAGAGTTCTCGGCCAAGGCTTTGCCTGTGATTCCCTTGGACTTCATGGTGCCAAGGCGAAAACAGAGATCGATGAACAGCAGGAAAAGATGAATGAGACCTTTCTGAGAATAGAACCAAAAGAAAGCCGGATCTAGAGAGCTAAAGGCCGCACAAGCAGTAATAAAGCCGTACCCTTTTAACTGAAACAAGAAAAGAAGAGAAGAAGAAAGAAATTAAAAAATCACTAGAAAAAAAAAAAAATGAACAAAAACCAATATTCCTGAGTTCTGATCCAAAAGCTGCCTCTGGGCCAGGACTCCCAGAAAATATCAGATCAGAGAATGATTGGATGCTCCTTTTGCTGCAGCAAACCTCCACACAACCAAATCAAGATTGTTCAAGATTTGTGCGGGCTGCAGATCGAAGAATGTTGCCCAGTGATAGATTGGTTCCACTCCAAATTTGACTGGAGCATTCATTATAAATAAGTTTTTGTTAAATCTGTTACCTAGGACCAAGAAAGGTTGGGAATTGTGAGCGGAGACCCTTAGGGAACCAACACTATCGAAACATAGGATACACAGATAATAGGAATCAAAGCCTATCCTACAAAATCCAACTCTAGATCTATCCTCTATCACTAATCTAATCAAATTTTCCACAGTTAACAGAGAATCCTGGTGGTTTAAGAGAGCATAAAGAAATCCTAAGCCCTAGAGAACAGCTTCAAGCAAAGCTTCATCCATCAGGTTTGGGGATTTCTCTTTGGCCAAGGTCAGTGAATGGAGGGCGCAAGTCCAGGCGTCTTCCAACGATCATCTTTTTCCTCCAGTCGTGATACACCCTACTCATTAGTGTCTCTTGGGAATTTTCACAAGACTGAATTCACTTTTCCACAGTCTAGTGAAGTGTGAGTAAGAGATGTGCTGAGACTGAATGCAAATCTCTTTGTATTTTTGGAAGACATCTTTTTTTTGTGATGGTGTCATCAAATGATACATGTTGCTGTTAGGCAATTTTTCACATGTTTCTCTAAAATATTTCTCGATCCACGACACAGCAGCTAGGGCTACATTGTTACAACTCTTCTTGGTCCGCATGATCATCAATTGCTAGGTTTTTATCCAGTCTTTTATGTATTTGAGACATTCTAATGGATCCTAAATGGTAAACAACCATAAAGCATTTCTGGCAAGACTTATTTACGATTAATGTAGTGTAAAAAAGTGTGGCGATCTGGTCTTACATGATAAGCCAAGTAGGCATTATGGTCTATCAATGTCATTGAACTGTAATTGTCTCTAACTGCACGTAATTTAGCCATGTGGAATCTGTTGATGCAACCCAATGAGCAGCATTTAGTTCTTAGAAGTCTTCTCATTTTCTGTTCGCCCATAAGGTTTCTTCTTCTTGAAAAAGGAGCATGCTAATGGGAAAAGACGTTATGGTAGCATATGTTGTTGTAGCATCTTAAAAAGGAGTTCTTAAAAACATCCCCCTTACAACGGACTGGAATTCTGCAAACCCATGTGGTACAACTGTTGTGTGAAGAGGAGTGGATGGTGCAAGATCATTCTCATTTGTAGTGAAGTCGTTATGGGAGAAGTTGTAGAGAAAAGCGTAGTCTTCAGAGCGTGCTACAGTCCTTGTTTGTATATTTGAAATACGAGAAACTACAAATGGTGGGAGTAGTCTGTTCCAAAAACCTATTGAGGTGGAGCCTGTAATTTCAGGGGATGGAACAAAATGTGATGGAAGATTGCTATGTACAGCTGGTGGTGCAATGAAGGGAGGGGCAACGTACTTCCTACTGGACTTAGAAAGTTGCCTGATAATTAATTTTGTAAACAGATTGAAAAAATTAGATGATGGCAGGTGACCAAAGATGGGCTTGAATTCAAACACCAAATAGTATTAGGATGTGATCGCTTGGGCAGGAAAATGGCACATTTCCAAGGCAAATTGGTCAGTTACAATTGTAGGACATTGGGACTTGGTACAATCTCTAGCTATAGATAAGCTTTGGACAATAAAAGATTCGAGACTTGTTTTTATCAGAATGAGATTAACCCTCATTCTAATCTATAGTTATCAGGATTACTTGCATGCTCATATATCTCCACATTTGGAACAGGTAATTGCTTGAGTTAGATTGGTTCACATAGATTGCATATTGAAACAGGGAGCTCGGCTAAGGTTCCAAAGGAAGAGATATTGTGTTTCCTTTATGATATGCAACATGTTGAAGATGAAGCTCATACTTTATTATATTATCCTTCTTTTGAAAATATTTGTGAACAGTATCATGTGTGATGTAATAACTTACAGGCATTATTCTCTATGGAAGCAAAGGTTCTAGGATGTTACATTAAAGAGATAGACATGCATAGAAAGCTTTTACTTAAGCTATAATAATATTGATGTATTGTGTTGCTGCTCCATGACCCTTGAGATCCAAAAGGGCATGACTTATTAATTTATTTATTTTATTGTAATAGCCTAACCCTAACCAGGGTTCTATCACGATCAGGCTTGGTAATCGAGGTAAGCAGGTAAGGTAATCTACATTCCAGCTTTAGATCTTGGATTTTTTGGGTCCCATCATCTCCCTCGAAAGGTATCTTCGACCCTGCCAAAAATTCCACATTCCTCTTTGCCATTCGCCATTCCTCTTTCTCTTCTGACTTCCAATCATCCCTCTTCTCGTTTCACGCTCCTCTGTTTTTTCTGCAACACCTCCGTACCATGGACTCACCGGATCTAGCGGGCGGATTATCTCCCCCAATGCATTCAATATTAAATACTTTCTGCGCATTAAAACCCCAAGAACAGAAACAAATCTTAATCCAGCAGCAACTTCTGCTTAAGGGAGACCTTGCTCCAATTCAATTTGGGGAATTCACGACCTTCGTTCCTGTTACAATGGCGCCCAAGAATGCTCTGCCTTCCTCTTTCCCGGATCGACCCTTCTGGGATTGCTATGCTCCGTTAAATGCGAACTCAAGCAACTCTTTCATTCGGAGAACTCAACCTTTCAAGGATGATAACACCATTAAACAGGACATCGTGACAATGAAGAAACACAACCCTCCGACGTACCGACACAGCAGAGGTATTGACTTGAACCCCGATCTCTGTCAATCACGATTTCAATTCCTATCTTCGCATGCTGTTATTTGTTGGACTGAAAATGAAGGAATTAGCTTGGGGAATGTCTCTAAACAAATATGTGCTCTATCTAAATCAATTCAAATTTCTTCCATTTACTGGACTCGCTTCCCGTACTTTGTGATTGAGTTCTGCTCCGAGCAAGCAGCTGAGCACGTCCTAAAATTGGGTCATCTCACCCATTTTGAATATAGAATCAAATTCCAAAAATGGTCGTATCAATTTAATCCCCTGCGTCCCTCTACCCTCATGCATACTGCCTATGTTCACCTGCATGAGCTTAATCCGGTCTTTTGGGAGGACCAATGCCTTAAAGCTATATTCTCATCCATTGGTTCCTTCATATCCTCGGAGCGCAGGCCTGATAGGCCTCCTACTGTCTTCATGCAATTGGATCTTCTCAAACCTATCCCCCTTGAAGTTACCTTCCAAGATATGTTTGGGACTGATCAATCCTTGCTCTTAAGGTGGAATGGATTGCCCCCTGCAGGAAAAGATTGCATGGAGGACAGAAGTGTATTCCGATACTTGATCAACATAGTACCTTAGGGGAGGAGGATCAGGCTCCCCCCCGCCACCAAGGGAATCTCAATGGCAGCTCGAGGAGAATCCGAAGAAAACAGATTATCAGGGAAAAAATAGCTCGAGCTAATAAAGAACTGGAGCATAAATATAACACCTTGGAAGCTCGGACCCAGGATAGTAGTGGAACTGTCAAGGTTTTAAACAAGGGCAGCACCATGAAAGGAGTTTCCTTCAACAACTCAGACATGTCATTAAAACCTTTGACAAACACAAACCTCCTGGTCAGGTACAATTTGAGGAGATCATGCTAGTTAAGGCCAGAGAAGACACAGTTTGGGAGGATGATTACTCCACTTGGCAGATCTCTGAATCAAATCAAATCAATTTAAAAGAATCTGCAGATAGGATAAAGGGGCTCACCCACAATTTAATAGAGGAAGGGGACCTCAGCCTCCCCACACCATCTACAACAGAATCATCCCCCGTCATCTGCAAAAACAGGTTCAAAGTGCTACAGGATATTTCAAACATTTTGGAAGATGATACTGCTGGGCTCCCTAGCCCGAAAGGAAAAGGAAGGATTCTTGACGTGGCTCAAAACCGACCATTGCTGGATACAACCCAAGATCACTCACGGATTGAAGAATCTAACACTCCAACTTCTGATGCTCTGGTGGATTCTTCGTTAGTCAACTCCACTTGCAGGAATGACCGAATTCTTGTTGACCTATCATTCGTTGACCCCCCGCCTCCAACAATACTACGGTCAACTTTGATATTCCCTCTTTGTTCACCCCCTCCCATCATACTCCTTTACCTATTTTATATGATAAGTATGGCAAATCAACTGTGGATTTGGTCAGCAAAATGGTAGCAGAGGCTGTGGATGCAACATGTCAGCAAGTGAAGGGCCCCCCTTGGTGGACAATAAAGGAGATAGTCACTATGATGTTCAAAAGGATGCTGAGCGAATCCAGGTAAGTGACCACTCCCCTATTTGTCATAGCCAGGCATCCCAAGACTGTGACTCTGGGTTGGAAACCCCACCCTCCCTGCAAGATATCTTTGACTCTGATGAGGATTGTGAGTTGGTCAAATCCACCCCTATGGGTAATGATAGTCAGAACATTGAATCAGGGCTAATTGCTCTACAGTCAAACCTGGACAGTTTAGAGGCTTTGGGGCTAAACCATTTTGATATAGTTGTCCCTGACTCTGAAGAGGATCCTAGCTGCAGCCCCCTGCATGACATATCGAATACCTCTCTTAGATCTCTCAAAAAGAAAATGAAGAACAGGTCCACATCAAAGTCCCCTATAGGTAGTGAGAATTGCCCACATACTTACAATACTAGGAGCAGATCTTCTCCTCATGGTCTGAGGAAGCTCAAGTACTGAGCTACTGCCATCCAACTTTCCCCTTTCTTTCTCCCCATGAGGATTCTAACCTGGAATCTAAGAGGTATCAAGGGACCTACTAAAAGAAGACGGTTCATTGCCTCAGTGAGGGAATTTAGGGCCGATATTATAATGATCCAAGAGCATAGACTTCCCAAATTTGAGTCTGCTAGCTTGGGGGAGTGGATCAAGCCTGGCATGGCTTCTTGCTATATCCCTGCTGATGGTACAAAAGGGGGAATTGCTACCCTCTGGTACAATCAGAAACTTATTAATACTTACATTAGCCCTTCCAATAGGTGGTTGTGTGTCACCCTTTGCATAAAGGACCGCTGTTGCCTTCATAAACATTTATGCCTCTACTTGATCCATATGAGAGAGCCATTGTGGACTGAGATCAATAACTGGATGAGTCAACAGCAGGATATTGAGAATTGGATAATCACATGTGACTTCAATAATACCCCCCACTGTGACATGAAGCTTGGCAATAAAATTAACATGTCTAGGAATGAGAGATACTCCTGGGAGCAATGGCACACTGATCAAGACCTGATTTATATCCCTTCCTCCAATACCAAATTCTCTTGGAATAACAAGAGAAAAGGGGACCAGAGAACCTTTTGCATGTTGGACAGGTTCTATATTCATAACTCTGCTAGTTGGTCGGATAACCAGATTATTCTGGGGATATTGCCAAAGACTATTTCTGACCATCGACCTCACTTTACGGATACTAAAAGTCTTCCTCTCGGGAACTAAAGGGAGGAATACCCCATTTAAATTTAATACTTCCCTGCTCCAGATGAAATCTTTCTGCCAAGACTTCACTTCTTTCTACCTTTCCCTTCCCAAAATTGGGCAGCATCAATCCATGAAAAACTTTAATGATAAGATGAAGAAAGTCAAGGATTGGGTGAAGAAATGGAGTAAGGACTTAGCCCAGAAAAGAAAGGCTATTAGGGATAACTTCATGGAATGATCAAGGATGTTAGATCCCTCATTGAGAAAAATCCCAAAGATAATGCTTTACATTTGAAGGAAGAGCAGTTGGAAATTCAGATTAAGACCTTGGAGGAGCATCAGGTTAGGGGGATGGCTTTAAGAAGCAAGATCAAAATGCACAATCAGTTAGACCATGAGAGTTCCAAAATGTTTTTTAGAGTAGCTAGGAATAGGCTTATAAACAATTCCATTACTCAGTTGGAGACTGATCAGGGTCTTACACACAAAGATGAAAAGGAGATTGCCTCTCAAGATTCTATAAATTCTATTCAGACCTTTTCAAAGATGAAAACATAGAGGAAAGTAAAATACAGGAGGTTTTTGATGACATAGGGCCCCCTAATGATGTGATGGAGGACGATTGGATCCAGACCCATGAACTGCCTGAAATCTTTGAAACCCTTAAAAGTATGAAAAAGGGGAAAAGCCCGGGTATTGATGGTTTTCAGCCAGAATTCTTTGTGGAATTCTGGCCCATTATGAAGGATGACATTGTCCACTTCATCCAGGGGATTTGGAGAGCAAAATCCATCTATCCTACCTATAATGTTGGGGTCATCTCCCTCATTCCTAAGACTGATTCCCCTTCCAAGACAAATGAGTGGCGCCCTATCTCTTTAACTACCACCCTATACAAACTGGTGGCTAAAATCATTGCTGGAAGGATGGTCGTGCATCTCCAAAATAAGATTAATGCTTGCCAATCTGCCTTCCTGCCCAACAGATCTATACTGGACAACTACATAGCAGCTAATGAAGCTCTTCACTGGAATAAACTAT
This sequence comes from Isoetes taiwanensis, assembly GCA_021234155.1. Classification (NCBI taxonomy): domain Eukaryota; kingdom Viridiplantae; phylum Streptophyta; class Lycopodiopsida; order Isoetales; family Isoetaceae; genus Isoetes; species Isoetes taiwanensis. The sequence goes on along the minus strand of JAJEKV010000057.1, from coordinate 4,665,202 downwards.
CCAAGCAAGGCTGCATCCTTCTTAAATTAGACTTTAAGAGAGCTTATGATTGTATTTCTTGGAAGTTTCTGGAGAAGTCCCTCAGCCACATAGGCATTCATCCCTACCTCATCAACCTTATCATGGGCATAAATCAGAATGCTTCCTCATGTGTCATTATTAATGGAGCTCCCACTGATTTTTTCCCTATCCAGAGAGGAGTGAGACAAGGGTGCCCTCTGGCCCCTTACCTCTTCATTATTGCTGCTGAAATTCTCACCAAAATGGTTTCTTCATATCAGGATAAGGGCCTGATCCATGGCCTCCAGATGCCTCAATCTGATAATCAGTTGTCCATCCTCCAATATGCTGATGATACTTTCATCATGACCAAAGCTGATAATGCTTGCCTGGATAATTTGATGGAGTGTATAACCAGGTTTGGAGCTGCCTCTGGGATTCACCTCAACTTTTCTAAGTGTTCCATTCTCTCTGACAGCTCATACCCTCATCTCCATACCCATGGTATCAAATTTGTTCCTGAGGGACAATACCTGACCCTCCTGGAACTCCCCCTTGCTATTCATATGTCCCACAAAGTGGCCTGGCAACCCTTGATTAACAGGATTCGGAAAAAGCTGTTAATCCTTAAAGGATCACTTTCTCTGGCTGGTAGAATCCTAATTGCCAACTCGGTCTTGGCCAGCCAGCCATGTTTACTTCTCCTCTTCTCGATTCTTTGACAAAGCTTCTTACAACAAGATTGAACAATGCATTAAAGAATATATTTGGCGGGGACTCACTTGTTCCGCCTCGGGAGGAGCTCACTCATAGCGGGAAGGCTGGTGGTGCAGGATGTAAATCTCTTTTCCCTCTGTGCTCGATCTTAGGGGCCAAGAATGTATGGAAGGCCATTTCTGGTTTTCAGTCCCCTGCAATGGACTTCATTAGATTTTGGTTCAACAAGAGTAAACCCCTGGGGAGCGCCACCTTAAGACATCAACTTCCAGTTTCACCTTCTATGATTTCAAGTGTGCTGCTAACACTTCCTCCCTTCTTAGGAGCATTTTCGGGTCCGGGAGATGGTGGCTAGTAAGTTCACCCATGATAAAATCACCAATTCTGTTAGGGATACCTCAATTTTTTGGTCTCCTATCCTAGCCCCCCCATCCTACTCGGCCATGGCTATTTGCCACCCTACCTGTTACATGAAGTGGCATAGAGCCAATATTTTATATGTGAGGGATCTGATTGATGAGAATGATAATTGGATTCCTTGGGAGTCCATCAAAAGAAAAGTTGGGGGAGGGATAACCAACAGATTGATCTATAAACAGGTTGTCCAAGCCTACTCTTCTGTCCTGGGAAAGGATGGTAAGGGGGAGAGCCACTCCCCTCTGAATTGGTTCTTCAAAGTAAAAACGAGCTATAAGGTCTCCAAAATTTATCATGCCTGTCTTCCTCAAAAGAGAAGAAAGTATGCTGCTTTTCATGGCCTATCTTCCAAGAACTTCAAGAAGACTCTTTCTTCAATATGGCAGTCCTATTCCTGTCCTAAAATCAAAGTGTTTGCCTGGCTGATCCTGCACAATGCCCTGCTAAGTAACACAAATATGATCAAGAGACAGTTTAATAATGTTCACAGCCCCTTATGCCCCCTGTGTAACAGTCAGGATGAGACAGTTCTTCACATTTTTACTTGTCCTATGATCCAAGATTTCTGGAGGTGGCTGTCTCAGATTGGCTCTAAATTGAGTATCCCTGACATGGACTCCATCTCTAGTATGACTCAATTCTTCAAACTTCAAAAATCCAGAGTTGACTCCTCTATCTTGCATTTAGCCTTGTGGATTGTCTGGAAACACAGGAATAATGTGGCTATGGCAAATAGGAAGTGTGATCTTATTTGGATGAAGCTTAATTTCCAATTTGAGCTTATTAGATGTGCTATGGCCCATAAGGCCTCTAAGCTGGAAAAATATGATACGGATTGGTTGCCTTGGGGGGCCTTCAAGTCTGATTTTTTCATTGTTCGGTTTGACTCCTTGATTGACTTGAACTCATTTGTGGATTGCAGCCTTTTGAACAAGTGTGGTCCAAGTCTTCGGGGGGGACGATACTACCGATGATGTCCCCGAGCACCACTTTCGGGAACTCCAAGACAAGCGGTGAGAGCAACCTTCGTGCTCAAATTCCTCCTCAAGGAAGCTTATAATGCGCATATCCTACACAAATTCATTGGTACCAACAACCGCCTGCTCACAGAAAGGCAATTCTCATGTCTGAGGTCGATGTACTATTATCATAAAGGCAGATGTGAAGCAGCTGCTGGTGTTCTTCTCGACATAGTCCAAGTTCCCCTGGATGAATTGTTGCTGCTTACCCCTTCCTGGTCTGAGATTAATTGGATTGCCCCACCATCCTTTGCCATGCCTCTCAATGCCACCCACTCTTTCCCTGATTTACCTGCTATTCCAGCTTCCCTTCTTAATCTGTCCTCTCTTCCGATTCAATCCTCCCCCTCTCAGAATTCGGCTCCGGCAAGTGGTATTTGGCTATGAAGCTGAAGAATATATCAGAGTGTCAGAAATGATCCTGGACTCTAGTTGTCATTGTATTCAGTTACTTTCTATTCGGGCTCTGAGCCCTTCTATTTTTTGTATGTTTTTAAGTTATGATTAATATCAAACCCTTCCTTTTCCTCAAAAAAAAAATATATCTCTTATATATATACAATTATATTGTGTGTAGATGTGTGTAGACAGTTTGATCTCGGCCGTCCATCTCAGATCTGGACGGCCCACGTGAAGCCCCCAAATAACCCACCATAAATGACCCCTTTATTTGGGGCTTTTGATCTGGGCCCTAGAATGTGCTAGATCAATGGCTCAGATTTACTTGCCAATATTAAATGTAATAATTAATGCCATATGTTGTAGCTAATGAGGTGGCTTGATACAAAATTAATGTGCATCCAATGGGGGGCATGGGCATGCATAGGGGCATGGCACCCCATCCCTCGACCGTCGGATATGGAGCAGTTGAATCTTGGCCGTTGATTTTGATAAGGTGGCACCACATTTATTATGAAGCAATAGCATCATAATGTCATGTGATGAGGTGGCATCAATATTTAATGAGCCATTAATAAGGTGTGTAAGTGGCAAAAAAATCTAAGGTGGGATTAAATGTAATCTTATTGCTTTGGGTTGATAGCATTGATACGTTGAATATTAAGATAGCTTTTTGAAAAGGGGGAAATAAAAATTGTGTGCAAGAACTTATGAGGTGTTGCCACCTCGCATTTTTTTTATCTTCTTATAAACGTTTTGTATTTTTCTGACGGACAGTTTGGACTTTGGACTGAGTGGGGCGGTAAGTTTTCCTACTCCGGCTTCGCCATGGAAAGATTACAGAGGTTTTCTTCTCATGAGCAGGAGCCGCCGGAAGTCCCAGCATGTCTGGATCTCATCCAGATTCTTCCGAACAACTTTGCATTTCATTACTTGCTCTTCTCAACATGCTCAAACACGGTAATTCACTTGTTTTTTCCCACTGCCTCAGTAATGATACTCTATCTGGCCGAAATTTGATCCAAATTTTTGCTCGCATTGTAGAGGTGGGGTTCCTATGGGAGTTATGGGTCTCATGCTTGGGGAGTCTGTTGATGAATAGGCGGTTCGAGTAGGCGCCCTAGACGGTTAGTGTTGAGGCTGTGGACCCTGTCTTTGAGGCGAAATAAGACTTCGAGACGTATCTCCGAAATAAAATGATGTACTGCGGTTGTTGTGTTGTGGGCTCCAATTAAAGCTGTATTGAAAACCGGGATCGTTGGAGGCTGGCCTCTACTATTAATAAATATCCGATTCTGGGCTGTTTACAATCGGATTCTCCGTTTTGAAGTCTGCATCGCCATTTTCTCCGATGCAAAGCTTGCATTTGCATCTCGTGAAAGGACTCTTTGGTTTACCTAGTTAATGGCATTACTCTAACTCGGCGCTTCTTTGTTGCAGAATGTTGAAGCATATTGCGTACATTTGCATGTTTTCTGTCTGAATCGTGCATAATCGTTGGCAACAAATATATTGATGACGGAGGTATTCTGGCATCATGGACCACTTTGGGTATTGGAACAGGGATGCCTATCAACTATTATACAGCATTGCTTGCAGTGGTTGCATTACCTCTCAGTAAAAACAGGAGAGAATTGGAGTTACAGTCAAATTTCTAGCACTTCTTTTGAGAAGCAAGAAAAAGACATTGAAAGGTTTGTTTTGGTCCTTTTGTTTTGAACAGGGTAATCTTTTGTTTGCTAAGCGGAAATACTTGCAGGAGAACACTGGCGTATAAACTTTAGAGGCGTTTGTGTGGCTCTGGAATGGATGTAAATATTGGAGTACCAGGACCATGAGAGGAGTTTTTGTAGCTAAAATTCAATAGGACTCGGATCAGCATCCTAGGATGGCATTACGCATTCTATTATTTCTTCTTCGACTGATAAGTAAGTAATTGGTTGATGTCCTATTAGTAAAATTTCTCTACCATTTTCTGGAAATAAAGTGCAAAGCGGCAGTTGTGTAGTGCTGAGACCGGACCTCTTCTCGAGTCGTGGTTTCATGTTTTTTGTTACAAACCCTGAACCTTCTACATGCCTCATTGCAGCAGCAGGGCTAATACGGGGATGATCTCATGTTTTATCCTTTCAAACGTACCGTTCATTCTGCATTTGTTTGTTCCATCCATTTGCCCATCCGGCTTCCACAATATGCATGGGAAAATGCAGCACGCAGAGATAGCTCAATTGGATTTGACAATCAGTCTGTATAGGACAGTTAGTTGGCTCTGTATAGGACAGTTTGGGATGAACAAGCGCGGCATTCATTCCTTGCCAAAGGAGTATGTAGCTTGGGTATTAGCAAAGGTTCTGCTTTTCTTTGCTTAATGTGCAACCTCGCCTGCCAATTAAGATAGTGTTGGCAACAAATTCGTAGGGAAGATTTGGACTCTTCCTTTTGTGCAGCTTCTCTAGCAACAGTTAGATGCCATTGGTGCAACACATGTAGAGCCCGAGCAGGCGGATTGCAGGTTCAACTAGGCATTCAAGTTCATACAATGTGATGTCTGCTTATGCAGTGCAAAGTGCAAAGGGACAACGGAACACTAGTTGAAGATCCACCTACCAAAGGTGAAGCATCAAGCCTTCTCCAGGAATGGACTGCTCTGCATTAATGCATTACGACTGCATGATTGACCTTGGGCGAGCTGGACAAATCGCTGATGCTGAAAATATGATGTTTGTACCTAATAGTATGACCTGGGCAACTTTACTTGGCGCATGCAGGAAGCATGGAGATGTGGACAGAGGTAGTTATGCTGCAGGCCATGCTTTTAAATTAGATCCAGGAAATACTGCACCCCACATATTACTGTCTCATCTATATGCTGCAACTGGCAGTTCGGAGTAGCCCATATATGTCCATCTATTGACAAGATTGCAAAATTCGGGAATACTTTTCTATGATGTGACAACGTTGTTCCTTGATCACAAGGCTTTCAAATATTGTATTGACATCTTCGTGGAGAGATACAAAGACATGAGCATTGACTTGTAGGTAATTATTGACATGTCTTTGCAGTTTGTTTCTTTGAAATTGTCGAGTTCTTCTGAAGATAAGTTTCTGCAGGAATTGAAGCGTGCGGGTTCATCTTTGGGGCACCTCTTGCTTTAGGCTTAGGGGCCAAGTTTGTTCCCCTGAGAAAGGCTGGGAAGTTGCCAGGTAAAGCTTTACAGCAGAGAGATAGCTTCAACATATTTTTCTTTGGTGACTTTGGTTGTTTGGACTAAAAGGTGAAATCATAAGCGAGGAGTACACAAAGGAATATGGTAACGATCGGCTAGAGATGCATGTTGATGCTGTGCAGCCTAAAGAACACGGTATCATAATTGATGATCTCATTGCAACTGGTGGATCTTTTGGAGCGGCCATTAGGTTGCTTGGTATCTGCCGCTTGCTCATCTTTTTTAGAGTTCAATGCATTTAATCAGAACATGATATGTCATTACATGCAGAAAGGGTTAAGGCAGAAGTGGTAGAGTGTTCTTGTGTTCTAAGATTGGTGGACCCCAAGGTAATATATGTCCCTATGTAAGATGACATCGCCTTCAAACTTTTTGCAATTCAGGCATCAATAAGATTCTTTCTGCTCTTTAAGTTTGCGCAGGCAAGTACCAGTTTAGGAGGCAAGCCATTGTTTATCTTGCTTCCACAACCTACAAGAGCAAAAGCAAATGGGCATGCTTCAGAGATCTGCATTGGACGTGCATAAGGTTAAAAAGTTTAGTTATCCATGGTGTATCAATGTCTGAATAACATTCTCAACCTCCTTCTCCCAGATATGCCATATGAGTTTTCCAGGACCAGGATAATTTGTTGGAAAATGGTCTACCAAAAAGAGCATGTTGCAATATGGAAGGCAAGGGGTTTAGTCTAGCATGAATGCCTGGGAACTACTGGATTCTGGAGGTCAAGTCAATTTTTAGTGCTTTTGTAGTCCCATGAATCATGCATTGACAACCGCAGATCTGACCCCCAAGATTTGAGCGACGATCTTCGCCACAGATTATAAAATCCAATGGCTGTGATCTTTCTATAACCTTTCATTTGAATTTATGTCTTTCTGTTTTCGGAAAACTTTGCAAGCAGCAGTCTTGAAAAGAGTTCGGAATTCTACTATACCTTCTTCACAAAACTTCTAAAAGGAATAACTTGTGGTAGGATCAAAGTTCTAACGCAATGTATACAAGTTCCTCACTTTTGTTGATGTTTATGAAAATGTACTTCGGTCTTTTTTCCTTACGATCTTTAAAACAACTTGAACGTGTTTAGAGTTTCGGAGTTGAGTTTGTGGTCAACTTTTGCATATATAGCCAATGTTGGATAATTGCTCGGTATGTCTAAGCGTTGGTGAACTGGTAAGAAACTAATTAACCGACTTGCTATTGTAAAAGCTAACCAAAGTTGTGTTACATTATATATAAGAAGCTGACTTGCTATAAACTTTCAATGTTTGAGTTTGGTATAATCTCACATAATAAATGTTGGGGCGTTTTCAGCACCAACATGCAATAGGTGCTGCTACATAGGAGACAACATGGAAGTTGGGTTTGTATTTTTGTGTGAGGCTTAATTTGATGCCCTGTTTTCCTTTTTAGCATAGCTCTCATCGAAGCTCCCCTAGGACCGGCTAAACTAATATGTTCAAACACATAGCCATGCCTTAGATGAAGCGACGTTATCAATTGTAACAATAAGTATTGTTGTGGTGATAAGTATGACTATGAGCAACCAATTGGAAAACCCATTGCTTAGGTTGATATAATAGTATGAGCCTCAAGAAGAAATGCGGCAATTGAAAGAGAGCTGTATTCAATGTGAATTTGGTCTAATTTTCAAAAACACCACGAGAAATGGCTTAAGAAGAGATGTCACAAATTGACAGTTTATAAATACATGTGCACGATAACTAAAGCACATGAACCAATCTTTGTGTGGCGTTTTGAGCATAGCATTTGAGGATCATATTTCCAATTTAAAAGAAAGGTTTGGTTGTCTCCCATGTTCCTTAAAAGACGTTGGGCTCTCTATTGGAGTGTGTCCTTATTTGCTAAAATTTAATACATTGAGATACTATTCGTAGACACTTTCCGCAGTATATAGCAAGACAAAATAGCATCCACTCTAGCAAACATCAAACTTTGTCGTTTTAACAACATTCGATATTTCACATGATTTTCTAGAAGAGTAATTCACTTAGATTAAAGGCAGATAAAAACACACAACCGATATTTCACGTGATTTTCTAGAAGAGTAACTCGCGTAAATTTAAGGCAAGTAAAAACACACAAGCTCCTACTTTAGCGCTTGAGGACACTTTGGGCATTTTAGCGTGGCACAATCGAGCTCCTCAATTTTCACGCTTGCTACCCCATGCACATGAACGTGGTATTGTCATTCCCAATCATACTATGACCCAAGAGCACGTGTGACAAAACACTAGGGACGTGATAACTCTTGACATTCTTTAGGCATTTGGCGACATTCTTCCAAAACATCCTAGCCAAAAACAACAACGTTGCCTCCTCTTAGGATTCCGTTCCACTTTCTCTGAAGAGACTGAAATGTCTCACTATTACAAAATACTCCCTCATAGTACAAATACTTGTATATATATATATCATTATATTTATAAAATTATTCTATGTGTCCCAGGGAAACGATGCACCCATGGTTTATATAATGTGCTAAAAATATGTGACATGCTTCTTTGCCGTCGGATTGGGGGCACTGGTTAAGTGGCGTGACATGGGCCATTGGATTATGGATGGGTCATGCATGGGACATACATGGCCATGCATGGGGGCATGCAACATATCTCTAGACCATCAGATCAAAAAGGGGAGGCGAAATCATGGCCCTTGATTTTTTACTAGGAAGGTGCAAGGAAGCTTCTTCCAAAGTGTATTTGGTGTAACCAATCTCAACCGTCAGATGAAAAGGGAGAGGAGAAATCCTAGCCATTCATTTTTTTATTAAATTAAAGTTTTTTATATTAAAGGGGTGAGGTGTCACCTTTATTTAATGAAATGGTAATGAGGTGGCACCCCATTAATTATGAAGCTTTCATGGAAGCTTCCTTCTTTTGTGTTGCATTCAAACGACTTTATCTTGCGATCGAGATCTCGGATCAAAGTGGGACCCACACCTTTGGATTCCTCTCATCGAATGCCTTTTAATGAGTAGTGGTTTGACATCATTCCGTGCAATCTTGGATAATCTAGGGGAATCTTCATAGAATCTAAAGGAATGTAAGAGAATCTATATAGAAGCTTGGGGAATCTAGAGGAATTTTGGGATAATCTTTGGGAATCAAGGGAATCTCAAGAGAATCTTAAGGAATCTATGGGAATCTCAAAAGCATCTAGGGGAATCTAAGAGAATCTTCGAAAAATGTTTAAGAATCTAGGGAAATCTTGATAGAATCTTAATGAATCTAGGGGAATGTTCATAGAATTTAAGGGAATCTAGGAGAATATACATAGAATCTTGGGGAATCTAAATGAACCGTCAAATAATCTTTGAAAACCTAGGGGAATATATAGAACCTTAAGAATCTAGGGGGATATTAGGGGAATCTTAGGGAATCGAGGGAGAATCCAAGGGGACCTATGGGAATCTTTGACACTAGGTGTGTTCTACGGGGGAATCTTCATAGAATATAAGAGAATCTAGAAGAATCTACATGGAATCTTAGGCAATCTAGAGGAATCTTAGGATAATATTTGAGTATCTAGGGGAATCTCAAGAGAATCTAAAGGAATCTAAGGGAATCTAAAGGAATCTTGGGATAACCTTTGGAATCTAAGGGAATCTTGAAGAATCTACATGGAATATTGGAGAATCTAGATGAATCTTAGGATAATCTTTGAAAATCTAGAGGAATCTCAGGAGAATCTTTAGGAATCTAGAGGAATCTAAGGGAATCTTCATAAAATCTTTGAGTATCTAGAGAATCTTGATGGGATCTTGGAGAATCTCTATAGAATCTTCATCGTACGACTTTAAATTTGATTTCTAGTCGAATTTGTATAATCCCTCGAGGAATCAACATTGATGGAATCTCATAGAATCTAGGGAAATCTTTCTAGAGCCTTGAAGAATCTAGAAGAATCCTAATAGAATCTTCGTTGGATGGCACTGCATTTTTGGCGTCCTAATTTGTACGAATTTAAGACAACCATTTGTCATATATATATAACCATTTGTATATATATATATATATATATATATATATATATATATATATATATATATATATATATATATATATATATATATATATATATATATATATATATATATATATATATATATATACATATATATCCAAACGATTTTTGTTTTGATCCCTGTCTTACAGCTTAGGATGACTGGATCAAGTAATGGAGACTAAATACTAGGTGCTGGGACAATAAACAGCAGATGCACACCTGAAGGGTAAGGCATTGTAACAAAGGATGGCATAAGGAATTTACCAAGGGCATTAAGCTGTATATGACAACATGACCCAATTTACTAACATTGAGCATTTAAATAAAATAGCAAAAATAGCTTTGATCCTTGCTTTACAGCTTAAGATAACTGGTTTAAGTAACGGAGACTAAATACTAGGGGTCTGGACCATAAACAGCTGGAAAGCACCTCAAAAGGTAAGATATCTCAAAAAAGCAATGGTTTAATTAACTTGGAGTATGGTATTTCTTAGAACCAGATTGCAAGGGTACAAGTGTTTCTACAAATGTGAATGTATACCCAAGAATTGCCACTAGGTATTTGCTTATTTTTGGTCAAGGAGATACTCCTGTATGGTAAGGCAACTTAGCAAATGGTGGTTGTGGAATGATTAAACCAGGAATGGTTGATTTCTTGGGACCATGAGTTAATGTAACCCGATTTTTTTGGGCGCATCACATGGGGAACAACTTAAGGGAATGGTAAGACATGGGGGCATAACTTTTGCTAAGGCCTCTTCAAATGGTAAGGGTTTAAATATTTAAAGATTTGGACATGGGTAAAGACAATAAGCTAGTTCATTCGAGATCTTAGAAAAATAGCAAAATGTTCAATTGAGGCGCATGGGTGTATCGTTAACGAATGTATGTCATACTAACACTTTAGGGTTTATCATGCAAACCTAATGTGTACGTAAGGGCAAGATCGATCATTCTTGGCGCTTTGATTAGGCCACACACGTCATGAGAGTGATCCTAGGGACCGGATATGGCCGTAATCGCCAGAGTGCAAGATGTAAGCCAAATGGCCAATACCAGCCAGAAAAGGTATAACGAAAAGTTGAGGACACCACGTGGTAACTATTTACGGAAATTTCTATGTTTTTGGGTCCGTCGGGGATTTATAAGCGGGAAACACCCGTTAGTTCTACTTTGCCTAATTTTTCTATTCTTGCCGGCTATCTCCGAGGGCGGAGGGCACACAAAACGGGGCCTTACTAGAGCTAAACTACTTGGATTTGATTGATAAAGGCTGGTTTGGATCTAAAAGCACTATGTAAAGCGGGGGGGAAAATATTGCTCAACCGGACAAGGTATTTCTAGAAAAGATCGTGCATAAGTATAATCTAATCGGCGAAGACCAGTCAAGGAAGGCAATGACCATGAATTTCTTTAAGAACAAAGATGAGAACAGATTTTGCCCACGGTGGGATGCCCAACCATGAAATTACCAAAGATTGGCGATACTCCTGAAGCAGAGCAAGAGGATTTCAACCAAATCAATGAGCTGGATCCGGATGACTGTGATCAAATCGCGCTAAATCAGGTTCAGCAGGCTTCTTCTGCTGTTCTAAACCTCTTGGTTAAATCGAATCTAAGTTTTGGCTTAACTATAAAGCTCTGTTTTGGAACTTGGTTAATGAATCAGAATTATTAATGTGTATTTTTTTCAGTCTTTAATTTGGTGAAGGGCGAAGAGCCGAGTATAGACGATAGCTTACCTGCTAGTGGCTTAGTATGTTACCCTGTTTAAGGCTAATGTGCTTTGGTTTCACTGCAGGTAACCCGTCTAACTCCTCCAAATTCGTTTTGAATGGGGTATCTGACTTCTACTGTGGCCATTTTGGTGACGAAATGTTTGTTTTCCTTTTTGCAAAATAGTAGTATATGCTTTCTGCTATACAGGGTAAGTTTTTCTCAAACATTTGATATTAAGCATATATGGCATGAACTGGTATGCTCCAGGAATGTTTAGACATGAAATGATGGGTATATTCCATGCTGCAAGGGTTTTTTTTAAAATGTGATGTATCATGAACATAATCGAATGGAAGGTCTATCATTTGCATATGCTGATTTGATAATACAATCGAATCCTTAAGAGTAATGGCATGCTTGTTTATGAGGCATTATAAGGTGTTCAAATAGATGGATCCGTTTGCAGGTTTTTGGCATAGACATAAGAATTTTTTCCAGATTAGTTAGCATACTTTGTAAGGTGTGAAGCACATAAAAAGAAACTGAATATTTCGGGATGTATTTTGGATATTTACAAATGGCATAAATGCTGGGAATATTGCTGTAAATAGGTTCACCATAAATGGGGATTTGATAAATACTTTATTCTAGGCATCGGGTAAAGGGCTATAAGGTGTAGTAACCATATTTAGAATCGCATATATAGAACCATATGGAATCATATTTAGAAGCCTTGACGGTAACTGTATGCTAATGCATGTGGCATTATAGAAACGTTTGCAAATAGATGGATCCGTTCGCAGCTTCTGCAAAGACATAGGAAGGTTTTTTCCTCTTTAAGTAGCATGAAGCACATGAAAAGAAATTTAAAATTTTCGGGATGTTTTTGGCTGGAAATGGGTTCACCATAATTGGTAATTGATAAATACTTTATTCTGGGCATGGATAAAGAACTATTTAATAAAGGGTATATGGTATAATAACCACATGTGGTATACTGCATTAGAAATTATGCGTATGCATTTGGAATTATTTGAAGGTTATTTGTTGAGACACCTAGCATCCAGGGCTTTGCTCTAGTTTGGGGAATTAATTTTAGTGATTTAATTGATTTTACTGAGCATTGAATAAGGTTAAATAAAAAAGGAACTGGACTGGTCCTTAAGATTCTCTTGACTTTGGTCAAGAGCTGATAAATCCGGAGATGCTATGACCTATATGGTACTGGCAAGGAAGGATATCTCGGAGTAGGTTCTGGGAACCGAAAGGGGAAACGAATACATAATTTCTAATTTCAGAACAATGGTAGAACCATTGTGGATCCTAAGGACCATGTCCAGTTCATAAGTGTAATATGATGACATGCAGCTTTTTGCGTCACTGATAGCATACATTCTGCTTAGGAATTGATTATCTGTAAAAAGGTCATGAGGTCTGGTGGCTTCTATCTAATTTCTAAGTATATGATACTTATAATCTGATGGTCTTTTATAGGAAGCTTTACATACTATCAATGAGGAGGAACCAATAAACCCTGATTTGGTAGTCTTACAGCAGCCTCTTATGGATGCTCCTGATTGGTACACGGATATTGCAAGCCTTGGCTATGGCAGCACACGGATCTGGCCCCCCAACAAGGCTGTGCAACTAATGATTGGTTGCATCATCAAGCCCGAAATGCACAAGTATTTCATCAAAAAGGAAGCTGGCCTTGAAGATGGAGACATTTCTGTAGTTACCTTCTTGGGAATGAATAATATGTTCGATCTGGTTTCTAGGATTAACAAGACTGAAAATGATATACCTACATGCATGAGTATTGTGGACGAGGTTTACAGTATGCTGCCAGCAGCACATTATGAGGCTGAGCTGAATGAGACCAAGGATATCCTTACATTTGTCAAAGGGGTAACTGCTATTCAGAAGGCAAATGGTCTTAATGTCATGTATCCACCCATCAACAAACCCAAAAAGGTAACACAACCCAAGAAGAAGCCAGAGCAGAATGTGATAATGAATAATTGCCTATTCAACATAAATATGCTGTCTGAAGAGGAGCAGAACGAGGTTTTGGAACTTGAGCCAACTAAGGAATTGGAACCGGAACTACAGGAAGTTCAAGACGATCTGGAAAACTATGATATCAAAAGGCTTACTCTCTACAATTGTTATCATTTTCCCATACTGTCGGCAAGATTGGCAGAATTACAAGGTGTCAAATGTGACCAAGGGTTTTGGAACACACATAATCTCGGGGTGCTGGCCCCGGTTAGCACCAGCGTTCTCATAAGCTTGTGCAGCATTACAGAGGAAGAAATAAAACAATCCTTAAAGGATGCTGATACCTTCACCAAAAGAATTGATAGGATTGTGTTGAACATGCCATTTACCACGCAGTTCTTTGGTAAAAAATGTAACCGGAATAATGGCATGTATATCGGACAAAAAGGCCACATGGCTAAGACAAGTGAGGGCAGACATGATCTGTATGCAAGGAAAATCTGGCGCACTTTTTGTCCTTTTTTCAAGTGCTGCTGCGACAGGTATGGCAGGAACGGAGTCAATAATTGCAAAGACACTATCACCTGGTATGACCAGGCAGTATGGTACATAATGAATAGTACTGACAAAATCTGGCCCAACAAGTCTTCCAGGTACCGGTTTTATCAGTTTCATAAATTGATGAATTCGGAGGGTATGCGGGCTGGAGCAGTAGCCTATATTGGCTACTTGAAGGTTCGGGAAACCATGGTCAAGATGACCAGCAAGTATGCTGAGGATAACACACTTTCTCTTAAGCAGGAATTTGGTAACACCAAAACAGCTGATATTCTGGAAAAAACAATAAGACCTAGAAAGTTTCTCAACGATTCCTTGGAATTGGAAGAAAGGGACACGCAGCAAAGGTATCCTATGCATAAGAGAAAGCAGAAACTGGACGATGAAATCGAGGTTATCATGCCTCCTAAGTTTAAGAAAAAGCCATATGCTACTTCAAGTTCTGGTGCAGGTATATCTGGAGGTTCCTCCGGCCTTACCAGTATTGACGGCATGGAACACTCAGTCAATAAACCAATAGGTGAAGCACATGCAAGGGCCACGGCGGTTAAACCAACTACTCTAAGGTTTTGATATGATTCGAGGTACTTATTATTACTCTAAACCTATATATTTTTGGTTTTTAAACCATTTGCTTGGTTTCCGGCATTTAAAGTAATGTATTCCTTCTTTTTGGGGGAACAAATTAAGTTTGTTTAGCCGAAATGGCATAATAGAAATTACTGTCATTAAAGCCTAGGATGTGATGTCATAGGCCTAACAGGATAACCTTTGAAAACCTTCTGATGGTTAAGAAATGACTACCTGCCAATTAAGCCAGGAGAGCCATGGGTATGGCAGAGTTGCCAAAAAATTTTATGGCTATTATGCCATAAAAACATTTGACCCCCAGAAGTTCCCTAAGGTTATTAAACCAAAAGGGTTACGGCCATTATGCCAAGATCAGAATGGCTTTTAAGCCAAAATGAAAAATACAAGGGCAATGCCCGTATCTTGCAGATCAGATTCTCGAAGTTTTTCAAAAAAATGGGGGTGGTAAGATTGTTTCAATTTGTCCATCAAGCAAAGAACTCATGTTAACTTCAAGCTTTGAAATGTTAAATTTACAGAGTAAAAAAAGGATCTTGCTCAAAGATGCTGAAAACAAATGGAGATTGGTAACAGTTAGGGAAAATGAGAAAAGTAAATTTGTACATATCAATTTCTTCTCCAAAAGTGTGGAGAAGATTAGGTTCAAGCAGGCCTTTAGGGATGTGCTCATCACCTATCTAGGTGATGCAGGTGATAAAATGTGGTCGGATACTATTTTCGGATGGAAATTCAGTGCCAACCTCAAAAGCATGCTGTATAAACCTAAATTGGTTTTTGCTCAGGATTATGAAGCCCCATGCCCTTGCGCTAATCCATCTCTCAAGGAATATGTCTGTGCTGACATTGGCCACATTAGAACAACCCATCTAAAAACGGTCCACAAAGAAAGCCCTCAAGGGCTGGTTGAGTATTGGTCTCAACCATATACCAGACAGACCTTTCACCAGCCTGCAGTTCAGAATTGAGATCAGTAAGGCAATTGAGCAATTTTTTACAGTGCACCAAAGACAATACATATGATATTGATAAACATTATTCTTTGAGTGTAAAAGGAAATGAGGAGAAAGGCTTGCTCCTTAGCCCAGAAGCATATTAAAGGAAAAAACGTTCAAAAGAAATTTCCGATAAATGATGTTACAGTAATAAGCAACATAAATTGGCTGGTAACAAATTTCTACATTTCTAAGGTCGATAAAGCGGCTAATAATCCTTCCTTTATCTGCCCAAGCATATTAGGGATGAAGCCCCTTTCGGGCTAAATAGTAGTGACTTCCAAGCATTGAAATCAGCCCGCATGAGTGATAAATAATATCTGTCTGGAAATCCAACCCTATCTACATGATGGACCTTGGAAACATTGGAGTTACCCCTATATCTTTGGGCATCTTCAAGGCCCACAAGAATAGTTACTGGTGGATCACTAAGCGCATGATTCTATCTTTTCACAACTGGCATCCTTGGTTGCAGCCTGCTTGAACAATCTATGTGACTTATGGCCAAATATTTGTGAAGAAAAGCTGGCTAAAATTAATCTGTTCCAAAAGCACAAGATTAGAGCTTCATGGATAATTAATTCCATATATGATGTAAAAAATGTAATCTACCCCAAAGGATCACGGATGTGTTTGTGGCAGATGTCAACAAATGCTATGAGAATATCCCTCTCGAGGGACAAGACGGCATATGTAGGGTTATGGAAAGTATAATTTCTTGTGTTTGGAAGTATCAAAATAAGAAATACTCCAACAATAACCTGTGGTATAAAGTTGGGAGTAACAGCCAAGTTAAAGTCACATGGAGGCACAAAAAACCAGAAAGTAATAATTGGGTTTGCATCAATGAAAATGCTTTTGTAAGTATGAATTCATGGCTGTTGCAAAATTGCTTCTTACAGATGGGCAACAGGATATGGAGGCAAGCTAAAGGAATCCCCATGGGATTCTCTAGCAGCCCTGCTTGGTGCAATTTGTACCTGGCATGGTTTGAGCTGCAATTTATTCTCAGGCTGGTACGTGTTGGCATGTACAATGAAGCTGCTGCCTTTGCTGACACCAGCAGGTATATGGATGACATACTGAGTGTTAATAATACCCACATTAGAAAAGCTCTTGGGCTTCAAACTGATGATAGTCTATTGGGCACAATTTACAATCTGAACTACCTAAAGATTGAGGATGAAACGGAGTATTGGGGAAATTATACCGGACTGGAAAATAGAGGAAGGAAGGCCAACTTCCTCAATATGACCATTGTCATCATGGACCCGTATCATGGAATTTTCCAAACATATCATTATGACAAACGGGATAAATTGTCATTTCATATATCTAAGTATGTGCATGCTGATGCTTGCAGACCTTATCATTGGGCCAGAAATATAATCATCTCGCCGTGATGATGCGCACCTTTACGCATACACACCAACCACATTTGCGGCTTCTTTGAGGACTTATATAGGCTAATGCGAGCATTCATTAAAAAAGGCTTCAAGAAAATAGATATTGAACGGGCTGTCTACAGAACGCTTGAGAAAGGTAATTACCCCGGTCTGAAATTCGACTTATCAGCTATTATTCGAGTCCTTAAAACTCAATGCTCTGTCATGATCAGTGATAGTTAGTTGCACTAATGACATTTATGAATAAGCTTAGTGGGCAGGGAGGGTCTCTATGTAGTATAGGGACCCTCCCACCCCTTTACTACATTTTGACCAGCTCATGCCTTCCGGTAGGAGGTAGGGCTTAATTGTATATATATATATACATATATATCCAAACGATTTTTGTTTTGATCCCTGTCTTACAGCTTAGGATGACTGGATCAAGTAATGGAGACTAAATACTAGGTGCTGGGACAATAAACAGCAGATGCACACCTGAAGGGTAAGGCATTGTAACAAAGGATGGCATAAGGAATTTACCAAGGGCATTAAGCTGTATATGACAACATGACCCAATTTACTAACATTGAGCATTTAAATAAAATAGCAAAAATAGCTTTGATCCTTGCTTTACAGCTTAAGATAACTGGTTTAAGTAACGGAGACTAAATACTAGGGGTCTGGACCATAAACAGCTGGAAAGCACCTCAAAAGGTAAGATATCTCAAAAAAGCAATGGTTTAATTAACTTGGAGTATGGTATTTCTTAGAACCAGATTGCAAGGGTACAAGGTTTCCTGCAACAGGAATGTATACCCAAGAATTGCCACTAGGTATTTGCTTATTTTTGGTCAAGGAGATACTCCTGTATGGTAAGGCAACTTAGCAAATGGTGGTTGTGGAATGATTAAACCAGGAATGGTTGATTTCTTGGGACCATGAGTTAATGTAACCCGATTTTTTTGGGCGCATCACATGGGGAACAACTTAAGGGAATGGTAAGACATGGGGGCATAACTTTTGCTAAGGCCTCTTCAAATGGTAAGGGTTTAAATATTTAAAGATTTGGACATGGGTAAAGACAATAAGCTAGTTCATTCGAGATCTTAGAAAAATAGCAAAATGTTCAATTGAGGCGCATGGGTGTATGCGTGTAACGAATGTATGTCATACTAACACTTTAGGGTTTATCATGCAAACCTAATGTGTACAGAAGGGCAAGATCGCTGCTGGCGCTTGGATTAGGCCACACACAGTCATGAGAGTGATCCTAGGGACCGGATATGGCCGTAATCGCCAGAGTGCAAGATGTAAGCCAAATGGCCAATACCAGCAGAAAAGGTATAACAGAAAGTTGAGGACACCCTGTGGTAACTATTTCTGGAAATTTCTATGTTTTTGGGTCTGTCGGGGATTTATAAGCAGGGGAAACACCCAGTTAGTTCTACTTTGCCTAATTTTTCTATTCTTGCCGGCTATGCCGAGGCCGGAGGGCACACAAAACCGGGGCCTTACTAGAGCTAAACTACTGGATTTGATTGATAAGGCTGGTTTGGATCTAAAAGCACTATGTAAAGCGGGAGGGGAAAATATTGCTCAACCGGGCAAGGTATTTCTAGAAAAGATCGTGCATAAGTATAATCTAATCGGCAGCACCCAGGTCAAGGAAGGCACAGCCATGAATTTCTTTAAGAACAGCATGAGAACAGATTTTGCCCACAGTGGGATGCCCAACCATGAAATTACCAGCATTGCTGATACTCCTGAAGCAGAGCAAGAGGATTTCAACCAAATCAATGAGCTGGATCCGGATGACTGTGATCAAATCGCGCTAAATCAGGTTCAGCAGGCTTCTTCTGCTGTTCTAAACCTCTTGGTTAAATCGAATCTATGTTTTGGCTTAACTATAAAGCTCTGTTTTGGAACTTGGTTAATGAATCAGAATTATTAATGTGTATTTTTTTCAGTCTTTAATTTGGTGAAGGGCGAAGAGCCGAGTATAGACGATAGCTTACCTGCTAGTGGCTTAGTATGTTACCCTGTTTAAGGCTAATGTGCTTTGGTTTCACTGCAGGTAACCCGTCTAACTCCTCCAAATTCGTTTTGAATGGGGTATCTGACTTCTACAATGGGCCTTGCAACTGTGGCCATTTTGGTGACGAAATGTTTGTTTTCCTTTTTGCAAAATAGTAGTATATGCTTTCTGCTATACAGGGTAAGTTTTTCTCAAACATTTGATATTAAGCATATATGGCATGAACTGGTATGCTCCAGGAATGTTTAGACATGAAATGATGGGTATATTCCATGCTGCAAGGTTTTTTTTAAATGTGATGTATCATGAACATAATCGAATGGAAGGTCTATCATTTGCATATGCTGATTTGATAATACAATCGAATCCTTAAGAGTAATGGCATGCTTATTTATGAGGCATTATAAGGTGTTCAAATAGATGGATCCGTTTGCAGGTTTTTGGCAAAGACATAGGAATTTTTTCCAGATTAGTTAGCATACTTTGTAAGGTGTGAAGCACATAAAAAGAAACTGAATATTTCGGGATGTATTTTGGATATATCCAAATGGCATAAATGCTGGGAATATTGCTGTAAATAGGTTCACCATAAATGGGGATTTGATAAATACTTTATTCTAGGCATCGGATAAAGGGCTATAAGGTGTAGTAACCATATTTAGAATACTGCACATATAGAACCATATGGAATCATATTTAGAAGCCTTGACGGTAACTGTATGCTAATGCATGTGGCATTATAGAAACGTTTGCAAATAGATGGATCCGTTCGCAGCTTCTGCAAAGACATAGGAAGGTTTTTTCCTCTTTAAGTAGCATGAAGCACATGAAAAGAAATTTAAAATTTTCGGGATGTTTTTGGCTGGAAATGGGTTCACCATAATTGGTAATTGATAAATACTTTATTCTGGGCATGGATAAAGAACTATTTAATAAAGGGTATATGGTATAATAACCACATGTGGTATACTGCATTAGAAATGATGCGTATGCATTTGGAATTATTTGAAGGTTATTTGTTGAGACACCTAGCATCCAGGGCTTTGCTCTAATTTGGGGAATTAATTTTAGTGATTTAATTGATTTTACTGAGCATTGAATAAGGTTAAATAAAAAAGGAACTGGACTGGTCCTTAAGATTCTCTTGACTTTGGTCAAGAGCTGATAAATCCGGAGATGCTATGACCTATATGGTACTGGCAAGGAAGGATATCTCGGAGTAGGTTCTGGGAACCGAAAAGGGAAACGAATATATAATTTCTAATTTCAGAACAATGGTAGAACCATTGTGGATTTTAAGGACCATGTCCAGTTCATAGGTGTAAAAAGATGACATGTAAAGTGGAGTTTGCAGCTTTTTGCATTACTGATAGCAAACATTCTGCTTATGAATTGATTATCTGTAATAAGGTCATGAGGTCTGGTGGCTTCTATCTAATTTTTAAGTATATGATACTTATATTCTGATGGTCTTTTATAGGAAGCTTTACATACTATCAATGAGGAGGAACCATTAAACCCTGATTTGGTAGTCTTACAGCAGCCTCTTATGGATGCTCCTGATTGGTACACGGATATTGCAAGCCTTGGCTATGGCAGCACACGGATCTGGCCCCCCAATAAGGCTGTGCAACTAATGATGGGTTGCATCATCAAACCTGAAATGCACAAGTATTTCATCAAAAAGGAAGCTGGCCTTGAAGATGGAGACATTTCTGTAGTTACCTTCTTGGGAATGAACAATATGTTCGATCTGGTCTCCAGGATTAACAAGACTGAAAATGATATACCTACATGCATGAGTATTGTGGACGAGGTTTACAACATGCTGCCAGCAGCACATTATGAGGCTGAGCTTAATGAGGCCAAGGATATCCTTACATTTGTCAAAGGGGTTACTGCTATTCAGAAAGCAAATGGTCTTAATGTCATGTATCCACCCATCAACAAACCCAAAAAGGTGACACAACCCAAAAAGAAGCCAGAGCAGAATGTGATAATGAATAATTGCCTATTCAACATAAGTATGCTGTCTGAAGAGGAGCAGAACGAAGTTTTGGAACTTGAGCCAACTAAGGAATTGGAACCAGAATTACAGGAAGTTCAGGACGATCTGGAAAACTATGATATCAAAAGGCTTACTCTCTACAATTGTTATCATTTTCCCATACTGTCGGCAAGATTGGCAGAATTACAAGGGGTCAAATGTGACCAAGGGTTTTGGAACACACATAATCTCGGGGTGCTGGCCCCGGTTAGCACCAGCGTTCTCATAAGCTTGTGCAGCATTACAGAGGAAGAAATAAAACAATCCTTAAAGGATGCTGATACTTTCACCAAAAGAATTGATAGGATTGTGTTGAACATGCCATTTACCACACAGTTCTTTGGTAAAAAATGTAACAGAAATAATGGCATGTATATCGGACAAAAAGGTCACATGGCTAAGACAAGTGAGGGCAGACATGATCTGTATGCAAGGAAAATCTGGCGCACCTTTTGTCCTTTCTTTAAGTGCTGCTGTGACAGGTATGGCAGGAATGGAGTCAATAATTGCAAAGACACTATTACCTGGTATGACCAGGCAGTATGGTACATCATGAATAGTACTGACAAAATCTGGCCCAACAAGTCTTCCAGGTACCGGTTTTATCAGTTTCACAAATTGATGAATTCGGAAGGTATGCGGGCTGGTGCAGTAGCCTATATTGGATATTTGAAGGTTCGGGAAACCATGGTCAAGATGACCAGCAAATATGCTGAGGACAACACACTTTCTCTTAAGCAGGAATTTGGTAACACCAAAACAGCGGATATTCTGGAGAAAACAATAAGACCTAGAAAGTTCCTCAATGATTCCTTGGAATTGGAAGAAAGGGACACACAGCAAAGGTATCCTGTGCATAAGAGAAAACAGAAACTGGACGATGAAATCGAGGTTATCATGCCTCCTAAGTTTAAGAAAAAGCCATATGCTACTTCAAGTTCTGGTGCAGGTATATCTGGAGGTTCCTCCGGCCTTACCAGTATTGACGGCATGGAACACTCAGTCAATAAACCAATAGGTGAAGCACATGCAAGGGCCACGGCGGTTAAACCAACTACTCTAAGGTTTTGATATGAATCGAGGTACTTATTATTTCTCTAAACCTATATATTTTTGGTTTTTAAACCATTTGCTTGGTTTCCGGCATTTAAATTAATGTATCCTCATTTTGGGGAATGAATTAAGTTTGTTCGGCCGAAACGGCATAATAGGAATTTCTGTCATTAAAACCTAGGATGTAATGTCATAGGCCTAACAGGATAACCGTTGAAAACCTTTTGGTGGCTAAGAAATGACTACCTGCCAATTAAGCCAGGAGAGCCATGAGTATGGCAGAGTTGCCTAAATTTTTATGGCTATTATGCCATAAAAACATTGGACCTCCAGAAGTTCCCTAAGGTTATTAAACCAAAAGGGTTACGGCTATTATGCCAAGATCAGAATGGCTTTTAAGCCTAAAAGAAAAATACAAGGGCAACGCCCGTATCCTGCAGATCAAATTCTGGTAGTTTTTTTTTAAAAAAATAAATGGGGGTGGTAAGATTGTTTCAATTTGTCCATCAAGCAAGTAACTCATGTTAACTGTAAGCTTTGAAATGTTAAATTTACAGAGTAAAAAAAGGATCTTGCTCAAAGATGCTGAAAACAAATGGAGACTGGTAACAGTTAAGGAAAATGAGAAAAGTAAATTTGTACATGTCAATTTCTTCTCCAAAAGTGTGGAGAAGATTAGGTTCAAGCAGGCCTTTAGGGATGTGCTCATCACCTATCTAGGTGAGGCAGGAGATAAAATGTGGTCGGATACCATTTTCGGATGGAAATTCAGTGCCAACCTCAAAAGCATGCTGTATAAACCTAAATTGGTTTTTGCTCAGGATTATGAAGCCCCATGCCCTTGCGCTAATCCATCTCTCAAGGAATATGTCTGTGCTGACATTGGCCACATTAGAACAACTGATCTAAAACTGGTCCACAGCAAAGCCCTCAAGGGCTGGTTGAGTATTGGTCTCAACCATATACCAGACAGACCTTTCACCAGCCTGCAGTTCAGAATTGAGATCAGTAAGGCAATTGAGCAATTTTTTACAGTGCACCAGCACAATACATATGATATTGATAAACAGATTATTGCTGAGTGTAAAAAGGAAATGAGGAGAAAGGCTTGTTCCTTAGCCCAGAAGCATATTAAAGGAAAAAACGTTCAAAAGAAATTTCCGATAAATGATGTTACAGTAATAAGCAACATAAATTGGCTGGTAACAAATTTCTACATTTCTGGAGTCGATAAGGCGGCTAATAATCCTTCCTTTATCTGCCCGAAGCATATTAGGGATGAAGCCCTGCTCAGGCTAAATAGTAGTGACTTCCAAGCAATTGAAATCAGCCCGCATGAGCTGATAAATAATATCTGTCTGGAAATCCAACCCTATCTACATGACTGGACCTTGGAAACATTGGAGTTACCCTATATGCTGGGCATCTTCAAAGCCCACAAGAATAGTTACAGGTGGATCACTAGCGCGCATGAATCTATCTTTTCACAACTGGCATCCTTGGTTGCAGCCTGCTTGAACAATCTATGTGATTTATGGCCAAATATATGTGAAGAAAAGCTGGCTAAAGTTAATCTGTTCCAAAAGCACAAGATTAAAGCTTCATGGATAATTAATTCCATATATGACGTGGCATGTAATCTACCCTATGGGATCACGGATGTGTTTGTGGCAGATGTCACCAAATGCTATGAGAATATCCCTCTCGAGGGGCAAGACGGCATATGTAGGGTGATGGAAAGTATAATTTCTTGTGTTTGGAAGTATCAAAATAAGAAATACTCCAACAATAACCTGTGGTATAAAGTTGGGAGTAACAGCCAAGTTAAAGTCACATGGAGGCACAAAAAACCAGAAAGTAATAATTGGGTTTGCATCAATGAAAATGCTTTTGTAAGTATGAATTCATGGCTGTTGCAAAATTGCTTCTTACAGATGGGCAACAGGATATGGAGGCAAGCTAAAGGAATCCCCATGGGATTCTCTAGCAGCCCTGCTTGGTGCAATTTGTACCTGGCATGGTTTGAGCTGCAATTTATTCTCAGGCTGGTACGTGTTGGCATGTACAATGAAGCTGCTGCCTTTGCTGACACCAGCAGGTATATGGATGACATACTGAGTGTTAATAATACCCACATTAGAAAAGCTCTTGGGCTTCAAACTGATGATAGGCTATTGGGCACAATTTACAATCTGAACTACCTAAAGATTGAGGATGAAACGGAGTATTGGGGAAATTATACCGGACTGGAAAATAGAGGAAGGAAGGCCAACTTCCTCAATATGACCATTGTCATCATGGACCCGTATCATGGAATTTTCCAAACATATCATTATGACAAACGGGATAAATTGTCATTTCATATATCTAAGTATGCGCATGCTGATGCTTGCAGACCTTATCATTGGGCCAGAAATATAATCATCTCGCAGGTGATGCCGCACCTTTACGTACACACCAACCCTGTTGCAGCTGCTGAGGACTTATATAGGCTAATGCGAGCATTCATTAAAAAAGGCTTCAAGAAAATAGATATTGAACGGGCTGTCTACAGAACGCTTGAGAAAGGTAATTACCCCGGTCTGAAATTCGACTTATCAGCTGTTATTCGAGTCCTTAAAACTCAATGCTCTGTCATGATCAGTGATAGTTAGTTGCACTAATGACATTTATGAATAAGCTTAGTGGGCAGGGAGGGTCTCTATGTAGTATAGGGACCCTCCCACCCCTTTACTACATTTTGACCAGCTCATGCCTTCCGGTAGGAGGTAGGGCTTAATTGTATATATATATATACATATATATCCAAACGATTTTTGCTTTGATCCTTGCTTTACAGCTTAAGATAACTGGTTTAAGTAACGGAGACTAAATACTAGGGGTCTGGACCATAAACAGCTGGAAAGCACCTCAAAAGGTAAGATATCTCAAAAAAGCAATGGTTTAATTAACTTGGAGTATGGTATTTCTTAGAACCAGATTGCAAGGGTACAAGTGTTTCCTGCAACAGGAATGTATACCCAAGAATTGCCACTAGGTATTTGCTTATTTTTGGTCAAGGAGATACTCCTGTATGGTAAGGCAACTTAGCAAATGGTGGTTGTGGAATGATTAAACCAGGAATGGTTGATTTCTTGGGACCATGAGTTAATGTAACCCGATTTTTTCGGGCGCATCACATGGGGAACAACTTAAGGGAATGGTAAGACATGGGGGCATAACTTTTGCTAAGGCCTCTTCAAATGGTAAGGGTTTAAATATTTAAAGATTTGGACATGGGTAAAGACAATAAGCTAGTTCATTCGAGATCTTAGAAAAATAGCAAAATGTTCAATTGAGGCGCATGGGTGTATGCGTGTAACGAATGTATGTCATACTAACACTTTAGGGTTTATCATGCAAACCTAATGTGTACAGAAGGGCAAGATCGCTGCTGGCGCTCGGATTAGGCCACACACAGTCATGAGAGTGATCCTAGGGACCGGATATGGCCGTAATCGCCAGCGTGCAAGATGTAAGCCAAATGGCCAATACCAGCAGAAAAGGTATAACAGAAAGTTAAGGACACCCTGTGGTAACTATTTCTGGAAATTTCTATGTTTTTGGGTCTGTCGGGGATTTATAAGCGGGGAAACACCCGCTAGTTCTACTTTTGCCTAATTTTTCTATTCTTGCCGGCTATGCCGAGGCCAGAGGGCACACAAAACCGGGGCCTTACTAGAGCTAAACTACTGGATTTGATTGATAAGGCTGGTTTGGATCTAAAAGCACTATGTAAAGCGGGAGGGGAAAATATTGCTCAACCGGGCAAGGTATTTCTAGAAAAGATCGTGCATAAGTATAATCTAATCGGCAGCACCCAGGTCAAGGAAGGCACTGCCACAAATTTCTTTAAGAACAGCATGAGAACAGATTTTGCCCACAGTGGGATGCCCAACCATGAAATTACCAAAGATTGCCGATACTCCCGGCGAGCAAGAGGATTTCAACCAAATCAATGAGTGGATCCGGATGACTGTGATCAAATCGCTTAAATCGAGTTCGCCGGGCTTCTTCTATTTTCTAAACCTCTTGGTTAAATCGAATCTAAGTTTTGGCTTAACTATAAAGCTCGTTTTGGAACTTGGTTAATGAATCGTAATTATTAATGTGTATTTTTTTTCAGGTCTTTAATTTGGTGAAGGGCGAAGAGCCGGTATAGACGATAGCTTACCTGCTAGTGGCTTAGTATGTTACCCTGTTTAAGGCTAATGTGCTTTGGTTTCACTGCAGGTAACCCGTCTAACTCCTCCAAATTCGTTTTGAATGGGGTATCTGACTTCTACAATGGGCCTTGCAACTGTGGCCATTTTGGTGACGAAATGTTTGTTTTCCTTTTTGCAAAATAGTAGTATATGCTTTCTGCTATACAGGGTAAGTTTTTCTCAAACATTTGATATTAAGCATATATGGCATGAACTGGTATGCTCCAGGAATGTTTAGACATGAAATGATGGGTATATTCCATGCTGCAAGGGTTTTTTTTAAAATGTGATGTATCATGAACATAATCGAATGGAAGGTCTATCATTTGCATATGCTGATTTGATAATACAATCGAATCCTTAAGAGTAATGGCATGCTTGTTTATGAGGCATTATAAGGTGTTCAAATAGATGGATCCGTTTGCAGGTTTTTGGCATAGACATAAGAATTTTTTCCAGATTAGTTAGCATACTTTGTAAGGTGTGAAGCACATAAAAAGAAACTGAATATTTCGGGATGTATTTTGGATATTTACAAATGGCATAAATGCTGGGAATATTGCTGTAAATAGGTTCACCATAAATGGGGATTTGATAAATACTTTATTCTAGGCATCGGGTAAAGGGCTATAAGGTGTAGTAACCATATTTAGAATACTGCACATATAGAACCATATGGAATCATATTTAGAAGCCTTGACGGTAACTGTATGCTAATGCATGTGGCATTATAGAAACGTTTGCAAATAGATGGATCCGTTCGCAGCTTCTGCAAAGACATAGGAAGGTTTTTTCCTCTTTAAGTAGCATGAAGCACATGAAAAGAAATTTAAAATTTTCGGGATGTTTTTGGCTGGAAATGGGTTCACCATAATTGGTAATTGATAAATACTTTATTCTGGGCATGGATAAAGAACTATTTAATAAAGGGTATATGGTATAATAACCACATGTGGTATCCTGCATTAGAAATGATGCGTATGCATTTGGAATTATTTGAAGGTTATTTGTTGAGACACCTAGCATCCAGGGCTTTGCTCTAGTTTGGGGAATTAATTTTAGTGATTTAATTGATTTTACTGAGCATTGAATAAGGTTAAATAAAAAAGGAACTGGACTGGTCCTTAAGATTCTCTTGACTTTGGTCAAGAGCTGATAAATCCGGAGATGCTATGACCTATATGGTACTGGCAAGGAAGGATATCTCGGAGTAGGTTCTGGGAACCGAAAAGGGAAACGAATATATATATATATATATATATAGACTGGCCTAACCAAGCCTCTACTTGACTAGACATTCAAATAGCCTTAACCTAACTAAATAAGACTACTGAATTTATTGGACCCTAAAGAGGGAGCCCTTAGAGATCATGTAATCCTATAGTAACTTAACCTTAGACCTATAGTCTAAAAATAAGGACCAGCCCAAACCATTTAATAATGCCATTATTCAACCCTGACCATAATACTTTAATGCATGTTTATATTTCCAAATGTAGCAAAAAAAAAAATTTCACAACTTGCAATATGCTGTACAACATAATTGTTCCATAATTGTAAAATATTTTGGAATAAAATGTTGAAGAGGACTGAAAATATAATTAGCAAACCTAACAACTTATGTATTAAATACCAGCATGATCAATAAGAAGAAAGGCAATAAACAAAGCATGTAAATTACACAAGAAAAACCATGCAATTTTAATTCTGCTGGACATAATCAAATGTGAGCAAAACAAAATAAGAGATCAAGCAATTCGAACAGCCCATACATGAGATCCATAAATGAATTACCATAAATTACTTCAAGGTGCTCCAAACATGTTTACCAAGCAGTAAAAAACTGCCATATCCAATAATATTCAAAACACCAATAAACAGAAAGGATTAAGAGTTTACCATACAGTTACTCCATCGAATAGTCATACTTGAAAGGATCAAAATCTTACCAGAAATGTTGTACACAGTATAAATACAGTAGTACATAAAAAACATTCTTCAATCATTCATGCTTCCATGCAAAAGACAGAGCTAGATGCAGGAGAAGAGAGCTCGGTTACCTGCAACAAATAGAACTAATTAGCCTTAAGAGGGTAAAAAATCCTACTGCTAACAGGTAAGCAATGAACTCTCTTGGCATTTCTGCCCTTTACCCACAGTTTAACTTAAATATACTCTTACCAGATTTTATAAACCTATGGATTATAACATTACATCTTAAATTCAATACACTCTTACCAGATGTTATAAACCTATGGATTACAACATTACTTCTTAATTTCGAATGATCAATTCGTGCAGAACTGTATTAATCTATTAGCATGGTAACCTGTTATGCCTACAAATATTGTGACATGCAATATTACAACCACTAAGAATCATTTTATCATAACAGTGAATACTACATTAAATGGTTAGGACACCAGCATTAAACAATTCAATTGTAGGAACCTGATTTGGTTGCACTCCATCATCAGAATCTTCCTCGATTTCTTCAATTTCAGAGTCTGCAACAAACTCCACATTGCTGCTTGGTGTATCACCAGATCTGGAGATATTCCCACATGCATTCAGAGTAGGGAGGAATTTTATAATTCCAGAATCACCTTTATCCCTATTTGGATCTAATCCATGGGCTCTGCACATTTCTAACAATTGAGCCTTAGTAGGTCATGGCTACTATGCTCTAAGCCATTCCTTCTAAGGAATTCAATGAGTTTAGATCTGTCTCCGCCTTTTTATTGCACGCGACCCTCAGTCGGCCAGCTTTTACTCATGCCAAAACCGTGTTCATAGTAGAGGGATCTGCTCTTATTATATAGCATGGAGGCTAAACCAGACACCAAAACTAATGCTTTCTAAGCAAATGTTACAAGAAGATTAAGAAAAAGGGATCATAACAACTGGTTACCTGTCTTGATCAATCCGAGATGTCATATGTCGATATTTTGCATGTAACAAACTACCAAAAAGGTCATCCATGGTTCGTTAGGGATCCGTCAGCACAAATCAGCTCAAGGCTGTCGTAGACGCCACACCATCGCTAGGGTTTGCTTTTCAAATTAGGGTTAGCCAAAAAAAACCTTTTAATGTAAGTACCATTGGAG
Organism: Isoetes taiwanensis; assembly: GCA_021234155.1. NCBI lineage: Eukaryota > Viridiplantae > Streptophyta > Lycopodiopsida > Isoetales > Isoetaceae > Isoetes > Isoetes taiwanensis. The sequence continues at coordinate 4,635,659 of JAJEKV010000057.1, read as the reverse complement.
AATGCTAGTTAAGTGTAACATATTTCGAGCATATGTTACCAACATTTTGTGCCCAAATTTACACCATAAAAAACCACAGTAATTTCACCCCTTGGGATACTTGACCCTATCATCCCCCAACATATAACCTATGCTACAACTACATGTTCAGATTGCACCAACCTTTGGCCTCAGAATTATAGTATTAATATGACCAATTCTTAATTTCAATGCTAGGGGTAGAAACCGCTCATCAATATATATCCATCATATCATTATTGTAATAATCATTTCAATTCCCAAATCATACCATAAGGGTTAGGATATAACCAAATTGGGGCAAGTGTGCAACCTTTTGTTGCACAATTTGATGCTCACTTGGACTTGCAAGGATACAGCCATTAAAGCTCCCTTCATATTAACCTTGTCCTGTGGTGGACCATGCTCCAGCCCAAAACCCCCTAGCTCAATGTTATCAGTCCTATGCTATAGACTAAACCAGTCCATAGATTATAAGTCCACATTATGTGTCCAACTCATTGGGTAAACGCACGTAGCTGGGGGGCATTTTTGCGAAATCCAAGCATAGCACCAGCACCCCCCTAATGAATCTTTTTTTATTTTTATCTTTTTTTTTAGAAGTCCGTTTGGGCTGAAATTTTATATTCTAAGGCGAAACATAAATGCGTGTTAGAGAAAAATATCAAAAAAATAAAATAAAATATTTTTTCAAAATACAAAGAAAATAGTTTTTAAAGCATAGCACAAGCACCATGTGTCGCCGACATAAAAAGTGTCCCCCACCATTGTGCTTAGACCCCATTATGCTACGCCCAGCAATTAGAATCCTAGATCCGAGATCCGACGGCTCACGTGGATTTGGGACGTATCCTATGGCTCAGGTGGCTTGGGAGTTTACATACAGCCCACATAGACACGATCCTACTTCCCGTGGTTGATCGAATGCGTGCGGCTTGGCTCGAGATCCTACTACCGAGATAGAATCTAAGAGTATCTGATAGAATATATAAGAATCTTCGTAAAAACTAAGAGAATCTCATGAAACCTAAGAGAATCTAAGGGAATCTTCATGAAATTTTTGAGAATCTAGGGGAATCTAATAGGATTGAGGGCATCTTCATAGAATCTGAGGGAATCTCATAAAATTCGAGAGAATCGATGGAATCTCATGAAATCTAAGGGAATCCGAGAGAATCTAAGGGAATGTTCATAGAATTTGAGGGAATCTAAGGGAATCTTCATAGAATTATAGGGAATCCAAGAGAATCTCACAAAATCTAGAGGAATCAGAGGGAATTTAGGGGAATCTTTATAGAATTTGAGGGAACCCAACGAATCTCATAGAATCTAAGGGAATCTAAAGGAATCTTCATAGAATCTGATGGAATCTCGTGAAAATCTAAGGGAACTGAGGGAATCGAGGAATCTAGGGAATCTTTATAGAATTTGAGGGAATCCAAGGAATCTCATAGAATCTAAGGGAATCTAAAGATATCTTCATAGAACTGATGGAATCTCGTGAAAATCTAAGGGAATCTGAGGGAATCTAGGGGAATCTAGGGAACCTACGGAACCCTCGAGAGAATCTTCATAGAATATGAGGGAATCTGAGGGAATCTTCATAGAATATGAGGGGAATCCAAGGGAACCTAAGGGAATCTAGAGGAATCTGAGGGAATCTAGAGGAATCTTTATAGAATTTGAGGGAATCCAAGGAATCTCATAGAATCTAAGGGAATCTAGAGGGATCTTCATAGAATCCCCATGGAATCTCGTGAAAATCTAAGGGAATCCGAGGGAATGAGGGGAATCTAAGGGAATCTAGGGAATCTAAGGAACCCGAGAGAATCTTTATAGAATATGAGGAAATCTGAGGGAATCTTCATAGAATATGAGGGAATCCAAGGGAATCTAAGGGAACTTAGGGGAATCTTCATAGAATATGAGGGAATCCAAGGGAATCTAAGGGAACTTAGGGGAATCTTCATAGAATTTGAGGGAATCTAAATGACTCTCATAGAATCTAAAGGAATTTGATAGGGAATCCAAGGGAAACTAAGGGAAACTAGAGGAATCTTTATAGAATTTAAGGGAATCCAAGGGAATCTCATAGAATCTAAGGGAATCTAGAGGGATCTTCATAGAACTGATGGAATCTCAGAAAAATCTAAGGGAATCCGAGGGAATCTGAGGGAATCGAGGAATCTAGGGGAATCTAAGGGAACCTGAGAGAATCTTTATAGAATATGAGGAAATCTGAGGGAATCTTCATAGAATATTAGGGAATCCAAGGGAATCTGAGGGAACTTAGAGGAATCTTCATAGAATATGAGGGAATCCAAGGAATCTAACTAACTTAGGGGAATCTTCATAGAATTTGAGGGAATCTAAATGACTCTCATAGAATCTAAAGGAATTTGAGGGAATCTAGAGGAATCTTCATGAATGTTCCGTAATGTCTTAGAATGTTCCGTAAAAGTCTTAGAATGTTCTAGAAAGCCTTTAGAATGTTCTAAAAAGTTCTAGAATGTAAAGGAATCCGTGAGAATCTAACTAATCTAAGAAAATCTCATAAAATGTGAGAGAATCTAGGAAAATATTTACAAGCCTAAGGGAATCTCTTAAAATCTAGGGATTTAAGGGAATCTTCATAAAATCTAAGGCAATCTAAGAAAATGTTGATGAAATCTTAGAGTATCTAAGGGAATCTTTATAGAATCTCTTTGAATCTCATATAATGTAAGGGAACCTAAGGCAATCTCATAAAATCTAAAGGATCTAAGGGAATCTAAGGGGATCACCATAGAATCTTGGACAATCTATGGAAATCTAATGGAATCTAGAGGGAATCTTATAAAATTTAAAGGAATCTCCACGAAACCTCCAAGAGAACCTTTGGTAGAACAAGACATTCTTTTTAGAATGTAGAGCATGACAATAACTTTAAAGATAGGAACATGCTAAAACTCAACATGCACCGTAGAGATCGATTAAATTTTCTTGTATATATATATATATATATATATATATATATATATATATATATATATATATATATATATATATATATATATATATATATATATATATATATATATATATATATATATATATATATATATATATATATATATATATATATATAAAAGTCCGTGATCCCTGTTTCCTAAGATCCGCATATCTAGCCATGTACGTGATCTCCCCGCCATGCCTAGACTTATCAGCCCCCATTTAGAGAGGAGATAAACCTTGGGAGACACTATACAAATAGTACTAAGAAATTCAAAAACATGATAAACACCAAAGAAATGTTCAAGGTAATCCTTGCTATGTCCTACGGAAATCCCCATATCATATTTTTTTTATTCCTCACCTTATCCATTTAGTAGTATGTTTTCTCAATGTGTATGAACCTATGTGCCTTTCAATAAGTTTTAGCCATTTAGTACAAGTAGGATTTTTTTATTGTTCTTGTAAAACGACTCCTATTCTTTAAGTTTTATAAGATTAAGTTTCTAGTTCCTTGAGTCCTATAGTAACCGTGGAGAACCTCTTTAATAACCAAGCGTAACCTTAAATTCCGTAACTATGACTTAGAACAAACTTGAGCATGATTTTCAAAATTCTTTTTTCCATTTTTTTTGTATTTTTTAACATAGTAAGGTAACCAAAGATTCCCGCATATATGTCGATAATTTTAGAATGTATCGAATTTAAAATGTAAATATAGGACATAAACTATTAAATTTTTGAAGAAATGCTAACGCACTTGTTCGGGATATCTTCTCGCTATCTTAGCAAGAAACTCCTGCTCAATTTCCTTTTGCCCTTTGCTCGATTTCAAGACTTGTTACATTTGAAATCGGAAGAGATAGAACCTCAGATATCTTGGACAAAACTTTCTGATCTTCACATCTAGCATCCTTTTTTCTACATATGACATATTTGAACCATTTTTCTTTGCTGATTATGCATTCCCTTGAATGCTTCATGCTTCCAAAAACATTAGAGTAGGTAGAGTAGAACCTGGTTACCTGCAATCCAAACAACCAAACATTAGCCAAACTATGGGTAAAGCTGGAAGGGATTAGCAGGTAAGCAATAGGGTCCACTGGCTTAACGCCCTTCAACCTAAACAACATGATAGATCTGCTGCAAATACATTTTTTACTTGACTGTATGGACAGAACCAGTCATGAAAGAAATCTAGTTTCAAGTAAAAAGGTTTCAGAGCACTTCCTGTTTTTGTTACCATAGATGATGATGATAACTCCCATAGTCGATCCATTTTGCTGTTTCAAAATTTTACTACACCATAATACCTTGTGCAGATGATAGAAAACTTTCCTGCTATAGTATGATCCGTGACTTCTTTCAAACTTCATGTTACTGTAATCACTAATATGAATTTATTGTGTGTTCCATTCTTGTTATCTCTCAATCTCAGAACCCCATATGCAGTTCTACATGACGCCCAACTAACGTACTAGACATTACTATCTATTGACTAATGTGTTTTTCACAGATCAAAACCAAAACCTGATTCAATGGCATCGCCTCTTCATCAAAGAAATCGTCTCCATCTCCAGATAAGTTGATGCTGCTTCCAGCTTCCATGTTTGCCACTTTTTCAGCTCGGTGTGCAACCGCTGCTAGGCAGGCCTCAATGCTTGATCCAGGACGTTTGCTTGGATTATGCCTCTGGCTTAATATATCAATCCCACCTTTGCCATCTCCTCCAAAGACAGCTTTTTAATGGCTACGCCCATCTTTTGCAATCAATTCTTTCCTTAAGCATAGCAATAATATCAGCCTTTGTTGGCATGATATTACATGATCCTTCAGGCCTTGGCATTGTGCCAAAACAGAGTGTTGGCGCTGATACGCTTTGGAGGATACTGAGTGCAAGTTCATGAACCCTAATATCAGAATATAAGGTTTCGTCCTTCTGATCCTGTCAGATTTATCTACCTAAAATTATATCACGTCTCCATTTTTCCTGAATTAGGTTACGACTGCTTTCTAGCTTGCCCCAAATTCTTCAAAGATATGAAACTAAGATGAATCAAATCACACCTAATATGCAGATCGATTTTCGGCCTTCAGTACAATTTGGAGGCGTGCCATCATTTCAATCTTTTGAAGCCTTTTCCTAGGCTTCAGTCTATGCCACTGCATGTCTCCGCCTTCTTCAGATATAAACCCTAAAAAACTTAAGCTTAGCATATCACACCCCCACGTATTAGGGTTTGATTTTCCCGCCAAACTGTAAGATATACCCTCATTCCCCGCTAATGGGTGTTAGGTAGCCTTAAAACCAATTACGGTTTTATATTTTATTAAAGGCATGCAAGTCAACACCTATGCTTAAAGCAAATATTCTTTCAAACCTCCAATGTGGTTTTATTTTAACGTCCTTGTAAGTAAAGATACCAACTAAAATAATTATCTTAACATTTTAACATGATATAGGAGTTGCCCATCCTTAGGGTTCCAACAAGATCTATGCAAAGCTACGCGGGTCATGCTTTTATAGTGTCTTGGGCTGACCAATGCTTACTACATCCGCGATAAGGAAAAATTCTTTTTTCGGCCTCCTTGAAGTTAGTATCAAATGTCCATCGCTTGCATTAGCTAATGTAACACATATTTTTGTGCTAGAGAAAGTAGTGTGCTTTTATGTTAGGGTTGGTTTAAAGAGAGTATAAAACCATACCGTGGCAATTATTTCATGAACTAAGCCAGCCTTTTTGGATATATATGTATATATGTATATATATATATATATATATATAAATTTAACCTACCTCCTACCGGAGGTGCTGAGGGTTCCTTGTTAATATAGATGCAGGGGGATCCCTATATACATAGGGACCCTCCGCACCACCTATATGTTATATCATCTAATATCGATCAAAATTTGCTATTAAAAAAGCATTATAGATCGGTGGAGTTACCCTGCACTTTTAAGTTCGCCTCCTCAATGTGCCCGAATCATATTGCGCACTGTGAAAGTTGGCGCTTTTTGTAGACTTTGTTTAATGACTTCCACACATCTCTTTCCTCGAAACCTTTGTCAATAAATATTTTACCAATTTCCCCGTGATCTTCAAATGGCTAGTATAGGGTTACTATGCACATACATATATGGCATGACTTAGACATAATTACGCTGAGGTGCCATTATGTAAGGTCTCAGATCCACATGCATGGATAAACTTGGTGGCTTCAAAGGGTAGATTATCCTCTTATCATATCTATAGGTACAAGATTCCCTTGGAAACGATTAATCACTTCAATTGTCATATTAAGGAAATTGACTTTTCTACCTATTGTTGTATTCGTATCCAAAATCCAAGATTCGGCCATCCTTGATCTTGAGTATATCAAGGTCATATATCCGATCATTTTGTGCACTTTCATCATTCAGCCCTAGATATGATCTTATGTAATAACTCGTTAATCCCAATTAGGTCATCCATGTATCTATAGGTGTCTCCAAATGATGCCGCTTCACTATTTTACCATTTCTAGCAAGTTTTAGTATAAACTTCAGTTCAATAGGGCAAGGTAGAGATTGCATTCATGCAGACTGCATGGGAATCCCATTGGTATACCCCTGCTGACTGCCTCCAAATTCCTTCTCCCATACTTAAGAAGCAAATCAAGAGTGCACCATATGTTAATTTTAATAAACAAATTTCTTGACTCATTAGTCTCCACTTTTTCCTTTTGGATCAATGCTTTTCCATTTGACCTCAACCTTGTCCTTACCAAAGGATACTATACCACATTTTGTTTTTGCCGCTTAGACTTATTTGGCTTTTCCATACCACATTGCATTTTTCAGATAATACAACAAATGCCATGCTCGCCATCTAATGGTATATTTTCAAAGCATTTGGTGATGTCACAAACAAAGACTTCATCTATCTGCTTTTGGTAGATTACATACCAAGTCATATATTGAATTAATTACCCAGCTTGCCTTGATCTTATGTCATAAAGAGATTGAATATGGCACACTTTTCGTGGGCATATTCTTGGCCATATCTCCAATATGGTGTTTAGATCTGCTGCAAAACAATGTGGCAATTTCAAAAAAATGGTGTTGTGCTGCTCGTTATCCATCTATACTCCCTTTTGTGTGCCTTGTAAATGCCCACAGTGTATGGAAGTTCAAGAAATGTAGAGCTATTTTCTTCAATCATTTCCCTAATTTCTTCCTCAATTTTTCTGATAATGTCTGATGGCTCAGCCTCAATTCTTTCAAAATCATGACTGTTTAGCCTTTTATATGCCTCCTTCCTAATGTGCACAGGGCATATGAAAGATGCATTATTCGCTGCTTTATCTATACCCGAATATAAAAATGCTCCTTGAGCCATTTCACATTTTTTTTTGTGCCTCGTGATCATTTACCGTGAATTTGCACTTATTATCAAAGATTAGTTTTGACAAAATTGGCAGCCTCATGTTTGGCTTCTCTATATATTGCAATTTTGCATTTTTCAATCAATGCAGATTCCTTTTCTTGAAAGGAAAATTTGTGCAGATTGAAGAATTGTTCGATAGTAGCCCTTATTTCCTTTTTGAATTGTTGCAGAGTAAATGGTTGGTCCTGAATGTGGTTCAATCCCATGACAAAGCACTTTTAGAGATTCATTGTGTATAATGTCAAGGCAAGTAGTTCTGATATGCCCAATATCATGATCAATAAACTTTGCCAACGTGGATTACCACATGGGCATTCCAACTTCACCGATTGTGCAAAATGGCTTTGGGTTTATAGAACATGCTTTTAATGTTGTTGATATACTTCCATCCAAATATGGAATTTTCATAAAGGAGTAAACCTTTTCCAAAACATTCTTGCAAAATGATTTTTAAAGAAACCGCTAATCTTCGCCTTGTTGATCAACTTAGAGAAATAGCGTAAGTGTATAAACTTCTTTTTATCTTTATCTTTAGAGAGTGTAATTTTCCATCTCCTTCCTCATTTAGAACCAAGGATCTGGTCTTCATCCGATTTTGTTTTGTAAAAAGTGATCAAGAAGATCAGTTTTCATATGTAATGCCATTTTAGGCATTGAATCAAAATGTATGCTTTAGGAGTATTCCTTTCCCCTTTCATGTTGTTAGCAAATTTTATCAAATTAAGTATCCCAAAAACAAAATCGTGTATTCAATACGTGAATTTAACAATAAACTTCAAAGAGTGAAAATATAGAATAAGTGTAACATAATGTACTTTTGTATTCGCATTCTTAAACGAAATTGCCTATATGTCAAAGTCTCGACCGCCGATGTCGAAAACCCCTGCTTGCAGATGTTGTTGCTTTAGTCACGCACTGTCTCCTTGGCCGGAGTCGCCAATTTGTATAATGTCAATGCCATGGTCATCCGGCCACCGACCGCCAGATTCGTGTTCTTGTACAAACGTGGTGGCATGATAACGGAACGCTTTGGGCGCCGTTCGCCATTGCTTTTTTTCTACTGTTATCGGTTTGCCTAGGCTGCTTTCGGGCCTCGCCGCTTAGCAATTAGGAACTTAAGTGGTTTAATGGTTTTTCCAGATATCCGTAAAGCTTTGTATTACCAAATTCCATGTTCGATCTATATTTGGGTCTTCGAAAATTGACGCCATTTTGATCGTGGTGTCCCTTACCTTAAGATATCCCAAGAGAGCAATAACGTTTTTTATTTAAAAAAAAAGTGCGAGAAGAGAGAAGAGAAAAATCCAAATCTTACAACTGTAGGTAGCTTAGGCCATGCCTTCTCGAGGTTGTTCATGAGGAACCATACACCATGATCCAACCATATTATGGTATCAGGACAAACCCATTTTCCTTGGCTATTTTTCCACATGTGCACTTAATAAATGGGCATAGAGTCCTCCATATTTTCTTAATGTAAAAGTCATGTCTTCTTTCTTCAACTTTAGCCTGATGACCTTTTTGGCCCATGCTTATGGTCATACTGTTGCTACATTCCAGTCCAAAGCATTTTGCTGGGAAGGGTAGTATCACTTCCATTTTATCGACTCTTCTAATGCAATTGTCGGCAGATCCTCAAAGGCTCGCGTTTAATGTCATCATCAAAATACCAGCCAATTTTTTTTTCCATGCCTCCACACTTATTGGGGCCGTACCCTAGATTTTTGCTTTTCCACAATGCTTGCTTAAATTGTTCCCCATGTGACTCAACTTCTCTTTGGGACATAATTGGAAATCTTCCACAATTAAAGAGGTTTAACATTGCTATAGGAGGTTTCTCATTTTCATCTTCAAGTCTCACGATCTTCTCTTTGTTGGGTAATCTCATTGCGGTAGTAAATGCACTTCTATATTCCTCCGCAACATGTTGACATTGAAGAGACATGTTATTACCTGCATTGGTTGGTACAATGGTGGCCTCAATACGTGAGCGTCCTACTTCTAACTCTTCTGCTATTGTTAGATGGAAAAGTAAATTTCACACCATTTGCTCTTTCGGTCGCAAGAAGACATTTAACAAATGTCTTCAGGTTGGCAAAATTTTCCTTTTCAAGCATTAAATTGTGCAACGGTAGTCTATTGTATCCGCTATCTATAATGCCCTTGCATGCCTCCATATTGTAGTTGTTTTTGTGCAAAACCAGCCACCATTGTAAGGAAGTTGCTCATACCCATATGAATAATAGCAGAGTGGTCACTGTTAGGAACATTTACTTCCTTCGATAATATATTGATGTAACTCGGATCGAGAATGCATGCTATCACTTTTTGCACCTGCTTTGATTTAGGGTGTTCCAATAAATTGTATCCGTGTGCCTTTAAATCAAGATACCATTCATTAGGAACCATAACTCCTCTTCATTGCCATTGCCGACCACTAGGGCTGTTTATTTGTATTTGTATATCCTTCCTATAAACATGAGTAAAGCATTAGTAGATGTTTGACATGTATACATATTTATACTAAGCTTTTTTGCCTTATACTATGAGTTAAAGACATGAATATTTTTATAAGTAGCTCGGGCCAAACATTATGATGCTTGACTTCAGATCTAAATGCATAGTGCCGCCTAAGAATCCACCGCCAGCTAAACCAAAGAACCTGAAATCACCGAATATATATTGTCCGCATCCTGCTCCCAAGATCCGCATTCAGCCATGTACAGATCTCCGCCATGCCTAGACTTATCAGCCCCCCATTTAGAGAGGAGATAAACCTTGGGAGACACTATACAAATAGTACTAAGAAATTCAAAAACATGATAAACACCAAAGAAATGTTCAAGGTAATCCTTGCTATGTCCTACCTTGAAACCCCATATCATATTTTTTATTCCTTATCCATTTAGTAGTATGTTTTCCTCAATGTGTGTATGAACCTATGTGCTTTTTCAATAAGTTTTAGCCATTTAGTACAAGTAGGATTTTTTATTGTTCTTGTAAAATCTACCCTATTCTTTAAGTTTTATAAGATTAAGTTTCTAGTTCCTGAGTCCCATAGTAACCGTGAGAACCTCTTTAATAACCGAAGCCCAACCTTAAATTTAACTATGACTTAGAACAAACTTGAGCATGATTTTCAAAAATTTTTTTTCCATTTTTTTGTATTTTTAACATAGTAAGGTAACCAGCATTCCCCAAGATATATGTCGTGATAATTTTAGAATGTATCAAACTTAAAAAATGTAAATATAGGACATAAACTATTAAATTTTTGAAGAAATGCCATCGCACTTGTTCAGATATCTTCTGCTATCTTAGCAAGAAACTCCTGCTCAATTTCCTTTGCCCTTGCTCGATTTCGAGACTTGTTACATTTGAAATCGTGGAAGAGATAGAACTCAGATATCTTGGACAAAACTTTTCTGATCTTTCACATCTAGCATCCTTCTTTTCTACATATGACATATTTGAACCATTTTTGCTGATTATGCATTCCTTGAATGCTTCATGCTCCCAAAAACATTAGAGTAGGTAGAGTAGAACGTTACCGCAATCCAAACAACCAAACATTAGCCAAAATATGGGTAAAGCCGAAGGATTAGTGTGTTATAGGGTCCACCGGGCTTAACGCCTTCAACCTAAACAACATGATAGATCTTGCTGCAAATACATTTTTTACTTGACTGTATAGATGTAACCAACCATGAAAGAAATCTAGTTTCAAGTAAAAAGGTTTCGAGCACTTCCTCTTTTTGTTACCATAGATGATGATAAACTCCCATAGTTCATCCATTTTGTCGCTTTCAAATTTTACTACACCATAATACCTTTTTGTGCGTATGATAGAAAACTTTCCTCAATAGTATGATCCGTGACTTTTTCAAACCTCATGTTATCGTAATCACTAATATGAATTTATTATGTGTTCCATTCTTGTTATTTCTCAATCTCGTAACCCCATATGCAGTTCTACATGACGCCAAACTAACCTTCACCTATCTGGGTGATGCGGTGATAAATGATGGGATACTATTTTGGGATGGAAATTAGGTGCCAACCTCAAAAGCATCTTTGTATAAACCTAAATTGGTTTTGCTTTCGGGGATTATGAAGCCCATGCCCTTAAGCTAATCCATCTCTCAAGGAACCAATATGCATCGACATTGGCCACATTAGAACAAGCCCGATCTAAAAGCGGTCCCTTGGCCAAAAGCCCTCAAAGGCTGGTTGATATTGGTCTCAACCATATACGAACAGACCTTTCACCGGCCTGCCAGTTCAAAATTGAGATCGATAAAGGCAATTGAGCAATTTTTTCACGATTGCACCGGCACAATACATATGATATTGATAAGCAGTTATTCTTGAGTGTAAAGGACATGAGAGAAGGCTTGCTCCTTAGCCCGAAGCATATTAAAGGAAACGTTCAAAAAGAAATTTCCGATAAATGATGTTACGGTAAATAAGCAACATAAATTGGTACGTAACAAATTTCTACATTTAAGAATTCGATAAAGCTAATAATCCTTCTTTATCACGCGAGAAGCATATTAGGGATGAAGCCTGCTTTCGAGGCTAAATAGTAGTGACTTCAAGCAATTGAAATCGGCCATGGTGATAAATAATATCTGTCGGAAATCCAACCCTATCTACATGTTGGACCTTGGAAACATTGGGTTACCTATATCTTTGCGAAAAGGCATCTTCAAGCCCTAAGAATAGTCTGGTGGATCACTAGCGGCGCATGATTTCTATCTTTTTCTCAAGCTGGCATCCTTGGTTCGCGACACCTTGAACAATCTATGTGACTTATAGCCAAATATTTGTGAAGAAAGGCGGCTAAAAATTAATCTGTTCAAAAGCACAAATTAGAAGCTTCATGGATAATTAACTCATATATGATGTGCATGTAATCTACCCCAAAGGATCGCGGATGTGTTTTGTGGCGAATGTCAACAAATACTATGAGAATATCCCTCGAGGGACAAGGCGGCATATGTAGGGTTATGGAAAGTATAATTTCTTGTGTTTGGAAGTATCAAAATAAGAAATACTCCAACAATGCTTTGTGGTATAAAGTTGGGAATTAACAGCCAAGTTAAAGTCACATGGAGGCACAAAACTGAGAAAGTAATAATTGGGTTTGCATCAATGAAAATGCTTTTGTAATATGAATTCATGGCTGTTGCAAAATTGCTTCTTCTGAATAGACCTTGAGGATATGGAGGCAAGCTAAAGGAATCCCCATGGGATTCTCTGGCAACCCTGCTTGTGCAATTTATTACGGCATGGTTTGAGCTGCAAATTCTCGGTGATGCGTGTTGGCATACAATGGAAAGAACAACACCTTTCTTTGACACCGTGAGGTATATGGATGACATCTTGGTGTTAATAATACCCACATTAAGCTCTTGGGCTTCAAACTGATGATAGGCTATTGGGCAATTTACAATCTGAACTACCTAAGATTGAGGGATGAAGCGAATTGTTGGGGGAATTATCTGGGACTGGAAAATAGGAAGGAAGGCCAACTTCCCTCAATATGACGAAATTGTCATCATGGACCCGTATCATGGAATTTTCCAAACTTATCATTATGACAAAGCGGGATAAATTGTCATTTCATATATCTAAGTATCGCATCTTTGATGCTTAGAACCTTATCATTGGGCGGAAATATAATCATCTCGCCGGTGATGCACGCCTTCGTACACACCAACCGCATTGCGGTAGCGAGGACTTATATATAGGCTAATCACGAGCATTCATTAAAAAAAGGCTTCAAAAAATATAGATATTGAGCGGGCTCTCTGAGCAGCGAAAATGTAGTAATTACCCGATGCAGTGGAGCTTATCGGTTTGTTATTCGGAGTCCTTAAAAACTCAATGCTCTGTCATGATCGGTGATAGTTAGTTGCACTAATGACATTTTATGAATAAGCTTGAGTGGGCGGGGAGGGTCTCTATGGTATAAGGGACCTCCACCCCTTACTACATTTTGACCAGCTCATGCCTTCCGGTGGGGAGTAGGGCTTAATTGTATATATATATATACATATATCCAAAGCGATTTTTGCTTTGATCCTTGCTGACTTAAGATAAGCGGATTTTAAATACGGAGACTAAATACTAGAGTGCGGACCATAAGCAGCTGGAAAGCACCTCAAAGGGTAAGATATCTCAAAAAGCAATGGTTTAATTAACAGGGAGTATGGTATTTCTTAGAACCCAGATTGCAAGAGGTACAAAGTGTTTTCTACTAGCAGGGAATGTATACCCAAAAAAATTGCCACTAGGTATTTGCTTATTTTTGGTCAAGGAGATACTTCTGTATGGTAAAACAACAGCAAATGGTGGTTGTGGAAATGATTAAACCCGGGAATGGTTGATTTCTTGGGACCATGAGTTAATGTAACCCGATTTTTTTTGGCATCACATGGGGAACAACTTGGGGAATGGTAAGACATGGGGCATAACTTTTGCTAAGGCCTCTTCAAATGGTAAGGGTTTAAATATTTAAAGATTTGGACATGGGTAAAGACAATAAGCTAGTTCATTCGAGATCTTAAGAAAAATAGCAAAATGTTCAATTGAAGCATAGGGTGTATCGTGTAGCGAATGTATGTCATACTAACACTTTAGGGTTTATCATGCAAACCTAATATTAATCTGAAAGGGCAAGATACATTTGCTGGCTTGGATTAGGCCACACACGGTATGAAAGAGTGATCCAAGGGACGGATATAGCCGTGTCGCTTGAGTGCAAGATGTAAGCCAAATGGCCAATACCGTGAAAAATTATAAAGGTATAGCAGTTGAGGACACCACAGTGGTAACTATTTACGGGAAATTTCTATGTTTTGGGTGCATTAGGGGATTTATAAGCTGAGGAAACACCCCAGTTAGTTCTACTTTGCCTAATTTTTCTATTCTTACCCGGCTATCTGGAGGCGAACACACAAAACCGGGGCCTTACTGAGCTAAAACTCGTTTGATTGATAAAGGTTTGGTTTGGATCTAAAAAGCACTATGTAAAGCGCGGAGGGAAAATATTTACTCCAGCAGGGCAAGGTATTTCTAGAAAAGATGAATTGCATAAAGTATAATCTAATCGGCGACACCAGGGTCAAAGGAAAACCACGACCATGAATTTCTTTAAGAACAGCATGAGAGCAGATTTTGCCCACGATTGGGATGCTTAACCATGAAATTACCGGCATTAGCGATATCTCTCGGGCGAGCAAGAGATTTCAACCAAATCAATTGAGCGGATCCGGATGATCGTGATCAAATCCTTCATCGGAGGTTATTGAGGCTTCTTCTCACGTTTCTAAAAACCTCTTGGTTAAATCGAATCTAAGTTTTGGCTTAACTATAAAGCCTGTTTTGGAACTTGGTTAATGAATCGGAATTATTAATGTGTATTTTTTGGGTCTTTTAATTTGGTGAAGAGCGGCAGTATAGGCGATAGCTTACCGCTAGTGGCTTAGTATGTTACCCCGTTTAAGGCTAATGTGCTTTGGTTTCTTTTGGGTAACCTGTCTAACTCCTCCAAATTCGTTTTGAATGGGCATCGACTTCTACAATGGGCCTTTGCTTTGTGGCCATTTTGGTGAAAATGTTTGTTTTCCTTTTTGCAAAATAGTAGTATATGCTTTTCTATCATAGGGGGTAAGTTTTCTCAAACATTTGATATTAAGCATATATGGCATGTTGGTATGCTCGGGAATGTTTTAGACATGTGAAATGATGGAATTTATATTCCATCTTTTGCGGTTTTTTTTTAAAATGTGATGTATCATGAACATAATCGAATGGAAGGTCTATCATTTGCATATATTTGATTTGATAATACAATCGAATCCTTAAAGTAATGGCATGCTTGTTTATGAGAGGCATTATAAGGTGTTCAAATAGATGGATCCGTTTAGAGGTTTTTGGCATAGACATAAGAATTTTTTCGAGATTAGTTAGCATACTTTGTAAGGTGTGAAGCACATAAAAAAGAAAACTGAATATTTAGGGATGTATTTTGGATATTTACAAATGGCATAAATGCTGGGAATATTCTCAGTAAATAGGTTCACCATAAAGGGATTTGATAAATACTTTATTCTAGGCATGGGTAAAGGGCTATAGATTAGTAACCATATTTAGAATCACTGCACATATAGAACCATATGGAATCATATTTAGAAGCCTTGACGATGGCTTGTATGCTAATGCATGTGGCATTATAGAAAGCGTTTGCAAATAGATGGATCCGTTAGCGACTTACGCAAAAGACATAGGAAGGTTTTTCCTCTTTAAGTAGCATGAAGCACATGAAAAAAATTTAAAATTTTAGGGATGTTTTGGTGGAAATGGGTTCACCATAATTGGTAATTGATAAATACTTTATTACAGGCATGGATAAAGAACTATTTAATAAAGGGTATATGGTATAATAACCACATGTGGTATCCCTGCATTAGAAATGATCGTATGCATTTGGAATTATTTGAAGGTTATTTGTTGAGACACCTAGCATCGGGGCTTTTGCTCTAGTTTGGGGAATTAATTTTAGTGATTTAATTGATTTTTCTTGAGCATTGAATAAGGTTAAATAAAAAAGGAGGCGGGACTGGTCCTTAAGATTCTCTTGACTTTGGTCAAGAGGCGATAAATCGGAGATGCTATGACCTATATGAATGCAAGGCAGGAAGATATCTCGGGTAGGTGCAGGAAAAAAAAGGAAAGCAATATATATATATATATATATAGACTGGCCAGCCAAACAAGCCTCTACTTGACTAGACATTCAAATAGCCTTAACCTAACTAAATAAGACTACTGAATTTATTGGACCCTAAAAGAGGGAGCCCTTAGAGATCATGTAATCTATAGTAACAACCTTAGACCTATAGTCTAAAAATAAGGACCAGCCCAAACCATTTAATAATGCCATTATTCAACCACGACCATAATACTTTAATGCATGTTTATATTTCCAAATGTAGCAAAAAAAAAAAAAAAATTTCACAACTTGCAATATCTTTGTACAACATAATTGTTCCATAATTGTAAAATATTTTTTGGAATAAAATCTTTGAAGAAAGGAATTTGAAAATATAATTAAGCAAACTAACAACTTATGTATTAAATACCATCAGCTCAATAAGAAGAAAGGCAATAGCAAAGCATGTAAATTACACAAGAAAAACCATGCCATTTAATTCTTTGGACATAATCAAATGTGAGCAAAACAAAATAAGAGATCAAGCAATTGAGCAGCCCCATACATGAGATCCATAAATGAATACCATAAATTACTTCAAGGTGCTCCAAACATGTTTACCAAGCGGTAAAAGCGCCATATCAATAATATTCAAAACACCAATAAGCGAAAGGATTAAGAGTTTACCATCTGATTACTCCATCGAATAGTCATACTTGAAAGGATCAAAATCTTACGAGAAATGTTGTACACAAGATAAATATCTGGTAGTACATAAAAACATTCTTCAATCATTCATGCTTCCATGCAAAAAGACAGAGCTAGATGCAGAGGAGAAGAGCCGGTTACCTGCAACAAATAAGAACTAATTAGCCTTAAGAGGGTAAAAATCCTCTTGCTAACGGTAAGCAATGAACTCTCTTGGCATTTTGCGCCCTTTACCCATGATTTTTACTTAAATATATCTTACCAGATTTTATAAACCTATGGATTATAACATTACATCTTAAATTCAATACACTCTTACGGATGTTATAAACCTATGGATTACAACATTACTTCTTAATTTCGAATGATCAATTGATGCGAGGCGTAATTAGTAATCTATTAGCATGGTAACTGTTATGCCTACAAATATTGTGACATGCAATACAACAACCACTAAGAATCATTTTATCATACTTGTGAATACTACATTAAATGGTTAAGGACACGGCATTAAACAATTCAATTGTAGGAACTGAATTGGTTGCACTCCATCATCGAGAATCTTCCTCGATTTCTTCAATTTGAGTCGCAACAAACTCCACATTCTTTGCTTGGTGTATCACGGATCGGAGATATTCCCACATGCATTGAGTAGGGAGGAATTTTTATAATTCCAGAATCACCTTTATCCCTATTTGGATCTAATCCATGGGCTCACGCACATTTCAACAATTGAGCCTTAGTAGGTCAAGGGCTACTATGCTCTAAGCCATTCCTTCTAAGGAATTCAATGAGTTTAGATCTGCGCCCTTTTATTGCACGCACCCTCGGTCGGCCGACTTTACTCATGCCAAAAACCGTGTTCATAGTAGAGGGATGCGCTCTTATTATATAGCATGGAGGCTAAGCAGTTACCAAAACTAAACTTTCTAAGCAAATGTTACAAGAAGATTAAGAAAAAGGATCATAATAACCGGATTTTTGTCTTGATCAATCGAGATGTCATATGTCGATATTTTGCATGTAACAAACTCCAAAAAGGTCATCCATGGTTCGTTAGGGATCCGTCGGCTAAAATCGACTCAAAAGGCTGTCGTAGACGCCACACCATCGCTAGGGTTTGCTTTTCAAATTAGGGTTAGCCAAAAAAAACCTTTTAATGTAAGTACCATTGGAGAATGCTAGTTAAGTGTAACATATTTCGAGCATATGTTACCAACATTTTGTGCCCAAATTTACACCATAAAAAACCACAGTAATTTCACCCCTTGGGATACTTGACCCTATCATCCCCCAACATATAACCTATGCTACAACTACATGTTCGTATTGCCACCAACCTTTGGCCTGTAATTATAGTATTAATATGACCAATTCTTAATTTCAATGCTAGGGGGTAGAAACTGCTCATCAATATATATCCATCATATCATTATTGTAATAATCATTTCAATTCCCAAATCATACCATAAGGGTTAGGATATAACCAAATTGGGGCAAGTGTGTGCAACCTTTTTGTTGCACAATTTGATGCTCACTTGGACTTGCAAGGATACAGGCCATTAAAGCTCCCTTCATATTAACCTTGTCCCAGGGTGGACCATGCTCCAGCCAAAAAACCCCCCTAGCTCAATGTTATCAGTCCTATGCTATAGACTAAACCAGTCCATAGATTATAAGTCCACATTATGTGTCCAACTCATTGGGTAAGCATGCGACGGCAGGGGCATTTTTGCGAAATCAAAAGCATAGCACCCTTTACCCCCTAATGAATCTTTTTTTTTTTTCTTTTTTTTTAGAAGTCCGTTTGGGCTGAAATTTTTTATATTCTAAGGCTAAACATAAATGCGTGTTGAAAATATCAAAAATAAAATAAAATATTTTTTCAAAATACAAAGAAAATAGTTTTTAAAGCATAGCACAAGCACCGTGTGTAGACGTAAAAAGTGTCCCCCACCATTGTGCTTAGACCCCATTATCTAAGCCCGGCAATTAGAATCCTAGATCAGAGATCCGGCGGCTCACGTGGATTTGGGGCCGTATCCTATGGCTCGGTGGCTTGGGAGTTTACATCGACCCACATAGACCACACGATCCTGGGGTCGGTTGATCGAACCATAAGTGCGTCGGTTTCGAGATCCTACGGCTCGGATAGAATCTAAGAGTATCCGATAGAATATATAAGAATCTTCAGTAAAAACTAAGAGAATCTCATGAAACCTAAGAGAATCTAAAGGGAATCTTCATGAAATTTTTGAGAATCTAGGGAATCTAATAGGATTGAGGGCATCTTCATAGAATGAGGGGAATCTCATAAAATTGAGAGAATGCGATGGAATCTCATGAAATCTAAGGGAATCAGAGAGAATCTAAAGGAATGTTCATAGAATTTGAGGGAATCTAAAAGGGAATCTTCATAGAATTATATAGGGAATCCAAGAGAATCTCACAAAATCTAGAGGAATGAGAGGGAATTTAGGGGAATCTTTGTAGAATTTGAGGGAACCCAGCGTAATCTCATAGAATCTAAGGGAATCTAAAAGGAATCTTCATAGAATCGATGGAATCTCAGTAAAATCTAGGGAATACGAGGGAACGAGGGAATCTAGGGGGGAATCTTTATAGAATTTGAGGGAATCCAAGGGAATCTCATAGAATCTAAGGGAATCTAAAGATATCTTCATAGAATGCATGGAATCGTTAAAATCTAAGGGAATCTGAGGGAATCTAGGGAATCTGAGGGAACCTACGGGGAACTCCGAGAGAATCTTCATAGAATATGAGGGAATCTGAGGGAATCTTCATAGAATATGAGGGAATCCAAGGAACCTAAGGGAATCTAGGAACGAGGAATCTAGAGGAATCTTTATAGAATTTGAGGGAATCAAGGGAATCTCATAGAATCTAAGGAATCTAGAGGGATCTTCATAGAATCGATGGAATCCTCGTGAAATCTAAGGGAATACGAGGGAATCACGAGGGAATCTAAGGGAATCTAGGGGAATCTAAAGGGAACACTGGGAGAATCTTTATAGAATATGAGGAAAACTGAGGGAATCTTCATAGAATATGAGGGAATCAAAGGGGAATCTAAAGGGAACAGGGAATCTTCATAGAATATGAGGGAATCCAAGGGAATCTAAGGGAACTAGGGGAATCTTCATGAATTTGAGGAATCTAAATGACTCTCATAGAATCTAAAGGAATTTGATAGGGAATCCAAGGAACCTAAGGAATCTAGAGGAATCTTTT
This sequence comes from Isoetes taiwanensis, assembly GCA_021234155.1. Lineage (NCBI taxonomy): Eukaryota > Viridiplantae > Streptophyta > Lycopodiopsida > Isoetales > Isoetaceae > Isoetes > Isoetes taiwanensis. The sequence goes on along the minus strand of JAJEKV010000057.1, from coordinate 4,615,544 downwards.
ATAGAATTTAAAGGGAACAAAAGGGAATCTCATAGAATCTAAGGGAATCTAGAGGGATCAGAATCTGATGGAAGGGAAAAATCTAAGGGAATCTGAGGGAGGGAATCGGGAATCTAGGGGAATCTAGGGGAATCCTGAGGAGAATCTTTATAGAATATGAAATCGAGGGAATCTTCATAGAATATGAGGGAATCAAGGGAACTGAGGGAACTTAGAGGAATCTTCATAGAATATGAGGGATCCAAGGGAATCTAACGGAACTTAGGGGAATCTTCATAGAATTTGGGGAATCTAAATGACTCTCATAGAATCTAAAAAGGAATTTGAGGGAATCTAGAGGAATCTTCATGAATGTTCGAGAATGTCTTAGAATGTTCCAGAAAAGTCTTAGAATGTTCTAGAAAGCCTTAGAATGTTCTAAAAGTTCTAGAATGTAAAGGAATCGAGGAGAATCTAAGGAATCTAAGAAAAATCTCATAAAATGTGAGAGAATCTAGGAAAATATTTACAAGCCTAAGGGAATCTCTTAAAATCTAGGGGATTTGGGGGGAATCTTCATAAAATCTAAAGGCAATCTAAGAAAATGTTGATGAAATCTTAGAGTATCTAAGGGAATCTTTATAGAATCTCTTTGAATCTCATATAATGTAAAGGGAACCTAAGGCAATCTCATAAAATCTAAAAGGGATCTAAGGGAATCTAAAGGGGATCGTCATAGAATCTTGGACAATCTATGGAAATCTAATGGAATCTAGAGGGAATCTTATAAAATTTAAAGGAATCTCCACGAAACCTCCAAGAGAACCTTGGTAGAACAAGACATTCTTTTAGAATGTAGAGCATGACAATAACTTGCAGCATAGGAACATGCTAAAACTCGAACATGCACCAGTAGGGCGCATTAAATTTTCTTATATATATATATATATATATATATATATATATATATATATATATATATATATATATATATATATATATATATATATATATATATATATATATATATATATATATATATATATATATATATATATATATATATATATATATATATATATATATAGTCCAGATCTGTTCCCAAGATCGGACATCTAGCCATGTACGGGATCTCCGCCATGCCTAGACTTATCGGCTCCCCATTTAGAGAGGAGATAAACCTTGGGAGACACTATACAAATAGTACTAAGAAATTCAAAAACATGATAAACACCAACCAAATGTTCAAGGTAATCCTTGCTATGTCCTCTGAAATCCCCATATCATATTTTTTATTCCTCGGCTTATCCATTTAGTAGTATGTTTTCTGAATGTGTGTATGAACCTATGTGCGCCTTTCAATAAGTTTTAGCCATTTAGTACAAGTAGGATTTTTTATTGTTCTTGTAAAACGACTCCTATTCTTTAAGTTTTATAAGATTAAGTTTCTAGTTCCTTGAGTCCTATAGTAACCGTGAGAACCTCTTTAATAACTGAAGCAGAACCTTAAATTCCAGAACTATGACTTAGAACAAACTTGAGCATGATTTTCAAAATTCTTTTTCCATTTTTTTTGTATTTTTAACATAGTAAGGTAACCAGCATTCCCGCATATATGTCAGATAATTTTAGAATGTATCAGACTTAAAAATGTAAATATAGGACATAAACTATTAAATTTTTGAAGAAATGCTACTGCACTTGTTCAGATATCTTCTGCTATCTTAGCAAGAAACTCCTGTTCAATTTCCTTTGCCCTTTGCTCGATTTCGCACTTGTTACATTTGAAATCAGGGAAGAGATAGAACCTGTATATCTTGGACAAAACTTTCTGATCTTCACATCTAGCATCCTTCTTTCTACATATGACATATTTGAACCATTTTTCTTTGCTGATTATGCATTCCCTTGAATGCTTCATGCTTCCAAAAACATTAGAGTAGGTAGAGTAGAACCTGGTTACCTGCAATCCAAACAACCAAACATTAGCCAAAATATGGGTAAAGCTGGAAGGGATTAGCAGGTAAGCTATAGGGTCCACTGGCTTAACGCCCTTCAACCTAAACAACATGATAGATCTGCTGCAAATACATTTTTTACTTGACTGTATAGACAGAACCAGTCATGAAAGAAATCTAGTTTCAAGTAAAAAGGTTTCAGAGCACTTCCTGTTTTTGTTACCATAGATGATGATGATAACTCCCATAGTCGATCCATTTTGCTGTTTCAAAATTTTACTACACCATAATACCTTGTGCAGATGATAGAAAACTTTCCTGCTATAGTATGATCCGTGACTTCTTTCAAACCTCATGTTACTGTAATCACTAATATGAATTTATTATGTGTTCCATTCTTGTTATCTCTCAATCTCAGAACCCCATATGCAGTTCTACATGACGCCAAACTAACCTACTAGACATTACTACCTATTGACTAATGTGTTTTTCACAGATCAAAACCAAAACCTGATTCAATGGCATCGCCTCTTCATCAAAGAAATCGTCTCCATCTCGGATAAGTTGATCTTTGCTTCCGGCTTCCATGTTTGCCACTTTTTCATTTCGGTGTGCAACCGGCTGCTAAGGCAGGCCTCAATGCTTGATCGGGGCGTTTTGCTTGGATTATGCCTCTTGGCGAATATATCAATCCCAGCCTTCTTTGCCATCTCCTCCAGCACAGCTTTTTTAATGGCTACGCCATCTTTTTTGCAATCAATTCCTTTCTCCTTAAGCATAGCAATAATATCAGCCTTTGTTGGCATGATATTACATGATCCTTCAGGCCTTGGCATTGTGCCAAAGCAGTGTTGGCGATGCGGCTTTGGAGGATGCGAGTGCAAGTTCATGAACCCTAATATCAGAATATAAGGTTTCGATCTTCCGATCTGTCGATTTATCTACCTAAAATTATATCCGTCTCCATTTTTCACGAATTAGGTTCGTGCACTGTTTCTAGCTTGCCCGACCCTTCAAAGATATGAAGCGGAAGATGAATCAAATCACACACGAATATGCGGTCGATTTTTGACCTTGATTACAATTTGGGCGTGCCATCATTTCAATCTTTTGAAGCCTTTTCCTAGGCTTCAGTCTATGCCACTGTATGTCTCCGCCTTCTTCAGATATAAACCCTAAAAAACTTAAGCTTAGCATATCACACCCCCACGTATTAGGTTTGATTTTCCTGCCAAATCCGTAAGATATACCCGTATTCCCGTCAATGGGTGTTAGGTAGCCTTAAAAACCAATTACGGTTTTATATTTTATTAAAGGCATGCAGGTCAACACCTATGCTTAAAGCAAATATTCTTTCAAACCTCCAATGTGGTTTTATTTTAACGTCCTTGTAAGTAAAGATACCAACTAAAATAATTATCTTAACATTTTAACATGATATAGGAGTTGCCCATCCTTAGGGTTCCAGTCAGCATCTATGCAGGCTACGTGGCTCATGCTTTTATAGTGTCTTGGCTGACCAATGCTTACTACATCTGCATAAGGAAAAATTCTTTTTTCGGGCCTCCTTGAAGTTAGTATCAAATGTCCATCGTTTGCATTAGCTAATGTAACACATATTTTTGTGCTAGAGAAAGTAGTGTGCTTTTATGTTAGGGTTGGTTTAAAGAGAGTATAAAAACCATACCAGGCAATTATTTCATGAACTAAGCCAGCCTTTTGGATATATATGTATATATGTATATATATATATATATATATATAAATTTAACCTACCTCCTACCGGGAGGTGCGGAGGGTTCCTTGTCTAAGTACATAGGGATGCAGAGGGATCCCTATATACATAGGGACCCTCCGCACCACCTATATGTTATATCATCTAATATCAGATCAAAATTTGCTATTAAAAAGCAGATTATAGACGGTGGAGTTACCTGTACTTTTTAAGTTCGCTCCTCAATGTGCCCGAATCATATTGCAGACCAGGAAAGTTGGCGTTTTTGTAGACTTTGTTTAATGACTTCCACACATCTCTTTCCTCGAAACCTTTGTCAATAAATATTTTTACCAATTTCCCCAGATCTTCAGCGGCTAGTATAGGGTTACTATGCACATACATATATGGCATGACTTGTGACATAATTACGTTGCAGGCCATTATGTAAGGTCTGCATCCACATGCATGGATAAACTTGGTGGCTTCAAAGGGTAGATTATCCCTCTTATCATATCTATAGGTACAGTATCTCCCTTGGAAACGATTAATCACTTCAATTGTCATATTAAGGAAATTGACTTTTCTACCTATTGTTGTATTCAGATCCAAAATCCAGTATTCAGTTTCATCCTTGATCTTGAGTATATCAAGGTCATATATCCGATCATTTTGTGCACTTTCATCATTCAGCCCTAGATATGATCTTATGTAATAACTGTTAATCCCAATTAGGTCATCCATGTATCTATAGGTGTCTCCAAATGATGCTGCTTCAGTCATTTTACCATTTCTAGCAAGTTTTAGTATAAACTTCAGTTCGAATAGGGCAAGGTAGAGATTGCATCATGCAGGACTGCATGGGAATCCCATTGGTATACCCCTGCACTGTCTCCAAATTCCTTCTCCCATACTTAAGAAGCAACTGTTTAGCAGCCATATGTTAATTTTAATAAACAGCCCTTGACTCATTAGTCTCCACTTTTTTCCTTTTGGATCAATGCTTTTCCATTTGACCTCAACCTTGTCCTTACCAGTGATACTATACCACATTTTGTTTTTGCTGTTTAGACTTATTTGGCTTTTCCATACCACATTGCAGATTTCCTGTATAATACAACAAATGCCATGCTCGCCATCTAATGGTATATTTTCAAAGCATTTGGTGATGTCACAAACAAAGACTTCATCTATCTGTTTTGGTAGATTACATACCAAGTCATATATTGAATTAATTACCCAGGCTGCCTTGATCTTATGCTGGCTAAAGAGATTGAATATGGCACACTTTTCGTGGCATATTCTTGGCCATATCTCAATATGGTGTTTAGATCTCTTTGCAACCAATGTGGCAATTTCAGAAAAAATGGTGTTGTCTTGGCGTTAGATTTATCCATCTATACTCCCTTTTGTGTGCCTTGTAAATGCCCAACAGGTATGGAAGTTCAGTAAATGTAGAGCTATTTTCTTCAATCATTTCCCTAATTTCTTCCTCAATTTTTCTGATAATGTCTGATGGCTCAGCCTCAATTCTTTCAAAATCATGACTGTTTAGCCTTTTATATGCCTCCTTCCTAATGTGCACAGGGCATATGAAAGATGCATTATTCGCTGCTTTATCTATACCCGAAATATAAAAATGCTCCTTGAGCCATTTCACATTTTTTTGTGCCTCAGGATCATTTACCAGGAATTTGCACTTATTATCAGCATTAGCTTTGACAAAATTGGCAGCCTCATGTTTGGCTTCTCTATATATTGCAATTTTGCATTTTTCAATCAATGCAGATTCCTTTTCTTGAAAGGAAAATTTGTGCAGATTGAAGAATTGTTCGATAGTAGCCCTTATTTCCTTTTTGAATTGTTGCAGAGTAAATGGTTGGTCCGGAATGTGGTTCAATCCCATGACAAAGCACTTTCTTAGAGATTCATTGTGTATAATGTCAAGGCAAGTAGTTCTGATATGCCCAATATCATGATCAATAAACTTTGCCAACGTGGGATTACCACATGGGCAGTTCAGTTCACCAGATTGTGCAAAAATGGCTTTGGGCTTATAGAACATGCTTTTAATGTTGTTGATATACTTCCATCCAAATATGGAATTTTCATAAAGGAGTAAACCTTTCTCTCCAAAACATTCTTGCAGCTGATTTTTAAAGAAACTGCTAATCTTCAGGTTTCTTTGATCAACTTAGAGAAATAGCGAAGTGTATAAACTTCTTTTTATCTTTTCTTCTTTAGAGTGTAATTTTCCATCTCCCTTCCTCATTTAGAACCAAGGATCTGGTCTTCATCTGGATTTTGTTTTGTAAAAAGTGATCAAGAAGATCAGTTTTCATATGTAATGCCATTTTAGGCATTGAATCAAAATGTATGCTTTAGGAGTATTCCCTTTCCCCCTTTCATGTTGTTAGCAAATTTTATCAAATTAAGTATCCTAAAACAGTATCAGGTATTCAATACAGTAATTTAACAATAAACTTCAAAGAGTGAAACATAGAATAAGTGTAACATAATGTACTTTTGTATTCGTACCTTAAACGAAATTGCCTATATGTCAAAGTCTCGATTTGTCGATGTCGTAAACCACCGCTGCGGATGTTGTTGCTTTAGTCCGCACTGTCTCCTTGGTTTGGAGTCGTCAATTTGTATAATGTCAATGCCATGGTCATCGAAGCCACATTTTGCCAGATTCGGGTTTCTTGTACAAGCGTGGTGGCATGATAACGGAACGATTTGGTTTAATGTCGGGTTATTTGCTTCTTTTTTCTTATTCTTGGTTTGCCCGGGGCTGCTTTCGGGTTCTGGCTGCTTAGCAATTAGGAACTTAAGTGGTTTAATGGTTTTTTCCAGGATATCCGTAAGCTTTGTATTACCAAATTCCATGTTCGGATCTATATTTGGGTCCGAAGTACGACGGCCATTTTGATCGGGGTGTCCCTTACCTTAAGATATCGGTAGAGCAATAATGGCGTTCTTCTTTGGTGCAAGAGATGAAGAGAGAAGAGAAAAATCCAAATCTTACAACTGTAGGTAGCTTAGGCCATGCCTTCTCGAGGTTGTTCATGAGGAACCATACACCATGATCCAACCATATTATGGTATCAGGACAGTCCCCATTTTCCTTGGCTATTTTTCCACATGTGCACTTAATAAATGGGCATAGAGTCCTCCATATTTTCTTAATGTAAAAGTCATGTCTTCTTTCTTCAACTTTAGCCTGATGACCTTTTTGGCCCATGCTTATGGTCATACTGTTGCTACATTCCAGTCCAAAGCATTTTGCTGGGAAGGGTAGTATCACTTCCATTTTATCGACTCTTCTAATGCAGTTGTCAGCATCCTCAAAGGCTCGTTTAATGTCATCATCAGAAATACCAGCTAATTTTTTCCATGCCTCCACACTTATTGGGGCCAGTACCCCTAGATTTTTGCTTTTCCACAATGCTTGCTTAAATTGCTCCCCATGTGACTCAACTTCTCTTTGGGACATAATTGGAAATCTTCCACAATTAAAGAGGTTTAACATTGCTATAGGAGGTTTCTCATTTTCATCTTCAAGTCTGTCAGTCTTCTCTTGTTGGGTAATCTCATTGCTGGTAGTAAATGCACTTCTATATTCCTCTGGTAACATGTTGACATTGAAGAGACAGTTATTACCCAGATTGGTTGGTACAATGGTGGCCTGTACAGCAGGCGTCCTACTTCGAACTCTTCGGTTATTGTTAGATGGAAAAGTAAATTTCACACCATTTGCTCTTTCCAGTGCAGTGAGACATTTAACAAATGTCTTCAGGTTGGCAGCTTCCCTTTCAGTAGCATTAAATTGTGCAACGGGTAGTCTATTGTATCTGCTATCTATAATGCCCTTGCATGCCTCCATATTGTAGTTGTTTTGTGCAAAACCAGCCACCATTGTAAGGAAGTTGCTCATACCCATATGAATAATAGCAGAGTGGTCACTGTTAGGAACATTTACTTCCTTCTGGATAATATATTGATGTAACTCGGGACTGAGAATGCATGCTATCACTGTTTGCACCGCCTGATTTGGGGCAGGGCGTCCCAATAAATTGTATCCGTGTGCCTTTAAATCCGCATACCATTCATTAGGAACCATAACTCCCTCTTCATTGCCATTGCCAGCCACTAGGGCCTGTTTACTTGTATTTGTATATCCTTCCTATAAACATGAGTAAAGCATTAGTAGATGTTTGACATGTATACATATTTATACTAAGCTTCTTTTTGCCTTATACTATGAGTTAAAGACATGAATATTTTACAAGTAGCTCAGTTTCAAACATTATGATGCTTGACTTCTGTATCTAAATGCATAGTGCCGCCCAAGAATCCACTGCCAGTTAAACCAGCAAACTGAAATCACCGAATATATACAGGTCCAGATCCTGTTCCCAAGATCCAGACATCTAGCCATGTACAGGATCTCCTGCCATGCCTAGACTTATCAGCTCCCCATTTAGAGAGGAGATAGACCTTGGGAGACACTATACAAATAGTACTAAGAAATTCAAAAAACATGATAAACACCAGCAAATGTTCAAGGTAATCCTTGCTATGTCCTACGGAAATCCCCATATCATATTTTTTATTCCTCAGCTTATCCATTTAGTAGTATGTTTTCTGAATGTGTGTATGAACCTATGTGCGCCTTTCAATAAGTTTTAGCCATTTAGTACAAGTAGGATTTTTTATTGTTCTTGTAAAACGACTCCTATTCTTTAAGTTTTATAAGATTAAGTTTCTAGTTCCTTGAGTCCTATAGTAACCGTGAGAACCTCTTTAATAACTGAAGCAGAACCTTAAATTCCAGAACTATGACTTAGAACAAACTTGAGCATGATTTTCAAAATTCTTTTTCCATTTTTTTTGTATTTTTAACATAGTAAGGTAACCAGCATTCCCGCATATATGTCAGATAATTTTAGAATGTATCAAACTTAAAAATGTAAATATAGGACATAAACTATTAAATTTTTGAAGAAATGCTACTGCACTTGTTCAGATATCATCTGCTATCTTAGCAAGAAATTCCTGTTCAATTTCCTTTGCCCTTTGCTCGATTTCGCACTTGTTACATTTGAAATCAGGGAAGAGATAGAACCTGTATATCTTGGACAAAACTTTCTGATCTTCACATCTAGCATCCTTTTTTCTACATATGACATATTTGAACCATTTTTCTTTGCTGATTATGCATTCCCTTGAATGCTTCATGCTTCCAAAAACATTAGAGTAGGTAGAGTAGAACACGGTTTACCGCAATCCAAACAACCAAACATTAGCCAAAATATGGGTAAAGCTGGAAGGGATTAGCAGGTAAGCAATAGGGTCCACTGGCTTAACGCCCTTCAACCTAAACAACATGATAGATCTGCTGCAAATACATTTTTTACTTGACTGTATGGACAGAACCAGTCATGAAAGAAATCTAGTTTCAAGTAAAAAGGTTTCAGAGCACTTCCTGTTTTTGTTACCATAGATGATGATGATAACTCCCATAGTCGATCCATTTTGCTGTTTCAAAATTTTATTACACCATAATACCTTGTGCAGATGATAGAAAACTTTCCTGCTATAGTATGATCCGTGACTTCTTTCAAACTTCATGTTTTTGTGATCACTAATATGAATTTATTATGTGTTCCCTTCTTGTTATCTCTCAATCTCAGAACCCCATATGCAGTTCTACATGACGCCCAACTAACCTACTAGACATTACTATCTATTGACTAATGTGTTTTTCACAGATCAAAACCAAAACCTGATTCAATGGCATCGCCTCTTCATCCAAGAAATCGTCTCCATCCCCAGATAAGTTGATGCTGCTTCCAGCTTCCATGTTTGCCACTTTTTCAGCTCGGTGTGCAACCGCTGCTAGGCAGGCCTCTATGCTTGATCCAGGACGTTTGCTTGGATTATGCCTCTTGGCGAATATATCAATCCCAGCCTTCTTTGCCATCTCCTCCAGCACAGCTTTTTTAATGGCTACGCCATCTTTTTTGCAATCAATTCCTTTCTCCTTAAGCATAGCAATAATATCAGCCTTTGTTGGCATGATATTACATGATCCTTCAGGCCTTGGCATTGTGCCAAAACAGAGTGTTGGCGCTGATACGCTTTGGAGGATACTGAGTGCAAGTTCATGAACCCTAATATCAGAATATAAGGTTTCGTCCTTCTGATCCTGTCAGATTTATCTGCCTAAAATTATATCACGTCCCCATTTTTCCTGAATTAGGTTACGTACCTGTTTCTAGCTTGCCCAGCCCTTCAAAGATATGAAACGGAAGATGAATCAAATCACACGAATATGCAGATCGATTTTCGGCCTTCAGTACAATTTGGAGGCGTGCCATCATTTCAATCTTTTGAAGCCTTTTCCTAGGCTTCAGTCTATGCCACTGTATGTCTCCGCCTTCTTCAGATATAAACCCTAAAAAACTTAAGCTTAGCATATCACACCCCCACGTATTAGGTTTGATTTTCCTGCCAAATCCGTAAGATATACCCGTATTCCCGTCAATGGGTGTTAGGTAGCCTTAAAAACCAATTACGGTTTTATATTTTATTAAAGGCATGCAGGTCAACACCTATGCTTAAAGCAAATATTCTTTCAAACCTCCAATGTGGTTTTATTTTAACGTCCTTGTAAGTAAAGATACCAACTAAAATAATTATCTTAACATTTTAACATGATATAGGAGTTGCCCATCCTTAGGGTTCCAGTCAGCATCTATGCAGGCTACGTGGCTCATGCTTTTATAGTGTCTTGGCTGACCAATGCTTACTACATCTGCATAAGGAAAAATTCTTTTTTCGGGCCTCCTTGAAGTTAGTATCAAATGTCCATCGTTTGCATTAGCTAATGTAACACATATTTTTGTGCTAGAGAAAGTAGTGTGCTTTTATGTTAGGGTTGGTTTAAAGAGAGTATAAAAACCATACCAGGCAATTATTTCATGAACTAAGCCAGCCTTTTGGATATATATGTATATATGTATATATATATAAACTGGCCTAACCAAGCCTTTGATTGATTAGACATTCAAGTAGCCTTGACCTAACTAAACAAGACCACTGAATTTATTGGACCCTAAAAAGGGAGACCTTAGAGATTATGTAACCCAAAAAACTCCAAAAATTTTTTTATCAAGAACCAAAAAACATATACGAAGTATTACTAATGTTTTGCCAAAGTTGACATAATCAAAGTTTGAGCCTAAAACAGAGCAAGAATCCCAATGATATTCCCAAGATAGAAAAACTATCAAAGAGCATACTAAGAGAAACTGACTATTTCAGCCATAAATGCCATAGACAAGATTAACAAATCACAAAGACATGAGAATCATTGCAACCATATAGAAAAAAACAGACTGCCTTTAATTAATAAATCTTACTCATGGGTTTAAAACTTGTACCATGTAACAATCCAGATGCCAAGTCAGACTGGACATCCATAAGAGAAATATCTTACCAGTAATTTTGTAACAAATATACAACTGTATAAATGGAAAAACAGTAGTTCATAGCCCAACAAGTTCTTCTAGCATCCATGCAAAAGCAAATTGCAGGAATAAATTTCTTCAAGCTTGGAATAAATTTCGTGATACCAGGATCACTCTTGGCCCTGTTTGGATCCAGGCCATGCGCTTTGCATAACTCAATTAACTGAGCCTTGGTTGGTTGAACACTGTTGTGTTCAATTCCATTCCTCCTGAGAAAATCAATGAGCTTGGCTCTTGTCTGCCCCTTGTTAATACTACCTTCAGGGCGCCCTGCTTTACTCATGGCTCGAATTTTGCCCCAAGGGGAACCATATATTTATATCCAAGAGTTTCGGATTAGATTTAATCATAATCAGCATCTAATCTGCTCATGAATTACAAGAAAATTAAGGCCAATCAACTTTAGTTAAAAAACCGTTACCTGAGATTCATAGTGATGAAGAGTACGGCAGATAATTAGCCTGTCTATGGCCGTCATACTTTCAAAAGGTTCCAGCTAGTTTGGTTAGGGTTCCATCATCCAACCTTACGCCATCGCCATACCGGAGCACCATCGTTAGGGTTATTCTGGGCCAAACCCGATATTTCCACCCCAAAAGAAAAAAGTAATAATAATAAGAAATACATGGAGATAAGAAATAAACATTACCTTGATTTTACAATGGTTCGTGCCCATATTCCACGATTATTTGAACATTTATTCAACATACCTCATAACAATATTTCATAACAATGTTACCCATCATACCACCATCAAAAAAAACCAAAAGGATCCAATACCCTAGTGAAGCCAAAGTTTCAATCTTGTGCCTTTGTGCCCTAATGGTCCAACTTAAATAAATTAATGATACTTATGCCATTTAATATCTCCCTATTAATATGCTAATATATTAGTTCCAAGCGTCTACAACCTTCCACACCTTTCATAGAAAATCATGTGAAGCCCATGGTCTATTTTCCAATATCATAGTGAACGTGCCAGTCCATCCAAAATAGCTTAAGCAGCTTTCATAACACCATAGCACCACTGTTCAGCTTAGATGTCTATAATCATTTTATAGATATGTCAGCATATTCATGCAAAATTAGCCAACCCTTTAATCAAAGGGGTTTCCACATATATTAAATCAACCTCTAAGTTTCCATCATCTTAGAGTACATTAGAGTAGATTTTAAAGTAGATTAGAGTAGATTATAACAAATTAGCGAGCATTAAGCTTTTATATATATATATATATATAATATAATATATATATATATATATATATATATATATATATATATATATATATATACAAGAAAATTAATGCGTCCTACGGTGCGTGTTCCCATTTTAGCATGTTCTTACGATGCAAGGCCTGTCGTGCTCTAGGTAACCAACGATTCTACTGAGATTCTCTTGTGATTCCTTTATATTCTTCAACATTCTATGTATTATATTTAGCACTCATGAAGATTCCCCTAGATTTGATTGAGGTGCTTACCCATGAGCATTTAGAACCTTCCAAAATAATTTATTTTGGATCTGCGCAACAATTCTAAAACACTTTCCATTTTCAGACTGAGGCGCTTGCCCTGAGCATCTAGGACATTTTAGAACATTCTATTGTGGCTCTTTGCAAAATCTTAAAAAAACTCTAAGATTTCATCAAGATTTTCTTAGATTCCATTAGATATTATGAAGATTCCCTTAGATTCAACTAGATTTTAAGAGAATGCATTAGACTTGTAAATATTTTCCTAGATTCTCTTACAGTTTATGAGATTTCCTTATATTCCCTTTAATTCTCCTAGATTCCCTTACATTCTAGAAATTTCTAGAACATTTTAGAACTTTTCTCGAACATTCAAACTTTCAAAACATCCTAGAACTTTCTGGAAGTATTTCCCTAGATTTCCTTACATTAGAATTTTCTTAGATCCCCCCTAGATTCTCTTACATTTTATAAGATTTTCTTACATTCTATTAGATTCTTCTGGATTCCTTTACATTCTAGAACTTTTTAGAACATTCTAAGACTTTCTGAAACATACTAAGACTTTCAAAATATTCTAGAACTTTCTGGAAGTATTTCCCTAGATTTCCTTACATTCCCATAGATTCCCCTACATTCTAGAACATTCTAAACTTATTAGAACAATTTGGAACTTTCTGGAAGAGTTTTCTTAGATCCCCCCTAGATTCTCTTATGTTGTAGAACTTTCTAGAAGATTCTAGAACTTTCTTGAACTAGCTAGAATGTTATAGTCTATTTTATCTTAATGGGAACATTATGCTTAAGTATATTTGAAACATAAATTCTTCATGGAATTAATGCTTGGTCTAGTGGTTAGAGTGGGGGGTTTGGGGGGTTGAGGACCAGGGTTCGAATCCCCTCAATAACATAAAAAATTTTAAAAGCCTTTCCTTAAGGGATGAGCATTCAACATGAGCCTTAGGATGTTAGACTCGATCAACGATCAAGATCTCATCATATAAAAAGCAATATGAGCCGTAGGATCTATTACATATAATTCTCAAAGCCATGTGGATCGTAAGATATGTGCCAAGCAACGTGAGCCATAGGATCTCGGATCGACGGTCAGGATCAGATCAACCTGGACCGTAGGATCGTGTCTATATGAGCTGTATGTAAACTCCCAAGCCATCTGGGCCGTAGGATACGTCCCAAAGCCATGTGAGCCGTCGGATCTTGGATCAACGGTCGGATTCGATGGGACAAACATAAGAACATATATATGTTAGATATCTGTATACATAGACGCCGAGGTGTCGCCGTCTGGGCCGTCCAGATTTGAGATCCGACGGTCCTAGGGTAGCCACCTCAATTCATCATAAGCACCCCCCTTATAATGGTGTGGTGTCACCGTCTTGACCGTTCTTTAAGATCGACGGCCCAAACGAAGCCACCTCGTGATGCCCCAAGCAACCCCCTTATTTGGGGCTTTTGATTTAGGCCCTCGGATTTAAAGATTTAATCTTGGCCGTCAATAAAATTAAAGCCCCTAAAGGAACACATTTAATTGTGACATGACATGTCTTTAATTTTTTTAGGACGTGTCAAAAAACTTTAAAGAAGGAAGTAAAGAAGGCGGCAAGGCACCCCACGAGGTGGCACTCCCAAGGTCCATTCCATTGGAGGAAAAAAAGAAAAGAAAAAAAGGGGCCTGTTTCCTTCGATTGTTTCGAAAGCAGAGAATGAGAATGGAACCGACTGCTGGGTCGGCCGGATCTTCTAAGCTTGGTTCGGCCGGACTATTATCTCTGATTCTCTTAGGAGATTCCACTCCATAAGACAATGAGCATGGCAGAGCGGATTTGAGAAGCAGCATTGCATTTCGATGGTCGGCATCCTATGCCACAATTTTTATTCTTGAAACGGAATTTCCTGTGCTCCATTATTGCAAATTTGGTCGAGGTTCATCCCATATGTGACCAGGTGCTTCGAATTTCCCTTCTTTTTCATCCCCTGTGGTTTCAAAGGCAAATACGGTTCCCTCAAAGTCGAAAAAGCAGGCCCTTAGCAAAAAAGGTATTCCTAGGTTTCTTCATGATCCATCAGTTCTCAGAATTTCTGACTAATTACCTTACATTATCCAGATGATGCCCCTTCAAAAGTGTTAGCAGCTAAAAGGTGTTAGCAGCTAGTGCAGATGGCCAAGCATTTCGGTGTGAGATCCAGATACAGCAGCTCACAGGGAATGATGGTATCTATTATGTATATTTACTTGCATAAGATCCATGCTTCTTATGTGTCGCACTTCTAATAAGAATGCTCCTTTGGCCAATATCTCGGGTGTGACTCGCTTTCGAAGTTTTGTGTGTCATTGCCTTCATCTGTGGAAGCTGGTGAGTAGATAACTGAGTATCTGGGCCGTAGTCCTAAGGTGGAAGTCTGAATTTCTTAGGAGGAGAGAAAGCTTACCTCCTGCAGCTATTTATTCTGTTTTCAATATTAGTGACGCAGTTAAAAGATGAGGTGCGCAGAGGAAAATCTCTTGGCAAGAAAATTGATGATAAGTCTAAAGGCCTCTCTCAAAGCTCTAATAAAGGCGAGGAGAGCTTTTGCCGATGATTTCGAAAATGGATCAAAAGGTGGTAAGAAGAAGAAGAAGGGAAAACAGGTTGTAGATCCATCTTTCCTTGGTTTTTATGTCACAGGCAACCGGATAATGATGAGAGAAATACGGCGAGTTGAAGACTGAGGGTTACAGCATGTCAACCGATATTTCTCATCTTAACATAGATTTTGTGTTTGCTATAAAATACGTAAATGTAAACTTTTCCCGCAAATGGAATTGTGCCTTTCGTGAGTGTAATATTTGAGTCCGTGGTAAGTGGTTGTGACGTCCGAGCTAACTTCATTGTATCATGGAACTTGTTGATCAATGAAGCAATGCCGCCATCTTGTATTGTTTGACCATCGGCCTGCGGTCACACGATTAAAAATTGGGGGCTAGAAGTCAATTTACCAGGTGCCACAAGAAAAGATATGCGACTCGCAGATAAGATCTACAACTTTTTGAATTATTAACTCGATTTTGTCGCCCGTGTTTTGACAAAGAACAAAAGCCGTGGCCCCTTATCTACAAGTCCGCTTAGACCCAACATCCAAGTCTCCGGCGCCAAAGGCAATAGTGAATCTATTGAAGCAATTGCAGCAAAGGGAGCTCGGGTTATGGGGAAAAGGCCTCGAAGTCTCACGACCGTGCAGTCTGGAGACTCACGGATACCCGTTTTCGGGGACATCCAAAAATGCGAGAATGGCATACGAGCAAGCGCCAAACATTTAATTACCGAGGCACCAAAATTAGAAGTCCAAGGATCAGCTTGAGAAAGTAATAGAAATATTGAAGGCATTGAAAAATGTAAAATCTAAGGTGATCATTTTCATTCCGTTTCATGGGCAAATGGGGAAAAGGTTTATTGTTGGATTACGTCTATGAGACCATTAATGTTTACATTTTATAAGAGGTCAAGGCTTTTTTGTTTCCTTTTTCGGGCTCCATCACGTGAAAAATCACGACCACTTGCTCGAGCAACCACTTGAAGACGGACAAGCACTCCAAGATTCCTTCAGCCAAAGAGTCCATTGGGTGACAAATCACGAGCACTTGCTCGAGCAAGCACTTCAAGATTGCCTTCCCATTTGGTTAAAGATACAGGGAAGACCGCACTCCAAGGCAATAAAGTGAAGGTATCTCGGCAAATAGAGATGATCTAGCCACCCTTCTTGCCGAGGTAACGTTTGGTATGCAAGAATTTGTCCACTTGAATCATTTTGTAATGGAATAGCTAATCTTTTGCAAACTTATATCCGTTGAAGCATAACCGTACAAGCATGAAAACGCACTTCATCCGCAAAGGAAACGGCTAGAAAGTAGTCAACTAGTTTACAACAATAAGAGGGGCTGAATTTTTTCATCGTCTGCCTCCAAAGGCAAGGCTAAGATGGAAATGCCGGCTCATAATTTGAAGGCCAATAAAGGAACAAAGGGCTCGAGGACATCCAAAAATACAAAGGTCGTCTTGGTTATTGTCTAGATGATATAGCATCTCGATTGTCTTAGCTTACCGTTGACAAGGATTTTACGCACAAAGCAGTAATGGCATGCTTATAATACTGATTCAATGGCATGCTTATAATACTGATTCAAGCCCAAGCAAAACGCATTTTCTGTACATGTAAAAAAGTACAAAATGGATTTATAGAGATTACTCGCTTGTGCAATCTAGCAACGGAACATATTTTTATAGCTGGCAACTTAGAATGAATGAATGAATGCGGAAATGTGTCACATTAAAAAAGTTTGGGAGTTTCTTGGGTTGCTACACGATTTGTTTTTAAGCAGCATTCATTAAGCCATTTAGCCTTGAACGTGAGAAACAAGAGAAGGCAAGGCATCTATCTCGTTTGTAGCTGCATGAATTCAAGAACATTGTATGTTCCAATTTGGATTTGCTTTGCTCCATGTTCCAATTTGGATTTGCTTTGCTCCTGCTTTAATAAGTTATTACTCATGTGCATGAGTTTGGATAACTTGGATTCCATAAAAGCAAGGCAATCAACCTTCACCCCTCATCTAATTCTAATAATGTAGGTTATTTTGGGTGGCTCTATGGGACTTACCATGTTGGAATACCAAATTCAAGGATGAAATAAACATCACATCCACAGGAGTTTGGCTATTGCAAAAGTTCACCATTAACTTTTGCAAGTCATGATGTAAAAACATTCTTCCGAATACAATTAAATCTCCTCATTGTGTTCATTGAATCAATTCGCCGCTATGCTTGGGACAAATAGATCAAGAATACTATTCCTGTTTCAACCCTAAAGGGAAAGCTTTTGGAGGAAAGAATTGCTATTTTAAATCATACCATTTGGGCACCCTTGCCCTTTTGAGTTTTATATGCCACTTGCATTGATTGTAAAGTCATTATGTGCTTCGACAATACCAAAGTCTTATACCCATTTTGTTTTAGGAAAAATTACCAAAGTCCCCTATATTTTTCAAAAGTTACAACATTGCCTCTCAAATGAAGGGCATTTTAGGTAATATAGTAATATAATTTTTGCAGCTCATCAAATGCAAAAGTTGTCTTCACAATAGTTGTAAACCATGATAGAATCTTCCCAACAAGTTCAAACTTATCTAAATTAGAGTTGAAATTCACAAGTTATGCTCTTTTGAGCTGTTTTTAAAATCCATATTTAAAGCACCATAACTTGAACATTCCAACTCCGTTTTAGATGATTCTACCGCCTTGGACATATCTCACTATTACTTTTATGTTTTGTGAAAACCATTTTTATGTTTCATCAGTCACAAAGAAGTTATTATCATAATGTAGCCAAACTCAACATTTCTAAGGGTATTTATTCTCCAAAGACTCTAGAAAAATTTCCCTAGATACTATGAGATTCCATCAATGTTTGCTTATATTCCCCAAGATTCGCAGATCATTCCTCGAGGAATTGTACAAATTCGAGTAGAAGTCAAATTTAAAGTCATGCGATGAAGATTCTATAGAGATTTTTTCCAAAGTCTGCAGCGTATAGCTACTTTGTACTCCAAAGTCTGCAGCGTATAGCTACTTTGTACTCCATGTAGAACAAACACCTTCAAACATCCAAAATCACAGGAAATTGGAGATGTGAGACGGGTTACCTGCAATCCAACCAGTCAAACATTAGCCAAAACTGGGTAAGAATGAAAGGGATTAGCAGGTAAGCAATCGTCTCAGCATGGCTTAACGCCCTTCACCAATTATAACTTAAATATACTCATAAATTAAATATACTCATAAATTACACATCATTGCATATATAGGAAATTCGAAAACCAGGATGGCTGCATCCATATTATATTACCATCCTCAATTGGCTCATCAGTACATCAGACATTAATTTGTATTTTAATGATGTCCAATCACCGTTTCTGTGTATAACCTGTTACCACGATAAACTGCCGCTGCACCTTGCTCTGTTTTTGTGCAGAGATCAGCACTATTACTTGGGTAAGCCCTAGGCCCCTATTTAAGAAAAATCAGACCTATTAATCATCTATGCAGAATAACAGATGGTAGAATCTTCATGGGTTCGAAAGAAGGTGGAACCACCATTAGCTCATCAGCATATCAGCCATTAGCTACAGGGCTCTGCTATATGCAAAAAGAAATAGGGGATTAAATTGCAGAACTATAACAACAATGGTGGAGCGATTATGGATTCATATATGGGTATCAAGGATGCATGAACCATTATTATAATCCCTCCTCAAATGGCACATGAGCACAAGAGCACAACAGCCATTAAATACAAGGGTCAAAAACCTGGTTAAGTTGCAGCTCCTCATTGTCCTTCGAATCTTCTTCATTTGACAAAACGTCCTGCTGTTCTGCTAGAGAATCTGCCACACTCTGTATATCAGAACCTTGTGTGTTCTTGCCACTACCTTCAGTGCTTTTAGAGATGAACTTGATGATCCCCTCCTCCTTACTAGCGACCTGCTGAGTGGGTGCTAGGTTATACTTCTCCACAATATCCATGAGCAGCTGTTTACTAGGCTGTGCAAGGGTTTCTCCTTTGCTCCTGCATATGGCGGCCAGATCAATGCCTGCGTTCTTGATTAGATCCAGAAGCGCCGCTCTGGTGAGCTTGTGCTTTGCCATTAGGCGTCCAAAAGAGGGCGCCTGGGCCAAAAACAGCTTAGCTTCTCTGATACAATCTCATTTTTATCAAAGAAAGTTTGGATGGAGCTGATAGACTTGGCTGACGCCATTTTTGGCACAGATTGAACTTAGAATGCCATAATAGAGCATGTACTGACCTGCTTCTTCCGGAACTAGCCATTTTCGGCCCATTCTATCAGCACTCCATTCCGCTGGATGATTCGTCCGGATTCGATTCCTCCTATTTGATTTGTCTAGGTGTCTATGAGAATCGGATGCCATAATCATGATTTGAAGTAGTGGCAATTGCTCCGGTGAAATGTCCTGCTTCCCTCTTCCAAACGAGCCCTAAAACAGAGCCCTAAAACAGAGTGTCGACACATGCCAAAAAAAATACGTTTGCCTTATTTTTGTTTCTACATAATACTAGCAATTCGGGTCCATTACAATTTAATGGTTTACTTTAGTGCACTGCGTTTGGCTATATTAATTAAAAAATGCCATCTGCTACCTTTATCAAGTGCATACTTCCTTATCTATATTCCATACCGTCAGCCTTTGTTTGCCAGCATCTCTATAGGGCCATGGGGCCAGGATTTTAAACTTGCACTTCACACCCCTACCATAAACCTAGACTATCTTGTATGGTTCACCTTTCTTTGAAGTTTCGCTTTAACCACGGTACCCTGGTGTATACTTTTCATACTGCAGTATGCACCTGTTGCTGCGCTTGTTGTGCCATGCACTTGCTACTTTGCAGCCAAAATGTCATGCAAATACACCCTATATTGCACCCCATGGTCCTTCACATTAACATAGAGGTCCCTAATTTTGTCTTATCCAAACCAAATGTCCACCCTTGCTCAAGGGTGTCTTTTGTTCAGCCTTAATTTGTGCCCAGTTTTTTGTACCATACAGTATGCCACGCAAACATTATTAGAAGGGTCCACTTACCTTTCCATGTATAGCCTGCTACCATGATAGACTGAGGCTATGCCTTACTTTAATTTTGTGTCTAGGTCAGAACCAAAACTTAGCCAAAGCCCTATGCCTATACCTCTTAAACTGTGCAAAACCGCGGGTTAATTTGATATATATATATGTATATATATACAAGTTTTTGTACTATGAGCGGTTGCACTATGAGGGACTGTACAAATTCGACTAGAAGCCAAATGCAGTGCCATCCAACGAAGATCCTATAAAGATTCTCCAAGATTCTCCAAAGACTCTAGAAAAATTTCCCTAGATACTATGAGATTCCATCAATGTTTGCTTATATTCCCCAAGATTCGCAGATCATTCCTCGAGGAATTGTACAAATTCGAGTAGAAGTCAAATTTAAAGTCATGCGATGAAGATTCTATAGAGATTCTCCAAGATTCCACCAAGATTCTCTAGATACTCAAAGATTTTATGAGGATTCCCTTAGATTCCTTTAGATTCTTAAAGATTGACTTGAGGTTCCCCTAGATTCCCAAAGATTATCCTAAGATTCCTCAAGATTCCATGTAGATTCTTCAAGATTTTCTTAGATTCTATGAAGACCCCCCTATAGAACACATCTAGTGTCAAAGATTCCCCTACATCCCTTGGATTCCCCTAAATTCCCCAAAATTCCATAAACATCCCTAGATTCTTAAGGTTCTACAAAGATTCCCTAGATTTTCAAAGATTATCCGAAGATTCTTTTAGATTCCCTAAGATTCTATGTAGATTCTCCTAGATTCCCTTAGATTCTATCAAGATTCCACTACATTCTCTAAGATTCCATAAAGATTCTCCCTGATTCTCAAACATTTTTTGAAGATTCTCTTAGATTCCTCTATATTCGTTTGATTTCCATAGATTCGTTAAGATTCTCTTGACATTTCCTTAATTCCAAAGGTTATCCCAAGATTCCTCTAGATTCCTTTAGATTCTTAAATATTCTCTTGAAATTCCCTTAGATTCCCAAATATTATCCTAAGGTTCCTCTAGATTCTCCAAGATTCCATGTAGATTCTTCTAGATTCCCTTAGATTCTATGAAGATTCCCCCTGTAGAATGCACCCTTGTCAAAGATTCCCTAGATCCTTTGAAATCTCCCTGCGATTCCCTAAGATTCCACAAACATCCCCCCTAGATTCTTAAGGTTCTATAAAGATTCCCCTAGATTTTCAAAGATTATTTGAAGATTCGTTTAGATTCCCCAAGATTCTATGTAGATTCTTATAGATTCCCTTAAGTTCTATGAAGATCCCCTTAGATCTCTAAGATTCCATCGAGATTTCCCTCGATTCTTAAACTTTTTTGAAGTTTTTTTTAAATTCCCTAGATTCCTTAAGATTTCTTCTTGATTCCTTTGATTTTCAAAGATTATCCCAATATCTCTCGAATTCCCTTAGATTCTATGAATATTCCCTCTAGATTATCCAACATTGCGGAATGATGCCAAACCACTACTCATTGGAAAGCATTTGATGAGAGGAATCCAACGGTGTGGGTCCCACTTTGATCCGAGACCTCCACCGCAAGATAAAGTCGTTTGAAGGCCGCGCAAAAAAAGGAAGCTTCCAAGAAAGCTTCATAATTAATGAGTTGCCACCTCACTATCTTTTTATTAAATAAAGGGTGCCATCTCACCTCTTTAATATAAAAATTCTAATTTAATAAAAAATGAATGGTTAGGATTTATCCTCCCCCTTTGATCTAACGGTTAAGATTGCTTGCACCAAATCCACTTTTAAGGAATGCTTCCTTGCACTTTCTTTATAAAAATTAAGGGCCATGATTTCTCCTTCCCTTTTGATCTGACGGCTTAGAGACATGGTGCATGCCCCTATGCATGCCCCCATCATACTTCTATGCCCATGCATGACCTCCCCCATGAGGTGGCGGCATCATGGCCTTCCATTTTCAATTGGACGGCTGGCATTAATCTTTATATAGCATGGGTACATCCTTTCCTGGGACACATAGAATAGTTTTATATATATAATGATAACAAGCCCTAGCCCTGTACGAAGACAAGGTTCAGACATCTAACCTTACCAAGGACATCCTTGGTCAGGCAGACTTATCAGCTCCGCTTGTATATTGGGACAACCTTATAGATCCTATCACTTGTTCATGAACAAAAAATACCATTCCAAAACGTCAAATCACGTATTTGTAAATACACATGCTTACAAGCCTGGGCCAGATCCAAAGACTAGTACCAAACATCCACCACAGCAGACTGGCCAGACTTATCCCTTCCATGTTTACAGTAAGGATAATCTTATGGGGGTATCATGTAGTCTGATTTAGACAAATAACATGCCAAAAGAACATATTCGAGTTTCAAAAAGCAATTTTAATCCATATTTGTTCATTGCAATGCATCAATAAGGATCTTATAAAAGTAGAATAGTGCTGTTCTCTTTGAATTCAAACCAGTCAATGCCTGGTCTATTACAATGCTTAAGTGACTGCTAGTAAACATATCATATGCTAGACTTAGAGTATTAAGTTTCCAGTTGTACAGAAATCATGCAAAAGATAGACATCCTTTTCTAAAAATAGTTTTCCATTTAAATTTCCACAAATATGTTCTAGATAGTTAGAACAACTAAATATGGCCTATCTGCCAGTACAAGATCTTAGAAAAAGTAGATATGCAGCACTAATTCGTAAATGTTTATAGTCAAAGAAGATATAAATGCTTTTTCCACAAGATCAACTTGCTGCCTGATTTTGCACTTGCAGGATTTAGATTTAGGGAAAAGAGAGAACCTGAAGAGCTTAAAGAAGACTTTTTAGTCATGAATTTTAATATCCTTTTTAATAGCTAAAACGTTCTTGAACCATATGCTTTTGCAAGTAATGCACTGCTCCGAGTGCTTCATGGAATCATCAATTTGAGAGTAAGTAGATGAGATCCCGGTTACCTGCGGTAGAACCAAAGCAAGTTAGCCTTTAAATAGGGTAAAATGCTAAGCTACCAACAGGTAAGCAAAAGAATCTCATGGCTTTTCGCCCTTCAACCTTATCAACAGAATTATCAAGTAGAACAGCAGTAGGAATGATAAAACTATAACTGATAAAGAGTAAGAGTAAGAGTATGAAACACTTCCTTTTTCAGTTTCACTAACGTGAGCAGCCTGTTCCACAGATAGCGGCTTATAAGAGCCTTTTGTAGCTCCATATACTATCATACCATTAGCTGGCTAAGCCACTGACCAGATATTTGGAGGTAATAAAACTTAGCTTTCAGTTTGAAAAGTTCAGAACCAGGTCCTGCTTACAGAGATCCGCATATGCTATTTCTTCATAGTTCATAAAGATATCCCAACCTTGCCTACTCACCTTATGCCCATCTTTCTTAAATTTAACCAAATACGATGAAATACACATAACTACAGACTGTTCAGATATAAGCATGCTAAATTATGATCCTGTATAAGAGATTATCTATAACAAATGTGCAATATACAGTTCAGATTTTTCCTGATAATTCAGCATGACAGAAATCTAGTCCTTTCACATGTAAAATGTCAAGACCTAGTTTTAGTTGCTCAAAACAGACCTGTGAGTTTTTGAATTCCAGTCTAATTGGATAACTTAAATCTTTACACAGACCTGAACATGAAGCCTGGAGGAAATGAAGGTTGGAGTCTTCAAAAATCAAGCAGGAAGATATTGTTGTACTCCTTTGATGTTGACACACGTCTTGTAAAACTCTGTTTTCAGATAATAAAGTTCCCACAAATCTTAAAACATGACATCTAATACCATGTAAGACATCTCTAGAACTAGTATCCAGTAACAAGAATACCATGTTTAGATGTAGCGTATATGCACAGATTGCATGGTGGTATGTAATCCCCTTGTACTGAAACATGAAGATCATTGTAGGCCCATCACGATTGCAGCCATTTGAGCTTTTTTTTCATGGTATTAGAACAGAGATGAGGCACGGATAGAGGAGATAAGGAAATGCCATGGTTAGATGAGGATGTATAGACAAAAGGCCTAGCAGCGGATGTGGATCCTCAAGAAATAAGCAAGAATCGGCCATTTTTGGGCAAGGGAGCATATTGGCGGCCAAGCTTAGGGCAGCCGCAATGGAACCCTATTTTGATCAACCCTATTTTGGTCGCAATCCCAGATAAGACCCCTGTTATCAGTCAAAAATCTTTTTCCCTTTTCTGTACAAATATGAAAGTTTCAATTTACAATGCTAACTTGTAGCTAGCTAACTTGGTAATGAGTTAGACTTTGGCCATCTAGACCCGGGTTCAAAACCCATCGTTATCAATTTTAACATCTTCACAAAATCAATGCACGTTCACTTAAAAATATAAAGGTGCTTACCAGATTAGCGAAATACCTCTCAACTTATGAACAACAGAAGTCTTTTTTGAGAAAATGCATGAGCTATGTTTACGAAACAATCATTGCTTGGTCCCATCATGATAAAGAAGCTTAGAAGTTTTTTTGAGAGTAACGTAGAGGAATATAAGGGCTAGAAACTGTAGCCTTGCACCAAGTGTGTATGCTAGACATATGTAGCCTTGCTCCACCTAAAATAAATAAACACATGGCAACCAATTTCGGCCATCGAAATGCAAGGAGGAGGCACGATGCCTTTTGCCACAAGCAGGTAAGTTAGTTTAGAGACACTTGTCCAATGCATGCATGTACAAAAAGCATGCCCTTTTTTTCTTTTAAGAAAGGCCTTTGAAAAAGCCATATCCAAAATTTGAGAAGTGCAATAACCTCCACGTGGTGCCCCCCTTGTCTTTAAGAAGAAAACATAGCATGCCTTAAATGTTATTTTGGGGCCATAGTCCAACATAATAGTATTTTGCCCAAGTGTGCAAACGTTACAAAGACATCCTCACGAAAATATTGAAGTGCTATCTTAACATATATAATTATTGGAGGGCGATTCCCAGATCACGGCACGTCAGCTTTTTTCGTGCGCAACACTTCTATAGAAATTTTTTTGACACGTTGCAAACTTTTCTGGCTATGGCATCGCAACCCAATCGCTGAAGCATCTCCTCCGGCTATGGAATTGCCAGTAGCCCATCCTGCATCAAGCTCTTGATCGGTTGGAGGAATGCCGCATTAGCGCACCTTTTATGTGTTTTTTTTGGCTATGGCGTATGCTTTGCTTGGATGCCAAGCTACATCGCTTATCTTTCCTTTATTCGTCTCTTATGCCGTGTTCGGCTTCTCTGACTCAAGATTTAGAGATAAGGTGGCTGTAAGCTTAGTGGCGAGCTATGGCATCGATATTTGTGCTATGGCTATGCAATGATTATATAAGCATTTCTTTAGCTATGGCTGCGGATTTGGTGAGTTGTGTCTATGGAAGGATTAAAAGCTTGGAAAAGAAAAGCCGGGTTCTTCTATCTTATTTTTTGCTATAGTTATTTTTGCTTCGAGTATTTTTAAAGAAAACAATTCTCTGCTTTTTGTCATGTATTGCGGCAATTACACGTCCATTGACATATCATTGAATCCATTTTTCCCTGTAATAATAATAACAATCGCAACAGATGAATGTCTTGCATGGCAACAAGTCTAAGACGTAAGATGTGATCATTTTGGATATAATCAATGGTATCGTAATATTATTATGGTGTATTATGGGAAAATGAGGATGTTTGAAGTGTAGATGCAAATATATTTTTTGCAAGCACATTCTCTTGCAATAGCTAACCTTGGATAAAAGATATGTGTAGCTTTGTTGTATAGTCACCAAAAAAGGTTTAAATATTTTGCTTGAGACTTGATTAGTAATTTAGTAGTGTCTCTGCTCATTTACGCTTCGAATTTGTTCCTCATAGCTTTGCACCAAGATAATCTATTTTCTTCAAGTGTGGTTATCCTTTGAATACTCTTGAGGTGACCGACTGTTTTCTCTTTGGGAGACTTTATTTAGTTAGGCAAAGATATGGCTCTTTGTGGTTTAACTAATATATATGAGGATGTTTTGGAAGAATTTGCAGACTAGCACATCATGCATCTAAAGATTTAGGGCCATGGCAATCAATGATCCAAAGAACAAGAAGCCTTCACAAATCCAGATTTTACAAACATGCAGCCTTGGGGAAATGAGAGGGCAAATAGAAAGTTGGCACATTGTGCAATTATGGCCACGAAAGTTATAATTCAAGAAAGAAAAAGTTAGATGCCTTGGCACATCGAGTCCATTGGGCGTAGCAACGAGCCAACCGAAGTTGGCGGTTGGCACTTTGTGCTAATAAATATTTGCGAGCCCACTAAAATAAAAGCGGTTTAGAGAGCACTCGTGTCCTTTCCAAGACAATATCAATGCTTAAGGAACTCCATTGAAACTTAAAATTGGATTTCATTATAAGAATTCTACGGTTCAAGAATAGAGATAAATCGCAAAGATATGATGTCTTGTCGGACTAGAGTCTACTAAAATAAAAAGGCTTAGAAGTCTTCAAAAATAAACGCAGCGTAGAAGAAGTCCTCTCGGATAAATAATATGTTGAAGGAACTCCCTCAGAGTCTTAGAACTACGTACCTATAGATTATTTATAAATTCTATGGTTCAAGAATAAAGAATAGGGACAAATGTTTGACCAATGATGGTGCACAATACCAACATACAAATAGAGCTGGAAATAATTATAATTGAACATAAATACGTAGATGTAATTCATGATGCACTTCAACCAAAAACCCCCTTTTAAGACGACCTCCCTTTTTTCAAGGAGTAAATTTGCAGGCTACAAGTGGCAACGGTGGTGGTCATCCCTATTTTTGGGGTGCTTACACAATTGAACTCTGTTTTTTTGTAATTTAGCCCCGTAATGTTTAACCAACTTTGTATATAACTAAGAATTCCTTTCCTTTAGTAAATACATAGTTTTATTTCTTGCCATTATAACTTGGTTTTGCCCTATTATTATGGACCTATGGTTAAAAGTGATCTCGTTGGATTTGTTCAATGATACCAACATGCTAAAGTCATGCAAAACATAATATTCACACACTACAAGGCATTCAAGCGGGCACATTATCTTTTAAATTTGTTCAATGATACCAACATGTTAAAGTCATGCAAAAAGTAATATTAACACACTACAGTGCATGCAAGCATGCACATTATCATCTGCATGTAGAAATATGTATAACATCGTCTTTGATAAATTTGATCATAATTATTATTGTAGAAACATAGATTCAAGTCTCTCATGTTTAAGAACATATTTTACACTATTGCAAAGTAGATAATTCAAACAAATAACTGATTTCTTAAAATACAAGGGAATCGATAAAGAGAAATGTTCGCGGCGGCCTACATTTAACCTATGTGATAACAAATTCATTTAATGATTCTATGTTGAGAGATAATTATGTCTAGCATATCATTTTACCAATAAAACAACATATTGTCCTAACAAAATTATTGGCAAACATGTATATTTTCCAAGCGATCCATAACATCGTTACGCTAAGCATGTATAGATGAGTTGGGGAAGAGAAACGTTCGCGGCGGCCTTGGCCGCCGCGATAAGTTTCTTGTACATAATAAATATTGAGATAGATATCAAAATGAGAAATATAAGAAAAAGGATTTTCCAGGTACCTAGTTCTCATGTCATGATGGCATGCACTCTCACGAGGCCACATGATAGTCTTAGCGCCAGCCATTGGAAAGATCAAAATTGGGGAGAATCACCAGTGTAAAGCCATTGGTCAGAGATATCAATTTCGGGATATTTATCCGTTTGGTAATTCCTAAGCCTTGGGGCCAGAAAATAGTGTACATAAACCATTATTGTGTAGAAAATGGAGCCTCTGCCTACAAAAATGGCTACTATGAAGTCATCAGAGAAGGAGCCTTAGCCAGCCATTGGATATATATGTATATGTAGATATATATATATATACAAGTATTTATACTTTAAGGGGTTGTACTGTAAGAGGTTGTACTACGAGAGATTTTGCAAAGTCAACAAGTTGCAAAGACTTTATTAATAACCTGTTACCATTTCTTTGAGTGAGAAAGTATACCATGTGAACCTAAATAACATAAACTCGAAACACTAAACTTGTAGATTATTGTAAGATTCACAAAGATTCCACAAATATCCCTTTAGATTCCCCATACTCTATGAAGGCTCCCCTAGATTTCGTTAGGGTTCCTCCAAATTCTCCAAGACTCTTTAAGGTTCAATCAAATTATTGAAATATTCATCGAGATTCTATCACAATGCCCTTAGATTCTCCAATATGCGTACGTAAATGTTGTGCATTTCAAATGGTATCCAGTTCGAGCTTGCATTTTGGGATATTTAAAAATAAAGACATCAAGTTCTAATGTCGAGATTCCTTGGTATAGTATTTAGTTCCAGGTTTAAATCTTCGAAAATTTAAAATTTAAGACATCAAGTTCTAGAAATGACTCTAGGTAGGAAGCATAATGTTTACGACTGAATTTCTCAAGATTCCCCTTAAATTCCCTTTAGAATCTCTAAGATTACATAAAGATTCCCTTAGATTCCACATATTCTATGAAGAACTCCTCAATATTCTAGTCCCCTAGATTCTTTAAGATTCTACTAAGAACTTTTGAGATTCATCATGATTCTATCAAGATTCTTCTAGATTCCCCAATATGTTTGCGCAAATAATGTGCAGTTCATATGGTATCTGGTTTGAGCTTGCTATTTGGGACTCAATTCTCTCATGACATATGCACATTCCCTTAGATTACTCAAATTTTTATGAAGGTTGTTCAGGATTCCCATATTCCTCAAGTGTTGCATCTTTAAGATTTGAAATCTGAGATTCTAACAACGTTTATCAACATTCATGAGGATAGTATACAATTCGTGTAGTGTGTGGTTCAGGTTGTAAGAGATTTGTGACGTATGTACAACATTCAAAAGACATTACGAATGCTAGAATTTACCTTCCAATTGGTCATACGTTAAACCTAATTTCGTTAGCCTAATCTTCAATTTGTGGCATTTTCAATTAATTCTATCTCTAAAATTTACATTCAAGTGGTCGTACAATAAACTTAATTTAGTTATCATTATTTTCAATAGTTATCCTTATCTTCAATTTGTGGCATTTTTAATTAATCTTATCTCTAATTTGTAGCATATTACCATTAACATAAGTTGCTACCACTTGGCATCCATACGGAAAGAATCACACATTTATTCACATTTTTAACACAGCACTTTGTTAAACATTGGAGATTTATTTACATCTTTAACACATATCACATTTTTAAAATTGCTAAAGTTTGACTTCAATTTTCTTCATCAATGTAATTTTACATTGGCATCATATGTTATCGTGTAGTGAAGAGAATTTGAGCACTACAGATTCCAGGTAATCTACTATCGCGATGTGAAAGTGTTAAATTGGGGTAAATGGGAGAATGGCATTTCTGAGGCCATCATGCCATCGAATCTGCTTGCTTGCATTTCAGCTTATCACAAACCCCAATCAAACACAAAATATGGCCCTCATGCCAGGACACATGGTAACCAAAAGGGCCTCTTGCCTAAAGCATCATAACGTGCAAAAATCTAGATTAGTCATACTTATTTTCTAGTTTGACAACTCATACGGCATATACTGCAGAATATGCGTAGACGTAGCTATAGATAGGTTAAAAGTTTTTATTTTCTCAGCATACAAACATATCTTATGTTAGATGGCCCAACCAGCAGTTACCACTCGACCTGAATCCTTCTGCAAGATTAAAGACGCAAAATAGAATAAGATCTTCAAGTGTGACCTTCGAACTATTCAAAAAGTATGCAGGCCAGATTTTTTGCTAGTCCAGTGATAAGTAAATCTAGCTCCGGAAGACAGAAAATATCATATGGTCAGGCAAATTGCGGTGCTCCTACCACTGATAATGAACCAATTACTCTTTGATGTATGCATGCCAAGGAATGGCTGCTAGGTTGGTGCCAAAACAATCAAAACAAAAGGATACGAAGGGAAAAATTAGCATTGGTGGCTCACATTATCATTTGTCAACATTTGCATTTGTAAGGCATCTATAGAATAAGATTACCAGCACATAGACTTGGCATCGTGGGAGAGCCATGGTCCCTGCAAGCAAATAACAATTAGACATTAATAAGTGTAGTTAATCGATACTTCACATAAACATCATGTGCAGCCTATAGTAAAAATGGCCTAAGAGAGAAACCATACATAATGGAGCTGGAGCAGACCTGTACTTCCTTCTATTAAAGCAGTCATACATTATAGATAGGGAGCAAGTCACGTATACCAATGCTGTGGCGTAGAATTAAACACGACCAAACC
This sequence comes from Isoetes taiwanensis, assembly GCA_021234155.1. NCBI lineage: Eukaryota > Viridiplantae > Streptophyta > Lycopodiopsida > Isoetales > Isoetaceae > Isoetes > Isoetes taiwanensis. Next base: position 4,584,872 of record JAJEKV010000057.1, on the reverse strand, counting down.
CCAAGATCAAATGCCAGTAATATTTCCAAATGTCGAAGCCCATCCAGCAGCTCTCTAGAGTGCATCTGCGGATTTGGGTTAAATTCTGGACAAAAATATAGAACAAAGAACCAAGAAAGGAAAGAAGGAATACCTTGCTGGATATAAACCACATTGGCATCTAAATCACATCATCATCGCATCTGTATGATGTCAAGCATAGATGCACCAAAATAACTTCCTAAACCCCAGTATGTAAATGATAAGCTTGGGAAGCAAACAACTGGCTATTTATAAGCTGAAACAATATGGATTTTGTTACCTCTAATAGAGATCTCAAAATACATAACTTAGCTAGATACAGGTCTTAATAAATAAATCGTGTATGCCTTAAAAAGCTCTGCCAACAGTTGGAACCTGCTTGCTGCAGCCATCTTCTTGATTTAATTTCATGTTATTGGATCAAAAGCTCAAAGAAACCCCTGAATAGAAACAAACATACATGTATAAGACGTATTGTCTAAAAACGTGCAACTACCTTGAGCATGACATCCTGCTCTTGCGAAAGTACTGTTTATCATTATTTAAGCAAACGCAGATATGGTCCCAAGACCTTGCGAAAAACAGATCCTAAAAATCATAGCAGGAGGAAGGATAAAAGATTTGCCACAGAGCATGAGCCAAAAGTCAGTAGTGTCTTGCAGTGTAATACATGCCCGAGAACACAGACCAACATGCTCGATTTGTGATAGCCATCATTTGATGATCGCCATATTTCTTCGCTAGCAAATGTTTGCCACAAGAAAGTTTAGCATTCTTAAATTCTTCATAAACCTGTATCAAACCACAGCAAATAAAATCTCACATGAAAGACCACACGAAGAAACTCTTAATCTGGTCTAAATATCAACAGCAGTTTCAGCTCCAAACAAAGAGCAAAAGGGAAAGAAGGCTAATCATAAAAACACAGAGGAATTAACATAACAAAATGGAAACTTTACCTTCGACGGGGACCGCTTTGAATGGCTCTTCAATTCATTCCACCTCCAAGTGTTGCATGTAAGAAAATAAGAGAATAAATAGCAAGTGTTGCCGTATTCTGCTTTGATCTTAAACATATCATCCAAGTTGCAAGTGGTGTACCGTTTTGCAGCTAATAGTTGCCTGGATCTTGGGCAGTCCAAGGGTTCCCTGCATATATTCAAATCAGAGAAGTCTCTTTGAAGAAAGGGACGGAAATCAAGGAGAGCTAAAATCAAACATTTTAGAGCTAAAACAAGCATCAAAGTTGAAATTCAAATACAGGGCAGAACAAGAAATATTATCGGCTTAGCTCGAGTTCAAATGTTCCCGCACCGGGGCACAGATATGGAAAAACGGGGCACTGGGTTTTATAAGCGATATGGTCTTCAACGGCACCGCATATCATTGGAGTTAATGGCAAAACAGAGCTCGAGAAGATAACCATATCTTTCAGAATAGTGTTGTCCAGATTGTCCCAATGGTGAAGGCTCCAAGTTAACCCTGTCCCATAAGAAACAATCATCTAATGAACTAAAGGTACAGTCCGGTTGGCTTTATAGGTTGGCTTTATAAGCATGTAGTCTTGCTCAAGAACAAATCTTTCCCGACCCAAGCACAAAAATGCCCCTGCTATCTTAACTTGCGTGCAGTAATGTAAGAATGGGCTAAAGGATCAGTAGGGACTTTTCATTATCTTGCAATCGAGATGTCTAATGCCGCCGTTGTCATAAATACCACGCCCAAACAGAATAACATGGTAAGGAGCTTATACATAGAACCATGGAAGCTTAATGCAAGATAAAACTCATATGCTCGATGGAGATAGAATCTGCAGAGCAAGACATGTCCCATCTGAATCTTATTCGCAAATTTTAAATAGCTGATGCTAACTTGCATAGAAGAAGGGGACCAAAATATGTAAATGCTCGGAATCGTAAGCTCTTGAATGCATAACCATATTGTAGCCAAATTCTAAATTCTCATAATATACATGCACTCAACATTGGATCGGACAACCTTATAGATTTGAAATGGGGAGAAACTTTTGTCTGTTTGAAATTTCATGAAATCATGCATAGAATATGCCCAAATCTTAACAACATTAAAGAAAAATATATAACATGAATTAAACAATGTGATACCAATACTAACTTCTGCTGTGCAAAGAATGTTTATGTAGAACATGGCTTCCTGTTAGGAATTCAAGGCACAGAGTGAACACTAGATGAAGCTTTTCAGAAATCGCTCAAAGTCTAGGACATGGAAAGACAACATGGAATAGGACCCACATTGACAGGAACAAATCATATAAACTGAACTAATGGGAAAACAAATCTAAGGCATCTTAATCTGCAAAATCTCAAACACAAGTCGTTGTTTGTTGCTAATAAAGAATTGGGAGCAAACCATGGGTTACTTACCAAAAACTTAGTAAACATGGTAAAGTTTAGAACTTGAAAGAGCTCAAGAGCCGAACTGCTTGGATTATGGTGGAGTGAATCGGAAGAGCCTGTCATGATTCTTCTGTATCACTGCGATAGAGGACCAATAACATGTAAGTATTACCTGATTTCATAGATTAAAGCTCGGATTCAAATGGGCGGATTACTTGCATTGAATATTTGGCGGCTAAGACCCCTGGCATAACTCTTCTACAACAAATTTAGTGGCAGAAAATAGCATGTCAGCATGATAAATGTATCTTATGTTCATGAAATATTCAATTCTAGAGAACCTAAACAAAGCAGATAACCTCGGGGCCATGGGCCAGCTCAAGCACACCTACGCCATAGCTCGAAAGGGGAATAGAGAGGCGCCAGAAAAATTAAGAAAAGATGGCCATCTTTTCAAGCATCCTTGCTCGTTCAATCTTCAACGAATTGCTCAAGCTCATTTACGATTTGTGCCCTGCCCAATAGTTGTATATTTAATAAGCCCTTAATATAAGGTTCGGTAGTACCGCCTCTCTCTGTTGCCTAGATGAAAAAAAAGGTAGTTCTCATCAGCCTCAAATACGATAGAACATGAACCATGAATGAAACAATTCACAACCCAAATGACTACCAACACTTTCCACCATATGAATATCTTTGTTGTTTCCTTCTTCGTTTTGCCGGGGAGTTACATAGTTCAACAAACTAGACACGCATTCATATCTTGATGGTCACGGACAATCCTAGCTTTAATTTCCTATCAACTGGCGAAGCAATTTTGAGTCGTATCTGAGTTCAAGAAAGGCATTGCACCTCGAAGGATTCGGAGATGAACTCATACCTTGTCGGCCATATCCCCACCTCCGCCTAAGACTGTAAGAAAAAACAAAGACATAGCAGAAACCGAAATGTGCGGCGCCAGCAACCCGACCCAGCTGAAGGGGCAAAACCGTGAAGAAGGCTCAGCTCCGGCGTGACAACAGAGGATACCAATTTGGGCTTTTGTTGTGCGCCGTTCATCTCAGAGATGGACGGCCGAGATCAATCTGTACCAATGTTTTGGTACACCAACAAGAGGGGTGCTTGGGGAGTTACGAGGTGGCACCGTCTGGACCGTCCAGAGATGGACGGCCGAGATCAATCTCTACCAAGATTTTGTGGCATAATCTCTACACCATTTGAGACTCTACATCATTTGTGGCACCCAATATAATTGTATATATATACAAGTTTTTGTACTATCAATGGGTCTATGAACTATGGTTTACGAAATATGGGAACAAAATTCAAGATTAAGAATGGCAGGAATGGCAGCATGCATCCAGTCCAAACTCATGAAGTTTTAAGCTAAACCCTTTGCCCGATGGCCATTCAATGCAGCTGATCATTGTCTATTAGAATGGAGACTTGCAATTAGATTTCATCTGATGACTCTACGATAACGAAGCAAACTCTGCCCATTTTTGGTGAATATCATGCCTTGCAATTTTGGCAATGCTCTAATCCTTTGCTTTATGATTACTCTACCACTAGGTCTTCTCAACCAATTCCCTTCGCCATTATGCTTCTGATACCTCAAGCTCTTTTATATACCAACAATTCAATCCTCCCATCATCTACCATGTCGTGTTCATCTCAAGATGGTGGTCCCATTAGACATGCTCTTAATACACTCTTAGCCCCAATGAACTATGGTCGTAACTATAACGATTAACAAAATTCTTTGCCGGGTAAGTTTCGACCTGCACGAAAGGCGTTACAATCTGGGCACTGTCTCGGAGAGAGTCTCGGTGAAATACACATGCCATATTAGCACAAACGAAGCAACAAGTACAGTATTCATATGTTTATAAATTGAATTGGTTTTTAACATCCACGGCGACCAAAAGTCTATCGGACATGTAAGAGCTTAACCAACATCCGACAATTAAAATTATAAAGGAAAATGCCAATTAATACAATAGATATGAGCTCTGGCTTCAAAATGACTTTTGTTGATGAGTCAACGTAGGTGGATAGACACCTACGACAATCAACAAGCTTATCTTTTAAAAGAGAAACTTGCACCATAACAGCTAGACAAACTCGCATACTATCAAGAGAATCTAGAAAAAGGATCATAAGCTGCTTCTATGCAACCCAAGGAGAATTAACCACATCAGCCAAAAGACTACATAATGTGCTAGAATCCTAAAATTGTATAGACATTTGAACATGAATACAAAAAGTTGATATGTTGGGCCCAATTTGAGCATTTCACTAGCTTTAATACTTGCTCCTGACACAATTCTCAATGTGTGCAAACTTTAGTACAAACGACCGACGCAACAAAAAATGGCACCTACTTATACAACATCCAAAGTTCAAACAATGTCAAAATCTTGCCTTTGCAAAAGATAAACGCATGCCTTACTTTTAGAAATACAGGTGCAAGCAATAGTTCTTTTAATACTTTGCCTTTACAGCTTGAAGATATGGCATGAAACAGTTTCGCGAGATTTGTTGCATGGAAACAGGTAATGAGACTGTTACAGACATACTTGAGGGTGGGCTTGCCTTCACATAGTTGCCTGCAACTAGTGAATGTGGGCCAAGAGTAAGTAAAAACATCGGCTTCATCGTATTACCCTATGGTGAATAAGCTAAATTCATATTTCTGTCCATTCTCACAACATTGAAAATAGCACCAACGTAGCAAAGTTTTGAAGTAAAACTGGTTGTCATTTAATCATTGTGCTGAAAGTGGTCAGTTCGCAGATAATGTTCCCATATTCTGATATTTATCTCACTGTGCCAATATGAGGAGTTAATGGTCCTCAACAACAGAGAAGCAAAACGATATGCCAAATTAAGTAGTATGGAACCTGAAATACAACCTAGGCATATTTACCTCATGCTCTGCTTCTTCAAAGGCTCGCATTCACCTAGGCAATAGTTGCAAATGCACAACATTGAAATGTCCATGAGACTTGCTTGCCTTTTGCATAACTTGAGACAAAAATTACACTATATTAAGATGCTAAACATGAAGGACAACTATTTCAAAAATAAATGAAATGTCCAAACAATCTCCCACAAGTTTGTCGATTCTAAACCCAGTGCAGCCCATCATGGCGCCATTTACATTCCCTGGTAACTTACCAAAATTCTACCAGAGAACGGCCTAATTCTGTATGGCCACTTCCAAATAAGTGAAGATTAGTTTGTTCAAAATGGGCTATTCACCGGTTGCACGCTTCAAATTAAGATCCATTGAGCAGCAGACCACATTTACAAAAACAATAAGCAGCAGAGATCGTCAAATAGCCTCTTTGCCAGCATTTGCAATTGTTCCAAAAAATGCAGTAATGGCTTAAGTCTGTCATTAACATAATTCTTTTCCATTTGCATTTAAAGGCTCAAAGATGAGAAGATAAAGCAGATACCCATTGACATTGATGGCTGGCAATTGGAGTGTCGAAACACGGGAAAGCTCAGCCAATTGATCAAGATTGACACTGTGAGGCAAAAACAAAATACTATGCTTGGGGCAATGGCAAGAGCGAGGCTGAAAAGGGTAAATCTAAGAAATGCAAACAGTTGAACTAATAATGCAATTAGCATGCACAGCCCCCTTGATTCTAAATCTTCAAACAAAATCAACACATCTCAATGTCTAGAGTGACCGTGCAATTCAGGCCCTCAATTAATGAAGAACGCATTTGAAGCTATAAAAAAGAAATGCAAATAAAGACCATCTCTTCGCACTCTAATGTACCTTAAAATCTGCATCATATGGCAAAGACCTTGGAGGCGGTTGAAATGTGTCCAAGGGAGAGAGCTATTCGATGTTCTAGGAATAAGACTAGACGATGGAGATAAGATGATTTGATGTGGTGGCAAATCTCGTGTCCCTGTTCTATCACAGACCTGCATACTTAAATGACTAAGTAGAACAATAATCTTCTACAACAGCACCATTGGGAAATTGGCATTCAAATGCAGCGTTTGAATAAGAAAACGACTTCTATATGCACAACTACATTACCTATGACAATTTTACACAACATATCTTATATTAGAAGACAATAAGCTTTCAATTCTCAATCGTTTGCATGAAAATTCCCATGCTATAATGAATGAGAAGGTATTGATAAAGCATCAAGAACATTGAAAGGTGATCACCAGATTAATAACATAGGGAAACAAGGGCCACCACTGGCACCTTGAGAGATGCAGGGCCGGCCCTGACTGAGCATACTCGAGACGTAAGGGCCAAGGCCATACTAAGCCCCCGTTTCTGGCACGACACCATGAAAGTGCTCATCTTACACCACCTATACAAACCCCTAAAAAGATGAACGCTTCGTCAAATAGACTTGAACATCAACACCTCTAAAGAGCATTAAACATAGACAAATGGCTAATTAAGCTGACATTTGGGAATCACTTACCCCTAACTGCATTTTTAATCTAACCAAGTGACTAACAATCATACTCAGAAACTAGTAACTGGGCAAATTCCACCAGGAATTTACAAAGAAAGCTGTTAATACAGTGATTGTTTCACCACCCATTAACGTTGTCTCTGTACAAACAAAAATCTATGGTAGTATATTGTAAAATGCATAAAGACATATCTACTTACGGTAGAATAAAGGCAGCTTCAAGTTATTTGAGGCACAGCAATCGCAGAAGCTCGGACCAGCAGCAAACAGGCAACAACCATTTTGCAACTTTTAGGATGTAAGAAGCAGAAGCATTCCATAGGCGTGCAAATATGGCAGCTTTAATCTTGCCTCTTCGAGGCAGAAGCTCACATGGGATTCTCATTTTCTTCTTAACATTTGTAGACGGCAGTTTCAGAATCATTTGAGGACTATTTTCTGGCATAGGCACTTCCAAGATCTCCATGATAAGAGAAACAAAGCCGTAGCCAGAAGCTCAAGAGGCGAAAATAGGACGAGTAGCACTAATATTGAGTGAAAGGAATGCGAGATTTTAGAACAATGAAGAGCGTAACGAGGTAGAAGAAGCAGAGAGTGTTCTTCGTCGGAGTGATCTCCTCAATAGCCCCGGCACAGAATCACGAAAGGGGATTCGACCAGACAAAACTCAAGAATAGAGGCTTCTTTTGGCTCATCGATTAAACAGGAAGAACAAAGCAGATTAAGCTTTTTCCCTTTCTTTTCTATTCGCCCAGAACCTCGAATCTAGCAGAACAAGCGCAAACATCCAAATCTGGAAAATGACCTATTCATTACCTGGCTAGTTTTCAGCAGCTCCAAACCCATGTCAAGATCACCGCACGAAATTGGAAAAGGCAAAACCTCTGCTGGAACATAGGGAAAACTGTGTATGATCCATTTTTTTGCAGAGCAGAGCCTGGAGTTGGGCAGCCATGGCCGTGCTGCCATTTATCGGAGCGCTTTTATTTGCATTCCACTGTGCATTCGCCACAGAGCACATTGTCGGAGGAACTCAAGGCTGGCTTCTAGGTCCAGACTACGGCACCTGGGCAAAACGACAGGGCTTCAAAGTTGGAGATACAGAGCAAAAGCAAGAAAAAAAAATGGAAACCTTGAATACAAATCCGGCGCCACATGGCACAAATCAACCAGGCCCAACCATTGCCAAAATATTGCATGTCGGATCCCCATGCTTTGCCAGATTCCACCAAGAAATATGAATTACCAGCAGGATTGCTAAGTTCTGAAGAAGCAAGTCTTCAGATCTGCAGTTCCTTGCCCAAATCCCGAAGTTTAGAGATCTACCTTTGCTACAGACTTCTGCTAAATGAATTTGGCCGCTTCAGCTGGTGCTTGATTGATGCTGTGGCCGTCTCCACAAATTTCGAAGATCTGCTGCAGACTTAAATCTTGAGATTTGCGGACAAAAACCGCCAATGCCAGATAAGTTACGTTGAGGAGAGAGGCGCCGGAATCGTTAGAGAAAGATGATCAGCAACCTTCTAAGTATACAGGAATGCTCTTCTTGTGTTGATTCTGGGGAGGAAACAGGGGACGACGCCGATTAGGCGGAGGCCCCCGCTGACTCCCCCGTAATCAACACAAGAAGAGCATTCGTCTAACGTGGATGGAGGTTAGGATCATTCGCGCAGCGATAAAAAAATCAAGAATGTGGAGTGAAATCCCCGGAATCGCAGGTAAAACCCAAGAATGTTGCGTAGAATGGAGGAATGTTGAGTAAAAACAGGGGACAACGACGACATAACAATCTCTTAGCATTCCTTAAAAGAAATGATGCCACGTGGCATGGCGTGATTGGCTGACGCGCCTGAATTGATCCTAACCTACATTTACGGTTTATGCTCAGAATTTTCTCTCATTGTCATGCGAATACTTCCCAATGCAATTTATTGTGAATTTAGACTCGCCAGATGCATGCCCACGTTTTTACTTCCCTATTTAATATGCGTGCCACCTCATTTCATGAAATGCCTTAATTATATCCCACAACGTGCACCTTCCTTGCACATTCTATTAAACATTTTTTTATATAGGTTCATTCAATATATACCTATCATCCCTAGATCTCTAATGCCACCTCGTCAAATAGAACTTAGAACTAAAATAGAATTAAAATCTTGCCACCTCAGAACTTAGCATTTAATGCATTTAGATAGAATTAAATGCCTATTTTTTGACAACAAGATTAAATTTCCCCATTAATTCTATGGGAGGAAACTTCCTTGCACTCTCCCTAAAAGAAATCAAGGGCCACGATTTCTCGCGTGCCCGATCGACGGCCCAGGGATGGGGTGCATGCCCCATGCATGCCCCCCCATCAAATCCAAGGGCTATTGTCGCGCCACCTCAAAAAATCGACGGCCAGGATGAATCTCTACATAACTTTAACCCCCCATAGGACCCATAAAGTAATTGTATATATATAAACGAATATCATAATATATATAAAATTACTTTGGATGCCCCCATGGAATAGATATCTATATATTCAAATCGATCTAGGCCGTTCGTTTGAAAATAGGCGAGGTGGTGAACATATAGCCATTGGATCTGCATGGGGGCATGCCTGGACATGCATGGGGGCATGCACCACATCCCCAAGCCATTGGATCAAAAGGGGAGAAGAAATCCTAGCCCTTAAATTTTGTGAGGAATGTGCAAGGAAGGTGCCAAAAAGTGGATTTGGTCTTTGTGATTGTGACCGTTAGATCAAATAGTGAGGATAAATCCTAACCCTTAACGTTTTATATTAAATTGATATTTTTTTCTTAAAGAGGTGAGGTGGCACTCTCATTATTAAAAAAGTTAAAAGCATTTATGAATGCACCTTCCAAGAAGCTTCTTTTTTTTAATCGCATTCAAAGGCACGTAACTTGCAGAACAGAGGTCGGATGAAGGTGGGACCTACGCCATTGGATTCCTCTCATCGAGAGCTTTTCAACGACTGGTGCTTTGGCACTATTACATTGCAATTGAGCTAACATGATCAGATTCTAAGAATCTTCTTAGAATCTTAGAACTTTACTGAAATCTATGGTAATTTAAGGGAATCTAGGGAATCTTCATGGGATCTTTATGAATCTAGAGTAATCTCAACAGAACCTTAGGGAATCTGAAGAATCTCAAGAGAATCTTTAGGATTCTTGGAAGAATCTTTGGGAATCTAGGGGTATCCTCATAATATCTCAGGGAAGCTAAGAGAATCTACATAGAATATTGGGGAATGTAGAGGAAGCTTGGAATAGTCTTTGGGAATTTAGGGAATCTCAAGAGAATCTTAGGGACTATGGGATCCTCAAGAGGATCTATGGGGATCTAGGGGAATCTTCATAGCATCTTAGAGAATCTAGGAAAATCTAGATAGAATCTTGGGGAATCTATATGAATCTTGAGAGAATAGTTCAGAATGTAGGGAATCTCGATGGAATCTTTAAGAATCTAGGGGAATCTTGATGAAATCTTGGAGAACCCAAGGAAGTCTTCATAGGATCCAAGGGAATCTACATAGAATTGTGGAGAATCTAGGTGAATCTTGGGACAAATTTTGAGGATCTATGGGAATCTCGAGAGAATTTATGGAAACCTAGGGAATCTTCATAGAATATTTGAGAATCTAGATAAATCTTGATAGGATCTTAGAGAATCTAGGAGAATCTACATAGAATCTTTAAAAATCTAGGGGAATCTTGATGGAATCTCTTAGACTCTATAGGAATCTTGATGGAATCTCAATCTTCATAGTATCTAAAGAAATCTCAATAATATCTTTAAGGAATCTAGGGGAATCTTGATGAAATCTTTGAGAAACTATAGGAATCTTCATAGAATCGAAGGAATCAAGAGACTACACAAAGAATCTTGGAAAATCTAGGTGAATCTCCGGGCAATCTCTAGGAATCTAGGGTAATTTCGAGAGGATGTAAGGATATCGAGGGGAATCTTCATAGAATATCTGAGAATCTAGGGGAATCTTCTTAAGATCTCAGAGAATCTAGGAGAATCTACATAGAATCTTGAAGAATTTTGTGAATCTTGAGAGAATATTTAGGAATCTTGATGGGATCTTTGAGATTCTAGGGGAATCTTGATGGAATCTTGGAGACCATAAGGGAATCTACATATGATCTAAAGGAATCTTCATAAAATCTTCAATAATCGAGGGGAATCCCTGGGAATCTTGATGAAATCTTGGAGAACCTAAAGGAATCTTGATAGAATCTAAGGGAATCTAAAAGAATCTTCATAAAATCTTTGGAAATCTTGGGGAATGTTGATGAAATTGCAGAGAATCTAGAGGAATCTTTATAGAATCTATGGGAATCCAAGATAATCTACATAAAACCATGGGGAATCTGGGTGAATCTTGAGGCATCTTTAGGAATGTAGGGGAATCTCGAGAGAATTTATGGGAACTGAGGGAATCTTCATAGAAATATTTGATAATTTAGGGGAATCTTGATGGAATCTTAGAGAATCTAGAAAAATATACTTAGATTTTTGAGAAAACTATGTGAATCTTGAGAGAATCTAGGAGAATCTTCATGGAATCTTGGAGAACCTAGAGAATCTTTCTATGATCTAAAGGAATCCTCATAAAATCTTTAGGAATCTAGGAGAATCTTGATGAAATCATGGAGAACCTAAAGGACTCTTTATATAAGCCAAGGGAATCCAAGAGAATCTACATAGAATCGTGGGGAATCTTGAGGCATCTTTTGGAATCTCGAGAGAATTTATGGGAATCTAGAGAATCTTCTTAGAATATTTGAGAATCCAGGGAATATTGATAGAACCTTAGAGAATCTAAGAGAATCTGCATAGAATCTTGGGAAGTCCATATGAATCTTGGAAGAATCCTTGGGAATCTAGGAGAATCTAGAAGAATCTAAGGGAATCTTGATGGAATCTAAAGGAATCTTTATATGATCTAAAGGAATCTTTAAGAATCTGGGGGAATCTTGATGAAATCTTATAGAACTTAAAGGAATCTTCATAGAATCTAAAGGAATCCAAGAGAATCTACGTAGAATCCTGGGGAGTCTAGGTGAATCTTGAGACAATCTTTGGGAATCTAGGGCAATCTCAATAGAATCTATGGGAATCTAAGAAAATTCTTTGAGAATTTAGGGGAATCCAAGGGAATCTTTTTTAAAATCTTCGATAATATAGGGGAATATAGGGGAATCTTTATTAAAATTGAATGAATCTAGGGAATCTACATAGAATCTTGAGGAATGTATGCGAATCTTCTAATAGTTTTTGGAAATCTAGAAAAATCTCTGTAGAATCTTAAAAATCTAGGGGAATCTTTCACACTGGTATGTTTTGCAGGATCGGCTTCACACAATGTTTCATAGGGTGGATTTGGTGTTGCTAATCTTTAGTCGTTAGACCAAAAGGGAAGGAAAAATCCTAACCATTATTTTTTTAATTAAATTGAATTTTTTATATTAAAGGAGGTGAGGTGGCACCGCCATAAATAAAAAAGTAATGCGGTGGCAAAAGCATTTTACAAATGCACTTTCTAGGAAGCTTCCTTTTTCGTAACGGCCTTCAAACGCCCGTAACTTACAGCAGAGGGGTCGGCCGAAGGTGGGCCCACATTTTGAATTCCTCTCGTCGAGTGCTTTCCAATGAATGATGCTTTGGCGTCATTCTGTCGCAGTTGGAGTCAATGTGATCGAATTCTAAGAATCTTCTTGGAATCTTAGAATTTTATGGAATCTACAGTAATTTATGGGAATCTACGGGAATCTTTATAGAATCTTTGAGATTCTAGAAGAATCTCAACAGAATCTTGAAGAAGCTATAGGAATCACAAGAGAATCTTTGAGAATCAAGGGGAATCTTGATGGATTCTTGAAGAATATAGGAGGATCTACATAGACACTTCAAGAATCTAGAGAAATCTTGGGATCTCAAGATCTTAAGGAATAATGGAAAAATCTGAAGAGAATCTTAAGGAATTTATGGAAATCTGAAGAGAATCTTTGAGAATCCAGTAGAATCTAAGAGATATATCTCTATATTTGGCTTTTAGTTGGATTTGTACAGGCCCTACATAGTACAAAGACTTGTATATATATATATATATCTGTTATATATATACAATTATTTGAATCTAGACGCCGAGGTGTCGCCGCCTGGACGGTCCAGATTGTGAAATCTAACGGCTCAGACGAAGCCACGTCATGATCCCCAAGCAACCCCCTTATTTGGGGCTTTTGATCTCACCCGTTAGATCATCCATATTTCAGATCCAACGGCCCTGATGAAGCCACCTCAAATGGCCCCTTCATTTGGGGCTTTTGATCTAGGCCCTAGAATGTGCTAGATCAATGGCCTAGATTTAGCCGCATATATTAAATGCAATTAATCCTATGTGATGAGGTGGTCCCGAAATTAATTAATGATATATAAGTGTTACCAACATTTGGTAACATTTGGTAGAGATTGATCTCGACCGTCCATCTCTGAGATGGACGGTCCAGACGGTGACACGTCGTAACACCCCAAGCAGCCCCCTGATTTGGGGCTTTTAATCTCGACCCTTGAAATTGGGGCATTTCATCTCGACCGTCCATCTCGGATTTAAACGGCCCACAACAAAAGCCCCAATTCGATTCTGTCCCCTGCCTTAGTATTGCCCCAATTCGATTCCGTCCCCTGCCTTAGTATTGTGCTGGTAGGTTGCACATGAAGTCGCAGCTATGGCGGTTCTGGGGTAACTCTTGCCTTTGTTTTTTCTTACACTCTTATATGGCGGAGGTGTGGTTATGGCGTGAAAGTGCGAAGCTCAACGAGTTACAACAAAGATTGGGGCGATTTGGGTTTTCTCTTTACTCGATTGGGGATGAATGGTCGATGTATTGGCCATCTCAGGCCGAACTATTTTGCTATCTTCTAATTATTTTTGCTTCATCCTTTCTTTGATTTTTAATTTTATTCTTCTTAAAAGCTTTTGTAATTGCAAACGCGCTATTTATTTTGAGGGCTTCTCATGTTTTTATCAAGTATTAACTCTTTGCATATGGGGTCGAGCTTATGAACCTGGCCGATTGGAGAGATGGTGTGCGCCTTGTGCATGTAAGCTTAAGTTTTCCTTTTTTGTTTTCTTAATTTCTATTGTGATGCCTAGGATTTGCTCGCAAAGTTCGGGGTTATAAGGGCACTGTTATATTGATCGGGCTTCGACCAAGTTTGGATCTGGCATGATGGAATTTGCCATAGTCGATCGAACTTTGCAATAAATGGGCGAAATTGCACGGATGGTGCTTCTTTGAGCAGTAGAAATCGAAATTATATCTCGGCATGCTTTTGAAAGCGGAGTCGAGATGGATTGTGGCTCTGGAGGATTTTCTCCAGCTTATAATCTGTTAAATAATTTTAAGGTTAAAGTTTTAGTAGCGGCATCTCGAGAAGGCGACCAGCGGACGGTTTTGGCGGTCTGAATGCTAGACTTGGGAGCGAATCTATGGTCAAATTCGTTCAAGCTTCTTTAAAGGTAAAGCTTTTCATCCAAGCCGTGTCGGGAGGTCTTGCTTTAAGCTTATTATTTGAGATTTTAATATGTTTCTTATGATGTTCTTCTTCTCTCTTGGCGATCGTTTTCCTAAGCAAATCGTGAGGGGTAGAAAGCTATCCGGGTTATCCTTTGGTTTGGCTTGGCTACGAGTGGATTCTGTTGAGTCTAATTTTTTTTCTGGCTGGCTCTATGGAAAAGAGTGAAGAGTAGAGCGAGAGGTTATATGTCTCGAGTTTGGTTGCGAGACTTGAGATCAACACGGTTGCATCCATCGGATGAACATAGTTCATCATATATTTGACAATCACGGTATGTTGTCGAACTATCTAGTCTGTGGAAATTTCATCCATGAAGAGGGCTTTGGCAGGTCCCACTAACATTTCAATTTGTTCGTGAGAAAGATGATTTTGTCTCAAGATGTGCACAACATGTTATACAAAGCTCGGGCAATTTTGCACTCAAAACTATAAGCTTGCAATGCCTGTCTACAACCCGTTGATATTTGCACTCAAAACTATAAGCTTGCAATGCTGTCTACAACCTGTTGATATTTGACATACTTCTCAAGATTTTAAAGTGCGCTTGCTCATACTGTCATCGTTTTAAATACAACAGGGTGAAGGTACGGCATTTTAGTGTATTGTATAATACTTAGATTGCAAGATGAAGCTTTTATAGTTCCATGAGCTATGCAGAAACTTCATTCGGGAGAAAGTTGTCTAAACATACAATGTGGTCGGGCGATTTGGATCTTCCATGATTGGAGTTGGCATTTTGAGCCTTCTTGGAGGTATGCTAGGATTCGTCATGCACCTTGTTCTTGAACTCATGGTTTGGATATTTTCCCTTGGTGCTTTGATTTCCAGCAACTTAGCTTTAGGCTTGAGTAGCCTTTCAATGAGTTACCCATTTTTGAATGTCCAAGGCATGCTTTCATGTCTACATTGGAGTCCTTTGTTAACAGCATTACGATTTTACTTTTGTGCTTTCAGATATGAGAGATGTGCTAGCAGACCACCTTTTAGTCGTTAGCAACCATAGAGCACTAGAGTATGAGCTTAGGACCTGTTGAGGCATTCTTTCTGGGTGGTTGAAAATGTAGCTATTTTTTAAGTGCATGTCTAATTTTTGAACTTTAGAAAAGAAGGGGTGCCATCGATCCCGCAACCGAAATCTTGCATGGCAACATTTTATTTCTTTGTATCTATCCTTCTTGCATAATACAAGGATTGAAGCTTACGTTCTTGAGTTTGTACGCTCAAATATTTCATATGTAGTGCCAATCGGGAGCTATTTGATTTACTAATGGTTAATCCCTGCGATTTTGTGAAGGTGGAAAGCGTATTGCCGACTAAGATTACGTGAACCGAGGGAGCTAGCTAAGATTTCTCGGGAACATTAGTCATGGCGGGAGGCTTCAAAACACAAACCGAGAGCATATATGACAATGGCACCAATTCTTGGCTCACGATTAAGCGGGGCTTTAAAGCCACGATTCACCTCAATCACGTTTTATTGGGCTCGGCTTCCTTGCAATATGCAAGAAACCTTGAGCTATGGCACGGAATTTCTGCTCTATTTTCTAATGGGTTATGGTCCTTTGTGGTGTGGCAATAATAATTTGCAAAATTGTGCGTTCTTCGGAATCGAAAAGGTAAACCTTTTGCTTCTACAATTCCTCATTTTGAAAGCCGTTCCTATTGTGTATCACAGGATCAAATAAATTTCAAGAGATCTCAGATCTGTTGGCGACCCAGAAACAAATTCATCCTGATCCTACTTCTGGGGGAAATCAAGAGGCCAAGGTATAGGTTCCCATCCACAACAAGTGCCCACAGATGGGAAAATTCTAATTGGCATCTTTATCTTTATCTTTTCCTTTGGATAATGTGAGCTAGAACATTATGTGAAGGAAATTTTGGCTGCGTCAGGGATCCAACGGATGGTTTCCTTGCTTATTAAGGCAACTATGTAGTTTATTAATTTTGCAGGCCTACGTTTGGCTTGTTGCTGCACCTTCTTCTTTACCAAATATATAGCGCCTTTTAAGTTATAAGTGGATATAAGCTGGAACATCTTCTAACTTGCATGTTCATATTATCAGCCATGAATTTGGTATATTTACTGGTGTTATTACTTAGTAATTGAGTTCTGAGCGGGCATGAATCAAATTTTAAGTGTTTCTTTATGCTTTAAGCCTCATTGTGATGGCCAATTTAATAACTCCTTGATTTTGGTGGGTCGTAATATCTTTCATATTTTTTGGCTAGGTAGCTGGAGGATGAAGCTCTTGGAGATGATTTCTGATGACTAAAGCCACAGAAAGTAATGTCACTCTGTATTGATTCTGTTTTTTGCTATCTCCTCATTTTTCCTTCTTTTTGAATTGGTGTAGCTGCAAAGGCGTTTTCAAGTGGATACCCTTCCTTCAATCCAGCAGTTGAGACAGAAAGAGCAAGATTAAATTTCATAATAGCAGCCGACTATTAACGATAGCATTGCTACATATATTTAATTAATGAATGCTTTAGTATTAAAATGAAGAGTGATATAAAAAAAGTGCATTTCTTATTCTTAATAATGAGATAAGATGACCCGCTCTGCACTCCATTGTCAATATTTCAATAGTTGCTTTCTATAAGCCATTTTGGTCTTCCAGGCTTTATGAATCAGATCTTTCAAACATGCATCTGGAATAGATTAACTGTTTGTCACATACTTTGGTATTCAAGGCCATCATCATCATTGCATTACTTTGTCTCTTTTGATGTTAATTTTTTTATGAGTTGTAATACTTGAACTAGAGTGTACCTTACTAAACAATGAATTCGGTGAAGCTTAGAATAGTTAAAGCCCTTCAAGTTAGAGGTTTACGGATGCCATTCGCAATAGGAGAAATATCCTTATTAGAAACCCTTAAACATGTTGGATTTCCATGTTCATGAGTGGGCACCTTTATTAAATCAGCAAAGAGGATACAATGATCTTTTTGATCTTTTGACAACTCCGTTGCTTAAGTATCGAATGCACATATCACGTGTGCATCCGTTCACTTTTGAGAACTTTGTTGTAAGCATCGAATGCACATATCATGTGTGCATCCATTCATTGACTAGATATAGAAACCAAATCGAAGAGTTTAAGATCGAGAACAAAACCAAACATGGTATTGCAACTGATGTGCGGTTGTGTTGCAACTCATGTTCCATGTGCTCGTTTCCTCAAGGAGAGTAAGCATTTAAAGTAAACAATGTGCATTGGGAGGGAATGTTAAAGTTACGCTTATGAATCCATCACCCACTTACAACTTATAAAAGCCACACCCAAAATATCAACAAATGTTATTTTTATACAAATTATTTGCCGAACGTCTTCTACAATAACATATCGATATGGATCCAACTAATCTAGAGCCCTTACAAACCTATTATCCTTTGCGTCCCTAATTTTCAGACTCAACTCGACTTCGCGTGAAACCTTATAAATTTAATAATAGAGACTACAACGAGAACGGTAATTTTATTGATCCCCTTGGATTTCCCTCATATTCCCTAAGCTTTTATAAAGATTCCCCTAGAATCTTAAGATTCTCTAGAGATTCCTCTAGATTTCCAAGTGTTACCCCAAGATCCCTCTAGATTCCATAACATTCCATGTAGATTCTCTTAGATTCTTTAAAGATTTCCCTAGATCCTCAAAGATTCTATCAAGATTCCTCTAAATTAGCTCTATATACGTTACAAGAATGCTTCAAAGATCTATCTAGAGTGATTGCAAAAGTGGAATAATCGTCCAAACTCCGCAAAATTTAGAGACAAAATGTTGAGGGAATGAAGCCCATTGCAAAATCTAAATAGAAAATAGAAACTAGAAGATGTAAAGCAACAGTTTGACCCATAGTTTGACCAGGTGTGGATGGAGAGTTGGTGTAAATTTCACTTGAACTTAAAACCCTTATGCTAAAATCTTCTGCAAAAAACTCGATCACAACAAACACTCGATTTTAACACTTCTCATAGTACAAAGACTTGTATATATATATATATATACAAGTTTTTGTACTATCAATGGGTCTATCGGCTATGGTTTATGAACATCTGGGAGTAAAATTCAAGTTTAAATAGATCAATTTTAAGTTGATTGGCCATTTGTAATCGAAATTTCTGTATGAGTGACTTAATACTATGTAAGAGACCTCTGCTTTGGTCTCTTATACAGTATTAAATGTGTTTGATTGATATAAGTTCCATGCAATGGTTGTTTTAGCAAACAAAATAAAAAAATTAATATAGTTGTACACGTATATTTAAATATTTCTTTTAGAACATTGTCTCAATGTTTTGTTCCAACAGGGGTGACATGATTGCTAACCCATGAAGATAAAGTGAATACCTCAAGGCCAAAGATAGCATCGTAAGTCAAAGTTAACCCTTGATAGTCAAACTCAATTCCAAAGAGAGGCATGCCAATGAGTTGTCTCTTGCAAAGTTGGTGCAATGTAAAATGATCCTTGTTGCTAAGTTGAGATCACATGAACTCAACTTTATGAGACAATATTCTCTATATTTTTCCAATACCATTCCCTTGTGCGAATATCTATTTGTCTTGCTATACGCTACAATGGTCTTTCAAAAGGTTTGTTAACCCTAGAAGTAGTATGATTAACCTATAATTTGTTAACATCAAGAGTTCATATTGATATGGTTATTTTTGCTAGTTGAAATTGGTTGTCTCACGAACACAAAATTCTAACATTTACATAGCATAGGCACCATATGCAACCATCTAACAACATGTGAAGCAATGGCAGTCTACAAAATTACATGGCACAGACGTCAATCTAATATTCTTATTTTTTCTAAGAAAGATATGCACATTTGAAAGTGCACCAATTGGAATCCAGTGACACTAAATTCCAAAATCCACAAGCTTCACAAACAACAGTAATGTAGACATGGCATTGCAGACTATTACTGAGCCACAAAATGTAACTCTCCTACACAGGTTTCTATTTCTAATTCAATACTTTGCATTGACAATCTTGCAAGGCATTCACCAAAAATAGTAAATCAGCATCCTGTAGTCAATCAAGCCACCTTTTGCAATGTAGTATCTGAGACTTGGAATGGCTTTTAATTTTCCATATAATGATGCTCTAGCAAGTTCAAATCAACTCTGCGTGTCAAATTGCGAGAGAAACTACATCTTGCAAGATGAACATGTGGAGAGGAATATTGTATTGAATTGCTTTCCTGACCAAATTTTACCTTGATTTGATATGCTTCGTTTTTGCAGTCCCTTGTTTCATGAGCGTACAATGGTTCAACACATCAGGTAGATACAATTTTCTTTTGCGCAATATGCATCCTCATACCACAATGACATAGTCAAATATACAATTATAACTCAACAAACAAATTGGATTTGGAGCAATCAAATGACGTATAGCTTTCTTTCTATAAAAGCAATGTCTGACGTGTATGCAAAGAACATGAGTTGTTCATTGAGTCTTTTCCATTAAACAACATGAATAAGTTCTGGTAATTTGAGGTAGCTTAAGGTATAACAAACTAAATATTGTCCCTTAATGCACTAAATTTTATGTCAAGCTCCATAACAGGAAGCAACTTCAGAATGCGAACAGATAGCCCTCATATGGGCTTCATATCTCTGTCAATCACAGTATTCTAGATATATACAAAGGAAGCATGTTTTCCAGGCCTCAACTTGTAATATCCAGGTTCAAGCTATCAGGAGTGTACAGTATCAAACACAATTCTGGGCTTGGATGAAGTCAACAGGGAGTTTGATCTCTCTGTCTATGACCCATGAACCACTCTTCTCAAAATATAAAATCTTCTTACATTAAGCCCTTCGGGCAGTGAAATCTTAGTTATGTACCAATAAGCATCTCTCAAAAAGCTGTCTAATAAAGGCATCTTATGCATCAATAAGGAACTTCCAAAATACTGTCTAACAGAAGGTTTCTTTCATAACGTAAAAAATAGATAAACTGCATCTGTAGATGATTAGGGTCACCCATTTAATCAGAAAAACAATTAAGAAAAAATGTACTATATTTGCGCATGTAGGTGCCCGACAAGCATCTAGTAATTTTGAACCAATTACCATGTTCCAAATAGATACAAATTTCAAACCATGAAATAAGAACCCAAGCATCTGGCAATTTCGAACCAATTACCATTGTGCAGATTGCGCCATTCTTAAAGAATCGGTGTTCATGGTCTTCCAGCCAATTCCATAACCTGCAATCCCAAATCCATTGGTCCGTTATTGCATTGAACCAGTCTGTATTTTATCAAAAGGTGGTTGCATTGTCATTCATTGATTACCTTGCATCAAAATGTCATATGTTCAAAGGCTGCTTTTTCAGCATTACCCCTGTAAAATAAAGAAATGAGAGGCTCAGATAAAAAATTTAAGCTGTAAAGAAATGCAAAGAGTTATATTAGATATGCTTCCTTCAACTATCACGATATTAAAGTTTTAAAGCCTTCAAAAATCTTTAGTTGATCCGTCGAACAAAAAAACTGGATCCATTTTGCATCCACTGAGTCTTTCACTGCGGAGTCTGGTACTAAAACATTTTGGATATTTGATTAGAATATTTAGATATCTAAAGCTTTGAAAGCCCGCAAACATGATGAGGAAACCAACCACCCTATAAAGCTGAGTCCAACTACTGTAGAACGAATAGCACAACATGCCTAAGCATTTAAAAGATGCCAAAACAATAGCGCAAAAGATCTGCCTTTTTATTGGCTGTTACAATAGAAAGATTGCCAGATCTACTGTGATTTCTTAATTTCATTATCTGCACTTAAGAACATGAAGCGGCTGAAAGAACCATTAAAATAATCAAAGAGATGCAGACCGCCCTTATTCTAGAGCAGAGCAGAAAAGGGGATACGCACCTTGAAGGTTTAGTTTAGAATCAATCACACTTCCAGCTCCAAGAATAGCCTGAAAATCGTAACTCTTCAAGCTTCTGGGCAAGCAAAATAAAACAACTCTACAGCTGCACAGAATCAAACACAGAAATTCTGAGTTTGGCATTCTGCTCGGCAATCTTGCGCAGTACTCCAAATAACCTAGTCATACAGTCAAACTGTTCCTGCAAATAGGCAACGCATGAATAATCAAAGATGTGCATTACACAATCAAGACACAACAAACAAAAACATGGTTTTACTCTAAATCCGGAGATCTACAGCACTTTGTGAAGCCCTATAGAGAGATGCCTTTTGTATAGGCTCTCTGAGCTTTAAACTGCTACAAATGTTCCTGAAATGTGAATCCAGGGGATATGATCTTCAATTGGCCACAAAACTCTATTTGTACTGTAAATGTTGAGCCCTTAAAGCAAAACATCAATATGGACATGCAATGTATAAAACGGAAAGCCCAAATTGTTCCCCATGTTTTAAAAAATGGCTATGATATTCTTATCAGAATGCCTGCATGATCTATATCTTTGAGTTACCCATGATGGATTTCCCTATAACTTGCAGCATTCATTCTCCATGTGATAGGCACCATTCATAATGTCCAACAGTAAGGTATGTAAAATGTGAAGGCTCGGGAGCACAGACTTTTGCCTCATTCGGCCACATAAACAACTGCTAGAGAAGTTTACCATATGACCCAGTTCTTCTACATGGTTCTTGTATAAGTATCAATTAGTGCAGGTCAAGACTAAATCACCATCAGTCCTTCAATACGTCTATAGTTGAGTGGATCATCTGCCCAATTAGCTCAACATTTTCTGCATTATGATTAGGACCTCATTTCAGGGGCTTTTACTTTGCTATACTTGAGGTAGCTAAAACCATAATTATCATCTCAATAACAGGTCTCACATACATTGCCCTTGGCTACCAAACCATGAGAATGGCTGGACGTAATTCAAAAAACAAAGGGAGTGAATTGCTAAGGGCAGAAACCAATATTCAAAATATTACTTGTGCAATTATTATTTAGACATGGATGCTATGCGTCCTTGCATTTGTAAGCAGAAATTGTACCTGTTGTTTCGTCAATGGCAAAGGAATATTGACCGAACTCAACCCATCTTTCAAAACCTGCAAATAAAAATCCACACAAGATAAATACATGCTCGTTCGACAGTAAATCTAAACTCTAAGACCCATAAACACAACTGCAGCTACCAAAACCCCAACTGTCTTCCTCGAGAGGTGGTTATAAACCTATTCATCAAGGATGGTGTAAACTCCAGGAGGTGCAAGCAGAACTCAGACACAAAGCCCGTAGCTAAATCCCTCTCGATTCTCACGCCAGCTTCAGAGCAAAAAGAACGAAGTCAAATTTGGAGCAAAATTGTTGATAGCCATATCCATCTGCAACCAACTCAGAACAATCTCGGAACTGGGCTTCACAAAATTCTTAAGCAAAACACCAGCATTGAGCCTTCATGCATGAGAGGATAAAAAAAGATAATGCTTAGGCAAGTTAAATGCAAAAGGAGTCAGAAAAGCGGCTATCATGGTTCAATGGTCACTGGCTTCATATTCCCACCCCTTCCAATGCTTGCAAACAATATCTGATGGTGATAAACAGCTAGTATATATTTATTCGTTATCTAAAATTTGAGACATTGATTTTAGTCATTCCTTAATATGTAAGACTATTAAAAAAAAATACTCACGTCTGAACCATGCCCATTCCCAATGCCTCTCCCTCTTCCACGTCGCTATAATTCATTGGAACTGTTTCACCTCCATTAACCTGCATACACATTGCACAATCATGAAAAGGATCATTTTTAAAACCTGTGGCTGGTCTGGATATGGCTAGATCAATGTCAAAGTTACATATCTTGTAATATAAACAGGTCATTTATGCATTTCTCAAGCTGCATGGTCTAGAGATGAGCTGGATACATGGCTCACATAATTTTGCATGCATTTTGATTATAAATATGACCCTACTTCTCACAAATCTGCAGGCACTTTCTCTAGCCTGCATTTTGCGACAGATACATGTTCAATAATGGACTTACCAAACTGCAAATCCATGATATGCTCATTGCAGCAGGAATCGACTTGCATGTCTTTGGCAAGGTTGAGATCATAAAGAAGTGCAAGCTCATTGATGTGGCTAGTAGCCATGGTGTCAATTTGAACACAGCAAGATGGGGTGGCACTGCTAAAAGATTTTTACCATCAAGCTCTAGGACTGGCTTTGGTATCAGCAGAAGGCCAAATCTCCAGGCAATGTCCTTAGGCCTGACGAAGTCTTTGGGCTAGAGGAACTACCTCAGAATGATCATAATGAGGACCTACCTCTCAATCAGGTCAGGACTAAAAAATATAAGGGACGTTTCTTCTTTGATCATGTACATTCAAGACATGGCAGATGTTAAAGCTGTAACAGGATCATGACAAAAGAGGCAGTATGAACCAGTCAATGGTGGAGGATTTGTTAACTCTGACTTAGGATTGGCTGAGTAGGCTGATGATACCTCGTATAGACCACGAGTGTGCTTAAATGTAGCTTACCTCTTGGGAAAAGATGCCACCGACTCCAGACAGACCCAATAACATATCTGGCTTCACGTATTTTACCTGATTATAAGAAATTATCTCAAAAATGCCAGGATTAAGTAAGAGAGAACAGTTAGCCACAAACCACTTCAAGACGGCTAGAACCCTCCTGTAGACCTGCATTTTTCACTTCTTCTATTTCTCAAGCAAATGGTTTTGCCTCAATGTCCAAATTCTCTCTTGCTCTTGTCACCAATCCCTAAATGAGGCACAAAAAGATGATTGCAAGAGGACCCCATAATTGTAGGAAGCATAATTTTCTTACCATCTTATCAACAAGCCAGAATATACTGGCAGCCTGCCCATGAGATCCAAGTGCATTGCCCAGCATACTTTTCACCGCTTGCCTTGCCATCTTTAATATCCCTAACCCTGCACCGTAACATTATGGTGAAATATTTATTGGCCATTCCAGATCGATGATCCCACCTACAAATCCAATTTCATACCTTCCAGCTCCAACAATTGCGATTTTTGAATTGGCAAGATTAGAGATGGGTTCTCCTCGTGCTCTTACTGCTCCAAATAGACCAGCAAGTGCCACACCTGCTGTTCCCTAAAATATGAACGTTTGGTTTTAGTTTCTGATAGTTGAGTTCAGGAATTAATGATTTGTACTAATACGGTAAGAACATTATACTTGGATATCATCATTAAACATCCTATATTGTTTGCAGTACCGTTGTAGAAGCTTGAAAGCCCATTTTGTTTGGAAGTCACATCTTAGATGACAACAATGTACCTGTACAGTAACCTGAGGTCAACGTGTGAATACAGCGTCCATAAATTCATCAATAAGAGAAAGGTATTCCTCTCCTTCAAGCCTTGCATGCTGTACTCCTAAATCTGAACATGTAAATCAGTAAATTTCTTATCATTGTCTGAACATAGATGGACAAAGTAACTTACACAGTGGATTATCCGGGAGCCGTTGATTGTTAGTCCCAACATCTATCATCACTGGCAGAACCTGGATGCAAGCGTGCACATTGTCAAAAATCACATGCTCGATTATTCACGGTTTAAAGAGGTCCAATGACTCACTCTTCCAGGGTTGAATCTTGCAGCAGCAACATATAAATCAAGTTTCCCTATGGGAATTCCAATCCCTTGGACTCCAAGATCCCCTAGGCCTAATACTCTGTTTCCATCGGTTACGACAACGATATCCACCTAGAACAAAGGAAACGGTGGCCATGAATTAAAATTGGCACAGGATTGTCTAGAAATACGTTTTTACAGAATAAATTCAATGAGGCATCAAGTTAAATAAATGCCAAAAACAGAATATGAGCTGTACCTTTTCAGCAGTCAGCACTTGTACAACTTAATCATAACTCACAAGTTCACAGAATGCCCGATCCCATGGAACAGAATAGGTGCCTAAAATCCCATCAAGTGTTAAATGTAAAGCTGATGACATCATAATATACTACATAGTTCTGGCTGTTTGATTAACCTGAAGCTCTTTAGGACCCAATATTACGCTGGAATTGATTGTGCTGCCTGCAATTACCTACTGACCGATCTCATTATTTGAAATGTCGAAATTGATATGGTCAATCACCAGGGCATCTCGATCCTGGAAAATAAAACATAAATGGGCACTATCATCTTCAAAGTAGTGCAACGATCAAGTAATATTGTCTGCTCTTGCAAAAAGATTCATTAGCACAGATGGTCGTAGCACCCATGCACATGATACTGTATTTGTGAGTGAAATGGCCACAATAATCCAGATTGTTTTGACAGAACTTGTCCACACATTCTCCCACCTCAACTTCTGAAAACGTTTTCTTTTCATGAACAATGGTCCTTTCAAACCAGGCCCAGAATTCTGCTAGAGCTGCTGCATCCCTGCATTTATAGACATGTAAGAACATAAATAGCACAATGAAGAGCAAGCATCATCCTGCTCAGTCACAACCCTAAGCACCGCTATCAACTAAAAAAACCATAACCAGACAGTTTATTGAATGTTTAGATGGCTTCAAGATAAGAACATAAATAGCACAATAAAGAGCAAGCATCGTCCTGCTCAGTCACAACCCTAAGCACTGCAACTAAAAAAACCATAACCAGACAGTTTATTGAATGTTTAGATGGCTTCAACATCCAAGCAGCTCAAGTATGCAAGATGGTAACAGCCGCTGAATTAGCATGCATACCTTAGATGTGCTTGTCTCATGCCATTCAATGCAGCCTCATTTTTCACTGCTTTCATAAGTGTAATAGGTGACCCCCTGCATATCGTACCTGGCCCTTTCACCTCTTGTGTGAATGTTTCCGCCTCCTTTGCACTTCTTTTGCCTTCCACGCTATCAAAGCGGCTGAGAAGCATATGGGAAGTGAGGAATGTGCGAAGAAAGCAAAGGGGCACCAATGGCAACTACGGCGCCTCCAAGGATGGCAGCTCCGACTACCAGAACCACATCTCGACCTGTAGAGCATGAAACCGGAGAAGATGAAGGTGGGTTCGGTGGTCTGGGCGTAGGAAACAGGCGCCATGGAGTGCTCAACATCTGTCCGACCATTTGCAACAGGTTTTCACAATCACGCAAAACCTTGTTTGGGCAATGAAAACAAACCCCGATTGGTTTTTCTCCTAGAGCCACCCAGAACTCACTGTTCTTGACATACAGAAAACCAAAATGTACCCTAAAATGTGAGCTACTGCGGCAAAGCAGAAATCCAAGCAGAAATCCAAGCTGAGCGGGAGGACGGATCTGAAACTGGACGAAGGCAGGGGATAAATTGGGGGCTTAACGAATTGGGGCTTTTGTTGTGGGCCGTTCATCTCAGAGATGGACGGCCGAGATCAATCTGTACCAATATTTTGGTACACCAACAAGAGGGATGCTTGGGGAGTTACGAGGTGGCACCGTCTGGACCGTCCATCTCAAAAGATGGACGGCCGAGATCAATCTCTACCAAGATTTTGTGGCATAATCTCTACACCATTTGAGACTCTACATCATTTGTGGCACCCAATATAATTGTATATATATAAGGATATATACAAGTTTTTGTACTATGAATGGGTTTATGAGCTATGGTTTATGAAGACTTGGGAGTAAACCCAAGCTTAAAAAGATCAGTATCTAAAGTTGAGTGTCAAAAATTAAATTAGAAGAAGCCATATTGGACTTTGGATCGATCACGAAGTTTGAAGCTAAATCTCTTCCATGATAGCCATTCATTGAAGCTCACTATTGTTCGTTAAAGCTTTCAGAAGTCACAAATTCACATCTTTTTATGAGAACCTCTTTGTCCACAGAATAAGAATGATTCAATGACGTGGAAAGTACCATGTTGAAAGCTTGTTTCCCAGTCTATAACGGTCCTCTCTTTGAAAACTTCAAAATTGATGGAATTGATAATTCTCTTCGACTCCACATCATCATTTGAGATATTGTTAAATGGAACCACATCTGATACATAGTTCCATTTGGAAATTATTAAATTGATTTTGTAAAGGTAATAACTGGGATACTTTTGCCCTAGCTTTCATTGATTGCAGAACAAAGATATGAAATGTATCTTCATCGAAATCCCCACTAAACAAAGATCACACTAAGGGGATTATTGCTTTTGCCTTCATTTTTTGAATCTTAACTTTAGATGCAATCAAAGAATGTTTGTGAATGGAAGGCAATATGTTAGAAAAAGTAATATTACCACAGAGTTCTTTATGAAGAGTTTGTCAAGAAAGTTGAAAGTTAAAGTTACCTTAACAGGCAAGGTCAAAGAAAAAATTGAAGTTAAATTTGAATTAAACTAAAAGAGTCGATTCTCTCAACAATGGTCATGCCTATACGATTAAATGTCAAAAACTTAAACGTGTTTCTCAATATAATATTGTGATCACATCTAATATGAAAGGAATGATATTATAACAAATAGCTATGCTAAATGTATATAGGGACAGTAGTAGGTAATTTTCGTGGGAGGGGCCTTTGTGCCCCGTAAAATATTGGGGCAATGTTGCCAGACAAGGCATCACTAGCAGCCGGAAAAGATGTTGGAATTAGGTTCTAAGGTTCAAATACCATATGAAATGGGTCTTGCAAAAACTAGAGCTCTTCCAATTGTGTTAGACATCTTATTGTATTAATCGAGTGAAAATATTGGAATTGAATACACCGTCATTGGATCTCCAATGGGATAAAGTCGAATATCATAATCCACTAATTTATTGTCATCACAACGTGAATTCATTAGTGTGTTTAATGTATATCTTATTTGAGATTTTACCTTCTCAATTATCTCAATTGTGTTGTTTTGCACAAATGGCAGTATGCATCTAAACCAAGTATGCATCTAAACCAAGGCATGATCCCTTATCTGATAGCCATTCAACGACCATCTTGGAATCGGAATTGACGTGCGGCATTGCAAATCGCACTCATAATTCCCTTGTGAAAAGATTAACCATGCCGTCACTTAGCCCCTAGCAGTTAGAAGCTAACCATTGTTTAAGGAAGTGTCGTGCTAAAAGCTTCTTTCATATTCCATAATGTTGCTCCTTTTTTGAAACTTCAAAATTGCCAGAATTGGTAATTTCTTAGATTGCGAATTGGTAATTTCTTAGATTGCACATGGGCATTTGAGTGAGTATAGAGCAGTGTGTAGTTTGT
Source organism: Isoetes taiwanensis (assembly GCA_021234155.1). Lineage (NCBI taxonomy): Eukaryota > Viridiplantae > Streptophyta > Lycopodiopsida > Isoetales > Isoetaceae > Isoetes > Isoetes taiwanensis. The sequence continues at coordinate 4,556,222 of JAJEKV010000057.1, read as the reverse complement.
GGTGTCTAGTTCAAGCCTTAAATTTGAGAATAAATATTGTATAAAGATTCACCTAGATTCCTTAAGATTCATCGTATGCCAAGCAATTATTCAAAGGCGTATTCGTTTAACATGGTCGATTCAGTTTCATGACTCTAATCCCCATACAAACTTTGGAGCACTGCACAAATCGGATTTAAGCGTATAATCATGAATTCTCAATCTTAAATCTGCTAGTGCTTGATGGTCCACCGCCAACTCTTTAGTGTTGTTCATATACTCTTCGTTTGTATGTGCAATCAACTTCTTTACACCTAAATTTTGGACACAGCAAAAAAACATAAGATGTATGAGATGAGATTATAATGTAACATACCAACTTGATGCAGCCATTGTCAAGCATGGCATACCCATGTAAAAGTATTCACAATTGGTGCTAACGTCAGCATGAGGAAAGTATCAAGGCTGCAAAGAGGACATTAAATAGTTACAATTTGGATGCAATGAAAATGGCAGCTTCTGTCTAAATATTACATAATAAGGTTAACTAGATGAATACAAAATCGTAATTTTGTGACACTACGAGGTCACCAAGGGGGAATCAAAATCAGTAGAAGCATTAAATTTTCCAAATAGTGCAGATGCCTTTTCCACATTCAACAGATTATAATCATACTATAAAAAAGAAGCCACAAGCAGAATAGAGCGTACCTTTACTGAACCTTTACTGAACACGTTCATGCTGCTTCGGAGTAGTGTAGCCAAGCCAAGAGCCCGACATAAACAAAATATTCTCAATAAAATCCAGCCAAATGAAGGTTGTGAGAAGCCCTCTTCCAGAACCAATATATTACAGCAGATGTATGGCGCCATAGTTGGCCTGAGCACCGAAACACTCCATTAAAACACGAGAAACTGGGATATTGAATTGATGGGTAGGCTTAAATGATAGCTGTAATGCTATCTCTGGAAATGCAACAAAAAGAGCACCACAAAGTGTGGCCATGCTTGTCTGTATAGGGGAATGGCAGTACCGAAGTGTGTATAGTATATCTGTATAGGGGATACGAGGTTAGAATCTGAAGTATCCCATTCGACAGTGAGATTTATGATGAAGCAAATGATCGAATCTAAAGCAATAAAACTGAGAACCTGCTGAAGAAAGAAATACCGAAATTGGTTGATAGAGTGGCGCAGAAGACGAAATGCAATGACAATCAATCTAACGTAAATAATCCATTTAATGAAGAGATAAAAGCGTGGTTAATCCATGTGTGATTGCCACGCAGCCCCGAATCGGCAGATTAAGCCGATAACAAAGACAAAACTAAAGAATGGGCGTAAAACCGAAAGCAACCGGGCCGCCGGAATCGGGCAAAGTAGAAGAGCAAATCGGTTGTTTTGACCCAACTTGCATCTTTAGAAGAAGTAATCCCATGCCCTTGAAATAACCAAGCATATAATTTAAGATCGAGACAAAGGACCTACCCATTCAGAGGAGGAATAACAAACTCGCGCACACAAAAATCATGCAAAAAGATATCTACTAGGAATTGGCTAACCGATGATCGAAACCTATTTTTATAGAACATTCATTGGTGCATCGTGTCTATTGGAGCTTGTTCGATTATTTCATTGCCACGCGTAAAAGATCTCCCCGCAAGTAAACATATTAGTGGAATGTTTAACGCCAAAACCACAAGCACGCGATGCATAACGAATCGCATATTATCCGGAAGCCGCCATAGCCGAGTTTTCACGGAATCTCATATTATCCGGAAGCCGTCATAGCCGAAGAGTTTTCATTTGCGTTAAAAGTAGAAGGGCATACCTCCTAAAGGAACGTTTCTTCAACTCCCGCCGGAATCCAAAGAGAAGGCGAAGTCGCAGCAGATTACGCCACATCCAAAACCCGAAAAAATTTGCCCAAATCAATCATATTCAACAATCCATTTCCATCTTTTCGTGTCGAGATTTAATTTCTTCCCTTGCTCTCGCACCAATCGCCAAATGCGACCCTACCGACGGGACCATGGAAACGAATCCGGTTTTCCGGATCCAATTTACCTTGACCTTCTCGATGAAATGACCCATTTACAATTCTTCGCCGAATCACCCATTCTTCGCGAACTTTAGCAGCCCCTTCCGAATAAAACTCCATCGCTTTTTGTTCTTTGCTCCGTGATTAACGATTCAAAATGGTAAGAAAGCGGGTAATAACCACGACCAATTAGGTCACCGCCTAATAAAGAAAGCGAGGGAAAGCTATGAAATGCAACGTCGGGCAATGGCGGCAAGGTCGAAAAGCACGGCCATATCAAAAGCTTCGATCGACCCACCGACAAAGGGAGGGAATTTTTTTTTTTTTTTTTTTTCCTTGCCACTGGGCTACCTACATTAATTATAATAATGTGCCAACATTAAATATAATGCCAACATTAAATATAAATGCATTAACTTCAATGAGTTACTAATTGATGGCCAAGATGAAATCTTCAAATCCAACGGTCCATATCAAAAGCCCCAAATAAGGGGGCACCTTCCTTGCACCTTCCCTAAAAGAAATCAAGGGCCACGATTTCTCACGTGCCCGATCGACGGCCCAGGGATGGGGTGCATGCCCCATGCATGCCCCCATCAAATCCAAGGGCTATTGTCGCGACACCTCAAAAAATCGACGGCCATGATGAATCTCTACATAACTTTAACCCCCCATAGGACCCATAAAGTAATTGTATATATATAACAGATATATATACAACTTATCGGTCCCTTTATAAATTCAGGAGAACCTTATAGGCAATACCAATCTACAGTACTTATATTCCAAGCGTAATCCATTTAGTAATAGCCTAATAGGATAGAGACAAAGTATTAAGGCTATCCCAGTTCCATGTATCCCATTATACGGTATTTTGAGCGACTTCAACTATTTGCAAAGGCTACCTATTTACAGATTTGGTTAAACTTAACATACTCTTTGCATTTCTTGTTTTTAGCAAACCTTGTTATTCTAACTAGTTGATACATTATCCTGTCCAGTTATGAAAAAGCTTCAATATTTAGAAAGAAATTCCAATATATTAAAAAAGGTGGAAAGGGCAGCCTTTACTGTTAGATATGGCTAAGCCAAATAGCATAAGTAAAATATTACCTTATGTTTTTTAAAAAACTGTAAAAGTTTCAGCTTCTTCTTGACAAAAACCATTATACTGTTTTGCAAAGTTGAGCACTTGCAGTCATTTTAAACTAAGAAAAAGACATGACCTGAGTTTTTTAAGAAAATAACAGAGTTTCTGCCTATGATTTTCCATTCCTTCAATTGTATCTTCCAAATGTCTTTCGAGTGATCTTCCAGATACTTTGCAAAATACAAAGGAGGTAGTAGAGAATCTGGTTACCTGCAGTAGAACCAAAGCAAGTTAGCCTTTAAAGGGTAAAATGCTAAGCTACTAGCAGGTAAGCAAAAGATTCTCAAGGCTTAACGCCCTTCAACCATCTACAAACAGATGTCAAGTAATAATCAGACAAAAATGTTTAAACAGTAAATGAGGTAAGAGCAACTTCCTTTTGCTGATTTTTCCTTTGCTTGACCTGTCTGCTTTATATCATACCTTTTTAGACTGTTGCATCTCAGACACATTATAGATGCCCATCATTCTTACCTTATGTCCGGATCCCATCAAAATAGAATATACCAGCCATTTTTCAGAGCATGAGCTGCTTCAAATAATGAACAAAAACCTCATGTTTTACTGTGAATTCTTTAAGTATCAGCACTTCCATAGATAGATCTGTTACCTTTGTTAAACACCTTTGCCAGTTCCAACCTTAATGGTGAATAATGTTCTCTATGTTAAACTTACCATAATTTGACATCAGATAAATCAAGAATACTCCAAGAGAGAGGCCAATAATTATTTCTGAGTTTCTATACCTTTTACAACTGCCTTAGTACAGAATGTAAATAATAGTTAAATTAGCAAAGCTTATCAGTAGAAGTCACTAACACAGTAATCAAAGCTAATGCATAAGGAAAACAAAGATAATGCATAAGGAAAACTGTAATGTAAACGAGTAGATAGCTTAAACATGCAGTTAAAAATGCTTTTCCATTTCTACCCTCCCCATATTTCAGTTAATACATGAACTTAATGAAGCAAAACCTGATTGAGAGGCGTGTCATCTTCCTCAAGTGCTACCATGTCTGTGCCAAGATTAAAAAGGCTGGTCTTTGCTCCAGAACTTGTACCAGCATTGTTCTTCCCTTGAATAACTAGTCTACAAGCACCTATGCTAGAAGCAGGGCGTTTTCCCAATAGGCTTTTCTTAGCAGCATAAATATCAATCCCAGCCTCAGTGGCCATTCCTTCCAACACTGATTTTTTGATAGCTGCTCCATCATTCTTGCAGTCTATTCCTTTTTCCTTGAGCATTAAAATGATATCCGCCTTAGTTGGTTTCATATTAGGACATCCTTCAGGTCTGGTCATAGTATCAGAGTTGGGATGTGAAGTAGATGGTCCGTTTTCAAGCAAGGCGCCTTTGCTTTTGGCAATCTGTAAACTGTCTATCATGCACCAAGAGCTCTCATCCGCTAAGCTTAAATCATTCAGAAATGCATTGACTAAATCATCTTCCCATTTATTCTTTCCCATGATTTGAAAGATAAGGAGACCGGCCAGCAATTCAGGTAAGAGAAAGGGCGGTAAAATACTATAAGCATGCAAGAATTTAATAAAATGTGTGGGCTTACCCGAAATCATGCCGTTGTACACAAAAATCCTGCTAAAGCATGTATCCGTTTGATTTTGTAAAACAATTCTGCAGTGCCGTGGCAGGCCGTATTCCTCCATTGCCGTCTTCTATGTTCTCAAGTGCTAACCCTAAGACTGTGCTATACAACCGTCTTGTTCATTAGGTGTACCATACTCAGCTCCCTCGTGTAAAAAATGCCGTAACTAGGGCTACAGTCATTTAATGCACCGAAAGTGTTTGGTGGTAAAACCGTCAAAGGGCAAGTCTTCATTACGCCCCATTTTTTCAGTATTATATCATTACTTGGGCTATGTGATCAATATCTGCTTAACCATAGAATATCACGATTTCTTTAATATTTCAAGACCTACTTCAGCTTTAGATGTCCAAAGGTTCCAAATTAACCAAGTCCTGCTATAAGCAATGCTAAAGATATCCTTAAAAAATAACAACATACACTCTTAAAATATTTCCAAAGAGTGCCTAAGTATGTGTATGTCATGGACACAAGAGTCTCTTTGTCTGACTTAGAGCCCTTAGTCAATCTAGAGTGTGTCTCCAACATATGCCAACTCTAAGCTATTTAACGTTATTTTGACCATCATAAGCAGAAAAAACATGTCTTAACCCTTTTACCTTACTATCAGAGTCCTCCCATCAATGTTACAACTTGTTAATATAAAACCAGATGGAATATAAACCTAGACGTTAATAAGTACTATTTGGTGTGATAGAGGCATTTAGGTATGTCGGTCATAATTCTCTAAGGATGTGGGTGTGAAAGTGCTCAAACCTTATTATAGAGTTTGTGTCAATCTGGAATAGGTCTTCGAATTCTACAAGAACGGAGCCCATCTGTGGAATATATATTTATATGTATATATATATATGAATTTTTTAGCCTACCTCCTCCCGGGGAGTGAGGCAAGGTCCCAGTTAGTATATAGGGGAATGGAGGGGTCCCTATATACATAGGGACCCACCCCACACCCTCTGTTTTGATAAACCCAGTATTATTTAAACATAACCACTATATGGAGCAGTACTTATGAAAAGCATAGACCTTAGAAAAATACCTGTATTTTTTTAGTTCCTTCAACAGCACGCCAACATCGTATTGTAGACCAGGGAATTCCATGTATTTAAACGCCTTGTAGAGAGAATTCCAGACATCCTTTCTCTTAAATCCCTTTTGTATAAAGGTCTGGACCAAAGAATTTAAATCTTTTGCAGCCATGAGTGGATTACTATGCACGTAGATATATGGCATCACCTGTGATATCACTACATTACAAGCTAGAAGGTATGGTCTGCATCCAATAGCATGTATGAATCTAGTTGCTGGAAATGGCAGCTTGTCCCTTTTGTCGAATCTATACGTACAATAGATGCCTTGGACCCTGTTTAGAACTTCAATCGTCATGTTTAAGAAATTGACTTTCCTTCCAATGCTAGGGGTGCCATCATTGCTGGGCCAGTATTCAGTTTCGTCCTTAATCTTGAGGATGTCTAGATCATAGATGAACTCTTTTGTGGTTTCATTTCCGACCAGGCCAAGGTATTCTCGGACTCAGTTATGCCCCCCTGTCCGACATTAACCTCAGCTGTACTTGTGATTATGTATATAACTGTGCAGTATGTCAGCATCCTTATTGCTACTAAGGTTTTTCCCCCGAAAACCCTTCGGGGCGGGGGTTTTTTAATCCTGGTAGTAATACGCCTGCTGCTCTCTCTTTGTACTTGGGTCCCATAGGCCAGTTGGTCTCCGTGGACGATAAAATCATATTCTATTCTATTCTCATAAAGGGGCCATTAATACAGATGAGATCATCCATATATCTGTGTGTATTTCTGAAAGAGGCTGCCTCAAGCATTTTACCATTTATGGCAAGATTAATAATAAATTTCAGTTCCAACATTGCCAAATAAAGGTTACACCATGCTGGACTGCATGGGAAACCCATAGGTATGCCTTTAATCTGTTTCCAAATACCCAACCCCATACCAAGGTAACAGTTATTAATCAGCCACTCATTAATTCTGCAGAATAGTCCCTGGTCCAGTAGTGTCCATTTGTCACCTTTCGGTGTGATCTTCTTCCATTTAGCTTCCACTTTGCTATTGCTTGTAAAATGGTACCATAGTTTAAAATTACTATTTTGTTGCCTTTGACTCCTCCAGGTCAGATTACAGACCTCATTCATGATTTGTACTATCCCTTGACTGCCATTAAGTGGAATATTCTCGTAACATTTTGTGATGTCACAAACAAAAAGATCCTCAATTTTTCCAGGCAGGTTACATATAATGTCATAAATTGAATTTATCACCCAGGATGCCTTAATTTTATGCTGGCTGAAGAGATTAAATTTGGCACATTTTTCATGGCAAATTCTTGGCCAAATTTCCAAAATGGAATTTAGGACGGCAGCAGTTAGTGATGCCAAACTGGAGAATATGGTATTGTGTGCATTAGTTATCCATCTATATTCTCTTTTATGTGCCTTATAGATCCCCAAAAGATAAGGCAGTTCCTTGCTTTCAAAAACATCACTATTTAGTAAATTTCTGATATCACTCTCAATCTGTGTAGTAACATCCTCAAGACTTAATTCAATTTTGGCAAAATCAGCGCTGTTAAGTCTGTTATAGGCTTCATCACTGATGTGTAGTGGACAAATAAAGGACACATTGTTGGCTGCTTTATCAATTCCAGCCATGTAGAAATTGTCCAACAGCCATTCCCTGTTCCTTTGAACATCAGGATCTTTAATCATGAACTTAAAATCCTTAGTATTGCTACTATTAATTACTTCTGTGGCAATCAGTTTAGCAGCTTTGAGAATATCACCTTTGCACTTATCCACTTTTTCTTTTTCATTCTCATGAAATGAGAAGCGGTGTATTTTGAAAAACTGCTCTATTGTAATGTCCAACTCCTTTTTGAACTGCTGTAAGGTGAACGGTTGGTCTGGGATGTGGTTTAGACCCATGCTAAACCATTTTCTAAGGGCCTCGTGATGGACAATGCTAATGTCAGTAGTGCGGATATGGCCAATCTCATGGTCAACATATTGTTGCAAAGTCGGATTTTTGCAGGGGCATTTCTTACATCCATCTTGTGCAAAAATAGTTTTAGGCCTATAGAACATGGTCTTCAGATTGTTGACGTATTTCCAGCCAAATATAGAATTTTCATATATCTCCAAACCCTTATTTCCAAATGTCTCAAACAACTGCTCCTTGAAAATGTAGTTAAACTTGACCTTACTCACTAGTTTAGAGAAGTAATTGAAATGTATAAATTTCTTTCTTTGCTTTTCTTTAACTAGCTTAATAGCCCAGTCCCCATCGTCATTTAGCACCATGGTTCTAGTATAGATCTGTAATATTTTGTAAAGATTGATCAGAGCCAATCGATAAGTCAAGTAATGCCGTAGCAGGCATTGAAACCGTATCTTTGTCATCTAGTTACCCCATGCATCCCATTATATGTCTATAATCTTAATGTAATAGTCATGAATCACAACAAAAAATACAAAGTACTGTGTACGTTTAAACTAAGAGTAAAGATGTAAGTGTAAATTGACATACCTGTTTCTTTTCATAAGTTTAGATTGCAAGGCTGGATATTGTATGACCTACTTGGGGCTCCATTACTTCTTGCCGCCTGGTTGTCATTAACATTTGTATCATCCAGATCAATTATGTCACTGTCATTGTTGTAACCTGCCCTTGAGCTGGCTGAATCAGGTCGTATATACAGCCTAGGTGGCATAATTATTGAACAGTCTGGACTATCGGGTTCACTATTCCTCCTTCTGTTGCTTATTGTCTGGCTGTTTCCTGTAGCCTCTTGCTGTTTGCCCATCAAGAACTTTATTGGCTTAATTGTTTTCTCAAGGATATCAGTCAGCTTTGTATCACCAAATTCTTTGTTCAGGTCACAGTTGGGATCATCTGAATATCTAATGGTCATTTTTATCAGAATATCTCTAACCCTGAGATACCCAATCAGAGCTACAATTGCATTTTGTAGGGGTTTAGTAGATAGAACAGAGCAAAAGAATCCAAATCTTACAACTGTCGGGTGCATTGGCCATGCCATCTCTAGGTTATTCATAAGAAACCATATTGCGTGATCCAGCCATATGATTGTATCCGGGCAATCTCCATTCTCTTTAGCTATTTTTCCGCAAGTACACTTGATGAAGGGACAGAAAGTCCTCCACATTTTTTTGATATAGAAATCGTGCCTTCTCTCATCAACCCTTGCCTGGTGGCTTTTCTGCCCGATCACAATTGTTTTACTGTTGCTGCATTCTAAACCAAAACATTTGGCAGCAAATGGTAAGGTGACTTCAATTCTTTCAACACTTCTAATACAGTTGTCAACCTCATTGCAAGTCCTCTTTAGATCATCTTCACTGATACATGCTAGTTTTTTCCAAGCTTCCAGATTGATAGGCGCTAGTATTCCTAAATTTTTGCTTTTCCAAAGTGCCTGCTTGAATTGTGCTCCATGTGATTCCACTTCCCTCTGTGTCATGATGGGGAACCTACCACAATTAAAGAAGTTAAGCATGGTAATGGGTACCTTGTCCTCCTCATCCTCGGGATTCTCAAGACTGTCGTTGCTCTCATTATCCATATTAGGATTAAAAGCAGTCTTGTATTCATCAGGCAGCATGTCTATGCTAAATAGGCAGTTGCTAGCCATAGTATTGGGAACCATTTTCACTTGAGTGTTGCTGGCACGAGTTCTCACCCTTCTGTTATTGTTGGCAGGGAATGTATACTTGACTCCATTAGCCCGTTCTAGTGCTGTCAGCACCTTGACAAAAATTTTTAGATTAGCTGTTTCTTTTTCAGTTGCATTGAACAGTGTCAAAGGAAGTCTCTCATATTTTTGATCAATCAAACCCTTGCAAATGTCAATATCATATCCAGCCTTTTCAAAACCTGCTACAAGTGAGAGAAAGCTGCTCATTCCCATATGACTGATTGCTGAGTGATCATTGTTGGATGTTGCCCTTTCCAAACTAATAATGTATTCATGTAGTTCCTCCTTTAGAATACATGCAATTACTGTTTGCACTGCTTGGTTTGGTGCAGATCTGCCTGTGGCCTGATATCCATATGTAACTAGATCCCTGCACCATATAGCTTGGGTTGGCACCAAGCTGCTACTTGCTGTATTGCCATAACTCAGAGTATTTGTAGCAGCTTCCTAAAGAAGTATCAAATTAAGGCAATTAGATCCCGTCATCATATAAGAAAATGCTTTTATAAAGTTACCAGCATACTAGAGATTTTAATCAAAGAAGTACATATCTATAGGAATATAACACTGTATGTAGGTATCACCCATAAGATCCGCACTGGTTGAACCAGTCCCACGAAATCACAGAATATATACAAAGCCTGGGCCTGACCCGAAAGCCAAGTCCAGACATCTAATCCAGCCCGGGAGAACCCCGGTCTGTTTTAGACTTATCGGTCCCTTTATAAATTCAGGAGAACCTTATAGGCAATACCAATCTACAGTACTTATATTCCAAGCGTAATCCATTTAGTAATAGCCTAATAGGATAGAGACAAAGTATTAAGGCTATCCCAGTTCCATGTATCCCATTATACGGTATTTTGAGCGACTTCAACTATTTGCAAAGGCTACCTATTTACAGATTTGGTTAAACTTAACATACTCTTTGCATTTCTTGTTTTTAGCAAACCTTGCTATTCTAACTAGTTGATACATTATCCTGTCCAGTTATGAAAAAGCTTCAATATTTAGAAAGAAATTCCAATATATTAAAAAAGGTGGAAAGGGCAGCCTTTACTGTTAGATATGGTTGCCCATGATGTTTCATGCTGCTGGAAGCCAAATAGCATAAGTAAAATATTACCTTATGTTTTTTAGAAGCTGTAAAAGTTTCAGCTTCTTCTTGACAAAAACCATTATACTGTTTTGCAAAGTTGAGCACTTGCAGTCATTTTAAACTAAGAAAGAGACATGACCTGAGTTTTTTATGAAAATAACAGAGTTTCTGCCTATGATTTTCCATTCCTTCAATTGTATCTTCCAAATGTCTTTCGAGTGATCTTCCAGATACTTTGCAAAATACAAAGGAGGTAGTAGAGAATCCGGTTACCTGCAGTAGAACCAAAGCAAGTTAGCCTTTAAAGGGTAAAATGCTAAGCTACTAGCAGGTAAGCAAAAGATTCTCAAGGCTTAACGCCCTTCAACCATCTACAAACAGATGTCAAGTAATAATCAGACAAAAATGTTTAAACAGTAAATGAGGTAAGAGCAACTTCCTTTTGCTGATTTTTCCTTTGCTTGACCTGTCTGCTTTATATCATACCTTTTTAGACTGTTGCATCTCAGACCCATTATAGATGCACATCATTCTTACCTTATGTCCGGATCCCATCAAAGTAGAATATACCAGCCATTTTTCAGAGCATGAGCTGCTTCAAATAATGAACAAAAACCTCATGTTTTACTGTGAATTCTTTAAGTATCAGCACCTCCATAGATAAATCTGTTACCTTTGTTAAACACCTTTGCCAGTTCCAACCTTAATGGTGAATAATGTTCTCTATGTTAAACTTACCATAATTTGACACTGTATAAATCGAAGAATACTCCAGTAGAGGCCAATAATTATTTCTGAGTTTCTATACCTTTTACAACTACCTTAGTACACAATGTAAATAATGGTTAAAATAGCAAAGCTTATCAGTAGAAGTCACCTAAGACTTGGTCACTAAAACAGTAATCAGAGATAATGCATAAGGAAAACAGAGATAATGCATAAGGAAAACTGTAATGTAAACGAGTAGATAGCTTAACCATGCAGTTAAAAATGCTTTTCCATTTCAACCCTCCCCATATTTCAGTTAATACATGAACTTAATGAAGCAAAACCTGATTGAGCGGCGTGTCATCTTCCTCAAGTGCTACCATGTCTGTGCGAAGATTAAAAAGGCTGGTCTTTGCTCCAGAACTTGTACCAGCATTGTTCTTCCCTTGAATAACCAGTCTACAAGCACCAATGCTAGAAGCAGGGCGTTTTCCCAATAGGCTTTTCTTAGCAGCATAAATATCAATCCCAGCCTCAGTGGCCATTCCTTCCAACACTGATTTTTTGATAGCTGCTCCATCATTTTTGCAGTCTATTCCTTTTTCCTTGAGCATCAGAATGATATCCGCCTTAATTGGTTTCACATTAGGACATCCTTCAGGTCTGGTCATAGTATCAGAGTTGGGATGTGAAGTAGATGGTCCGTTTTCAAGCAAGGGGCCTTTGCTTTTGGCAATCTGTAAACTGTCTATCATGCACCAAGAGCTCTCATCCGCTAAGCTTAAATCATTCAGAAATGCATTGACTAAATCATCTTCCCACTTATTCTTTCCCATGATTTGAAAGATAAGGAGACCGGCCAGCAATTAAGGTAAGAGAAAGGGCGGTAAAATACTATAAGCATGCAAGAATTCAATAAAATGTGCGGGCTTACCCGAAATCATGCCGTTGTACACAAAAATCCTGCTAAAGCATGTATCCGTTTGATTTTGTAAAACAATTCTGAAGAAGCAGTGGCGGCCCGTATTCCTCCATTGCCGTCTTCTATGTTCTCATGCTAACCCTAAGACTGTGCTATACAACCGTCTTGTTCATTAGGTGTACCATACTCAGCTCCCTCGTGTAAAAAATGCCGTAACTAGGGCTACAGTCATTTAATGCACCGAAAGTGTTTGGTGATAAAACCGTCAAAGGGCAAGTCTTCATTACGCCCCATTTTTTCAGTATTTACTATATCATTACTTGGGCTAACTATAGAATATCACGATTTCTTTAATATTTCAAGACCTACTTTAGCTTTAGATGTCCAAAGGTTCCAAATTAACCAAGTCCTGCTATAAGCAATGCTAAAGATATCCTTAAAAATAGTAACATACACTCTTAAAATATTTCCAAAGAGTGCCTAAGTATGTGTATGTCATGGACACAAGAGTCTCTTTGTCTAACTTAGAGCCCTTAGTCAATCTAGAGTGTGTCTCCAACATATGCCAACTCTAAGCTATTCAACAAGTTATTTTGACCATCATAAGCAGAAAAAACATGTCTTAAACCTTTTACCATACTATCAGAGTCCTCCCGTCCATGTTACAACTTGTTAATATAAAACCAGATGGAATATAAACCTAGACATTAATAAGTACTATTTGGTGTGATAGAGGCATTTAGGTATGTCGGTCATAATTCTCTAAGGATGTGGGTGTGAAAGTGCTCAAACCTTATTATAGAGTTTGTGTCAATCTGGAATAGGTCTTCGAATTCTACAAGAACGGAGCCCATCTGTGAATATATATTTATATGTATATCACTACTATATATACAATTATATTAGCTCTACCAACATGTTGGTAGAGATTGATCTCGGCCGTCCATCTCTGAGATGGACGGTCCAGACGGTGACACCTCCAATCAACCCCAAGCAGCCCCCTTTATTTGGGGCTTTTGATGTGGCCCGTTAGATCTAGGGATTTAATTGGGGCATTTTATGTAGACCGTCCATCCTTGAAATTGGGGCATTTTATGTAGACCGTCCATCGGATTTGCAGACCGATAGTATTTGCGTTCCTTCTCACAAATCTCGTGCGTGCGGTCTTTTCTTCGATAAGCGCCTATTGCGCCTATTTTCGCCGATCACGGATCTGGGTAGACAATGTGAGTAGCAATATAATCTCTGTTACCATGCTTTCTACATGCAAAAGCTCTACATGTGAGTAGCAAAAGCAAACGATCTCTCTCTCTCGCTTCTAAATGCGCTTTTGCCTTCGGCCTTTGTCCTTTGATTTTGTGGTGAAGCCGAATTAGTGGATTTGCATCTTCCAGTTGAACTACGGTTCTGCTAAAATGCTTCCTTGCTTGGGCACCTGTGCATGATACCGGGAATAGATATTTAGAGCGTAATGCATCACAAAGGTTATAGTGTAAATGATTTCATGGTCGTGCTAATATTCTAATAATAGCATTTGGGCCGAAAGCAGAGGTGTCCGGAACAGCTTGAAGAATTCGGTCGCCTCCCCGAGAGAGCAATGGATATCACACAAGACAAGCTTCCATTTTGTCCCATAGCTCGAAAGCACTAGTCGTGGATGACCGCCTTAGGCCCGCACTACCGCAATGCCATAACCGCATGTTTCTAAATTATCGATTTCAGGTGTCTCGAAACAAAAATAGAAGCATATGCCCCGTTTTTACCGGGATGGTTGATTTTTCTCGCCTTCTTCCCATCCCAAGCTTTGTTTCAAGGTTAAAGTCTTCTTTGGTTGGGGTCATTGGTTATTCTTTGAATCAATGGAGCTCCCCTGTTATATCTCATGTTATATCCCAAGTTATTTATTAAACAGATTCTATCATTCAGAGAGAAAGGAGAGGCTGCTAAAACTATTTGGGATTGGTGTGATGGAGTAGTAGACCCGCTTCTCACAACAATTTAAGAACAAATCCTACGTGACATTTATCATTTATGACCGTATTCAAGAGGTGTCTTCTTGGGGTGAAGGGCGAGTCACTTATGACCGCATTCAAGAGTGTCTTCTTTGGGGTGAAGGGCGAAGTCACGCTTCTTGGGGACTCTCAGACGTGCTATGCAGCCTAACATGGGCCAAGGAGGCTGCATGGCCATTGAGGTACGCTTTTTTCCTCCACTCTATAATGTTGTTTATTCACCTACCATGGATTTACATCTTATGAATTATATATAGGATGGTTATCAACTTGCTCTTGAACTGACCAAATGTATAAAAGAGAGTCTCAAAAATGGCAAGCCTATTGATATTAAACATTAGAAACCGTGGCATGTGAAGATATAGCTTTTTTGCAACCCGGTTGCCAAATCATTATCCGCTCATGTAAGGATTGGCCGTGTTCATTGTATTTCCATCCTCGTGTATGAGAGCCCGAGGAAGCCGAGGGTGAGTGCCAGACATGGGATGGCAAGAATGGCGCCTATTATGGCATCCATCTATAAAGCATATCTTGGTGAAGGATTGGGTCCTCTTCGGTGCATGCCGCTAACGGATCATAAAAAGCTTTGTATCCCACATCCCGGTAGGGTGGGAGGAAGATTTTTATTGGCATGGCTATGCCACTCATGCCCTCATTGGGTCCTTGGTGGAAACAGGTACCTTAATTGGGAGTACCATAATAGTTATGTTGCCTCAGATCTTGCATTTTCAATTTCGTCAGTGCGGCATTGAAAGGTAGAGTACCATCTTGCAGATTAACTGATAAGGTAGGTTGAAAACATTTCTTCTGGACACAATTAGATAGAAACCATCGTGCAAAACAGTTTTTTATATGCTAGTTAGACTTTTTAATTGATTTGTATTTGCAAAACAACAAATGAGCACGGCCTTTAATTTTCACATTATAGGCAAATGAAAAGCTGCCTGAATGGTTTTGGGATGATGATGCACTGAAGAGAGCAATAACAGCAAGGTAAGTATATTCATCCATCCATCTCTTTTTTTTTAAGTTTGCAAGAACAATCTTTTGCAGTTGGACAAGAACAATCTTTTGCAGTTGGTAACTCGTTCCGTTTGGGGATAGGTTGGCACCACATGGGGATGTCACAGAAAATGGCAGAAAAGCTGTACAGATTTGCAAAAACGGTCAACCTACTATAATAGGGTGTGCTTTTCTGCTTGCTATTTTGTTACGTATATCTACAATCGTTGCTTTAAGGCTTAACTGTTGAAGGTTACTCGATTTTGACAGAGTAAAGCGTAAAATAATCCAAGAAGATGTCGATCATTGATTCTCAACAGTCCGTGGTCATTGAAGTCAAAGTTCGTAATGTAGACCACCCATTCTAAGAAACATAGCCACGCAATAATTTGCGATATCCGCGGTGCATGCACAAATCACTTGCTTTGAGGGGCCATTTTTCATAATGGACCTGAGTAGTACAGGGACTTGGATCACCAAGTATGTTGGTGTTCAATTTGATAATTTTTCTTAAATTTGACATGAAACTCAACCAACAAGGAGGTAAGTTGAACTTGTTTTGACTTGCAAATGTAGCAATGAATTATATTGGGTTGATTTTTTATGTCGTACTTTTCAAGATCAAATTGAGAAAAGAATTGCCTCGAGCGGTTGCCCAATTAAACCTGACCGGATCAATGATTGTACATAGTTGTATATGCTGTTACCCACAATCATCTGCAGATGAGTCTACCTCCTTTATCTAGCTACATTGTAGGGCCTGTAATGAATATACAACTTCAATGAATAAGCATACCATTATTATCCGCTTTTATGATTCTGAACATAGTACGGATAATTGTACCATTGGTTTTTCAAAGCATACTACTGCATATGAAAAGTGACAGCATAGGTGATTTCAATGAGGAGAGCGGCAATGTATTTAGCAACAAGTGGAGAAAATTCATGTTTTGCATATGTTTTACCAACTATAAAATCGTTTTGTATGTTATCCTTCCTATATGCATGATTACTAGCACAAGAACTTTATGCAACAAACGTTAGACATGCGCTCTTGTGATCTTGCATGCGCTCTTGTTGGTGGTAGACTGCAAGGTCGGGCTTGCATTACCCGATGACGAGAAACCAGCCATTCAGCAGCTTTGCTTGCTTACAATGGCTTTGATATCCTTACCTCATAAGAACTTTATGCAACAAACATTAGACATGCACTCTTGTGATCTTGCATGCGCTCTTGTTGGAGCCATTCAGCAGGTTTGCTTGCTTACAATGAAGCCAGTGATCTTTGCTGCAAATGTTGCAGAAATAGATCTTCTTGACCCTTCAGGCAATGCGCATGTGCAGAAGCTTATGGATGTTGCGAAGACATTACAATCTGAAGTAGTCACTACAAGGTCTGGTCCCTCCTGATGTGATATCCAAAGATTCGGGGCTTGTATTGATCTCGCAACAAAGCTACACAAATGTGTTCCGTATCAAATCATTTGCATCATGCAAGTAAGTAGGTTAGCCAAAATGCATATATTACATCCGAATGAATGAAAACCCTTGGAATATCAACGATTATTTATTATTTATGTGTTTCTGTTGTGTTGCAGATATAATGGCAGGGCAAGTGAGAAGCATTGAGAAAGTTCGCTTGGCTGCCACCTAATTGCTTGGCTTTGTTTCGACCTAATTGCAGATTTCATAGCATACTTTCCTGAAATTGCGATCTGCGCAAACTATGCACTTGGCACTTTGTATTAAGACTAGTCTGTATATATTATTAAAGGATGGAACTATTCTGGCATGGAGGTTGAGTGTGGTCGCTTAGGTGAGAGAATCTTAAGCTATTTTTTCAAGCCTCATCGCGATGGTGCCAAAGATGCCAATGTCGCTCATATGGTGCATGCCATGGAGTAATTAGCCGAACAAAGTGGTAGACGTAAGGCGGTGAATTCTCGAAAATCTCGTTGCTCGCCCGTTCGAGGGCTCGATATGGCGTGAGCACTCAGGCCGCATTTAATCCGGTAGCTCTGGATTGCTTGAGCTGGTGAAGTTTATTAAGAGAAATATTTCATACAGTCCATTTAATCGTTCCTATTGGTTTGCACTTGCCCTTCTTAGCATGAATGTTTGTGTGAATAACATCTGGCTGCAGAGAGGTAAGACCATAGCTAATCCATCCATTTTCATGAATTTGTCTACAAGAACTGATACATCCGCTTTCAGCTGCAGCAGAATGTTATTTCGAGGTTAAAGCTTGTGTTTGGTGCTTTTGTGGTATGCTACTTAAAAGTTTTCGCTCGGCGGGATGTAGAACTTACAAAGAAAGTGGCTTTTTGATCACGGTTGCGTTGGGGTACTCACAGCCAAAACTTCAGCCCCCAAGCACTAATAACAATAAAGATACAACTTTAAGCTCAAAGGAGTTCATTCCCCACATCTTTTGATCAATATATCCAGGTATCGAGGAGGCTTCTTCTGTAGAGAAGGAAATGGAGAATCTTCTTTGTTGGAGGGGTTTTTTTTACAATATGGTACTAGTATTAGATTTTTGCCTCTAGGAAAATGTCAGTCTTTTTGTACAATGTGCCGTTTGCTGTCTGCTGTATTTGGTCGCCTAGATATATAGTAGTTTATGCAATATTGCATGCTTGCCACAATTGGGAATTAAAGACAGTTTATTAAGGGTGGTGTTCGTCCACGATTCTGATCTTTTTGATATTCTTAAGAATGGAAGATATTAAAGGCAGTAGAGCTGGCACAAGAATTTCTTACACAAGAATTTCTATCACAAATGACCAGTCGACTTGCTACACTCCATGTATTTGGTCTGCAATCACTGAATCACTGGCAACTATAGTAAAAATATTAGAGCTATTGATGATGTGGAGTCCAAGAGAATTACCAATTCCAACAATTTTGAAGTTCCCAAGAAGAGGACCATTAATTCTTTCTTATTATGTGGATGAACAAGTTGTGATAAACAATGGTGAGCTTCTGACTGCTAGAAGTTCTAATGAATGGTGAGCTTCATTGAATGATTATAAGGCAAGGAACTAGATGCGTAATGCAATTTGTGCCATTCTTATCCTTGGATTTTTGCTCCTAGATGTTAATAAACCATAGTTTATAGACCCATTGATAGTACAAAAACTTGTATATATACAATTATATAAGTGTACCAAATGTATATAGAGATTTTGGTGTCGCCGCCTGGACCGTCCAGATCTGAGATCCGACGGCCTTGGTGGAGCCACCTCAATCCACCCCAAGTGTACCAAATGTATATAGAGATTTTGGTGTCGCCGCCTGGACCATCCAGATCTGAGATCGACGGCCGAGATGATGACACCTTGAATCACCCCAAGCAGCCCCCTTGGTGGTAGAGATTGAGGTGTCGTCATCTGGACCGTCGAACGTGCGAGATCGACGGCCTAGATGGTGCCACCCTTATTTGGGGCTTTTGATTTAGGCCATTGGATTTAGGGGTTTGATCTCGGCCGTTGATTAAAAAGTTAATGTTATTAAATGCCACCTTGAGGTGGCGCCACCTTATATGTTACATAATGGCCTAGGTTTAGCCACCTATTGATTGCATTTAATGTACGTGATGAGGTGGCATAGCAATATTTAATGACCCATTAGTTTAATGGCAGCATGAGGCCTTGAAAAGAAATATAGAGAGAAAAAAAAAGGAAAAAAATTGATTTCTTCGTGGGATTCTCGCTAAGCTGCATCAATGGCCTATAATTCCACCACGTTTTATGCCAAAGGGGCTTATTTTGTGAGGTGTCATTGGAAATTAATGTGACCTTGTGTAGTGGCACAGAAAATCTTTTGATGTTAGGTTTCGAACAATTTCATTCTGTGCATGGCGGAGGTGCTACACCGACGGTATGGCAGAGCGTTTGGAACCATTTCTGAGCCCAGAAGAGTGGCGTCCGATTCAAGCTCTTCTTAAACAACGGCAGCAGTAAGACCTCCTGGCCCTGGATTCGACCTTCTCAGGTCGCTTTGATGCTGCGAGTCCGGCTACCATGGCTCCAATCCAACACCCCAAATCGATCTATCGGACGGTTTAGGCCCTCTTGGAGCCATTCCGACCTGCTGCCTGGATACAGATACCAAGAATCACTCATTCTTGTGCTATTGCAATCCAAATTGTATCTTTGGCATGCCTTTGGAAGGCGGAATCAGTGAAGAAATCATGGCCCATGAAGATTTTTTTTCCAGCTTATTTCTTTTAAACGGCTTTAAGGTAGAAGTGGAACGAATTGTTCATGCTCTATCCTAGTTTTTACTTGTGTTTTAACAGAATATGGATGTTATCTGATTGAACAGGAAAAAAGGCAGTAACATTAGCATTGGATAAGGCGACCTATAAGCCAGAATACATGATTCGGTTTGGGTTTTGCATCAGAAACAGTTGAATAGCTTCAAGGGAAAGGCTACGGTTCATTTAAATACCTAGTGGTTTAGCTTCAAGCAAAGATTCGATTGCGTAGCCAGCTTATAAGAACGTAAACTTTTCTGAAATAAAACTGTACATTCTGGATGATCTTTTGAAGTGAACGGAGTGGAAGGGTTTTCTATCGTCGAAACTGAAATTAAAGCTATAAAGTTCTGTCTTTTGGTGTTGCTTGCTCTCATATTATTTTGTCTCAGATTTGCATTTTCTTGCAGGTATATTGCTTTACATTTTACGTGGCATAAACATGGACCCTCGAAATGTAACATTTCATCCATAAGTATGATGTAGTTTCTTTGAAATTGGCCATTAACTTCAAGCCACAAGAACATGCATAGTAATATTCGCTTTTCAATACCTGCGAAGCATGTGAAAATATGAGTTTCTTTCAAAACAGAAAAACTTAATCTGGACTCATGGTGTAGAATACTGGGATTTATCCAAATAAAACTGTACATTCTGGATCTTTTGGAGCCATAAACATTACATGCTTTAGTTGTAAGCTCGAAGCAAGCGCAGAATGCAAGGGTTTTCTATCATAGAAACAGAAGCTAAACCTATAAAGTTCTGTGTTTTGGTGTTGCTTGCTCTCATATTTTCAGATTTGCATTTTCTTACAAGTATATTGCTTTACATTTACGTGGCATAAATGTGGACCCTCGAAATGTAACCTCTCATCAGTTCATTACTCCAATGTGGCTGCCGTCTAGGTTCCTGGCAACAAGTGAGAAGGAATCAATGTTTAAATTCGTTCTGTATCCTCAAAGAGGTAACGTTCTAACATAATTTTCTTTCTATTAGGGATATTACATTGCAGACCATCCATTAATGGCATATAGATATCCAACGAAACCAAATCATATTTTTCCTTCCGCATAGCCTCTAAAGCCTTCGATGCCGTTAGCAACAACTTGGGTTGTGAATCCTAACTTGGGTTGTGAATCCTAATCTTTTGAGCATTGATATTGCAACCACCACGTTTACATTGTTGTCTTTTGCGAGCAAAGTCCTAGGCATCTTTTTACTTTTTATGCTCTGGATTTATGATGCAGGGATAGAAACAAATTGAAGCTGCTGGAACATGCTAGTAGGAGCAATGTTTTCCTTTAGGGGTTTAGATCACTGAAATGTTAAATAAAACAGTAAAGGTGAATATTAATTCTTTCCCAACTTTACTGGACCATCCAGTAATTCTCTACTCCCATTTGTTTGTCTGTTACTATTTATAATGGGCATTATCGTTTTGTTCAAATGGCATGGACATTTGCAGATGTGGCCAGACTTGCTTGCAAATGCTAAAGCAGGCGGTCTGGATGTGATTGAAACTTATGTCTTTTGCACATGCCTGTTTTTTTATTGTTGATGCAAATAATAGCCTTGGATTTGAGGTGGACGGCATTCACAACTGGATGGCATAAAAATGAAATCCAGGCAAGTCTTTTCAAGTATTCGAAAATGCGGCTAAGTATCGTCGACCTTTGTTCATCTTTTTTTGCTTCCTTGGTTTTCTTTCTTTGTTAAGATAAATACTACGTTTTCATTTTTAGCTTAACGCACTGCTTCGAATTTACAATGGCAAGACTGAGCCTGATTGAAACAAACTGTAAATTCAAGAATTTCCAAACCATGCAAGCAGACTCTATGGATCTGTGCTGCAACGGTGCTTAAGTTCTCGTGTCTATTTTGTTGATGGATCTGCATGATGTTCAACAGGTGTGATTTCGTGTCAAGAGATACGTTCTTAGAAATTTGTAATTTCAACTAGATTTTGGTGTTCATCTTTTTCTGTAAACGTATGCAGATATCAAAACACTATGAGATGTTTTATAGCACTTAGCTATAGCTGAAAGCAGACATTGGCATGGATGTAGGCAGTTGGGATAGCCTTTGATATAAGGTATGGCGTTTTACTTTGATATCTCGCATTCTTCTTTTTGATAGGTCTTTAGATCTTTTAGAGCTGAGCTTTTAGCATCCCTGGTTACAGCAATGCGTTTGTGCTTTGCACAACTCGTTGCATTTACCCAGCATTTCTAGGTTTTGTATGTTTGCAATTTGCTCCTAGTTTGTTTTTAGTTTTTGCCATTTGGTGATTCGGTTTCCTCTGTTGCTATTTCTCTCTCTGCCAGGGCTTTCTTTTTGGTCAGATTTGCAATTACTGACCCAAAAATCAAAGCTCCTTTATGTTGAATTTTTCAGAATGTGTGTTTTTCAGAATGGCAAAGATATAACTTAAAAACTTTATGACTTTGGACTAGATGCATACTGATTGTCATTTGTGCAATTCATAATCTTGGATTGTGCTCCTAGATGTTCATAAACCGTAGTTCATAGACCCATTTATAGTATAAAAACTTGTATATATATATATATATATATATGTATATATATATATATATATATATTTATACATATATATATATTTACAAATAGTTCGCCATACTCTCAGACCCATTCAAGGGGACTGCACCACCATGCTTGCTCCATATCAGAGCTCCAGCCAAGTTCAATCATAATTCAAGCTCAAACGCTTATTGGATTATACTAATACCCCTTTGATCCCTTTGAAAAGTAAGAACCATTATATCACATGGACAACTTGGGTAAAAAAAGATTGAAGGAAAAAAAAAGTTCAAAGAAAGGTTTTTCCTTGTGCTAGTCTGAATTATTTCAAGATTATTATAAAGAAAAATTATGGTCTATGACGTGATTCAATTAACATGCACTTTGGTGCATGGTCCAGTGGTAGGATATTAAGCTCGACGCACCTGGGATCACGAGTTGTAGTATGACCAACACCAGTCTAGCAATGGAGACTTTAAAATCTATTACCAAGAGGTCAAGTTTTGAGATTGGCCATGTGTAATCACAATCACATGGAGCTACTTTAGATTGATTTTGTGTGATTCATGTCATGTACTTGATGTTGCATCATAATTAACAAATGAATTACATCCTTCAGAAAAAACAAGGTGCTGCGCTCGGAGGGTTGCCCTCCATGGCCGGAGGGTGAAGTGGCTTAAATCATAGTTCAAAGTCATATTTTGACAGTCAATTCAAAACCATAACCCCGAACATTTAGAAACGAAATCCTCTCTCTGAGCCAACGAACTACCTTTATCTTCCAAAATGCAGCTAAAGAGTTTAGCAAGCTGTGAAATAAAGAACACACGAATTTCAGAACCATAAAATATACGGGGCTATTTGGGAAAATATTTAAAATTTAAGGGCATTTTGGGAATTTTAAAAATACGAAGGGCTTTTTGGGAATTAAGTCAAGGAAGGGAGCCCTTGAGAAATCGGTGCAACCACACGCATGTAATGGCTGTGGCAAGATCTTCTTTTGGTCGCGGAAAGCGAGCCCTCACTTGTCGACATAGGAGCTGCATGAGTCTTCCGTCAAAATCGTCATGGAAACCCTAAAAACACAAAAAAACAAATTTGATGGCCGCCAATGGACGGGCGCCGCGAATGGCGACCCTCCCCTATATAGGCCACACGTTCTTTCTTCCTTTTTGAGTGACCAAATTATTGGCAATAATAGAGTTACACGTCCTAGTTATTACTTGTTATATATAGGCCACACGTTCTTTCTTCCTTTTTGAGTGACCAAATTATTGGCAATAATAGAGCACCCTCATCCAAACCAGGCATATATTACCAGGATATATAAAGATAACAGTGTTCACAGACATTTAACTATGCCCATTATGGCCAGCATCCTTCAACAAAATACCTTTGGCTTCTCGCAACAAACCCAAGGCGTCAAAATAAAGGGCGACATCTCATGCCAATCATAGTTTGTTTTTAATAAATGCCTTAGGCATAGTTTATTTTCCCCAAATGCCTTAGGTTCAAGACACTGAGTAATTTTGCAACAAACATTTTGGGTTTATTGTTTCTCTCGATTTGATCTATATAAAAATGTGAGATATCAAGAACTTTCATCAATAATCAAGATCTGAACCGAGACAAACTTCTATACGACTTTGTTGTATTCTAAATAATTGAAGCTAAAAGACTAATCAGTAGCTCTAGATGCCTAACGTGCTTGGAAAGGTACTTTGAAGAAAATGCCATAATCTAGAAATGGGCCAATTACAACCAAGTAACGGGTAACATCTAGTAGCTAAAGAACATCTTTAGAGGAAGACGCATGGTCATCGAGAAAAAGGTCAACAATTATGCAATAAGATGTTGTACCATATTCTAAATAATTGAAGCTAAAAGACTAATCTGTAGCTCTAGATGCCTAACGCATTTGGAAAGGTACTTTGAAGAAAATGCCATAATGTAGAAATGGGCCAATTACAACCAGTAGCTAACAGAACATCTAGTAACTAACAGAACATCTTTAGAGGAAGACGCATGGTCATCGAGAAAAAAGGTCAACAATTATGCAATAAGATGTTGTACCATAAATTAGTGGATACGCAACTGGCTGCATTACTTGCGATGTCCAAGGAATAAAAATCCAACTAGGAACTCTCTCATAAGGTTCCCAAATTATCCAATTAATAAGGTTTTGGTAGTGGTTTGGCGGAAAATAGGGGAGAGGGTTATTTATTACTATGATTTTGTTTGTGGTTGGGCGTGAAATATTAGGGTTAGGGTCAAAAGAAATTGGACGTTGGCTAATGGTGGCGGTTGACGTGGCGACTGCCGTCCGAGCATGGCAGGAAGCAGGAAAGCAGAGAAGTCAGGGCAGAGGTAGTCGGGGAAGCAGGCAAGCACAGAAGTCAGGGCTTCTGGCGGGTGAGAAACGTTGCTCACAAGCTTTGCTGAGGAGCGAAACTTTTCTGAAGCCGGTTGCGAGGCAGGGCGGAGAAGAGCGAGGAGCGAGAGGGCAGAGAAAAGGGCAGAGAACTCTAATTTGGTGGCAAAACTCGCCAGTCTGTGAATTTGGTGGCAGAACTCGCCAGTTCATAGCCAACATAAGACAATTAATGGTCTTCCCATAATTGTTCCTAAGAAATTGCCTGCTGAGCAATAGGATTCTGAAATCTAGGTGCCGAAATTGGGGACGAATATAAAAATTTGTCCGCTTCAGTTTGCAGGTGCAGCCGCCGTCTAGGCTTTCTCAAGCTCCACAAATAAAAGGGACATATCAGGCCATCGTGGGCAAAGGATAAATTAAGAATTTTTTTCCGGAGGTTACCAGTGACTAAACCCCTCTTTGTTGGATGGTATACTTTGCTCGGCTATAAAACGTTGAGCTGGAAGGGCGGCCATTGATTAGAACTCCGTTGGGCAGGCCTAAATCAGGGCCTGCATGAAGCGCACAATGAAGAATCTTCTTATCTGTTCTTTACTCGCATTTACTCTCATTTCTTGTTATCTGTGTTCTGTCAATGGACAATGGTAGTTCATGCATTTCTTATCTTCGCTCTTCCTTGTTCTTATTTGTTCGCTTTAAGTTCTTTGTTCACTTCAAGTTCTCATCTCTTCTTCTGAAAATGCAATGGTGTTAGGTGCATTTTTCATATGTATGGGTTGAGGTATACCACGTATGTATATACGTATTTATGCGTATGGGGTGCGCAAAATTATACGTGGGGCTGATGTGTAAATTTCACGGCCCTTGATTTGGCATATTCATGGAACTATGCTTGGATCCAACGATCCATAAAAAACAATAAGGATAGAATATGCCATAAATGATGCATGGGTTTCTTTGAACTGATTGGAATGTAAATAATGCATGGGTTTCTTTGGACTGACCGGTCATGAAGGATTCGAGAAATGCCATGATGGGTGTTCAAAGAGCTATCGATGCTAGGGCTTCCATAGTATGTGCGACAATGAAGTTAAAGCGAGGTCTATTTAGCAAGAGATAGAATAAAGAGATATTTTATTTCGACCATATGTCTAGTTATAAGACAATGTACAATCCATTGTACCTTCTTAGTTTTTTAATTCCCTATTATCCAAGTCCGTATGTTTCTGAGTGCCTCATCTTCTTTCAGTAACTTCCCTCCTCTCATATCAAAAGAAGAATTGTTAAAACAATGCAAGATTTCGAGCTATATGGCATATGAGTCCCTTGTGACAACCGGCCGCTTGTGTATGTGGAAGAACACTAGTATAGTCTCGGCTTGGAACCCTCCTTTATGCTCTCGACTCAAAGCAGCAAGCAATATCCGCTTGCCACTTGTGCATGAACTCGATTCCAGTTGATGCTCCTCGCCAACAGGATTTTGTCTCATCTCTTGAGGCATAGCAATGTTAAGAACCCGCACATATTGACAATGCTATTAGCATGGGATGTTTTATCGTGTTGAAGCAAGCTTTCCTATGTGGACAGATGACACTACAGTTCAACAACCCTATTCTCAAGTGGTCAATGGTGAATGGTCTTACCTTGTCACTCCCCAGGGGTATGTATACTGAGAAGGTGCCAACCGACACCGAGGGGCGTAATGCTTCACGCTTCAAAGACGCCAACTGAACCATCACAAAATGCAAAGATATACAAGCCGACTGTCACATGAGTATGTGGCATTTGAAATTGAGAAGAGAATGGCTCCTCGGAAACCACCGCAATACCTGAAGCGGTGTGCATGGTTATTTTGCTTATGATTATAAAGAGATCGACTATCATGCTATGATTAAGTACTCACTTGATGTATGTGCTCCATTCTGGAAGCATCATAAACGACAAGTTGTGTTTCATGTACGACCAACAAGCGTAAGTGGTCATTATGAAATTGAACTCGAGTATCACCTAAAGGTTCCCTTCCAGTGAGGCATTTGAATAGATTTTGACTTGCGCTTATCCCAAGCTTCGTACCCCAATCCCAAACACATAACTGCAGAAGAAAGAAAAACAGCTTTACTAGACTGAATGATTAAAGGAAAAGGTCGAAATGAAATCCAAGCACGTGCATCGGCTCCAGAAGACAGCACGTTTAGAATGTTCGAAAATGCTAGACCGGTAATCCTTTTCTCGATGACCTTTCAACTTTGTTTTCACCGCAATGAGCCATTGTTAAATTACTAGAAGAAAAAACCTCTCAATTTTTAGATTAGGAAGGTGATTTCTTGTACCTCATCAATTCGAACATTGTGGATATGTATAGTTGAATCTTCCATGCCAATTGCAATGACATTGTTATCCCGAGGGTGGACGGCTAGAAACGTTGCAGCGGTGGTGGCGGCATGAATGATGTCATAACCGACAGGTAAACACGGTACTTCAATACAACATTTGTCTATTTAAAAGCAAACACAAGAAATGCATCGTACCTTGAACGTCATCATGTTAAACAACAAGACTTTTCCTCCGGAAGGTGACATCGCGCATTTAATCATTCTTGGTATGCATGGCATCGCTTCCTCGGGATCAGTCTCACTTATATCGTTTGTCATCAAGATCCATTATAAGTTCGCTTTGATTGCTCCTTCACTCTCATTCCATTCCACCAGGTGAGATTCCCCTTCTTTACTTGTGCCACATGAAAAAGCCCGATGATTTACATATGAGTATCTATATTAACAAGCATTCAATGGTTGGGCAATGGATTAGAGGAAAAATTCAGACCTGAATATTTTCTTTATGGTGAGGACAGCGATGAGAATATACTGCTGCTTCACGACCTTCAAAGGTATGTTGTTTCGATCCGGTCATGGCATCCCATATCTGTATCATTCACACCGCCAACATGGGCATCAATCTGCATTTTCACTAACACTTAAGACATGAAACATAAGTCATTAAAAGTAAGAATATTAACTATACCTCCAAATGTTGCTTGAGATCGCCTCCGTAGTTATACAGGTATAAATGAACAATGTACTTAGAAAAAGAAACCCCCGCCAATTAATTGCACAATCTCGGTATGTAGAACATGCACGGACATAATATCAATGTGAAAACTTACCAATCAAGGATCCATCCGGGCTCCAAACAGTCTGTTAACTCCAACCTGTGGGGTCTTTCACAAATACATTCGGATGAAACAAGACTAGGATGTTAACTAACCAAGTAGCCTTGAAATATTTAACGATGAATCCAGAAGACAATGACCTGCATAGGCATGGAGCAAACAGATATATCCCAGACTTTGAAGGTTCTTTGTGCCAACCTTTCCCGTGAGCCAACTTCCCATATACCTATTTCACCCACATTTGTTCCAACTAAGAAAAAACATCAAAGTAGTTGTCAATAAGTATGTAATGATGAATTTGAAAAAGATGAAGAGACTAGAAACCAATACCAAGCAATATGGTCTGCTGAACTGGATGGAAGTCCATGCTCACGACACAAGATCCTTGAGAGAGGGTGCGTGCAAGTGTCTTTGGTAAATCATCTGCAGTGCAAAGAAGTTGTGGATGGCTTGTACCTGCATAAGTCACCTGCAGTGAACCGGGAACATTACAGTCCGTTTGAAAAGGCAACAAGTACATAGGTGCTTCCACAAATGAATATATGAATGCACAAATGACGTGATCGACTTGCTAACCTCCCCCTTCAGATAGGCTTCAGATGGAAGATGGGAAGGCCAGATACTAAATCCCAGAGCAGACCTCTCCGGTTAGCCAGTTTCAAGAGTGGCTGCCCAACAACGAAAACGACCGAGAGTTTACAGCCAATAACGGGTTTTGAGCAGTCATAGGCATATTCCAAGCATATCTTGGCATATACCTATAATATGCCACAAACCCCATAAACAAGGGTTTGCCCCTTAGGGGCAACCCAAAAGTTTCAATTAAACATGCATTTTTCACAATACTAACAAAAAAAAAAAAAAAGAATTACATCCTTCAAAAAAAAGTTTCAATTAAACATGCATCCCCACATCATTAACGCGTTGCCCTTCGGTCGCGAAAGTGTGTTTTCATGGTTTAAATTTCATCATTTAGGTGTCGTGTCCTTTTTGTTTTGTTTCATGGTTCATGGACCACGACAAACAAACAAAAAGGACACGACAAAAACCCTATGAACAAACAAAAGGACACGACACGAAATGATGCCCGGTGGGCACACAAAAGTTTTAATAGGTTTAGATCGAAGACTTGGTGTTATACCCGCTGCGGTAGCCAGATTATCCGGCTTGAAAGGGGAGTGTCCCAGGGCACTTAGAGAAGAAATGTCCCAGGGGATGAAATCAATGTGCCCTCTTCTGCACCAGATGCTGAGGCTACAAACAGAAAATACACTATCTAGAAAATACACTATCTGCTCAGCTGACATGCCGCACAAACTGTTAAATGTTAAAGAATGTAATGAGGGCATTTGCATCGCTATACTTAAAATGCATTGCTCCTATACTGTTACCTTTTGTGCTCATGATGCATTTTGACTACTTGTCGATGTGTAGAGTCACCATGCCCTTTGTCATTGCGATGTTAAAAGCATCCTTCTAGAGCTTAGAAAATGAGGCTCGTTGTAATACTGAATCATGCTCCCGTAGCAACTACATGTGCATTCTTCTTTCCTTTATGCTTTGGAAACTTGGCTAGATGACTAGGGACGCCTTATGTTGCATCAAGATGAGCTAGCATGCAAAAAAAAAAATAAAAAAAAATCCAATGTATAGAATAGAATAGAATAGAATGGATAAACCACCAAGATGAATCAAGAATAATTTATTATTGAAAAGCTTTACCAATCAAACAACCAGGTCAAGTTCTTCAATATCTGGGATTGCAACATTTAACCTCATGATTGGCTTCCACTGGGACTTCTGCTCCTGCTTTAATGCAAAGCTCAATAATTGCAGGAGCTTGTCCATAGTACTTCCTTAACGCATTAACTAATGGAGCACCATCCCGAACATGCCAAACAAATTTAGGTGGCACTACTTCATCTAGAGTTGCTTCTTGCCAACCATGTTGCCAATTTCTCCATTGATATTTAAATGCCCCACAAAGTTGAGCCTTGTGGCCTCTTGGTCCAACCTGAACTTCTGGGCAATAGCCACAAGCCCTGACAATATATCTTTTCATTAATTTCTTAACACCCATCCTCATTGCATGCCATGCCTTTATAGTTCTAATAGCAGTGGCGTTTACCTCATCTATTTTATCACAAGATGTCTCTTTCGGCTCATCGAGAGGGGATGTATCAACTGAATCTTCGTCCTCCACAAGGTTGCCAGAACATTTAAACAGGTCACCCATGCTTGTGCTTTCAAGATGAGTTTCACCCTCTGCCATCGACCAAGCCGTTATCTTCTAAATTATACTAATCTGCTCCATTG
Organism: Isoetes taiwanensis; assembly: GCA_021234155.1. Classification (NCBI taxonomy): domain Eukaryota; kingdom Viridiplantae; phylum Streptophyta; class Lycopodiopsida; order Isoetales; family Isoetaceae; genus Isoetes; species Isoetes taiwanensis. Next base: position 4,526,301 of record JAJEKV010000057.1, on the reverse strand, counting down.
CCGTCTATACATATTGGAGCACCTGTGTTTGCCTCTTTCATCGCTGCTGCTTGATATGCAAAGGCAATTCTGTCGCACATTCCTGTACCACCATGGAACTACTTCGCCTCACGTCTGGATACTCAGGAATGTCAACTCCTGCTTGGATGCACAATTCTACCACTGCTGGTATCCGCGGGACCTCAAACTGTTGCACATGCCTTATGGGAGGACCTAGCCTATCATAAACATGATAACATTCTACAGGAGGAATAACATCTTCAAGTTCGGCATCAATCCAATGATGATGGCCCTTGCATTGTGAACAACCAGGTCCTCGATGTTAGAATTCAAGCTGTACATTAGAGTACATTTATGTACGTTAGATACTGACATTGATGTACATTAGAGTACATTAGAAGTACATCATGTACATCTCTGGCCTTTGGCCTTCTGTTTCCGACTGTTGGCCTTTCAGTGCCATTCATTCCATGTACTTATAGATTACATGCAATACATAGAACATCCAGATTGTTCCTATTCTATTCCTATCGTGTCTCTTCCATTCTTGCTTCCGCATTGGCTCACTCTGTGCTGCAGGTTTGTATGTCCATAGCTGATACGTTTTCCAACATGGTATCAGAGCCTATTGGCATGTAAAGGGAAGTTTGACAATAGAGGAACTTGGGAGAACAATTCTGGAAGAATACTTATCTGAGCAAGAGAAGGTCATGGAGACCAGATCTGTATCAGCAATTCTGAAGCCACCTATGTTTGATGGAAAAGGGTTTCAAGGCTGGAAGAAATCCATGAAGTTATATCTAATGGCAGAGGATGTCTGGGATATAGTGGATGGGTCTGAAACTAAACCAGAGAATGCTGGGACAGCAGCTCAAATCAAGCTTCAGAAGGAGTGGCAGCGCCGTGATAATAGAGCAATGGCTTGCATATGTATGTGTCTCTCCAGAGCCATAGTCATGCAAGTAGATGTGGATCAGGGCAGCTATCAACCTTGTTAATTTGGGTTTTTCCGGTTTGACCAAAAACTTTTTTGATTTTATTTTTAAGTTTGATTTCCTAAGATTTTAGAGATTTTGGGATGCCGGAAAAATTCACGGTGCTCCAAAAATGTGGAAGGCATTTTTTTTTTTGCGATTTCATTGGATCTCAGACGTGGTTAGCCTACTCTTTCACAGCATGGATGCGACGATTTTAATATCCTAGCTATATTACATGCGACCGAGAACGCCCTGGCTAGAAGCGTGTTGCATCCAAATGCATCGGTAGAATACCTGATAATTCGATTTCCGAGTAGTTTTGGTGCCTTGGGATCGATGGGTCTGCATGGAGGATAAGTTGCAGAGAGGTAAAGGAACTCCTATCTGTGGCGTCTTTGGAGCTTCGAACAGCTTGGAATTCTATGATTGCTAACGGTCCTGGTAAGAGGCTTCCTTGGCCAAATTAGTCTGGCAAGTTTAGGTATGAAATCTGACAATTTCAAGGGGTTCCATTTGCGATTCCTCTAAGAGCTGCTTGGACAAGCTTGCCAAGGTAAATTTACTACTCTTTCTCATTTTCTCAATTCCAATGATCTGCTGATCGGGGGCTTCATGGGTAGATATTTGTAGCAATAGGTTGTTTGGATTTTCCAGCCTGGTTGTGCTTCAGAATGTGACCTGTTGCGTGCAAAGAAAGACTTTATATTCTTCTTTGCCTTCTAAAATATCATGTTCCTTTATGTTCTTTGTTGCCTTCAGTGCTTGATCAACATCTGACATGGTCATACTATGGACTTTTGTAGATAAGGTTCTATCTTGCTTCATCATAAGATGTTAAGATTTAAGGGCACAATGTGCTAAGATGTTGCCTGACATGCCATTCAATGTCAGTTGAAATGGATACGTGCTTATTTGAAAGCAAGGAAGCATTTATAGTCTCAAGATTGGATTCTTGGTGGCGCCCTAACAATGTCATACGTGAATACTACATTATTGAAAGCAAGTAGAAAGATGAGTTGCCATGTCAATTTTGCACAATATTATTGAAAGCAAGTAGAAAGCTGAGTTGTCATGTCAATTTTGCACATTTTTATTCTTATGTTGCCATTTTGATATTCTCTAATTTGGAAAAGCATGCTCCACTTTGCATAAATGCATTGTATAAATGCACTGTAGATTCTCAAAGAGGAATTTTGCCATGCATCAGAAACATGAACCAGAGCACCTTGGATTCGTTTGCGCAGAGACCTATTCATTTAATCTCATGCTCTTTTGTCTCAGGTACATTCTTGGCTCTCCTATTATCATATAGTGAGTTTTCTTCTTTGTTCTAGGCCTACATGCTACTTTATGCTGCTAAATTTATTTTCATACTATATTTGCAAATGAGCAATCAATTTCAATCTTACAATTCATTTTCGTTCTTGCTCTTCTGTACCCTATATTCCCCCATCATTTTCATTCTTGCTCTTCTGTGCTTTATATTCCCATGTTGCAAAGCATCAAATCGAGTTGTTTCTTTTATTCTTTCCATGCTGGTTTTTAAAAAATTATAATTTTGAAGCTTTTATGTGTGATTTGCCTTGCAACAGAAGCTTATGGTATGGAGCATGCATGGCAGTTGCTTCAAGTAAGGGATGAGGGATGAGGGGAGGCAATGTGGCAATGTACAGTCTAATCTTGCATTGTCAGAGCTCTCAATACTTCCATAATACGAGATTACCAAATGAGTAAAGGTTGAATGCAACTTATAGCTATTACGCTGAAGGACTTTGAAATTGTGAAGGTTTACAATTGTGAAGGTGAGGGAGTTTGCTGTGTTTTTTTATTCTTATTATAAAGTTACGAATTTCATATATGTATCTGCCTAGGGTTTAGGCTTATAAATTTCATATATAGTTGGGTTAGTTATGAAGAAGTATTGAGAGATTCATGCACAGGCCCAATTGCTTGAAAGTCCTTTGTACTGTTACGTAGCATTTTGTAGCAGGGCCAGAAGCAATGAAAGGGATCAAGCCAGTTAGTCTATGCTTTTCATTCACATTCTAAAATCTGAAAGTAACAGCTATGGTACCGGACATGGCTCCTTCTTCAAAGAATTGTATTCCAGCAACACAATAGTTGCATAAGGGGTTCTATTAACTGCACTACATGCTGGAAATTGAATAAATCTTATCTGCCTATAGACATAGCATGCAGAGTAGTTAAATTTTGAATAAGTTGTTATGCCATTTGGAAGGGGTTAATTTTAATACTTTCTATTCTTTCATGAGTTTATAGAGAGCAGTTTGTCCATGAAAAACTTAAGGTCATGGAGGCAGTGTTTAACATGCATAAAATTCTGCCAGATTATGATCAATATGTAGTCATTAGTGAGCAACAATTTCTGTGGTACATAATTGCCATCTTAGAATGAGATTTTGGGGTAATTTTTATAGGAACCTTTCTATAAACAAGCATCTATGTTTGCTTAAATTTGTCATTCCTTACTATGGCAGTATCATTGTGCGCGATTCGCCTTCGATAACGACCTTGACAGCTACAGAGGTAAGGACGCCCACCCTAATAGTTTTTTCCTTTGAACACTTTCGTTGCAATTCTAATCTCAATCTTTCTGGAATTCTTGAACAAGTTGCTTTGCGCTGTCGGCTCTATTCTGCACCTTATCTCGGCTTTATTCAAGGGCATCCTTCAGCTCAGGTACAGATATCTTAAGGATTCATACTTTCTTATGTTAATGCCTTTAAAAGCCAGAAATACAGATATCTCAAGTGCACAAATGCCATACGTGCAATCTGCTTTTATCCAGATATCTGAATTTTACAAATGCTATACGTGCAATCTCTCATAGCTGCCATCCCACAGACTGCTTTTATCCCTTCAAAAATCGATCCAAAGGGATAATTTACAGCAATAGGAAAGAAAATGTTTGTGTCTCTTTCTAAACATTGTGGCTAACGCAATCTTCTTGCTCCAATTGGTCTGCAACAATTATCTAAAAAAGTTAAGAACATGGAAAATACCAAAGATAGATGATCCTGGCATTTAAAGGTGCTGCATTTGTGATGCAGCAATGAGAAAACGATTATATAAAGAACTGTTTCTGTGTATCCAATATATTAAGACGTTTACCACAACGGCCACAAGCACTATTCCTAACCTTCCAAGTGTAACCATCCATTCTACCAGTAAGTTTTTCTGAAGCTTTTTCAAGGAACCTCTGCTGAAGTCATGCATGCATGTCAAAGATTATCAGGATCTCAACACAAGGATGAACTCATCAGGAGGTTATCTTGATAACCCACAATGGATTATCGTGATAGTTTGCTAGAAAAGAAGTTTCGATCGTATAGTGGACATTAGGATAATCTCCTTCGTATATGGACAAGGCCAATTTACTACGTGTAGCCTTAGAAAAAATGTAGAAACGTGACTGATAGAATTCAGGAGTAATGCAGAAGTGAAAACTTAGGCCACACTGACTGCCTCCCCTCAGCCACCAGATTGTCCAAATGATAGTACATAGTTTTGCAAAAGTTGGCAAGAACCACCGCCTGGTACATCAAGCCCTTTTTGGGGTGAAGCATAGTGATAAACACTGCTGAATGCAAGCCACGTCAGGCATCATAGCCATTCTATTGGGCTTCTATACGATGTAGTCCAGTCAAATTCACTACGTGTAGTCTTAGAAAAAACGTAGGAACATGATTGATAAAATTCAGGAGTCATGCAAAAGTGAATACTTGGGCCGCACGGACAGCCTTCCCTCATGTATATCAAACTTGGCACCTGTTACAATCCAATGCCCCGGGGAGTCGCAAGAGCCTCTTATCCACTCTGTTGTGTCAATCAACCTTGATACTCTTGCAGATTCCACCCATTGTGGAAAGCCTGGAAATACTGCAGATCAATTCCTCTAAAGATGCTGTATCATACCCTTTTGGCCTTATAGAACAATCAGGTAGCTTTAAAAACTGAAACATCAAGGAGAGCACAGTTTTGTTGGCAACATCTAAAGCTTTTAGTCTTGCACCAGTCACAATGAATGATGTGATTCTATCACAAATGAATGTTTGGATATATTCAACAGGGTTAACATTTACAAAGCCTAAAAAGGCTGCAGAGCTGTTGGAGATCTATTGTAAGCATAAAACTCCTTTCCTCTAAATACAAACGAAGACCTGACTCCTTTCCTCTAAATACAAACGAAGACCTGTGACAGGATAGAAGGGCGGGCTATTGTGGTGTTTCAGTGCCTGCATAAGGTAAGAAAACATTTCTGATCTGTAAACTTCAAGTTTCTTGCAGAACCAGTGTTCCTTTTATTGTTGAAGAGGGAATGTCCCTTTCTAGGCGATTTGCAATACTTATCTCAGTCATTTGTTCGCTCAGTCTTAGGCTCAGATTTGTATGCAAGATTTTCTTTGGCAATATTTTCTCTGCCATCTTTGCAGATTTATCTCTGCCATCTTTACCATATTTTTTGCAAATTCTGCCCTACATGCTTTATGGAATTGGTGTATGCATAACTGAATAACAGGCATATCTTAAATTATTTTTAACAGCGTTTATCTTAGTAATGTACATATCTTTTTAACAATACAGCATTAACCAACATTATGTGTCCGAGCAGTGTTATATCCTTTTGCAATCCCTCATTATGACAATGGAATTCTCGATGCCTACAATTTCGCGATGCCTACAATTTCGCAATGCACGGGAAAAAGGAAAGATTATTTTTTGTCTATTTCTTTTGTAAGACATGGAGAGACTTGGACCAAATGTGAAAAGTGCCCGATTGATGTGAAGTTCAATATAGCTGCCACCAAGATTAAGTGTAATCAAGTACCAAAATAATCAAATATATATACAAAACCCAAACTGCCACACTTACGTTTCCAAAATGCTTACAATTCAAATGCCTTCGTGTTACACATGCACTAGAACTTGCCCTTTTTTGATCAAATTTGATGGATAGGTTTCCATTGATACGGCATGCCAGATCATCCCAACTACACAAATATTAATTAAAATTTTAATCCGTAATAACAAATAAAATTCTGTTGGTATTGTATGCTAGAGCATCGCAACTGCACAAATATTGTTTTATCGTAATATATTAATATTGGTTTCTCTATCAATAACGTTTGCAAATGTCTTTTCATAAAACATGAAAAATAATCAAAGCCGCAACACGATAAATAGTTATTAAAGCTCGGCAATGCGAAGTAGATCAACAAAACCTAAAACATGCATTTCTCAATCGCGAGACATTTGATTCAATTTAGTTTTGATATTTACAATTGAATCTCTATAGCTTGAACAATTTACATTGAAAAAAAATAATTAGTACTAAATGCCAACTTCCTTCCAAACCATAAGTTGCCCACGACAAAGTTATTTCGGTAAAAGTATCACATAGACAAAGACAACGTCAGATCAAATTCATCCCAATAATGAAATAAACGCCGGGCACTATAACTAGTTCTCTTTGGATTTGGCTTGAAGATAAGTATGGCACCAAAACAGAAGGTGAAGTTATGCATTTGTATACACAGATTAGGAATTGCAAGTATGTGGAAGGAGCTGATCTGAATACACACATAAATCAAATGAAGGAGATGTTTGATATGTTGGCAGCAGCAGATTCCAAGTATGCAGTTCCAGAGGGGCAACAAAAGCTCCAGTTATATGCTTCTCTTCCCAATTCATGGGAAAACTTTGTTGATTTCTTGACAGCTCAAAGTAGTCTTTCATGGGATGACGTCGTCTCTAAGCTTTTGCAGAAAGAGATGCGCTTGAAAGACAAAGTGGAGGATTCCAAGCCATCACAAGCCATGCTTGCACGAGGGAGGCAAGATAAGAAGCCTCATTACAAAAAGCAATCAGATGGGAAGGTGGAAGGATCAAAAGGAGCGGTCAGGGGGAAGAAAGTTTATGCCATAGACCATATCCCTAAAAAAAGAGAGGGCAATCATAGAAGTCACATTAGCTCACTAGCTTTGAATATGGTCATTAGAGGGTCCCGATTGTCCCTAAAAGGAGGAAAAGAACAAATCTTAGGCAAGAAAAAACACCTAGTTGAGGCACAAGTCATCAAAGGAGAGGCTTCTCTTGTGATCCAATCAGACCGAGTCTCGAGAATTAAAGGGAGGCTTCATTTGTGGAAACAAGTGCATGTCTTCTTCTTTGGAAAGAAGGTTCTTACAGTGGATTCTGCATGCACATCAGTGATGTTGAAGGATAGGGATCTATTCTCAAGTTATCAAAATGACAAAAGTCTGGTGCAATTGGGAGATCATAGTGAAATTGAAGTGCAAGGAAGTGGACAATATCATTTCACGCTATTGAATGGTGAAAATACGGTACTTCCAGAAACCTTACATGTCCCCGAATTGCGGAAAAACCTTTTGTCAGTTGCATGTGCAGCAGTCTGCAAGTTTTCTTTGATGATAAGGAAGTTCTTTTCTTGAAGAATGCACAGATTGAAGGGGATATAGTGGCCAAGGGCTCAAGACATGGCAATTTGTATGAGCTGGAGGTGTCTGATCCAAATCAGGCCCTAGTCGTATCAGCAAAAGAAAAGGAGAAAGTGCTACTTTGGCACAAAAGGTATGGTCACGCTAATGTTCAAGCTTTGAAAATAATGCAGCGGAAGAACATGGTTCATGGCATGAAGATAACTATGAAGGCAGACCCGGATCTTTGTGAGGCATGTATCCTTGGTAAGCACCCTCGCAGATCATTTGCAAGTGTAGGCAGCAGAGCTAAGCAAGTGCTGGAGCTTGTCCACTCAGATCTTTGTGGACCAACAGAGGTGTCTGCGCGCCTTGGTAAGGCAGTATATTTCATCACGTTTATTGATGATTTTAGTCGGAAAACAATTGTCTATTTTCTAACCAAGAAAAGTGATGCTCTTGAGGCTTTTAAATTGTATAAAGCATGTGTAGAAAATCAGACAGGGAGGAAGATCAAGCAATTGCGCACTGATGGTGGTGGAGAGTATCTTAGTGATCTCTTTCATGATACATGTGATCAGGCAGGGATTCAGCGTCAATGCACAACGAGGGCTACTCCTCAACAAAATGGTGTTGCAGAGAGGAAGAATCGCACTTTGTGCAATGCAGCAAGAAGTATGCTTGCTGAAAGTCATTTGCCAAAGTATTTTTGGGCTGATGCAATTGCTGCAGCAGTTCATGTGCAAAACAGATTGACCACAGTTGCCTTGGATAATGAGATGACTCCAGAAAAAGCTTGGTCTGGAGAGAAGCCGGATGTTTCTCATTTGCGCACCTTTGGATGTACCGCTTATGTACATGTTCCTGAGCATTTGCGCAGAAAATTTGATGCCCATAGCACCAAATGCACTTTCATTGGCTATGCACCTAATCATAAAGCATACTTGTTGTGGGATCAAGAGAGGAAAAAGGTATATACCAGCTCAGAAGTAGTTTTTGATGAGTCAAATTCTATGTGTATTGATCCACTTGCAGATAGAAACTTCATTCAAGACAAATATCTTGTCATTGATGATCCTCCACTCGTTAAGCTTCAAGATTTGAGGCTGGACCAGCAGCAAGATGTGCCTTTGCCAGCAGATACGCAACAACCCATCAATGATGATCCACCTCATAATCAAGTTCTTCCTGATCCTCGGCTCATTGGAATGCCCCCTCCTCCTGATCAACCGTTGTCACCACGTAGCAAAACACCTTCTCGTAAAGTTCTTGAAAATGCTGAACTTAGTTTGGTTGAATGGTGTTGCTTGGCAGTGCAAGGTGAACCAGCAAGCATTGAGGAAGCATGGGCTTCCTCCGAAGCTCCACATTGGAAATGGGCAGCTGAGGTAGAGCTCGCATCCATGGATGCAAACCAGGTATGGGAACTTGCTGATTTGCCCATTGGGCGCAAAGCAGTGGATTGCAAATGGCTATTCACGAAAAAGTACAAGGCTGATGGCAGCCTTGACAAGTTTAAGGCAAGGCTAGTTGCTCGAGGTTTCAGCCAAGTCAAAGGTCTTGATTATGATGAGACATTTTCACCGGTCGTGAGAATGAATAGCCTGCGTGTTTTGCTTGCCTTAGGAGCCAAATTGGATTGGGAAATTCATCAAATGGATGTGGATACAACATTTTTGAATGGAGATCTTCTTGAAGACATGTCTATGCTGCAACCTCCAGGTTTTGAAGTACCCGGCCAGGAAAACAAGGTATGTAAACTCCGGAAGGCCATTTATGGCTTAAAGCAGACATCTCGGGTTTGGTACAAGAAGTTTGATGATGCACTTAAGCATGAAGGATTTCAAGTTGCTACAACAGATTCTAATGTCTACATCAAGTGCATGGGAGGTTTGTATTTGATTTTAGTGCTATATGTGGATGATATGCTTGCAATGGGCAGCAATCTTCTTGATGTTCAAGCACTTAAATCTAAACTAGCTAGCAGGTTTAAGATGAAAGATTTGGGTGCAGCTAGCTCTTTCTTGGGTATGCAAATACATCGTGATAGGAAGAAGAGGCTAATTCATATCAGCCAACCTCGGTATGCTGAATTTCTGCTTGGGCAATTTCGCATGGCGATTGTAGCTTGTTTCCCGCCATTGGAAGTCGGCCTCAAATTGTTTGAAGATGAGCCTCGTGATAATTGCAGTCATCTTTCTACCATATGAGCCTTGTTGGGAGTTTGATGTATCTCATGACTATAACACGGCCTGATCTTTGCTTTCTTTGTGATTGCATTGAGTGAGTTTAACCAATTGTTATGAGTTAAAGCATTGGCGACTAGCAAAGCGTGTTCTTCGCTATTTGCAAGGAACAAAAGAGTATGGAATCTGTTATTGTGATAACGGATCAACAAGTCTTCATGCATTTACTGATGCAAGTTGGGGCAACAATAGGGATTCTCATTCCACTACAGGTAGCACATGTATGTTTTATGGAGGTGCAGTAGGGTGGATGAGCAAAAAGCAATCTGTTGTAGCGCAATCTTCAGCAGAGGCAGAATACATTGCCTTATCTACTGGAGTTGCAGATCTTATTTGGTATGACCACTTGCTTAATGATGTTGGTATTTTCAAGCGAAAGCAACCTATTCATGTTTATGTGGACAACCAAAGTTGCATGAAAATGGCAGAGCGACCAGGACATCATCCTCGGACAAAGCACATTCCAATTCATTACCATTATGTCCGAGATCTAGTGGAGAAAGCAATCATTTCATTAATCTATTAGCCCACTGGTGCAATGGTTGCAAATATCTTTACTAAGCCACTGGGCACACAAAAGTTTGTACAGTTTAGATCAGCACTTGGTGTTATACCATACTGCGGTAACCGGATTATCCAAATTTTGAAAGGGAGTGTCCCGGGGCACTTAGAGAAGAAATGTCCGGGGATGAAACCAATGTGCCCTCTTACGCACGGATCTTTCGAGGCTACAAACGAGAAAATACACTATCTAGAAAATTCGGTGACATCTTTGACATGCCGCATTAAATGTTAAATGTTAAAGAATGTAATGAGGCCGCTGTGTCTGCTATACTTAAAATGCATTGCTCCTATACTGTTACCTTTTGTGCTCATGATGCATTTTGACTACTTGTCGATGTGTAGAGTCACCATGCCCTTTGTCATTGCGATGTTAAAAGCATCCTTCTAGAGCTTAGAAAATGAGGCTCGTTGTAATACTGAATCATGCTCCCGTAGCAACTACATGTGCATTCTTCTTTCCTTTATGCTCTGGAAACTTGGCTAGATGACTAGGGACGCCTTATGTTGCATCAAGATGAGCTAGCATGCAAAAAAAAAAAAAAAAAAAAAAATCCAATGGATAAACCACCAAGATGAATCAAGAATAATTTATTATTGAAAAACTTTACCAATCAAACAACCAGGTCAAGTTCTTCAATATCTGGGATTGCTACATTTAACCTCATGATTGGCTTCCCCTGGGACTTCTGCTCCTGCTTTAATACAAAGCTCAATAATTGCAGGAGCTTGTCCATAGTACTTCCTTAACGCATTAACTAATGGAGCACCATCCCGAACATGCCAAACAAATTTAGGTGGCACTACTTCATCTAGAGTTGCTTCTTGCCAACCATGTTGCCAATTTCTCCATTGATATTTAAATGCCCCACAAAGTTGAGCCTTGTGGCCTCTTGGTCCAACCTGAACTTCTGGGCAATAGCCACAAGCCCTGACAATATATCTTTTCATTAATTTCTTAACACCCATCCTCATTGCATGCCATGCCTTTATAGTTCTAATAGCGATTGGCGTTTACCTCATCTATTTTATCACAAGATGTCTCTTTTATTTTCGTCAAGAGGGGATGTATCAACTGAATCTTCGTCCTCCACAAGGTTGCCAGAACATTTAAACAGGTCACCCATGCTTGTGCTTTCAAGATGAGTTTCACTCTCTGCCATCGACCAAGCCGTTATCTTCTAAATTATACTAATCTGCTCCATTGCCGTATATACATATTGGAGCACCTGTGTTTGCCTCTTTCATCGCTGCTGCTTGATATGCAAAGGCCAATTCTGTCGCACATTTCTGTACCACCATGGAACTACTTCGCCTCACGTCTGGATACTCAGGAATGTCAACTCCTGCTTGGATGCACAATTCTACCACTGCTGGTATCCGCGGGACCTCAAACTGTTGCACATGCCTTATGGGAGGACCTAGCCTGTCATAAACATGATAACATTCTACAGGAGGAATAACATCTTCAAGTTCGGCATCAATCCAATGATGATGGCCCTTGCATTGTGAACAACCAGGTCCTCGATGTTAGAATTCAAGTTGTACATTAGAGTACATTTATGTACGTTAGATACATTGATGTACATTAGAGTACATTAGAAGTACATCATGTACATCTCTGGCCTTTGGCCTTCTGTTTCCGACTGTTGGCCTTTCAGTGCCATTCATTCCATGTACTTATAGATTACATGCAATACATAGAACATCCAGATTGTTCCTATTCTATTTATATCGTGTCTCTTCCATTCTTGCTTCCGCATTGGCTCACTGTGTGCTGCAGATTTGTATCAGTCCATAGCTGATACGTTTTCCAACACTCGACAGGATCTCAACCGATGCCCTCACTCCCAACAAATACTTCCTCGCAATAGCTGCATAAAAATTGTTAATAATGATTTTTTCTGTCAAGTATATTGCCAATGCACAAAGACTTGCCAAAACGTTTTCTGACAATAAAAATAATCATCACATTATTACTAGAGGAATGATTATACAATCTTATCCACAGCTATGAAATACAAATGGGGACATATATAAGTGTGTATTATTTACCAGCAACAAGCTGCATCGTCGTAAGAACAGATTTTACACTGGCAAAGGCTGATAATTTCAAAAGAATTGGCACACTCTCCATTATATAGAATAGAATAGAATAGATTTTTAGCGTCCACGGAATAGAGAAAACTTAAAGCTGCTCTGATTCAATAGTTCTATATAGCCTGCAAAAGAGATATCAATTATACAGAACTTATAACTGTATGTCTCTTTTGTATGACAACTTAGTTATTCTTTTACAATACTAATTTAATCTCATCAACTTGGGAATAGAATAGAATAGAATAGTTTTTTTTAACGTCCACGGAGACCAATAGGTCATGGGACCCATACAATGGGCTAGTACAATCATTACTACTAGGTTTAAAAAATCCCTGCCTCGAAAGGTTTTCAAGGGATAACATGAAGGAAAGAAACCCAGATTTTAAATACAGTAAGGAACTTAAACTAAGCTGTGTAGAATTTGGATCATAACAAGAAGAATCTGGCATCAACTACAGTAAGCCATCTGTCAAGAAAGGAAGCAGTTAATTTATGTTGCAACTTGAAAATAAGCAAGGGTCTGAGTGACAGAAAAGCCATGCCTTCCATGAATGCCAGGCAGTCTGTCAATCTACAAGCTTTTGAATGGATGCATGGCCCTTGCTTGCATTAAAGGAGCAGAGCTTTTTTTTTCAAGTGCTGAGAATGTGGCACTAGTTATCTGATTAAATGCTACACATTGAATACAAACCCTGGCCTTATGAATGCTCATCCTCTGGGACCATCTCACACTAATGGACCCCTTACCTAATGCAACCCAAATAAAGATTGCAACAGTATGCATTTTTATACTCAATTTTGTTTGGCTTGACACCTTTGGACATGGAAACAATACCTGCAGATGGCTTTTTACATGGGCAAGCATGAGATCCTTCACATTCATGAACTCCAATACTATTTTTGGTGTTGCTCCTGATCATCATATATACCAAAGTTAAGGCTGGTCAGCTATCAAATCTAAGTTCAGACTTCACGATCAATACAATTGTAAACGGATATGAAGTGATGAAGAAGACAATCAAGGATATCAGAAGATAAAAACAGACAACAGTAAAGTTTCGATCAAGAATCAAACAAGATGAGACCAGATTTGCAAGAAACTGGTGCATTATGCACAGCTACATGCATGCTACATGCGCTACACGATTTGCTATTGCAGAAAGTGTGTGAAAATTTAAATCAAGGGATCAAACAAGATGCAAACCAGATTTAAAAATCGAGAATTACACAGATAGAAACAAAGATGCATATGCATATGCATGGCAGCAGCAGCAGACTGCACAAAAGTAAGTTGTAGTAGGTTACAGAAAATTTATGAAAACTCTGGGGTATATCGTGAAATTCATCAAACCATAAGGGTATTTTGTAGTTTTTCCCTATGAACTAACATACCTGAAAAGTGTTCATCTTGTTAATATATCCCAAAATGATTCAGTGGGCATGGAAGAGGAGGACAAGCTATGTTTTTAGATTTTGCAGGATGCATTAGAATTTATGTCAAGCACAATAATTACAACTCTTTGGCTACTTATTGAAGATAATTTGTATACAGTTAGCTCTCAACTTCTAATTGCCATATCGGGAGGAGGATAGATCCAATTCCATTCCATCAGTTCCTAGTGCTTTGTGTTTTTAACTGCAACTTCTAGATTATATCCAAAGTGCAAACGACCAACGCTCTACTTAAAAGACATAAACCCTTCAAACTGAGGGTTTACATTTCGGAGGCTGAAACATGGTTGTTTTTATGGATAACTATGCGCAGCATTTCTAAACATCCATGCAGAAGAGAATTTGGATCTATCCGGCTATCCCGAATGATCCCAAATAAACTTGTTATTGAAAAAAGTGCTCACAACTTCTAATTGACACGTGGGAAGGAGGATAGATCTAGAGCCCATTCGATTAGTTCCTATTGCTTCTCGTTTCCCGACTACAACTTCACCATGTCTTAAGTGCAAATGACCAAAACTCGACCTTTATAATGTAAACCCTTCAAGAATCTAGGAACACACAAGGCTTATATTTCGGAGACTATATTCTAGCCAAATTCGATTAGGACCTTGCATGTACCCTTAAAACCCCCTGTGAAGCAGTTTTCTACAAAAATCTTCTTCCAGATGCCCTGACGATGGACGAGAGATTCTCCCACTCTAGACTCAAAACGTTAATATTACTCTGGGGACCAAGTTATATGGGTAGAAGACGAGCCCTTCCCTAAGAAGCGCAAACAAAGCTCATGTCCACTACACTCATAGTCAATTGGCCTAGATGGAGCCTACAAACTAATGCCTTGTATGGCATTCATGTTTCTTTCTTTAGCAAAACTGGCAATGTAACTTAGTCTCTAAGGTAATTTTGACATTCTAGATGACGTGGCAAAGTCAAATCATCAGGCTGGAGTTTCTGAATTGAGTAAACTATAAAAGATTTGAGTCTCTACGCAGCTTGCATCCCTCTTTTTGCATCTTGTAAAATATCTCCTCTAATTGAGACAATAATGTTTGCGGTAGAATTGATAAGGAGACTAATCTTGTGTTTTAGATTTCTTATTCCCGAGTTCTTGTCATTAAACATCTCCCTCCCCAAAAGAAAAGAGACAGGAGAGGATCCCAATATTTCCTCTACAAAATCCTCTGCTAAGCAAAACCCCTTAAACTTATAAGGAAGCCTGATTTAAGTCTAGGTGGAGCCCTTATTAGGCCCTCACTTTGTCGCTCCCTTGACTTTCAGTGGTGCAATGAAGGTGAGCGCCTTGTTCTATGGACACAGACAAACTTATTTCTTTAGAATAGAATAGAATAGAATAGAATAGAATAGAATAGAATGGGTTTTTATCGTCCACAGAGACCAATCGGTCTATGGAACCCAATAAAGAGCTCGACAGACTTTATTGCTGCCCGGGTTAAAAAAACCTCGCCTCAATGAATCTTGGCAGCAATGAGAGTGCTGTCAAACTCTACAAATATACATATCATGAAATATATACAGGTCAAGAAAGTGTCCGAGGACAAAGCCAGCCATGCACACCCATGACCTCCTGAAGTATGATCACAGCATTCAGACTGAAGCCATGCTCAGTATTACCTATAATGGCTGGCCAGGTCTGACCAACTCAGCATACATACAAGCACACAAAAAAAAACTTGAAGTAATAAAGAAGGCCCTTGTTGCCCACCCACGTAACTGCAATCACTCGACAGGTAGTACTAGGGAATGAAGAGGAAGATTAGGTCCTACGCTCATATGATATGATTTTTGCCATAGATAGTGGCTCTTGCCTGCCATTGCTGCATTTAATTTGCGCCATGCCGAGGGTGGACTTCATTGCCTATATGCAAGATAGCTAGGGTCAGCTTATCCTCGAGGTGTATAGCCCTCGCTTGGTGCCATTGTTGGCTTTGGGCACATGGTGCCGAAGAATGTGTTGTACATTCAAGAATGCCTGGAAGATATACCCTAATCTCTATTGATGCCGCTGATGAAGTTCCAGCACTAATGGATTATCACATATTCTAGTAAGTATTCGGTTGGTCTTGTCTTTTGGAAAAGCATGACCTGGTCACATGCAAGAGTTAAGGGCTTCCTAACCTCTAAGATAAAGTTGTCTTGTTCAATAGCTGAGTCAGATCATAAACCATATATAGTGTATCCATCATCTGTATGCATTTACCTAGGAGCTAGCTAGTAGCATTTGGTTAGTTGATGTCAGTTACATGGTCGGTACTATCCAGCAAGACGTTAGGGTTGGATCTCCCCTTTAGCATAGTCTAGCAATGAGTTAGAGTTGGAACTCCTCTTAGTGTTTAACTTAGTGTAGTTCTTAATTCCATACACAGTTAAAAGATAAGGAATATTAATAGGGTTGGTTGAACATAGTGTTGCTTTTGAATATGGAGTTGGACCAAATTAACCTCACTCACTCCCAAGTCCTGATAATGCAACTGCAAGATAGGGTTGAGGATTTGGTTTTTCCGGGGTTCCGAAAACTTCTTGGATTTTTTTTTGGGTTAATATTTTGGCCGCCGAAAAAAATTTCCGAATTCCAAAGATCGGACATATCCAAATATTTTCATTTTGGGGCCGATTTCCATGGATGCCTTATCTTCGGCATGCCTGCCACGCTTGCTCCTTCTAAGCCATCCGGATAGCAGAATCTGAACTCCACAGAAGCGGCATACTCCACAGAGGCCATAGAAGCGGCGGCATCACAGGCGTCACAGATTTTGAGCATCACAGATTTCTTGACGGATTTTTAAAGAAGAGCATCATAGGCTTGAGAGATCCGTTCTTGAGATTTGTTTTCAAAAAGCCACCCGGAGAACAAAATCTGGATTCCACAGAAGCCATAGAAGCTGCATCAAAGGCTTGACAGATTTTGAGCATCACAGATTTCTTCACAGATTTTTGAAGAATCTCCAAGCTCTTAGCCGATCACAGGTCACAGGTCACAGATGTATGTAGGTCACAGATGTATGTCGATCACATGTTTTTCTGCAAGTCAATTTTTGTTCTGCAAAAGGGGATTTTAGAAGGCATGAGCGCATGATAAGGTTTGTTTCATGGATGGGTCCATTTATTCTACATCCTTTTGCTTGGTGACCTCTGCAAATGGATTCCACTGTTGGGCATTTTATTTCGTTTTATCTGGGTTGCACTGCCCTAATTTGCACTCTTCGTTTCAGGAATAAGAATGGCAGTAGTGTCCCGGCATGCATGCCATGGTTGTTCAACAGGATATCGGCTTTGATCGGTCGAATAACGGTGTTGGTTCTTGCAGATGGCAGGGAGATATGCCTGTTAGTTGTTAGCATGGATCTGTTATTGTTCTCTTAGACGACAGTAGCTCTCTCTCCATCTTGGTTGCATATGAAGCCATAGTGCTGTGCAGGTTTTTTAGTTTCTTCCCTATCCGATTTCATTATTACAAGTTTCTCTGTTGCTTATAGAATCTTGCTTTGGAGTCCGAAATGCAGAAAGTCTTGCTCATGGGCGACAGTGGCATTTAACAACACTGATTTCTTTAGTGAGTTTCTTTTTCCCGAGACTAGCTTCTTTCTTTTTCGTCCATCTTCCTGATCTATTGTGGGCAGTTGCATCTTCGTCCATCTTCCTGATCTATTGTGGCCAGTTGCATCTTGATTATGAAATGTGCAGGCATTTTAGGTTTATATTCTGCTACAGGTACATATCTGAATTAGTTACAATTCCCTAGATTGTATATAATATACCTAATGATTTTTTTGGTTCTATTATATCATGTGCAAGTTCTATATTTTGCACAGGTATACATGTGAAGTTATAGTTTTCTAGCTGCATACGTATTGTGGGATCTGCAAGTAGGCATATGCTGCTATGCAAGTTGAATAGCGAGACTGTTGGTCTGAGCCTGCACTAACAAGATGCAGCATATGGAATTCAAGAAAGAATATATAATACATTGGCATTCCTTAAATCTGAGTATTCACTGCATCTTTAGTCCATAGCTGTTGTGATTAGAGAACATGGATTATTAGCTGCTGTGAATAGAGAACATGAATTATTAGCTATTTTATGTTGATGTCCTATGAGCGTTCATAATACCATGCAAGTTTCGCAGTTCACCATGACCAAGCTTTCTCTAATTCCGAGAGATTTATATCCCAAATGACAAGCAAAGACTATATGCACCAGGACATGTACATGTAAGACCTTTTCAACATTTCTAACCTTGGTCTAGAAATTCCCAAAAGTAGTATTGTCACATGTAAAGCTTTTATTTGATGCAACGATGACATAGCTTCTACCATCTTCTACGATCATATTTTCATTTTGTAGAGCTTACTTATTGTTTAATTGATGAGTATATTTAGGCGAAGCAAATGTGTATAACTAGGGGAAATAACCTCGCAATACCAATCAACCAGGAAACAACCTTGCAACGATGACATTGCTTCAACTATGACGTTGCTTCTATGATCACATTTTCCATTTTGTTCACATGATGTGTATAACTAGGGGAAAAGAATTTGCATAACTAGGGAGAAACAACCATGCAACAACAATAAAAATAATCAAATGTCACATGTGTATAACTAGGGGAAAAGAACTAGGAGGGCAACAACAATAAAAAGAATTGTGTAATAATTAGGAAGAAATAGCCCTACAACAACAATAAAAATAACCAAATGTGTATAACTAGGAAGACGACCTTGGAACATGATTACATTCCCATTCTATGTAGTTACGCTTATAGTTCGAATGATGTGTACAAGTTGAAAAAACTTGCAGCAACATAGTCACGCCTCTCTTCACTTAGAAGTAAGAAAAGCTTTTGTTTGTGCGTCGTCCTTGAAGTTGTACATGGTATTCTCTCTCTAAGGCAAATGGACTTAAGGGAGGGAAATAGAAAAATGCACAAAAGTAATTGCATAAGATAAACATATACAATGAATTTGAAGGTAGCAAGCCAAATGCATGAGAAAGAATTACAACTGAGCAGTCTTTATTGAAATCCAAGTGTATGCATAGCCAATGTTTAAATTTGCTTAATCCAACTAAATATCTTAACTTACATTTCTATTTATGCTAACGCAACGCCGTAAAACATTACTAGTCAAAGTTAATTAGTTACCGTGGCAATAATAAGACTGCTGACAAGTTGTACAAATATACATACATACATCATGAAGTATTTCCTACCATCAAGTGGTTGTTCAAGGAGCATATCACGAGCCCTCAGATCCATTAAGCAATACGTATCGTTTCAGACTACAACTTTCACCATGTCTTAAGTGCAAATGACCAAACTCGACCTTTATAATGTAAACCCTTCAAGAATCTAGGAACACACAAGGCTTATATTTAGGAGACTATATTCTAGCCAAATTGATTAGGACCTTGCATGTACCCTTAAACCCCCCTGAAGCGGTTTCTACAAAAATCTTCTTCGGATGCCACGACGATGGACGAGAGATTCTCCCACTCTAGACTCAAAGCGTTAATATTACTCGGGGACCAAGTTATATGGGTAGAAGACGAGCCCCTTCCCTAAGAAGCTTAAAACAAAGCCTCATGTCCCTACACTCATAGTCAATCAATTGGCCTAGATGGAACCTACAAACTAATGCCTTGTATGGCATTCATGTTTCTTTCTTTAGCAAACGGCAATGTAACTTAGTCTCTAAGATTTTTGACATTCTAGATGACGTGGCAAAGTCAAATCATCAGCCGGGAGTTTCGAATTGAGTAAACTATAAAGATTTGAGTCTCTCGTGACTTGCATCCCTCTTTTGCATCTTGTAAAATATCTCCTCTAATTGAGACAATAATGTTTGCGGTAGAATTGATAAGGAGACTAATCTTGTGTTTTAGATTTCTTATTCCCGAAGTTCTTGTCATTAAACATCTCCCTCCCAAAAGAAAAGAGAGGGGAGAGGATCCCAATATTTCCTCTACAAAATCCTACGCTAAGCAAAACCCCTTAAACTTATAAGGAAGCGATTTAAGTCTAGGTGGAGCCCTTATTAGGCCCTCACTTTGTAGCTCCCTTGACTTTCCGGTGGTGCAATGAAGGTGAGCTTTTGTTCTATGGACCTGAGACAAACTTATTTCTTTAGAATAGAATAGAATAGAATAGAATAGAATAGAATAGAATGGGTTTTTATCGTCCACAGAGACCAATCGGTCTATGGAACCCAATAAAGAGCTCGACAGACTTTATTATTTGCGGAGTTAAAACCCCGCCTCAATGAATCTTGGCAAGAATGAGAGTGTCCAAACCTACAAATATACATATCATGAAATATATCTGAGTCAAGAAAGTGTCCGGGACAAAGCCGACCATGCACACCCATGACCTCACGAAGTATGATCACAAAGATTGCATCGGCCATGCTCAAGATACCTATATAACGCCGTGTCCAATTAACTCAAATACATACAAGCACACAAAAAACTTGAAGTAATAAAAGGCCCTTTGTTGCCCACCCACGAATCGCAATCACTTTAACGGGTAGTACTAGGGAATGAAGAGGAAGATTAGGTCCTACGCTCATATGATATGATTTTTGCCATAGATAGTGGCTCTTGCACGCCATTCTTTGATTTAATTTGCGCCCATGCCGAGGGTGGACTTCATTGCCTATATGCAAGATAGCTAGGGTCACTTTTTATCCTCGAGAGGTGTATAGCCCTATTTGGTGCCATTGTTGGCTTTGGGGCACATGGTGTCAAGAATGTGTTGTACATTCAAGAATGCCCGGAAGATATACCCTAATCTCTATTGATGATGCCAACATGAAGTTCCAAAGACTAATGGATTATCACATATTCTAGTAAGTATTCGGTTGGTCTTGTCTTTTGGAAAAGCATGACACGGTCACATGCAAGAGTTAAGGGCTTCCTAACCTCTAAGATAAAGTTGTCTTGTTCAATAGCTGTCGGATCATAAAACCATATATATAGGTATCCATCATCCTCGTGATGCATTTACCTAGGAGCTAGCTAGTAGCATTTGGTTAGTTGATGTCAGTTACATGGTCGGTACTATCCAGCAAGACGTTAGGGTTGGATCTCCCCTTTAGCATAGTCTAGCAATGAGTTAGAGTTGGAACTCCTCTTAGTGTTTAACTTAGTGTAGTTCTTAATTCCATACACAGTTAAAAGATAAGGAATATTAATAGGGTTGGTTGAACATAGTGTTGCTTTTGAATATGGAGTTGGACCAAATTATGATCTCCCCTCACCTCACTCACTCCCAAGTCCTGATAATGCAACTGCAAGATAGGGTTGAGGAATTAGAAAAACTTTAAATAGTAGGGTTTATAATCCTATTGTTTAAATTTGGTTTTTCCGGGGTTCCGAAACTTCTTGGATTTTTGTTTGGGTTAATATTTTGGCCGCCGGAAAAAATTTCCGAATTCCAAAAATCGGACATATCCAAATATTTTCATTTTGGGGCCGATTTCCATGGATGCCTTATCTTCGGCATGCCTGCCACGCTTGCTCCTTCTAAGCCATCCGGATAGCAGAATCTGAACTCCACAGAAGCGGCATACTCCACAGAGGCCATAGAAGCGGCGGCATCACAGGCGTCACAGATTTTGAGCATCACAGATTTCTCGACGGATTTTTAAAGAAGAGCATCATAGGCAGCTTGAGAGATCCGTTCTTGAGATTTGTTTTCAAAAAGCCACCCGGAGAACCAAATCTGGATTCCACAGAAGCCATAGAAGCTGCATCAAAGGCTTGACAGATTTTGAGCATCACAGATTTCTTCACAGATTTTTGAAGAATCTCCAAGCTCTTAGCCGATCAGGTCACAGGTCACAGATGTATGTAGGTCACAGATGTATGTCGATCACATGTTTTTCTGCAAGTCAATTTTTGTTCTGCAAAAGGGGATTTTAGAAGGCATGAGCGCATGATAAGGTTTGTTTCATGGATGGGTCCATTCATTCTACATCCTTTTGCTTGGTGACCTCTGCAAATGGATTCCACTGTTGGGCATTTTATTTCGTTTTATCTGGGTTGCACTGCCCTAATTTGCACTCTTCGTTTCAGCAATAAGAATGGCAGTAGTGTCCCGGCATGCATGCCATGGTTGTTCAACAGGATATCGGCTTTGATCGGTCGAATAACCGGTGTTGGTTCTTGCAGATGGCAGGGAGATTTGCCTGTTAGTTGTTAGCATGGATCTGTTATTGTTCTCTTAGACGACAGTAGCATCAACTCCACTGATGTCTTTGGTAAGTTTATTTTCCCAGAACGAATCTCTCTCTCTCCATCTTGGTTGCATATGAAGCCATAGTGCTGTGCAGGCTTTTTAGTTTCTTCCCTATCCGATTTCATTATTACAAGTTTCTCTGTTGCTTATAGAATCTTGCTTTGGAGTCCGAAATGCAGAAAGTCTTGCTCATGGGCGACAGTGGCATTTAACAACACTGATTTCTTTAGTGAGTTTCTTTTTCCCGAGACTAGCTTCTTTCTTTTTCGTCCATCTTCCTGATCTATTGTGGGCAGTTGCATCTTCGTCCATCTTCCTGATCTATTGTGGCCAGTTGCATCTTGATTATGAAATGTGCAGGCACTTTAGGTTTATATTCTGCTACAGGTACATATCTGAATTAGTTACAATTCCCTAGATTGTATATAATATACCTAATGATTTTTTTGGTTCTATTGTATCATGTGCAGAGACCACAATTGCTATTTTCTTTTTTATGGAACACCTTCACTACAGGAGTTCTATATTTTGCACAGGTATACATGTGAAGTTATAGTTTTCTAGCTGCATACGTATTGTGGGATCTGCAAGTAGGCATATGCTGCTATGCAAGTTGAATAGCGAGACTGTTGGTCTGAGCCTGCACTAACAAGATGCAGCATATGGAATTCAAGAAAGAATATATAATACATTGGCATTCCTTAAATCTGAGTATTCACTGCATCTTTAGTCCATAGCTGTTGTGATTAGAGAACATGGATTATTAGCTGCTGTGAATAGAGAACATGAATTATTAGCTATTTTATGTTGATGTCCTATGAGCGTTCATAATACCATGCAAGTTTCGCAGTTCACCATGACCAAGCTTTCTCTAATTCGGAGAGATTTATATCCCAAATGACAAGCAAAGACTATATGCACCAGGACATGTACATGTAAGACCTTTTCAACATTTCTAACCTTGGTCTAGAAATTCCCAAAAGTAGTATTGTCACATGTAAAGCTTTTATTTGATGCAACGATGACATAGCTTCTACCATCTTCTACGATCATATTTTCATTTTGTAGAGCTTACTTATTGTTTAATTGATGAGTATATTTAGGCGAAGCAAATGTGTATAACTAGGGGAAATAACCTCGCAATACCAATCAACCAGGAAACAACCTTGCAACGATGACATTGCTTCAACTATGACGTTGCTTCTATGATCACATTTTCCATTTTGTTCACATGATGTGTATAACTAGGGGAAAAGAATTTGCATAACTAGGGAGAAACAACCATGCAACAACAATAAAAATAATCAAATGTGTATAACTAGGGGAAAAGAATTGTGTATAATTAGGAAGAAATAGCCCTACAACAACAATAAAAATAACTAAATGTGTATAACTAGGGAAGACGACCTTGGAACATGATTACATTCCCATTCTATGTAGTTACGCTTATAGTTCGAATGATGTGTACAAGTTGAAAAAACTTGCAGCAACATAGTCACGCCTCTCTTCACTTAGAAGTAAGAAAAGCTTTTGTTTGTGCGTCGTCCTTGAAGTTGTACATGGTATTCTCTCTCTAAGGCAAATGGACTTAAGGGAGGGAAATAGAAAAAATGCACAAAAGTAATTGCATAAGATAAACATATACAATGAATTTGAAGGTAGCAAGCCAAATGCATGAGAAAGAATTACAAATCTGAGCAGTCTTTATTGAAATCCAAGTGTATGCATAGCCAATGTTTAAATTTGCTTAATCCAACTAAATATCTTAACTTACATTTCTATTTATGCGACAGAACGGGCAAACATTACTAGTCAAAGTTAATTAGTTACCGTGGCAATAATAAGACTGTTGACAAGTTGTACAAATATACATACATACATCATGAAGTATTTCCTACCCATCAAGTGGTTGTTCAAGGGCATATGCGAGCCCTCAGATCCATTACCTCATGAATGTATGATCCTAGTGAGCGCTCTAAGGTCGTGCTCAGTATCATGTATAGCAACTGGTTTGGCCTAACCAAGAGAGTGTTGCGTGCTCGGATCTAATTATATGTCGGGCATCTCTGAAAAGTGCGACATTCATCCTCAATGGCTCCCAACTGACGGCACTAACAAAGTCCATCCTGGCATGGCTCCCCAATCCACCTGCCTGTCTCAATTCGGAGCTGGTAGGCACCTGTGCGAATGGAGGCGATGAGCTTGCGCATTTTCCTGGGCAGATATGAATGCAAGTAAAGTTGTGGCCCATGGTCGGTGGTGACGTTCAAAGACAATATACGTTTCCGTGACGATAATGTATCGCCGCCTCACGCCACGACACGCCACCCCGCTCGACCGACGTACGCCAACGTATAGCCAGGCTAGTAGCCCTAGAGGGCAACGTGCAAGGAGTGTGCATTTATTAATGTGCACATTAAACCATGTGCACATTCACTTAAGTGCACATTTTCCCATGTGGTCACTTTATGCCAAGTGGGCCATACCTATAGGTGTAATTAATGTGCACATTTCCCAATATGCACATTCATTAATGTGCACACATTTCCATGTGAGCACATTTGGGTGCACACATTTCCATGTGGGCACATTTGGCCACCTAGCCCTTAAAGGCAAGTGGGCCCTTTTTCCAATTATCCCACATGCCTAAAGGGGATAATTGGAAACCCTAGCCAACCCCCTTGTCTATTTAGGTAGGGAAACCCTAACTCACCCAATTTTCATTTCTAGGGTTCCTGGACTCTGTTTGGGCTGCCCCAAAGGTCAAAACCGCCTCCCAGACGCTGTCTGAGAGAATTGCATCATTAGTTTTCCTTGATTCGAGATCTCAGCAGGATGGTCGAGCTCAGGTCAGGATGAGGAACTCAAGGATCAGGTATTTAGGCAATTTAATAGTCTAAACCCTATTTTGGGCCATCGAATCGTGAGGTTTAGCCTCTTAAATTGCCCATAGCAGCCCCCTCTAGATCTCTAGATAGCAGATTCTAACTAAAGAACCTAACTCTATGATGTAGATTAGATCTAGTTCTTTAGTTCTCTGTGATGTATATGGATGATGTATCTCTATGAACTCCTTGTATTGGGAAGGGGGGTAGAGACCTAAGGCTTTGTAGTTGATGCTCCTAGAGTAGCCCTCTAGCACACTTGTAGATGCGGCCAGGCACAAGAGCCACACCGGGTTGTGGGTGAAGGGGCCAGACCGGGCTTATAAGAAGGTTCGTGTTCGACTCTTGAACGATCCCTATGGTGTGTTAGTGCTACCGGGGATCATTGTGACTAGGTCTAATGGCTTGCCACTGCGTGTGGGCAAGGCATGGGCTCGACACTCGTGAGGTGGTGGATATGACCTTCCATTGAGTTCAAGTCGAATACGGGCAGTGGCCCTCTAGTCACCTTGAGTCAGCATGTAGATCTCTGGAGGGAGTGATCCCTACCGCCCCATCTGGAATCGGGAGATGAAACCCGTGAGTAGCCCTCTTGGCCGCATCCCGGGGGGCTACAGGCCAGTCCCAACACTTTTCAGCCTACTCTGCAAAGTGTGCACAGGAGGGGCGGATGGAGTGGACAACCCTATGCCATGTTCATATGCCAGCCAAATCCATTGCCATGAATTCTGTCTGCAATGAACTCTGGAGACCCCAGCCATCAGTCATTCCCTTGAGTCTGAGCCTTGGGTAGGATATTGTGCTTACCCTTGTCTATGCAGATGTGATGGACCATCCTTCGAGGTGGATACGTGCTTATGATATATACTGACATGTATGTTTGCGCTTCCGCAGCTAGGTAGGCCCCGAGGGAGACGGGGTAAAATGACCCCTTCACTCTTCCCACCGGAACCCGTCACGGTTGTAGTGTCATGTGGAGGGCCCTGTATCGGCATGAAGCTGGTATGGGGGAAGAACTCCTGTTTGTATACGGTGAGTGCACCGTATGCGAGTAGGGGACGTCACACAGTGTGAGGTTTATGTGTTTCTTGTAATGTGCCTTTTGACCTACTCCAGGTCCCCATGAGGGTCCCAAAGCTTACCAATGAAACAAGTATCAAGATAATGCCTCAGGTTGTCCCGGACTGCCTTGGTGTCCATTTGTATGCACCTGTGCTCCTGCACGTTCCATCTGGCAAACCACTGAACTTTCTTGTCCTTCCAATAAGCCTTGAGTTGTTGCAGTCCCATTGCTATGGTGTAAGCCAGGTGCGGAAGATGGGCATCACAGATTTCTTCACAGATTTTTGAAGAATCTCCAAGCTCTTAGCCGATCAGGTCACAGGTCACAGGTCACAGATGTATGTAGGTCACAGATGTATGTCGATCACATGTTTTTCTGCAAGTCAATTTTTGTTCTGCAAAAGGGGATTTTAGAAGGCATGAGCGCATGATAAGATTTGTTTCATGGATGGGTCCATTCATTCTACATCCTTTTGCTTGGTGACCTCTGCAAATGGATTCCACTGTTGGGCATTTTATTTCGTTCTATTCGGGTTGCTTTGCGCCCTAATTTGCACTCTTCGTTTCAGCAATAAGAATGGCGGTAGTGTCCCGGCATGCATGCCATGGTTGTTCAACGGGATATCGGCTTTGATCGGTCCGAATAACCGGTGTTGGTTGGTTTGCGGATGGCGGGGAGATTTGCCTGTTAGTTGTTAGCATGGATGTTATTGTTCTCTTAGACGACAAGAGCATCAACTCCACCGATGTCTTTGGTAAGTTTATTTTCCCGAGAAGAATCTCTCTCTCTCCATCTTGGTTGCATATGAAGCCATAGTCTTTGTGCGAGGCTTTTTAGTTTCTTCCCTATCCGATTTCATTATTACAAGTTTCTCGTTGCTTATAGAATCTTGCTTTGGAGTCCAAATGCGTAAAGTCTTGCTCATGGGCGACAGTGGCATTTAACAACACTTGATTTCTTTAGTGAGTTTCTTTTTTCCGAGACTAGCTTCTTTCTTTTTCGTCCATCTTCCCGATCTATTGTGGGCAGTTGCATCTTCGTCCATCTTCCCGATCTATTGTGGCCAGTTGCATCTTGATTATGAAATGTGCAGGCACTTTAGGTTTATATTCCGCTACTGGTACATATCTGAATTAGTTACAATTCCCTAGATTGTATATAATATACCTAATGATTTTTTGGTTCTATTGTATCATGTCAGAGACCACAATTGCTATTTTCTTTTTATGGAACACCTTCACTTCTGAGAGTTCTATATTTTGCATGTGTATACATGTGAAGTTATAGTTTTCTAGCTGCATACGTATTGTGGGATCTGCAAGTAGGCATATCTTTGCTATGCAAGTTGAATAGCTTAGATGTTGGTCCGAGGCTTTGCACTAACAAGATGCAAAGATATGGAATTCAAGAAAGAATATATAATACATTGGCATTCCTTAAATCGAGTATTCACTTTGCATCTTTAGTCCATAGTGTTGTGATTAGAGAACATGGATTATTAGTCAGCTTTGTGAATAGAGAACATGAATTATTAGCTATTTTATGTTGATGTCCTATGAGCGTTCATAATACCATGCAAGTTTCGCAGTTCACCATGACCAAGCTTTCTCTAATTCGGAGAGATTTATATCCCAAATGACAAGCAAAGACTATATGCACCAGGACATGTACATGTAAGACCTTTTCAACATTTCTAACCTTGGTCTAGAAATTCCCAAAAGTAGTATTGTCACATGTAAAGCTTTTATTTGATGCAACGATGACATAGCTTCTACCATCTTCTACGATCATATTTTCATTTTGTAGAGCTTACTTATTGTTTAATTGATGAGTATATTTAGGCGAAGCAAATGTGTATAACTAGAGGAAATAACCTCGCAATACCAATCATCCAGGAAACAACCTTGACATTGCTTCAACTATGACGTTGCTTCTATGATCACATTTTCCATTTTGTTCACATGATGTGTATAACTAGGGGAAAAGAATTTGCATAACTAGGGAGAAACAACCATGCAACAACAATAAAAATAATCAAATGTGTATAACTAGGGGAAAAGAATTGTGTATAATTAGGAAGAAATAGCCCTACAACAACAATAAAAATAACCAAATGTGTATAACTAGGGAAGACGACCTTGGAACATGATTACATTCCCATTCTATGTAGTTACGCTTATAGTTCGAATGATGTGTACAAGTTGAAAAAACTTGCAGCAACATAGTCACGCCTCTCTTCACTTAGAAGTAAGAAAAGCTTTTGTTTGTGCGTCGTCCTTGAAGTTGTACATGGTATTCTCTCTCTAAGGCAAATGGACTTAAGGGAGGGAAATAGAAAAAATGCACAAAAGTAATTGCATAAGATAAACATATACAATGAATTTGAAGGTAGCAAGCCAAATGCATGAGAAAGAATTACAAATCTGAGCAGTCTTTATTGAAATCCAAGTGTATGCATAGCCAATGTTTAAATTTGCTTAATCCAACTAAATATCTTAACTTACATTTCTACTTATGCCCGGCAACGCCGGGCAAACATTACTAGTCAAAGTTAATTAGTTACCGTGGCAATAATAAGACTGTTGACAAGTTGTACAAATATACATACATACATCATGAAGTATTTCCTACCCATCAAGTGGTTGTTCAAGGGCATATGCGAGCCCTCAGATCCATTACCTCATGAATGTATGATCCTAGAAAGCGCTCTAAGGTCGTGCTCAGTATCATGTATAGCAACTGGTTTGGCCTAACCAAGAGAGTGTTGCGTGTTCGGATCTAATTATATGTCGGGCATCTCTGAAAAGTGCGACATTCATCCTCAATGGCTCCCAACTGACGGCACTAACAAAGTCCATCCTGGCATGGCTCCCCAATCCACCTACCTGTCTCAATTCGGAGTTGGTAGGCACCTGTGCGAATGGAGGCGATGAGCTTGCGCATTTTCCTGGGCAGATATGAATGCAAGTAACGTTGTGGCCCATGGTCCAGTGTGTGACGTTCCAGCACAATATACGCTCCCAGGACGTATACTGTACTGCCTCGTCACGCGTACACGCCACCCCGACTGACGTGTACGCCAACGTATAGCCAGGCTAGTAGCCCTAGGGGGCAACGTGCAAGGAGTGTGCATTTTTTAATGTGCACATTAAACCATGTGCACATTCACTTAAGTGCACATTTTCCCATGTGGCCACTTTATGCCAAGTGGGCCATACCTATAGGTGTAATTAATGTGCACATTTCCCAATATGCACATTCATTAATGTGCACACATTTCCATGTGAGCACATTTGGGTGCACACATTTCCATGTGGGCACATTTGGCCACCTAGCCCTTAAAGGCAAGTGGGCCCTTTTTCCAATTATCCCACATGCCAAAAGGGGATAATTGGAAACCCTAGCCAACCCCCTTGTCTATTTAGGGAGGGAAACCCTAACTCACCCAATTTTCGTTTCTAGGGTTCCTGGACTCTGTTTGGGCTGCCCCAAAGGTCAAAACCGCCTCCCAGACGCTGTCTGAGAGAATTGCATCATTAGTTTTCCTTGATTCGAGCATCTCAGCAGGATGGTCGAGCTCAGGTCAGGAGGAGGAACTCAAGGATCAGGTATTTAGGCAATTTAATAGTCTTAACCCTATTTCGGTCATCAAATCAGTAGGTCTAGCCTCTTAAATTGCCCATAGCAGCCCTCTAGATCTCTAGATAGCAGATTCTAACTAAAGAACCTAACTCTATGATGTAGATTAGATCTAGTTCTTTAGTTCTCTGTGATGTATATGGATGATGTATCTCTATGAACTCCTTGTATTGGGAAGGGGGGTAGAGACCTAAGGCTTTGTAGTTGATGCTCCTAGAGTAGCCTCTCTAGCACACTGTAGTTGCGGCCTGTGCACAAGAGCCACACCTGGTTGTGGGTGAAGGGGCCAGACTGGCTTATAAGAAGGTCCGTGTTCTGACTCTTGAACGATCCCTATGGTGTGTTAGTGCTACCGGGGATCATTGTGACTAGGTCTAATGGCTTGCCACCGCGTGTGGGCAAGGCATGGGCTCGACACTCGTGAGGTGGTGGATATGACCTTCCATTGAGTTCAAGTCGAATACGAGCAGTGGCCCTCTAGTCACTTTGAGTCAGCATGCAGATCTCTGGAGGGAGTGATCCCTACCTGCCCCATCGGAACTGGGGAGATGAAACCCAGGAGTAGCCCTCTTGGCTACGTATCCGGCGGGCTACAGTCAGGTCCCAACACTTTTCAGCCTACTCTGCAAAGTGTGCACAGGAGGGGTGGATGGAGTGGACAACCCTATGCCATGTTCATATGCCAGCCAAATCCATTGCCATGAATTCTGTCTGCAATGAACTCTGGAGACCCCAGCCGTCAGTCATTCCCTTGAGTCTGAGCCTTGGGTAGGATATTGTGCTTACCCTTGTCTATGCAGATGTGATGGACCACCCTTCGAGGTGGATACATGCTTATGATATATACTGACATGTATGTTTGCGCTTCCGCAGCTAGGTAGGCCCCGAGGGAGACGGGGTAAAATGACCCCTTCACTCTTCCCACCGGAACCCGTCACGGTTGTAGTGTCATGTGGAGGGCCCTGTATCGGCATGAAGCCGGTATGGGGAAGAACTCCCCGTTTGTATACACGGTGAGCAATCAGATGCACAGTAGGGGACGCGTCACCGCGGTGTGAGGTTTATGTGTTTCTTGTAATGTGCCTTTTGACCTACTCCAGGTCCCCATGAGGGTCCCAAAGCTTACCAATGAAACAAGTATCAAGATAATGCCTCAGGTTGTCCCGGACTGCCTTGGTGTCCATTTGTATGCACCTGTGCTCCTGCACGTTCCATCTGGCAAACCACTGAACTTTCTTGTCCTTCCAATAAGCCTTGAGTTGTTGCGGTCCCATTGCTATGGTGTAAGCCAAAGTGCGGTAGATGGGCATCCGCAGATTTCTTCACGCATTTTTGAAGAATCTCCAAGCTCTTAGCCGATCAGTCCGCAGTCACAGTCACGGATGTATGTAGGTCGCGGATGTATGTCGATCACATGTTTTTACGCAAGTCAATTTTTGTTCCGCAAAGGGGATTTTAGAAGGCATGAGCGCATGATAAGATTTGTTTCATGGATGGGTCCATTCATTCTACATCCTTTTGCTTGGTGACCTCTCGCAAATGGATTCCATCGTTGGGCATTTTATTTCGTTCTATTCGGGTTTGCATCGCCCCTAATTTGCACTCTTCGTTTCAGCAATAAGAATGGCGGTGAGTGTCCCATGCATGCCATGGTTGTTCAACGGGATATCGGCTTTGATCGGTCGAATAACGGTGTTGGTTCTTTGCGGATGGCGGGGAGATTTGCACGTTAGTTGTTAGCATGGATCTGTTATTGTTCTCTTAGGCGACGGTAGCATCAACTCCAGCGATGTCTTTGGTAAGTTTATTTTCCCGAGCGAATCTCTCTCTCTCCATCTTGGTTGCATATGAAGCCATAGTGTTGCGGGGCTTTTAGTTTCTTCCCTATCCGATTTCATTATTACAAGTTTCTCTGTTGCTTATAGAATCTTGCTTTGGAGTCCGAAATGCGAGAAAGTCTTGCTCATGGGGGCGGTGGCATTTAACAACACCGATTTCTTTAGTGAGTTTCTTTTTCCCGAGACTAGCTTCTTTCTTTTTCGTCCATCTTCGATCTATTGTGGGCGATTTGCATCTTCGTCCATCTTCCCGATCTATTGTGGCGGTTGCATCTTGATTATGAAATGTGCGGGCATTTTAGGTTTATATTCTCTTTCTGGTACATATCTGAATTAGTTACAATTCCCTAGATTGTATATAATATACCTAATGATTTTTTTTGGTTCTATTGTATCATGCAGAGACCACAATTGCTATTTTCTTTTTATGGAACACCTTCACTACAGGAGTTCTATATTTTTGCAATGTATACATGTGAAGTTATAGTTTTCTAGCTGCATACGTATTGTGGGATCGCAAGTAGGCATATCTTTGCTATGCAAGTTGAATAGCTTAGAGATGTTGGTCCGAGCCACGCACTAACAAGATGCAAACATATGGAATTCAAGAAAGAATATATAATACATTGGCATTCCTTAAATCGAGTATTCACTTTGCATCTTTAGTCCATAGTGTTGTGATTAGAGAACATGGATTATTAGGCTTTGTGAATAGAGAACATGAATTATTAGCTATTTTATGTTGATGTCCTATGAGCGTTCATAATACCATGCAAGTTTCAAGTAGTTCACCATGACCAAGCTTTCTCTAATTCGGAGAGATTTATATCCCAAATGACAAGCAAAGACTATATGCACCAGGACATGTACATGTAAGACCTTTTCAACATTTCTAACCTTGGTCTAGAAATTCCCAAAAGTAGTATTGTCACATGTAAAGCTTTTATTTGATGCAACGATGACATAGCTTCTACCATCTTCTACGATCATATTTTCATTTTGTAGAGCTTACTTATTGTTTAATTGATGAGTATATTTAGGCGAAGCAAATGTGTATAACTAGAGGAAATAACCTCGCAATACCAATCATCCAGGAAACAACCTTGACATTGCTTCAACTATGACGTTGCTTCTATGATCACATTTTCCATTTTGTTCACATGATGTGTATAACTAGGGGAAAAGAATTTGCATAACTAGGGAGAAACAACCATGCAACAACAATAAAAATAATCAAATGTGTATAACTAGGGGAAAAGAATTGTGTATAATTAGGAAGAAATAGCCCTACAACAACAATAAAAATAACCAAATGTGTATAACTAGGGAAGACGACCTTGGAACATGATTACATTCCCATTCTATGTAGTTACGCTTATAGTTCGAATGATGTGTACAAGTTGAAAAAACTTGCAGCAACATAGTCACGCCTCTCTTCACTTAGAAGTAAGAAAAGCTTTTGTTTGTGCGTCGTCCTTGAAGTTGTACATGGTATTCTCTCTCTAAGGCAAATGGACTTAAGGGAGGGAAATAGAAAAAATGCACAAAAGTAATTGCATAAGATAAACATATACAATGAATTTGAAGGTAGCAAGCCAAATGCATGAGAAAGAATTACAAATCTGAGCAGTCTTTATTGAAATCCAAGTGTATGCATAGCCAATGTTTAAATTTGCTTAATCCAACTAAATATCTTAACTTACATTTCTACTTATGCCCGGCAACGCCGGGCAAACATTACTAGTCAAAGTTAATTAGTTACCGTGGCAATAATAAGACTGTTGACAAGTTGTACAAATATACATACATACATCATGAAGTATTTCCTACCCATCAAGTGGTTGTTCAAGGGCATATGCGAGCCCCTCGATCCATTACCTCATGAATGTATGATCCTAGAAAGCTCTAAGGTCGGGTGCTCAAGATCATGTATAGCAACCGGTTTGGCCTAACCAAGAGAGTGTTGCGTGTTCGGATCTAATTATATGTCGGGCATCTCTGAAAAGTGCGACATTCATCCTCAATGGCTCCCAACTGACGGCACTAACAAAGTCCATCCTGGCATGGCTCCCCAATCCACCTGCCTGTCTCAATTCGGAGCTGGTAGGCACCTGTGCGAATGGAGGCGATGAGCTTGCGCATTTTCCTGGGCAGATATGAATGCAAGTAAAGTTGTGGCCCATGGTCCAGTGTGTGACGTTCCAGCACAATATACGCCCCGGGGCGATATCGCATCTTGCTCGGCCACACGCATTACCGCCCACCCGCCCGACGGTAATGCGCCAACGTATAGCCAGGCTAGTAGCCCTAGAGGGCAACGTGCAAGGAGTGTGCATTTATTAATGTGCACATTAAACCATGTGCACATTCACTTAAGTGCACATTTTCCCATGTGGTCACTTTATGCCAAGTGGGCCATACCTATAGGTGTAATTAATGTGCACATTTCCCAATATGCACATTCATTAATGTGCACACATTTCCATGTGAGCACATTTGGGTGCACACATTTCCATGTGGGCACATTTGGCCACCTAGCCCTTAAAGGCAAGTGGGCCCTTTTTCCAATTATCCCACATGCCTAAAGGGGATAATTGGAAACCCTAGCCAACCCCCTTGTCTATTTAGGGAGGGAAACCCTAACTCACCCAATTTTCGTTTCTAGGGTTCCTGGACTCTGTTTGGGCTGCCCCAAAGGTCAAAACCGCCTCCCAGACGCTGTCTGAGAGAATTGCATCATTAGTTTTCCTTGATTCGAGCATCTCAGCAGGATGGTCGAGCTCAGGTCAGGAGGAGGAACTCAAGGATCAGGTATTTAGGCAATTTAATAGTCTAAACCCTATTTCGGTCATCGAATCAGTAGGTTTAGCCTCTTAAATTGCCCATAGCAGCCCTCTAGATCTCTAGATAGCAGATTCTAACTAAAGAATCTAACTCTATGATGTAGATTAGATCTAGTTCTTTAGTTCTCTGTGATGTATATGGATGATGTATCTCTATGAACTCCTTGTATTGGGAAGGGGGGTAGAGACCTAAGGCTTTGTAGTTGATGCTCCTAGAGTAGCCTCTCTAGCACACTGTAGATGCGGCCTGTGCACAAGAGCCACACCTGGTTGTGGGTGAAGGGGCCAGACTGGCTTATAAGGAGGTTCGTGTTCTGACTCTTGAACGATCCCTATGGTGTGTTAGTGCTACCGGGGATCATTGTGACTAGGTCTAATGGCTTGCCACTGCGTGTGGGCAAGGCATGGGCTCGACACTCGTGAGGTGGTGGATATGACCTTCCATTGAGTTCAAGTCGAATACGAGCAGTGGCCCTCTAGTCACTTTGAGTCAGCATGCAGATCTCTGGAGGGAGTGATCCCTACCGCCCCATCGAACCGGGAGATGAAACCCGGGAGTAGCCCTCTTGGCCACGATCCGTGCGGCTACGTCAGTCCCAACACTT
The DNA here is from genome assembly GCA_021234155.1 of Isoetes taiwanensis. NCBI lineage: Eukaryota > Viridiplantae > Streptophyta > Lycopodiopsida > Isoetales > Isoetaceae > Isoetes > Isoetes taiwanensis. The sequence continues at coordinate 4,491,380 of JAJEKV010000057.1, read as the reverse complement.
TTCAGCCTACTCTACAAAGTGTGCACAGGAGGGGCGGATGGAGTGGACAACCCTATGCCATGTTCATATGCCAGCCAAATCCATTGCCATGAATTCTGTCTGCAATGAACTCTGGAGACCCCAGCCGTCAGTCATTCCCTTGAGTCTGAGCCTTGGGTAGGATATTGTGCTTACCCTTGTCTATGCAGATGTGATGGACCACCCTTCGAGGTGGATACATGCTTATGATATATACTGACATGTATGTTTGCGCTTCCGCAGCTAGGTAGGCCCCGAGGGAGACGGGGTAAAATGACCCCTTCACTCTTCCCATCGGAACCCGTCACGGTTGCAGTGTCATGTGGAGGGCCCTGTATCGGCATGGAGCTGGTATGGGGGAAGAACTCCTGTTTGTATACGGTGAGTGCACCGTATGCGAGTAGGGGACGTCACACAGTGTGAGGTTTATGTGTTTCTTGTAATGTGCCTTTTGACCTACTCCAGGTCCCCAGGGTCCCAAAGCTTACCAATGAAACAAGTATCAAGATAATGCCTCAGGTTGTCCCGGACTGCCTTGGTGTCCATTTGTATGCACCTGTGCTCCTGCACGTTCCATCTGGCAAACCACTGAACTTTCTTGTCCTTCCAATAAGCCTTGAGTTGTTGCAGTCCCATTGCTATGGTGTAAGCCAGGTGCGGAAGACGGGCATCATCTATATTGACAACTTTCTGGCGGGCCTTCTGGAAATATATGATCTGTCTATTAAGGGCTACCCTCTAAAGATGCAGAAATCCCATCTCCTGCAACAGGGTTTGATATGGAACAATGGATTTCACCCCGAGTGCCCTTGCTAGAAAGGCTTTCTGCACCAGCTCTAAACCATTCCAAGTCGTCAAGGATACCACCGGGCCCTAGACCTCGATCCCATATAGAAAAATGGGTTCCACTAGTACCCTGAATAGATGTGACTGATGGCCCCAATCATAGAGCTCTACCCTGTGGCTATTGTTTTGCATTGCATAGAGCGCTTTCCAGCCTGCCGTCATCCTCTCGGATGGATGTGTCCCAATATAGTGAAGAAGGAAACTCCACTCTCAAGTACTTGTAGGTGGGCGTCACCTCCACAATTTGCCCCGGATAGGTGAGTGAAAGGGGGCCTAGGGTAGCCAGATTGATATGCATTGTCTGTGGCTCGGCAGAATGCATTCAGGGCATCTAAATGAGACTGCATATCCTCCAGAGTGTGGGCCAGGAAGTCGACATCACCGGCATAGATGAGCTGCCTGATGACTTTGATACAAAAGCTGTATGCCATCCCCTTCCATTGTCAATGGGTCAGGTTTCCTACTGGTCAATGTAAAGGCTAAACAGTGTTGGAGAGAGAGGACATCCCTGTAGGACCCCAATACTACTGGTAAATGATTGTCCTGTCAGCTGCATTCGGCTAGAATAGCTCTCACATAGCCTGTACACTGCATTCTAAATATCCACAGAAAGCCCCAGTTGGCACAGTCTTACCCACAACTTTTCCCGAAGCATAGTGTGAAAAGCCTTCGCAAAGTCAACAAAGCAGCAATACAGATCTTGCCAACGGTTCCTGCTGTCTTCAACCAAGGTCCTTAATGTGAAGCTATGATCAATGGTTGAGTGGCAGGATCTGAAGCCTGCTTGCATGAGGGCCTGCACGTTTGCTGCCTCTATCCATCTGATCAACTGCTGCTCAAGAATACCAGCTAGCAGTTTGGCAAACACTGAACTGACTATGATTGTCCGGTAGTTGGTTGAACGGTGTGGATCTCCTGCCTTGTAAATGGGAACAACCTTGCTTGTGGTCCATTGCCCGGGGAGACCTTCTTGTAGTGCTTTGTTGAACAAGGTAGTGAGGATCGGTACTATAGGCTGCCCTGCCCACTTGACGAATTCTGCTTGCATACCGTCCAGGTCTGCCATTTCCCATTGGCCAGATGTTGTAGACCCTGGACGACATCGACTACGAGTTCTAACGTCGGACCATTCTATGGGGGTATGGGTGTTTGCATCCCAGGAGGATCATAGAGCTTCTATAAGTACTGCTCCCATTGCCAGTAGTGATGTGTTGTACTGGCTTTCGAAGCACCCTTTGCCAGAAGGTTCTGGGATGACTCTCAAGTAGGTAGAATATTTGACAGTCATCCCAGAACCTTCTGGTGAAGGATGCTTCGAAAGCCAGTATTATAAAGCAATTTGTGCCTCTATTATAAGGCAATTTGTGCATCCAAAAAAAAAAAAAAAACAAGGCTGAAATCTTATACTTGTTGCGTGTCACCCTATTAGCAGGTCATCTTGAACTTGCTGATAGGAATATATAGAGAGAAGGAGAAATTATTGGCCAAGCGTGAAGAAGCACATTGCCAAATACACACCACGCCAAACAGTCAAGGTAAAGCAAATCAAAAGCCAAGGCATATACTGCTGCTAGAAGTGCCAATTCACAAACGAGATGCTTGTTTGATAGATATTATTGCAAGATCCAACTACAAGAAGAGGGAATCATAATATTCTTTTCATCATGGATTCACTATTCAAGTAGTTACTATTATGGCATTAAAACAGTCGTCAATTCGCCCAATACCTTCAGATTGCATGGAATGCCTAAGCCATGCCTCCAAGTTTTACAGGTGATTTTTTGAAGGCATTGTGTATATAGGCTGCACAAAGCTCCACATGAGCATGCCATATCCCACTTCGGCTGATTGTGGTCACATGGAAGATCGAACTGAATCCTAGAGAAGATGTTGCTGATATACATATAGAATAAGTAAGAACAGTGGGAGGCCTACTATACTACAATGTTTGACACCAGTAGCGTTGCACGACCTCTAAAGCACAAGCATAATATGCTTCAAAATATAGAAACAAGCAATAGAGAAGCAAGGAAATGCATATTAAAAGCACAAGCAAGGTAGAAAGGATGTCAATGTATAGAAATTTTGAACAAGATCCTTTTTATTGAAGGATGTCAATCTATTCACCATCACATCATGAATACAGTGGCTACATCATATTCGACGTATGATACAAAAGCGAGGAATATCTTGAAGATTCTCTATTAAATGCAATTTTGTTCCTACTACTCTTTGCCAATAAGAAGCAACAAATGTGTTTTCCTTCTAGGAAGGTAGATACTTTATGAAGATGTTTCCTATGTAACAGTTGAGGAGATTTCCATGAGCATCGCCAATTTGAGACGACGAAGTGAGCTTGTCCCAATCATAAATTTCTCAGTTGTGTTGATGCACCCTAACCTTTTAACCTTTTAGAATTGAGTTTGTTCGTTTTACGACTTAAAAAGGGGAGATGGGACGAGCTTTAGCTGAATAGCCATTGATAATGTTGGAAGCATAATCCTATATGATGAAAATTTAACATCTGTCCTACATGCAATGATCTCCAACTAAACAAGGTTACAAAGGTTTATGCGTGTGCCATGAGGCTACAAGTGTTAAACCCATTCAATGATAATCGTAAGTCCTAAATAAAAATGACGTAGGCAAAAATGCATCTCTTACACAATGAAAGCATCTGTAAAGTGCAACTTTATTAATGCGGAATCAATGCCCTCACTATAGCTAAATAAAGATGAAACATTTGTTCTTTCAACATAACTAAAAGCCTGCATAGTGACGACAATAAACAAATAGGCAAACGCTAACACTAACGGAAATTCTTGGTGTACAACATGATCATTGGTTGAAATATGCCTAATGTTTTTAACACATAAGTACATGGAAATGTCATTGATGATAAAATTTATTTTTTTTCTAAATGATGAGTAATAACGGGGTTTGTTCATGATCTAGAGATTTGGGAGGAGATATGGGGTCTAATTCTCAAATCTAGGAGGTTTTGATTCCATTTACTGATCTAGAAGGTAATCCAATTTCGTTTTTCAAATTGAAGGGAGATTCCATTTCGTTCTTTCAATTTCAAGAACCTTGAGAAGAGGCGGAGATGATTGTATTATCACCGATGATGTGGGGTTTTCAGACAATGGGAATTGCGAAGTTTGATGATCTGGTAGATCGGGATCCTTTGAAGCATATTGTGAAGTTTGAGAGGTATTGCCAGCAATATAAGTTACCGGTTGGTGATTATTTACTTTGGTTTCATTTGAGATGGTACTTTGTAATGGCTTAGAGCAATGGCCACACTCTAAAGGTATTACATGCAGACAGGATAGGCAGGGTGGTGGTACTAGTGTTGTTGATTATGTCATTTCCCAAGTGCAAGCCTTGGATCTCATTTCAGATTTTCAAATTGGCACAAGGCATAGAGATGAGGAGATAAAATCTGATCACTATCCACTTTATTTGTCATTAAAGTGGCAGCTTCCACCTCTTCAATCCATTGCTATCCAGGCTCATGCCCCTCGCATTCGCTTGACTTATTCTAGATCTTTTGAATATGAACAGACATTAGCTCCTGCGCTTGCAGGTATTTTGGATTACCCAACTCTTCAAGAGCGTAATGCAGCATTTGTTGAATCTTTGCTTACTTCTGCTGTCTCTTGCTTTGGTATATGCACTTCTGGTGTTGCTCATGCTGGTAGGAAATCCTTTCCTAGAAATGCCTGGTGTTCCTAGAAATGAAGACTGCAAGCAGCTTAAAAAACAATTGCGAATGATAGTTGAGCCAGATACGCGACATAATGCCATTCAGAATTGTTTTGAAACGCAAGAAGGCACGCTTTGTTGCTGAGCTTCAGCAGCAAATGTTTGAATTACTGCTACGTGAGCCTCGGACATTCTGTCGCAAAATATTATATCGACCACCTCCTACCCTTGGACATATTTCTATGCAGCAATGGGATGAGCGATTGGTCCACTTATTTTTTTTTTTTTTTTTTTTTGAATGCTAGATTTTTTATTTTCATTTGTAATAAGAAAAAGGTACATGCCATATAGCATTGGAAGTATTTTGTTACGGCAAAGAAAAAAACCGTCCACCTAAAAGGTGACAAGCCAGCCAAGACAAACTATGCTCATGCATCCTGCTCCTCCATGCCTAATCCGGACCAATGACATCAGAAAAAGTGCACATTGTCCTGGTATTGACCAACACGGTCAAATTCCTTGTCATATTTCAGCCCAAACATCCTTCTATGAGATAAGGCCATGAGGGCAGTTTCGTAGGTGAAGGAATTCTTCAGGCTGATCACAGAAACCTTGTCTCCATTTAGTTTTACCCTGCATCGATGGCACCAGACAACCCAGATTGCAATAGTGATCAAGGAATCTGTTAGCTTGGAACATTTTAGAGAGGCTATATGTGGCCAGGCAAGATTATTCCTGTCAATGCCTATGATGGGCAGTACCCATTCCCAAAAGGGCCAAATAGCTGGGCAAAAGATGAGGTGGCCAACGTCTTCCTCACTCCCACAGCCTAGAGGGCACTGATTGACTATGTTCATACCTCTGCTTTGCAGTCTTGCCGTGGTGCTGAGGGCTCCTTGCAGAGCCATCCATCTGTGGAGTTGCAATTTTCTGGAGCACCATGACCTCCAACAACGTTTGAGCCACAAAACCAGCACATCTTGTGTTACTCCAAGCTTTATGGCAGCCTTGAACGGCTCCCTTTGAAGGACTGCTGCATATACTTGCTTGACCGAGTAATCCGCCTTCCCTATAGGTAGCCATTGGTCTTCAGAGCCTAGAGCTCCAGATATCATACTAGCATTGGCCATTATGGTCCGATACAGCTTCTTGTTAACCTGTTCTTCCCCCACAATTGCCTTGACCGAGGTCCAGGATAGCCAGCGTTCCCGTTCTGCATTCCATAGATCAGCAAGCTTACAGACACCTAGAGCCATCCATTTCTTGCATGCCCTAGGATGCACAAGTGCAAGTGGCATGCCCGTATTACCATTGAGTTTCGGATTCCAAAAAATGCTGGTTCTTCCAGCTTCCCATTTTAAGTTGTCTGCTACAAAGTGTGGAGCGACTTCTTGCCATGCCGAGAAGATTCTTCTCAAAAGGGTTGTGGTGCCCGGACATACTTTGAATGGGTAGAAAGCAGCCCCTGGCAGTTCCATGGGCAACGAAGGCCTGCCCTCAGGGTGGCATGCTTGCAGCTGGAATCTTATCAAGCGAATAGCAGGTGAGTCTTCCCCCTGTAGGGCACGCCAAATCATCTTAGCAGCTAAGCATTGGGCATGCAGGAATAAGTCCTTGCATCCCAACCCACCATCACCTCTTGCCCTGCAAATTTCAGACCAGGCAAGCTTTGAATTCCCAGCCCAAATGAATCTTCTAACTAGTCTTTCGATGTGCTCATAGACCTCCTTGGGTGCCACAATAACAGAAGAAAAATAGACGTGAGTGGAAGCAAAGATCATGTTGGCAATTGTGATCCGACCAGTAGTGGATAGGCCTGAGATAGCCCACAAACCCATTCTCTTCCTTATTTTGTTCAAGATGGGATTCCAGATTCCCTTGATGGTCATATTGTTGCCTATAGGGATGCCCAATAGTTTTGTCGATGCACCTTCCTCCAATACTTTCAGTCCTAGCTGTTGTGCTTTACCTAAGGTGTGAGCATCATAGCTTGGGGGAATAATAACACATTTGGCTTTGTTCAACTCAACCCCTGTGGCAGATCCGAAGACTTGCAATATGCCAAAGAATTCATCGAGACTGCCATCATTTCCATTCAAAAATGCAAAGGTGTCATCTGCGAATTGAGATAGACATACTTGCCTGTCACGCTGAGGAAGGAGCAAACCAGTAATTTTTGCTTCAGCAGCTTTCATGTTAACCAACCTAGTAAGCACATTTGCGACTAGGAGGAAAAGGTAGGGCGCAAGGGGGCATCCCTGTCGCACTCCTTGCTGGAGCGAAAATTGCTTACCTGGATGTCCATTTATGATTAGAGATGCCTTGGCCAGCTTGTTTAACCCCATTACCATTCTAACAAATCCCGTTGCAAAGCCCATATGTGTGAGGATTTTCTCAAGACTGTCCCAGCATATGGAATCAAAAGCACGTCTAAAGTCAAGTTTCAAAAGCAAGCAATTGCAGGTCGATGCTTTGCACCAATGTAAACCCGGAGGCCATCATGTAATTATCGAATATACACCTCTTTGGGAGAAAGGCGGTCTGTTTCACCGCCAATGATTTCGACATAGAATTGGTTTGAGCACGAGAGCAAGTATTTTGGCCATAATTTTGTGCGTAGTCCCCGTGGAGTGCTATGGGACGCCATTCTCGAAAGTGATCGAGGCCTATCTACCTTTGGCACAAGAGCAATGAAGCCTCTTTGCAAGACTTGGGTGCGAGGAGCTTCGATCCATGCTCCTCGATAGCTAAAAGCAGATCATTCTTGATTCATCCCAAAATTCCAAGAAAAACTCGGGAAACCCATCGCCCCGGAGATTTTCCATGTGGCATGGATCCGAGGGTTTTATGTATTTCATCGTGTAATATCCTTTAGCGTAGTGGTTGTCCTCATCGATATTTCCAATTGCAAAGCACGCAAACATTCGTTCAAATCAACCTTTGTAGCTAGGCGGAGGCTTTTCCTTGAATAGTTTTCATATTCATTAAAGAAGTATTCAGGTGATCAACTTTGGGTCTTCAATTTTCTGCTGATTAGAGTCAATATGAGAGGTGATCCCATTCTTGGGTTAAGCGGGTGCCCGCCAATCTGAAAAATACCTTTGAATTTTCCTGTCCCCCTCGGCATACCCGGTGTGCCTTAGCACGCCTGAGCAGCTCCTTTGGCCTCGGTTTCCTCCACCTCTTTAAGCTGCAATTCGAGTTTCCTCAAGGTTATGGAGAGAGACAAGATTGGGCTTGAGGATCAATTCTTGTCTTACCATTTTTAACACCGCTCATCGAGATCAGCCTTATGCTTTTTGAATTCCATGATGCGCTTCTGCCCCATTCTTTAATCCAACATTTCATTGCCTTCAACTTGTTGCACCACCTTAGCATGCTAGGTGATTCTCTTGCATTGGCAAGTTGCTCGGGAAAGTTTTGAACGGACGGCAAAATTCTTCCTTGCTAAGATAAGAAACATTGAATTTAAAGGGAGAGCTACGACTGGCGCTGCGTCTTTGGTGAGGGCCCATAAAAATCTTGAGGTGTATGGTCCGATTGAATGAATCCCACATCTGCTTCCACATAGCATTGGTCCAAGAATGGAGCCTCCGGATTTGCCACATAAAAGCGATCTAATAGGCAGGTAAACTCTCTTCTTTGCCCTTACGTTTGTTTGTCCATGAATAAAGATGGTTTGTGGGAGGAATTAGTGCAAGACCCATTGAATCCAAAAGGTTTTCCCATGCTGGTTTCTCCTCTGCAGACAGATTCCGTTGGACGCCAACTTTCTGGTCCCATGAATCCGTCATATTGAAGTCGCCTCCAAGCACCCAATTAACTGTGTCCTGATTTGCCAACCAAACTGCAATATCGTTCCACATTTGTGCCCTTTCTCTGGGGCAGTTTGATGCATACACATTGATCAGCCCCCAAGTAACCTCTTCTGTAGTAAAGGTTGCAGCTTGCCACCTCCCATTCAAGCTGCAGTAAGAGCTTTCCAACTTCAAGTGTTTGTTGTTCTTATACAGCATAGCATTGGTCCACTTATATGATCATCCTGGGGTCCTTAATTCTGTGCCTCTTTTGGTAGGTGATATTCTTTATTCACAGAGGAAGAAGTCAAAGAAGGACTGCGGCATCTATCTAATGGCAAGTCTCCTGATCTTCAAGGTTTGCAAGCAGAATTGCTTAAATGGGGGGGGTCCAATATTGCTTCCAATCATCACTACTCTTTTAAATCAAGTTTTGCAAGAAGGATTGCCAGAAACTTGGGCTGTCAGTAAGGTCGTACCAATTTACAAAGCAGGTGATAAGCATGACCCTTCTAATTATCGCATGATCATGGTAAGTTCCATATTTTCAAAGCTCTTAGCCAGTCTTACTGAGAAGCAGTTGACATCATGGGCAGAACATACTGGTGTACGTGTTGTAGGACAGGCAGGCTTTCGTCCATGCCATTCTACAAGACCATATTTTCACATTGCGCATGCTTATTGAACATAGTCAAAGTTTGAAACAAGACCTCTATATATGCTTTGTGGATTTTACTTCTGCTTTTGATACAGTACCACGCGAGCTTCTTTGGCAGTGCTTGCAGGCACTTGGGGTTCTACAAGATCTTCAAAATGCAATTTATCGGCTCTATGAAAAAGTTTTTGCTAAATTTCCAGCATCTGGTACTCAAATCACTAGCAATATTGGAGTTCGTCAGGGTTGCCCTTTATCTCCTACACTCTTTGGCTTGTACATTGATCAATTGGAAGAATGGCTTGATAATCATGGCGGCGGATGTTGTGACGTTCCAGGGGAATATACGCCATAAATACGTATATTCCTGGACCCGTCACCATACAAGTCTACCTAGGTAGCCTTGTATGCCTTGGATAAGTGGCAAGGGGTGCACATCTAAGTTAATTGTTTAACTTAGATAACCTTAGGATAAGGCCCATTTCCACATGGCCTTATCCTATTGGGCAACTGCCACACGGCCTCATCTTAGTGGTGCCACGTGGCATCCCACGTGGACCCACACCTATATGAGCCCTAACCCTAACCCTATACCCTTTTTCCTGACCTAGCACCTGAGCTCTCATCCACGTGCCCGAAACCCCGTTTCGAGCATCGTTCGTCATAGCCTAGCCTGGAGCAGCAACCCCTGGAAGGTGTGTATGATCGTAGAGGGAGCAGGCCTTCGAACCACGTCTAGGAGCATGGAGACGCCAGGAATGGGAGGGAGCGCATCTGGAGGAGGTAGGTTGAGTAGAGTTCATGTTAGTTCATCTGGAAGTTAGCACTCCAGATGGGTTAGTATGTTGTGTTTAGAGTAGAGCCACCCTAGATCCTTTGTTGAACATCTCGAACCCTAATCAAGGAACTCTAACTGATAGTTAGATATGTATGATTAGGTTAAGATGTTCATATGATATTGTTCATGATGATTATGTGATGATGGTTGATCATGTTGTCCCTCTTGTGTTGGGAAGGGGGGTAGAGACCTAGGGCCATATGTAGTATGCTCCTAGTGTAGATCCCTTAGTTCCTATTAGTTGCGGCCTGTGCATAGGAACCCACCGGGCTATGGAGGCTATGATGTGACTCAGCACTACACAACGGGGCTAGAGGCAAGATGGAGGGAGGATCCCTGCCGAGTGGGGGCTTCGGGGGATCCCATAGTGGGCTAGGCTTATGGTCGGTCACTTCGTGTGGGCCGAGCATGGGTCCGACACCTCCTGGGGCAATGGTGTTGCCCTGCCTCTCAAGAGTTGCAAGTGACAGCTTGGCTCTTGTTTTGGGGGGTTCAGTCGGTTACGAATCGTGTGTCGCCACGATTCTCTAGCCGCCCGTGGAGCCTCTAGACCCCGGGAAGGGGAGATGCAACCCTTCCTACCTCATCGGACCAGGGAGATGCAACCTGGAGTAGTCCCGATGGGTGATGCCATGGGATTGCGTATCCGGAAGGTTAGAGTCATGCCACAGCTTGGTCTAGCCCATCTGCAAAGTATGCACAGGAGGGGCGGATGGAGTGGTCAACCCTAGCCATTGTCTTATGCCAGCCCCGCCATTGTTATGACTCGGTCTGCTCTATCTTGAGGCCTATCTAGTCAGTCGATTCCCTCATGTGTCGGAGCCACGGGTAGGAGCCCTCATGTTTTGTGGTATATGATTATGTTCCTTGTATCTCTGGATATGCGATGGAGCTACCCTTCGAGGTAGCATATTGTATTGTATTGCTAGTTCTGACGTGTTTATGCTTCCGCTGTGATAGGAGCCCATAGGGGAAGGGCGCGCAAGACACCTTCGTGTCCCCTCCCCGCACTACGGAGGCCCCAGAGTGCGGGATAGACGGAGGGCCTGTGCAGTTGTTGAGCCGGACGGGGGATTTCCTGCCGAGTGTACGGCCGGGCGCCATATGTTTAGCAGGGAGCGTCACAATGGTATCAGAGCGATGTTCTTGGTTGACCAAGAACTAGCACTGACCATAACCATGAAAGTAGCCTAACAGACCTATAGGGGTGTGAAATAAAAATTTCCACCATCCAACCTCGAAAATAGGGGAAAAAATGTTTTCTCCTAGGTAGTGAGTCCGAATTAGGATAAGAAGTGAATAAGTCAAATTCACCTTCTAGTAAAATTGGAGTAAAAATTATGCATCTTGCAGCAAATTTCACCTAAAATGGGTCGAAGAATTATGCCAATCGGAGACCTGGGTGAAAAGTGGCGCAAATCCATAATCAATACTTCCAACTATTAGGAAATTCGAAATTTTAAAGGTATAATACGAATTTTAGTATATGTATTAGAAATTAAATATATATTAATAATAAGGGTACTATGGGGTAATTAATAAGGGGGGCTAATAAGTAGGCCTATTAATGGTAGGAGAATATTCCCAGGGACCCTTCCTTTTAAATATCCCTGACACCTCATTTTCCCTCCAACCCTTTTTCCCACCATCTTCCTCTTGGTCAGCCTTACGTCATCTGTTTTCCCCACCGTTAAGTATGGCAAGAACCAAGCAAACAGCTAGGAAATACAACGAGCGACCTACGCTCTCGATGGCCCAAGCAGCAGCAGGTCGATACACGAAGAAGATCCCGGAGCACCTTCGACCCAAGAAGGGGGAAGAGGAGCTTCCCTCCAGTAGCAGCGACGAAACCTACCACGACGCTGAGGAGGAGGCACCTAGCAGTACCAGCTCTTCATCGGCGGGCACGCAGAGAACCGACGAATCCCGCCACTTCGGGGCCTCAGACACCGAAGTGGAAGAACAGGTAGAAGAGCAGGCCGAAGAGCAGGTAGAAGAGGCGGGCCCTTCAGTGCCGAAGAAGAAGGGCAAGGAGAAGGTTGCTGAGTGGCCAGAAGAGAGGGCCGCTAGGAAGAAGAGGGAACGGGAGCGGGAGTTGCGGCAGCAAGAGAGGAGAACGAAGAGAAGGAACGACCGGCCTCGCAAGACCGTCGTTATTGAAGAGCCGCAGCAGGAGGAGGTAGAAGAGGAGGTCGAAGAGGAAGAAGATGAGGAGGACGAGCGCGCCGGGGAACCCTCAAACCCCGACGCTAGACCACCTTACCCAAAGTGGCCCAAGCCACCTAAGGTGGTCAAGAAGCAGAAGGCGGGCGAGCGGCCGTTCGCCCTGAAGGAGGAGCGCCTGTTCAGACGCCGCCTCAAAGCATACCAGGAATACCTCCGTCGGTGGAAGAGGTATAATGAATGGTATTGCCGGCAGAACGTCGACCGATACGTGGAGGGGGGCGTCCAGCCAAGAACCAGCCTAAGCCGCCACCGCCACCACCGGAGAAGCCGAAGAAGGTCCATCACGGGCCTAATTCGATACACTCCCGTGTCTTCCGGGAGATTAAGCACTTTCAACAGTGCACTAATCTCCTGATTAGGAAGGCACCGTTCGAGCGACTCATGCGGGAGGTGATGCAGGAGTTCGTCACCGACTATAGGGTGACGTCGCTCACAACTCGGGTGTTGCAAATAGCCGCTGAGGCCGAGCTCACCCAGTTGTTCGAGGAAGGGAACCTCTGCGCGATCCACGCGAAGAGGGTGACCTTGATGCCCAAGGATATACACTTGGCGCGTCGCATCCGCAAGGAATACCCTTGAGATGCAGTTTTGTTTAAAATTAATGTAATTATTAAGTTTTTCCCCATAAATACAAAATTTCGTTGTAAGCTGACCTTACTTTTTGCATGAAAATGTGTTCAAGTAGCTCAAATTTTACTTTAGTTTTGACCATTAAAATTGGATTGTTGAAAGAAAAATTAATTAGTTAGACACCCTAGCTAAATTAGTCAAAAAAAATTGCCAAACTGGCGAAACCGGGTCGTGCTGCGAAAAACCTGTCTGCGCCCCCGACGCAGGGCTATTTTTCGCACCGCCATCCGATTTCGGCATTTTGATATTAATAGGTGTCCAATTTAAGTAAGAAAAGTTGCTAGTTAGGTTAGAATCATGCTGAAAAGTCATGTTAGGATGTTTAAACTCCCAAAAACCCCTCATAGAAATTAAATTGACCCGAAACCGGGTCGCGCTGTGAAAAACCTGTCTGCGCCCTCGGCGCAGAGCAAATTCTCGCACCGCCACCCGATTTCGCCCAATTTTGTTCCAATTGACCAAATTTGACCCAACAAACTGGCATGTAGTGTTTCTTGCTTTGCTTTGTTTAGAATTGCACTTTATGGTAGCTCATTTGGACACCCATGGCCACAGATTTGAAGTCTTCCCCATCAAGAACCTTTGTGCACGGAACCCGAGGCACCCCTAGTCTATAAAAAGGGCCTCATTTGTCATTTTCTCCCCATCAGAGTTGCTCTCAGCCCCTTTGGCGATTTCCTAGGCCTTTGCTTATCTCCATTAGCCATTTTTCATAGCCACTTCTGCTCAATGGCGCCATCAAGCTTTGTTAGATGGTACAATGACTCTAATCACATCCGTGAACTCCCTGCTGAGCAAGCCTTTCATGTCTTCGACCATCGCTTTGATCTTCATGCCACCTTGACCAGAACTCCCTATTACACTGACATCCTTTGTCAATATGATCAGCAAATTCTGCCCTCGGAAGTTAGCTTGCCACCTAGGGGAGGGAAATGGGTTTCTCTAGACTCTCTTGCTCAAGCCATAGGTGGGGGATCCAGGGGCAAAAACAAGCTGTGGGATAGAACCAGAAACATGCCAGACTACATGACCTGTAAGCATCATAGGCATAGGTACCTCTCAAGCCAATGTGACGTTCCACGTATTTATACGGTCTACGTCACGTATTTATACGAGACACGTACAAATACAAGCACGTCACCCCCCTAAAGGTACGCTACCATGGGGGTATGGGAACTTAATTGTAACCTAGGGGGTTACCTTAAAAAGGATTAAATTAGCTATGCTAATTTAACACATTAATAATAATAACCTATAACCTAGGAAATTAGGCTAATTACCATTTGGGAAGGCGCCACCTGCCCCAATCGATTGGGCAGCATGGGGGTTGCCAAGTTTGGATGCCAACTTGACCCCTATCCCTGGGATTGACTCCTGAAGATCGACCAAGGAAGGCCAGGAGCTGAGCGCCATCATACACCTGCAGAGAATCACCATACCAGTCGTCCCTGTGAAGCAACAGCTGAATTCTCAACTCCCAGGAGATGGAGGCGCCCCATGGAAATGAGTCCAGCCAGAATTCAGGTAGGTGGCTATGTGAATTCTAGATAACGCTTGGTTGTATCCGTTTCTCTGTTCTCTTTGTGATCCAATCATAGAAACTAACCCTTGATTGTTCAAGCAAGTTCTCTTTATATTCAATTCTGGGTTCTACTCTGAAAGGATGGATTGTTAGTTCTTTGTTTAATCTGACTCTGAAACGGGGAGATTACGGGGGGTAGAGACCTCTGAACCGTGTATTGTAGTATGCTCCTAGATAGCGCCCTGTAGAGTCCCATTAATTGCGGCCTGTGCACAAGAACCCACCGGGTCATAGATGCTATGGTCTGGCTTAGCACCAGACAAGGAACACAGTGGTGACATGAGGGGTGGGGTCTTGCATGAGCATACAAGGCTCCTGAGACTCCTACAGTGGGCTAGGCCTGATAGCCGGTCACGTAGAGGGCCGGGTATGGGTCTGACACTCCCTGGGTGTAGAGGTGTGATCCGTATGGAGCACCTTGCACTTTGAGTAGATTTAGGGTGAGTAAGTCGGGTACGGATGCGGGGGTCGCTGATGCGGCACGTATTCTCTAGCTCACCCATGGAACCACTGCGGATTACGGAAGGGACGCTTCCCGACCTGCCTCATCGGACCAGGTGTCATGAACACGGGAGTAGGCTCAAAGGGTGATCCCTTGAACTGCGTCTCGGGAAGGCTATAGCGGCCATAGCATGAATTGACCCATCGCAAAGTGTGCATAGGAGGGCGGATGGAGTGGACAACCCTAGCCAATGTTCTATGCCGCCTAACGCCATGCCAAGACTTCGGTACCGCTGATCTCTTGAGGCCCGGTAGGTCGGTCGATCCTCATTGGAGTCCGAGCCGGGTAGAACCACGGGTTTTGGATGTTTTCTTAGGATTAGATGCATATTCTATGCCGTTGGTATATTAGATGGATCGCCACCCTTTCGTGGTGGTTATTTATGTATATTCATCTTTGTGTGCTAACCCTTGTATTCATGCTTCCGCGACGTAGGAGTCCCATTGAAGGCGTGGGCCGAATGACCCCTTCGTGTCCTTCTTTCGGGCCTCATTTCATAGATGGCCCGAAATAGACGGAGGGCCCTGCTCATGGTGAGATGATTGCCATGGGAGGGGAAAGTCCCCGTATATATACGTCCGAGGGTCGTATATATTCTGGGAGCGTCACAGTGGTATCAGAGCCGTGATTTCGGTTGCTCGAAATCATAGCACTGGCCAAACACTAACTCGTAACACGGTAGTTAGGAGGAGGCTAAGTCAATGTGTCGTTAGTTCTCTTTGTTGTTTGGCTTGGTGTTAGGTTAAGTTAAGAAATTGTAGCTTTGAAGTGGAGGGCCCAAGATTGGAGGCCTAACAGGTGCCAGTGGGTAGCTCAAATGACGAAGATGATGGTTCCATTGGATCGGGCGTACTTGAATTCCCCTAGAACAGTTAACTTTAGGCGAAAAATGGTCAAGGGCAGGCCCAAAAACGAACTCGGGCGCCGCTTGCCTTTTGTCGCTTTGCAGTCAAGATCGAAGCGCCCGAAATGCTGTCGGCGCCCGACCCGTCAGACTCGAGTCAACGCGGGCCCGCCAGGTCAACTCGGGCACCGCCTGCATTTCAACGACGCCCAGTCGAGGCGGAAGCCCGTATAATGCCATCGGCGCCCGACCGTATGTTGCGCGTATTTCCGCCGTATATTTTTTTTTAATAATAAATTTTCGAAGTAATAAGGAAAAAAAATTTTGAAATTTTAAAAGTTAAGTGGCCGTTTAACAAACCATTTCTTGTCATTTGCTCTTGCTTCCACGCCTCCAACCGCCTGAGCCGCCCTCCGCCATCGCCACCAGACCTGACCCTGCTCCTGCGCCTTTGTGCCTTGTGCCTCTTAGCGCCCCCTTTGCCATCCTCTTCGCCGCCAGCGCCTCACTATCCGCTATGGCCATTACCAAGAGCGCTCCGGATCCATCCACCTTGAGCATCGTGGAGATCTACGCCATGATTGCCAAGTACATGGCTACTGACCCAGCCTTCATTGATATATTGTTGGATGAGCTGGTCAACAGGTTTGAGAACAACGATAGGATTCCATATCCTATCTATCACTTCTCAGAGCCATTCCTCATCCGGCTGAACCTACGCCAGCTTCCATATACCATTGTTGAGCAACCTGATATGGTGATGATGCTCATCAAATTTTATCCTCCGGAGCAGGAAGGCCATACGGAGGAGGAAGATGTCAGGACAGAGGCCGACCGTATCAGGGGTTTGGCCAGGGAGGATGACCACCGGGAGATTGAGCGGGCTGACACAGCAGCCCGGGGGAAGGAGTACCGGTACCTCGGGGACGGCTTTGCCGTTATTGATGGCAGAGCCATTGAGGTTCCCCCATACCGCTGGCATGAGGGTTCCAACAGTTTTGTATGGGGAGAAATCCCCGATATCAGCATAGACTATCTGACAACTATTCAGATAGATATGGGTCTGCGGCCACACCGGTACCACGCCGAACTTAATCGTCGTGCCGCAGCCCAACTTTTTGCTCAGATCCAAGAAGATCTGAGGAGAGCTCGGGAGGAGCGGGAGAAGATTGAGCAAGATGAGCGGGACCGACAAGACCAGCGGGACCAGCAAGAGGGACGGACCCAAAACCGACGCATCAGACCGTTAAGCACCGGAAGAAGGGAGTCGCCCATAAGGCCGGCAGTCAATACAAGGAGAAGTTAAGGACTGTCGGGGCTTTTGGGAAGAAGACCAGCTCCGACCGGAGGCAGCAGCGGGTGGACAGCTCCCGGCCGGTTGCTGGGGCTAAGACGGTGCCAACACCGTCGGGGCCCGGGGCACAGCGGAAGCCTCATCGGTTCTGACCCGGTACCGTGGCATTGCGGGAGATCCGCAAATTTCAGAAGTCTACGGACCTTCTGATCAGGAAGCTACCTTTTCAGAGGCTGGTACGGGAGATCGCACAGCAATTCAAGACCGATCTCCGTTTCCAGACCTTTGCAATATTGGCACTCCAAGAGGCTGCTGAAGCCTACTTGGTGGCACTTTTTGGTGACGCCAACCTTTGCGCTATCCACGCAAAGAGGGTCACCATAATGCCTAAGGATCTAGCCCTCGCCCGTAGGATATGGGGGGAGCAACCTTAGCCTATTTGCGGGAATCCGCATTTGTACATATTTTTTTCGTAATATTTAATAAAGAGACTTTTATTTTGAATTAAAAAGTTAATGGGTTTTATGTTAAAAATAAAATAAAATGCTGACGTCAGCTTTAATAAAAGGGTTTAAGAGGGGACTTTTAAGGTTATTTCAAACGCTTCTTTTCCTCTCTCCTCCCTTCTAGCGCCATGGCTGCCGCCGCCGACCTTGCCGCCTGGTACCATGATGGAGAGAAATGGGATCCACAGGTTCCCTTCGACCTACTGCAGCCTTTGCTATGCCAACGCCTAGACCTCCTCGCCAATATGCAGCGGCATCCGGACTACACCGGATTCCTTGACTTTTACATGGAGGAAATGCTTCCTCTGTGTATTCCTCTGGGGGATCCTCCCCACTTGTATTTGGAGCGGGAGATAGTTCGGCAGATGTTAGGCGGGGACACACATGCTTATGACGTCCTGAAGGGGAAACTCCGATGGGGTAAACACCTGCCAGTGGTCCAGCATCAGGGGCAGCAATATCTGGAAGCTACTTTCGCCCTAGCCATCCTCATGGACCAATACGTTGAGGATGAGACCTTGCCAGTAGAGAAGGGCAAACTGCCAGAATCCTCCGAGGAGGGGGATGATGAGCATATAGGAATGGGCGACTTTGCCCGTTGGAAAGAGCTAGCGGAGGAGCTACCACCGCGCCGTGACCAATCTATAGGCTTGTCAGGGTTAGACGGCCTTCCAGTTATTTATCACCAAGGGCAAGAGTACCTTCTCTTGGATGATATTATCCGACGCGTATCACATGGTGGCGGGATTTCGATATAAAGCGCAAAGACCATGTACTTTTACGAGCCATGGAGTATTGTATGGATGATTTTATCGACTTCACTTCCACCGAAGCTTCCGGAGGTGCACCACCGCCGGGTTCCGTCCAGAGACCCTAGAGCGGCGGAGACTCTATTACGCCTTCGAGACTTCGCGGATGCGGGAACCCGGCTTCGCGAACTCCGCACCAGATGCCTTCACGGCTATGGGACCTCACGTCCCAAACATTAATATGGTTGAGGTTCCCTCCGACTCAGATGATGAGGGTGAAGATTTATATCATAACCCTGTGCACAAGAAGGAGGAGCAACAGGAGCTCAAGGAGGAAGAAGTCCCCATGGACTTGGATAAGGAAGTGGCAGCATCTGAGACTTCGCAAGGGAAAGTGCTGGGTAACCACCTTACCCATTTCTTCTTGTCGGCCTTCCGATACGGGCAAGTCCTCTTCATAGCCCGGGATCTAGGGCCAGAGGCTGAAGCTTCCTGGTGGGCCCTCCATGCACTCTCTACACTGGCCGGCCACAAGAAGCTTCCCTATCGTACCTTAACGTATGTACTCGTACGACGGGATCTCGCATTGACGGCCTTGGGCCAGGATATTGCGCCTTGGATGGGAATGAAGCTCCTCACGGCAGCCCCATTGGCCGTTGCCTATCCACCAGAGGTTGCATCTGTTGCGGCTGCCACAGTAGACCCTGGGGTAACTCTGCTACGACACCGACCGCCTCCACCACCTCCTAGGGCTAAGGATAAAGAGGCAGGGCCTAGTTCCTAGACTAATGGTGCTATACAATTTTTGCTTATATCTATATATACGTGTATTTATGAGATTTTGAACTGGCAATTGTTTGGACCATATTGAAAAATGGTGTACCTTATTTACTTATTAAATACAAAGTTCTCTTGATGAGTATTATTGAATTGTGTCTTTTTTTATATGACATCCTCTTCAAAAGCATTAAAGTTTAGAATATCGTGGAATTACCAAATGTTCTCTATTCATTCCAAGTATGTTGCAGAGGAAACCATTTGGGAATATGAGGAAAGAATCACCGATATGGTTAGGAGAGACGATCCCGGACCACCGGATCAAGACTATGGCCAGAGGTATGGAGAATATCCAGAGTGGGAGGAAGGCTATGGGATCGAACCACTACCACCAGAACCCTATGACCCTGACAAAGGGCTGGAGATAGTTAACATCCTCAGGGACCGAGCTTTCGAGGATCTGAAGATGACATTGTGTCGTACCTGGGATTACTGGAATATGAGTAGGCACGAAGCCTTCGACGACGCCAACGACCACCTTTGGCAACTCTTTTATGCTATGCGAAGGTTCTTTAACCTTCTGATTATCAGCCCGACATGGGAGTACCAAGCAGTCATTGTCCAAGCCTGGGCACGCTATAAACTCGTCCGAGCTGTACGGGAGAGTACCCGCTACGCGATCCTGTACCCCTTCGCCAACCCCTAAGCTTGGTCTCTTCCGTTATGTTTTCTTTGTTGCGGTTACGCTGTGTGCAAGTAGACCTTTAAAGGTTTCCACTGTATCATACCTACTTTTATATCAACCTACTTTTGTACTTGACTGGAAGGAAATAAAAAATATTGTTTTCTGTTTGTATATACTTTTTGATGTAAATCTGCTTATATATTCATGGATGCTCCCTATAGACGGTGTACGTAACGCCGCTTGGCAAACACCCTCCAACGCCAGTAGGCTCACCCCTGAACAGGAATTGATGTTAATGAAAAGGCAACTCGGCGAATTACAGGCCTATGTCTTGCATACCAATCCACTGCCACAAACTCAGGAGGACGGACCGGAATTACCTCCGCGACCATTGAGTCCACCTGCATAACAGCCATCTCCTCCCAGAGCTAGCCATGTATCTGTACAAAGGAGGACTCATGCTAAGCGTCATCGAAGTTCCTCTAAGGATAGCGCTGCTTCCTCACATTCAACCACTTCGGTTTCTTCGGGGTCCTCGCTATCAGACAGTGACTATTCAAGGCGTAAGGATAAGGAATACCGAAAAACCGTTGATACAGCCATCACTAGTATATGGAAGAACCGGAAGTTGGCTCAGTTTGATGGGAAATCCAGAGGAGGCTTGAATGCAGAATCTTGGTTGGACGAAATGAAGGAATTCGGGAAGTCCTATGGAATGACAGAGAAAGATACAGGGAAGGTCGCCACCACCAACCTTACCGGAGCTGCCCGTATTTGGTGGAAGGGTTACGCCAGAGCTAAGCACCTGGACAGGAGCAGATGCAAGTTCAAGAAGTTCGCTAAAACTTTTAAATCGCGATTACGTGCCTCGGCGCACAAATGCCAATGATTCAGACCTTCTGAGGTTGGAGCAGAAGGGCATGTCCGCAGGCCTACACCGACAATTCATGCGTTTGAGGTTGTATGTACCGGGAATGAATGAGAAAAGGGGCGTAGAGGGCTACATTGAAGGGTTGGCCCCATCCATTAAATGTATGGTCAAGGCCATAGACCCAAAGTCGTGAGTGAGGCGGAAGCTAAGGCATTAAGCCTTGAGGAAGACACGCCAAGGAACCCGAGATCCGCGACCTGCTCCTTACCGCAGCCACGGCCCTCCACACCTTACAAACCCCGTTAAGCCAAGTCCGGGCCCCCTCAAAGACAATTAAATGCGGCGCCCGGAGAAGAAAGTCGCCTTTTAGCACGCCGGATAAAGGTAACAATGCGGTAAGGAAGTTCGGGGGCCTCATATCCATTCCTAAAGAGGCGAGAACAGCTCCGCCCGGGATAAGGCATGCTACGGTGCATGAGGCCTGGACACTTCATGCATTGCCCGCATCCGCCACGCAGATCGCTCAACCGGCCATGGCCGACTGGATTGGGAAGATCCGGAGTCCAATCTTGTTTGCGGAGGACGAGGCTCCCGAAAGTACATTCACGGTAAGCGCCTCATATTCTTGCCGCTATAGAAACAGGCAACGCTGAAAGTCAGCCTTCTGTTATTTCTACAATAGGCCAAATAGACAGTAAGCCCTTCATAATTTTGATGGACACGGGTAGTACGCATAATTTTGCTTCTCCTAGAATGGCCCGTGCGGAGTTTGAAACGCGTTGAGATCCCGGCCTAAGCCGGTCCACATTGGCCGCTGGTAAGATCAGACATACTCATGGTCGCCGTATTAACCTTAAGATGCAGTTGCCAGGTGCACCAGTTGCCTTGGGTGCCGAGTTAATGGACATTGGCAAATATGATCTTATTGTGGGAATGGAGTTTTTAGCGTCTGCCAAGGCCCACATAGACTGTGAGAAACGGGAGGTCACCTTCAACGCCGCTAATGGAGCACGTGTGACGATAAAAGGTGATCCATTCCACTCCGCTATGCAGTCAATGTCAATAAAGCAGTTAGGAAAAGCTATACGCAGGAATGAACTCCTTTGCCTCATTAAACTTGCCTCCATTGAGTCTGACTCCAAGCAGAAGCAAGTAATCGACGCTTTGCCACCAGACATTGCTACCCTTCTTCAAGAATTTAGCGATCTTTTTCCAGATGGGATCCACAAGCTTCCTCCTTTCAGAGGGGTAGAATATGAGATAACTCTTGAACCAGTCTGAAGCCTACCAAAGCAAAGGCCCTGCACGAATGAGTCCTCCGGAGTTAGCAGAGCTTAAGAAACAACTACAAGAGTTACTGAACCTGGGGTTTATTCGGCCTAGTGTTTCACCATTTGGCGCTCCTATTCTTTTTGTCAAGAAGAAAGATGGCTCTTTAAGGATGTGTATTGATTATAGGCAACTCAATAAGCATACCATCAAGAATCGCTATGCTTTGCCTAGGGCAGATGATCTTATGGACCGGTTACAAGGGGCAAAATATTTCTCAAAGATTGATTTGCGCTCCGGGTACCATCAGATAAGGATAAAGGAGGAGGACATTCATAAGTCTGCTTTTCGCACCAGATATGGCCATTATGAGTTCACCGTCATGCCTTTTGGATTGACCAATGCTCCTGCAACGTTTATGCGGTTGATGAATGACATCTTCCGCCAATACTTGGATGACTTTGTTGTCATTTTCTTTGATGACATTCTCATCTATAGTAAAACCTTGCAGCAACATGAACAACATCTTCGATTGGCTTTGCAGAAGCTAAGACGCCATCAGCTCTTCGCCAAGCTCTCTAAATGCAAGTTCGCCACTCCGAGGGTGGACTATTTGGGGCATATTATTTCAGCAGAAGGAATTGCTACAGACCCAGCCAAGATAGAAGCAGTAAAGGATTGGCCCATTCCAGCTAATGTTTCAGAGGTCCGGAGTTTCTTGGGACTCGCAGGATATTATCGGAAATTTGTTAAGGATTTTGCAACAATTGCCGCACCTCTTACTAATCTCACAAGGCAGGAGAAAGTGAAGGATTGGATGGAACATTGAAAAACAAAAGTCCAAGTCGGCTTTCAGAAGCTCAAGGATGCTTTAACATCTGCACCGGTCCTTACCTTGCCTGATCCCGAAAAGGATAAATCGGTAGCCACCGATGCTAGTAAGATAGCTACCGGTGGAGTTTTAATGCAGGAGAGGAGAGTTGTTGCCTACGATTCAAAGAAGATGAATGATGCAGAGCAGCGATATCCTACCCATGACCAGGAGTTGCTGGCAGTTGTTCGTGCTCTCCGTATTTGGAGACACTACCTTCTTGGTCGAAGATTTCAGCTGGATACGGATCATCAGAGTCTCCGCTATTTATCCACCCAGCCAAATCTAAATCTCCGTCAGCGCAGATGGATGGAATTCCTCGAGGAATATGACTTCGAGATTGTATACAAGCCAGGGAAGCACAATGTGGTTGCGGATGCTTTGTCACGTCATCCCTTCATAACCCGAACCCATTGTAACGCCATTTCCACACTCACCAGCGAGTTTGGGAAGCAGATAGAACAAACCCTGGCCACAGATCCCGAATTCTGTAATATTTGGAAAAGTTTGGGTAAGGAAGCCCGTACCAATAAAGAACATGAGGCATTCCGTTCATATAAGAAAGAGGGAAATTTATTATATCACAAAGATAAGTTGTGTGTTCCAGCGACTTCAGGGGTGCGAAAGCTGATTCTCCATGACACACACAACAGCCCTATAGCGGGACATGCGGGTTTTATGAAAACTTACTTTAAGATCCGCTCCAGCTATTTTTGGCCTTCGATGAAGAAGGATATTGCTAGGTACATCAAGCAGTGTCAGGTTTGTCAGCAAACCAAGGCTGAGCAATTAAGAGTTCCCGGGGAGTTGCAACCTTTGGATGTGCCCAACGCCAAGTGGGAAGTCATAACCATGGATTTCATTGTGGGGCTTCCACGCACTCTCCGTGGATATGATGCATTAATGGTCGTGGTCGACAAATTATCAAAGATGGCTCACTTCCTGCCATGTCGCACCACGGACACCACCTTCGACACCGCCTTGCTCTTTGCAAAAGAAATTTTCAGGTTGCACGGGATGCCGAGAGTAATTGTATCAGATAGGGATCCTAAGTTTGTCAGTGCATTCTGGAAGGATTTCTTCGCCACCATCCAGACCAAGCTTGCCATGAGTACAGCCTACCATCCTCGGTAGACGGATGGTCAAGCGAGCGTGTCAATCGTATTATCGAAGATATGCTACGAAGTTATGTATGGAGTAAACAGTCACAATGGGCGGATTATATTTACCTGGTAGAGTTCGCCTATAACAGTACAAAGCAGGAGTCTTCAAAAATGTCTCCCTTCATGATAAATTATGGCTATCAATGTCTTACTCCAGACACGTGGCATAACCCTGTTTCTAAAGTGGAGGTCTCTCAACAACTCCTTTTAGAAATGCAGGCCTTGGTGGAGGAAGTTCGGGGTTACTTATTGGCCGCACGCAATGTCGTCGAAGAGTTTAGCGGATAAGCACCAGACCCCCACGGATCTTCCAGTGTGGGCTTAATCGGTTTGGCTTAAGATCAAAGTAAAACAAGCCAAGCTTAAAATTGGTAACTGCAAGAAGTTGGCACCCAGATGGGCTGGGCCGTTCAGGATTACTGAACGCATGGGAGAACAAGCATATCGCTTGGACTTGCCACCCCGCTTGAAGATCCACAAGGTCTTTCACGTGAGTCTTCTGAAGCAACACACCCCTGATCCAGAGGAGGTTTTGGATACCCCAACTCTCCTAGAGATGACTGAAGAGCAGCTGGAAATAGTGCCCGAAGCTCTTCTTGATCGAGCTTACAAACAGACCAGAAGGACTCAAATGTTGCAATACTTGGTCAAGTGGAAGCACTTACCAGTTGAAGATGCTACCTGGGTGATGAAGATAGACCTTGAGAAGCACTATCCGGACTTCATGCGGGAATCTCAAGGCCGCACCATCAACGATGCTATCAACCCCGCTCCCGGCGGTAAGCTTGAAGGCTTGATTTGCCGAGAATCATGTTCTAGAGGGGTAGATGCATCGTATATTATAATAATAACCGATGATGAGATCACCTTCGTGTTCTCTAGGACGTGGTGTATTGTTGATGTTGACATGACCGCGAATTGCTAGAAAGGCATCTAGTAAATAGACTGCGTTCATTCCGGCTATACGGGGAACTGAACCATTCCTTATGCCACAATGAATTGCAAGCCGTAGACATGATAGATTCCCTTCTAGATACTTTTTCTTTTATTTGTAGGGGGTGGTCCCTTCAACCACAACTTAATCATATTATTAACCTACGGGTATATGGTTGTGTGCAGGCCAGTGAACAAGTCGCCACCTGCCTTGTATAGAGGGTTGCTGATAACCCAACTTTTCCTGTATTGGTTTTGTCTACATGTATCAATTTTGTTCTCAGAATGTTTTAAATCGGACTTCGGTCCTAAACTCCCTTGATGATAAGTTTGTATCGAGCACCCTGGTGCTTGTACTTTGATATTTTAACTTCAATGTATTACTGTCCGAACTACTATAATCTCAGCGTATTAATGTTATATTCTTAACTTCATTCAGTGCTTCACGTATATGTCTTCAATTAGCTAACCCCAATGCTGAGGACAGCATTATTTTTTAAGGAGGGGAGAATGTGACGTTCCACGTATTTATATGGTCTACGTCACGTATTTATACGAGACACGTACAAATACAAGCACGTCACCCCCCTAAAGGTACGCTACCATGGGGGTATGGGAACTTAATTGTAACCTAGGGGGTTACCTTAAAAAGGATTAAATTAACTATGCTAATTTAACACATTAATAATAATAACCTATAACCTAGGAAATTAGGCTAATTACCATTTGGGAAGGCGCCACCTGCCCCAATCGATTGGGCAGCATGGGGGTTGCCAAGTTTGGATGCCAACTTGACCCCTATCCCTGGGATTGACTCAAGAAGATCGACCAAGGAAGGCCGAGCTGCGCCATCATACACTGCGCAGAGAATCACCATACCCGCCCCCCCGTGAAGCAACAAATGAATTCTCAACTCCCAGGAGATGGAGGCGCCCCATGGAAATGAGTCCAGCCAGAATTCAGGTAGGTGGCTATGTGAATTCTAGATAACGCTTGGTTGTATCCATTTCTCTGTTCTCTTTGTGATCCAATCATAGAAACTAACCCTTGATTGTTCAAGCAAGTTCTCTTTATATTCAATTCTGGGTTCTACTCTGAAAGGATGGATTGTTAGTTCTTTGTTTAATCGACTGAAAACGGGGAGATTACGGGGGTAGAGACCTCTCCGAAGGTGTATTGTAGTATGCTCCTAGATAGCCTGTAGAGTCCCATTAATTGCGGCTGTGCACAAGAACCCACGGGTCATAGATGCTATGGTCCGGCTTAGCACCGGACAAGGAACACAAGGTGGTGACATGAGGGGTGGGGTCTTGCATGAGCATACAAGGCTCGAGACTCCTACAGGTGGGCTAGGCGATAGCCGGTCCACGTAGGGGGCGGGTATGGGTCCGACACTCCACGGGTGTAGAGGTGTGATCCGTATGGAGCACCTTGCACTTTGAGTAGATTTAGGGTGAGTAAGCTCTGCGGATGTGGGGGTCGCCGATGCGGCACGTATTCTCTAGCTCACCCATGGAACCACCGTGTGATTACGGAAGGGGACGCTTCCTGACACTGCCTCATCGGACCAGGCGTCATGAACCTGGAGTAGGCTCAGAGGGTGATGCCCTGAGTCTGCGTCTCCGGAAGGCTATAGCGAAGCCATAGCATGAATTGACCCATCTGCAAAGTGTGCACAGGAGGGGCGGATGGAGTGGACAACCCTAGCCAATGTTCTATGCCAGCCAACGCCATGCCAAGACTTCGGTCCGCTGATCTCTTGAGGCCCGGGCCGTGGTCGATCCTCTTTGGAGTCCGAGGGGTAGAACCTGGGTTTTGGGTGTTTTCTTAGGATTAGATGCATATTCTATGCCGTTGGTATATTAGATGGATGCGCCACCCTTCGTGGTGGTTATTTATGTATATTCATGCTGTGTGCTAACCCTTGTATTCATGCTTCCGCGACGTAGGAGTCCCATTGAAGGCGTGGGCCGAATGACCCCTTCGTGTCCTTC
This sequence comes from Isoetes taiwanensis, assembly GCA_021234155.1. Classification (NCBI taxonomy): domain Eukaryota; kingdom Viridiplantae; phylum Streptophyta; class Lycopodiopsida; order Isoetales; family Isoetaceae; genus Isoetes; species Isoetes taiwanensis. The sequence goes on along the minus strand of JAJEKV010000057.1, from coordinate 4,464,622 downwards.
TTTCGGGCCTCATTTCATAGATGGCCCGAAATAGACGGAGGGCCCTGCTCATGGTGAGATGATTGCCATGGGAGGGGAAAGTCCCCGTATGTATACGTCCGAGGGTCGTATATATTCTGGGAGCGTCACAGCCAAGCAGCCTTAGCATTGTTCATGCAGTATAGGGCAGTTAACCAACCAGGGGAGCCGTCAATTCAACCTTTGGATTTGGCACCTCTCGACACTCGGGCAGCACAGATAAGCATCCACGAGATCGAGACTGCGGCATACGAACATTACGGCTCCACATCAAAAGCACCTATGCTGCAGATTGAGCAGGATTACGAAGAGGAGGAGGAAGAGAACCCAAATTGGGAGATGAGGGAGGCAAGAAGGATGGAGAGGCGTCTAGCTCGACAACAGGAAGCACTAAGGCGGGATTTCGAGCCACCCGTGGGTATCACGGCCCTCACCCTGGTAATCATCGACGACGAGGAGTACATATTCGCCACCGATATCCTCAGTCTTCCCTATTGTCGAGAGGAGGGCCTCAGGATGGATGAGCTCCTAAGCCTTATGGCACAGGAGCAGGGTAGTGACTTCATCGACTACTCCTACCAAGAGATTCCACGGGAGGTAGCCGAGCGACACTTCTATGCAGGGGAAACCATGTCGGACATCCAGGCGTATCAACAGATTAGGTACATGTTTCAGCAGCAGGAACCCATCATTCCAGAAGAAGAGTTTCAGGAAATCCAAAGCAGGTTGTACAAGCCTGGAAGAGGCCCAAGCTCCAGCCGACCAGTGCGCTCCAGGAGTATGCGGGAATCATCTAGCAGCATCAATTTGGAGAACGCAACAACCATGTGGAGAGACCACGAAGATCTTACCGCAATAGATGTGTTCGGCGAGGCAGCTCAAAGGAGGAGTACGGGAGGCACGGGGCCGTGCAGGGGTAAATCACTCAGGTACTATCTTCCGGCCCTTAGCCAAGGACAGATGATAGTATTCCACAAGGAGTTCAGCCCAAGGGGTGAAGAATCCGTGGCGCTCCTCATAGCACTCTCAGGCTTTGGACACCACGCCAGGATAGATTTCGGGATGGACCTTGTGATTCTCTTCAAAAGATCCGTAGCCCTTCATGCCCTCGACTTCGCAAGGGGCCACCTCAGGGATGCGCACTTGTCAGTGGTGGCAGCAACTGCACCAGAACTACCAGCACCACAGGTGGCAAGAGCATTGGAGGGAGGATCGGCGGCCAGAATACTGCAGAACATGGGCAAGGGCACAACATTCAAGAAAATCAAGAACTTCTTCAAGCGACATCATTGATGGAAGATTTGTTTGTTAACTTAATTAAAGTACATTGTAACTCTCTCTTAAGTATTATCATGTAGTTCATTAAATGTATCCCTATATACTAAATAATGTATTACCATGATCTTGACTTACAAATGGAATTTTCATATGATTTCTTTTGTACCTAACAACAATTTAATTGTAGGCAAAAATGACTATTGTGTAACTTAATAACAAGCATTGATGATTAATCCTTGCAACAAGGAACACAGGTTCAGGTTCTCAAGGCCGACATCACCAATGGGTACCCAGGAACCTTTTCGGACGTGATCAGGATGACAACAACAACGACGATATGACGCCGGAAGCAATCAACGCAAGGCTCGTCCAGATGAAGACCCAGATGCATCAGCTGATCCACTGGGCCACCCCATTGATGAATGCCCAAGAATATGCACCTGCTCCACCACCACCTCCACCGCTACCTCAGCAAGGCATCGAGGAAGCTCCACAGCCGGAAGGGCAGGATAATCAGGGGAATGTCAGAGACAGGAAGAGGAAAAGGAGAAACAGAAGGAGTCCAACACCACCTAGCTCCAGTTCATCAGACACTTCAGACAGTCAAGACAGTTCTAGCTCAGAAAGTGAGTCTGATACTCCACAGGTAAGAGCCAGGGCAAGGAAGGAAGATGATTATCAAAAGAAAGTTGACAGTGCTATGAGCAATGTGTGGAAGACTAGGAAGTTGGGTCAGTTCTCACGGAAGGACAGGTCAGGTATGGAGGCAGAAGCTTGGCTTGATGAGATGGAAGAGTTCGGCAACTCTTATGGCATGAAGGATAAGGATATAGGGAAAGTTGCCACATCAAACTTGATAGGAGCAGCAAGAATCTGGTGGAAAGGTTATGCCAAGTCCAACAAGCTCAAAAGGAACAGTTGCAGATTCAAAACCTTCAGCAAGGCTTTTCGCAGACATTATGTGCCTAGGTCACATATAACTAGTAGGCAGATCCAGCAGTTCTATAGGTTGAATCAGGGTACACTGTCAGTAGCCAAGTATACAGAGGAATTTATGCGGCTTAGACTCCATGTTCCTGGGGTGTCAGAAAGGCAAGCAGTTGAGACTTATATTGAAGGATTGAACAGCAATATCAAGAGGCTAGTCCGAGCAATCAACCCTAAGTCAGTGGCGGAAGCCGAGGATAAAGCCATAAGTTTGGAAGAAGCTCCAGCAACGCCAGGTGAGAGACAATCGGCCTTCAAAGGGAAGTCAACGGGACAGTACCAAGGGCAGCAACAGAGTAAGCAATCAGCAACTACGCCATCAGGAGGCCAGCAGCAAGGAAGAGCTCAGGGTAAGAACTTTGGGGACCGTAAGCCGCAGAATGCATCAGGGGGCAGCGTGTTAAAGCGTATTCTAGACAGCCTGACGAAAGAGAAGAGGCAGGAATGTATTGAGAAGAAGCTATGTTTCAGGTGCTTCCAGCCAGGGCACCGAACACATGATTGCCCATTCGTCATGCAGGCAGCTTTGGCAGAGCTTATGGATTGGGATTCACCAACAGAAGCGGATGAGGACGACGACCAGCATGAGGCCCAGGACTTCATAGATGGTGAGTGCCATATCTGTGCAAATATTGAGTCGGATGATATAGAAAATCAGTCGACAGTGATCGCGGCTGATGGAATCATAGATAGCAATCCATATGTAGTCCTCATAGACACAGGTAGCTCTCACAACTTCGCCTCTCCTAGGCTGGCTGCCCTAATGAAGAACAAGGTATTGAAGTCTAAGCCAAGGCCAGTTGCTATGGCAAACGGCGCCATTCGCCACACTAAGGGGAGGAGGATCAGATTCGACATAGACCTTAGTGGAAGTAAGTGGCCGATGGGAGCAGAGGTCATGGAGATTGGAAGGTATGACCTTATAGTAGGAATGGAGTTCCTCAAGCCAGCGAAAGCCATGATCGACTGCGACCGTAATGAAGTTGCTATGACAGCACCGGACGGCACCAAATTTATAGTGAAAGGTAAGAAGGCAGCTTCTTCTATGCAGTGCATTTCTTTGAAGCAGCTAAGGAAGAGTATAGAAAGAAATAAGGTGGATTACATTTTGAGATTAGAGGCAATTGAGCCTAATAAACAGGATGGAAACGACCAAAAGGGGAAGCAGTTGCCCAAGCCAGTAGCAAGGCTTATTTCGAAATTTAAGGATGTATTTCCGGATGAAATCCGGCAACTACCACCTTACAGGGGTGTGGAGTGTGAGATCACATTAGCACCAGATGCTAAGCCTACCAGCAAGGCACCATACAGGATGAGCACCCCAGAGTTGAAGAGCTCAAGAAGCAACTCCAGGAATTGCTTGAGCTTGGTTTTATTAGAGCAAGTGTGTCTCCTTTTGGAGCACCCATACTCTTTGTGAAGAAGAAAGATGGCAGTTTAAGAATGTGCATAGACTATCGCCAGCTCAACAAGCAGACGATAAAGAATAAGTATGCATTGCCAAGGGCAGATGATCTGATGGACCAGCTCCAGGGAGCAAAGGTATTCTCTAAAATGGACTTAAGGTCAGGATACCACCAAATAAGGATAAAGGAAGAAGATATCCATAAGACTGCCTTCAGAACGCAGTATGATCACTTTGAGTTTACAGTAATGCCCTTTGGATTGTCGAATGCTCCAGCAACTTTTATGCGCCTCATGAACGACGTCTTCAGGGATTTTCTAGATGAGTTTGTCATTGTCTTCTTCGACGACATTCTAGTCTACAGCAAGTCCATTGAAGATCATAGTCAGCATTTGAGAAGGGTGTTAGAAAAGTTGAGGCGGCATCGTTTGTATGGAAAGCTTTCCAAATGCCACTTTGCTACTGAAAGAGTGGAGTACTTGGGCCATGTTATATCGGCGGAAGGGATCTCCACCGACCCTGCAAAGATTGAAGCAGTAGTGGATTGGTTAGCTCCAAAGAATGTGGCGGAGGTAAGAAGCTTTCTAGGTCTGGCAGGTTATTACAGAAAGTTCGTGAAGGACTTCGCTAAGTGGGCGTCCCCTTTGACGGACCTCACTAAGAGTGTTAAGGTGAAAGATTGGAGAGCACATTGGTTAGAGAATGTTCAAGCTTCATTTGAAAAGCTTAAGGAAGCCTTAACAACAGCACCAGTGCTAGTTCTGCCAGATCCAGACAAGGACAAGATAGTAGCAACGGATGCAAGTAAGATAGCGACAGGTGGAGTCCTTATGCAAGAAGGAAGAGTAATAGCTTATGATTCCAAGAAGTTGAATGACACCGAGCAACGCTATCCAACCCATGATCAGGAACTTCTAGCTATTGTCAGAGCTCTTCGTATTTGGAGGCATTATTTGCTTGGGAGGAAGTTTCAGTTAGATACTGATCACCAGAGCCTCCAATACATCCTTACCCAACCACTCCTTAATCTAAGGCAAAGGAGGTGGATGGAATTCCTAGAAGAGTATGATTTTGAGATTGCTTATAAGCCAGGTAAGTTGAATGTGGTCGCTGATGCTCTTTCTAGAAGACCTCTTGAAATGAGAACATATTGTAATGCTATATCAACTCTTTCGAGTGGGTATGGCAAAAAAATTGAGGAGACATTACCATCTGATGGTGATTTCAAGGAGGTATGGGAAAGCCTCTCTAGGGAGGCTAGAACAGATAAGGAACGAGAAGCCTTCAAGCATTATAAGAAGGAAGGCAACTTGTTGTATCATAAGCATAAGTTGTGTGTGCCCGAATCGTCAGAGCTAATCCTTCATGACACACACAACAGCCCAATAGCAGGGCATGCAGGTTTTATGAAGACCTACTTCAAGATTCGGAGTAGCTACTTCTGGCCGGGAATGAAGAAGCAGATAGCAAGATATATTCGTGAGTGCCAGTTGTGCCAGCAAACCAAAGCGGAGCAGCTTCGAATTCCAGGAGCTTTGGAACCTCTAGCAGTGCCGAATGCGAAGTGGGAAGTGGTAAGTATGGATTTTATCACAGGACTTCCCAAGACTCTTCGAGGCAAAGATGCATTGATGGTCGTAGTAGACAAATTATCTAAGATGGCACATTTTGTGCCTTGTAGAACTACCGACACAACATTAGATACTACCAAGCTATTTGTGAAGGAGATTTTTAGGCTCCATGGCATGCCTCGGGAGATAATATCGGATAGAGATTCCAAGTTTATGAGTGCTTTTGGCGGGGACCTCTTCAAACACCATCTGACGAAGCTCTCCATGAGCCGCGACTTATCATCCCCAAAATGGATGGTCGGGCGTAAGAGGACGAACCGAATCATTGAAGATATGCTTAGAAGGTTTGTGTGGAATAAGCAGTCCAAGTGGGATGAGTACATCCACTTGGTGGAATTCGCCTACAATAGTGCCAAACAGGAGTCATCTCAGATGTCTCCTTTCATGGTAAATTACGGGTACCAGTGCTTAACTCCGGACACTTGGCACAATCCCGTGTCAAAGGTTGAAGTGTCCCAGCAGATGCTAGGAGATATGCAGCAGTTGGTGGAAGAAGTGAGGGGTTACCTCCTAGCAGCAAGAAGTCGGTGTAAGAGTGTAGCCAAACAACCTGCATGGGACCGTAAGAGAGTTCAAGGTAGGCGATAGCGTGTGGTTGAAGATCAAGGTTAAGCAAGCTAAGCTTCGGATTGGGAGTTGCAAGAAGCTTGCCCCTAGGTGGGCTGGTCCGTTCAAGATTGTGGAGAGAGTGGGCTCCCAAGCCTACAAGTTGGATCTTCCGGCCCATCTCAAAGTTCACAAGGTCTTCCACGTAAGTTTATTGAAAAGGCATAATCCTAACCCTGATGAGGTTTTGGATACTCTAACTTTGTTGGAAATGACCGAGGAGCAAGTTGAAATTGTGCCTGAGTTACTTCTGGATAAGTCATTCAAGAAGACTAGGAGGTCTCAGTTCCTCCAGTATTTGGTCAAGTGGAAGCACTTGCCCGTGGAAGACGCGACATGGGTATTGAAGCAGGATTTGGAGAAGCAATACCCAGAATTTATGAAGGAGCTTGATGGGCGAGTCGTCTCTGACTTGGTCGACCCCGACTCGCCAGGAGGTTAGCTTAGTACTAGTAATGGTGCCCAGCGTTGCTGGGCATAAGTTGGGAGCTTGTAAATGTTTTGTCCGCAAAGAGAAAAGCGCGCAAGGAGAAAAGCATTCGGGGGTGTGCATTGTTATTTGCAATATGATGTCCTCATTGTGTTTGGCGTATATAAAGATGCGATGCGCCATTAGTATGTAAAGGAAGTGCAATAAGGATGATTGATTGTACATTTATCTCATCTGTTAATATTTCTTTGTACGCTACATTTCTCTGTTAATATAATCTCTATGTTGGTTTCATAACATGCTCAATTCTTAAAAACATTCGTTATTGAGTGAACCTATATGATGTAAATCAATCTAGACATTGAGGCATTATATTGATATCCAAGATCATTGTAAATATGAAGGTCTAATAAAGTAAATATTTTTAATTCAAGATTTATTCGAGGTTTAGCTAACATGTACTTTAATGGAAATTGCTTTCTCTCTCATCATCAAGATATGGTTTATGCTTGGAGCTTGAGCATATATTAGTATGCACCATAGTGCAAAGATGTACTTTAAAGCAAAAGGTTGTCTGTTGTGGCTTGGGAATATGTTTGAGCCTGAAAACATTTTGTCATAGAATGCAAAATGAACCGACCTTGATGACAGATTAAGGTTCATTATAGATTGACAAAAACTGACTTTTATATGAAAGGTTGTTTGTTGCGGCTTGAGGATATGCTAAAGCCTGAAGATATCTTGTCGTAGGATGCCATCTGAAACGTAAAATTTTTCCTTAAGGGATAAACTGTACAAATATTATGTACCCAGTTGTTGTACCTTGGGACTAAAACATCAGTGCAACATGACTGTACAATGCCGCTTAGGCATCATCTTAATGGGCTTTGGCCTTTGGAGTTTTGTTGAAGGTGGATGCCATATCCTTGGATGCCCATATGTCATCAAATATCATCAGTTGCATATCCTTTTCTATATCTCAAATGGATACAAAGCCAAATTAGAATAGACTGAAGTACAAATGTAGACACTGAAATACTTAGAATTTAGTGCAAACTATGAAACGGATTGTGAGATTGAGATTTATGCAAAAGATCAAGGTGGAAAAAGCAAACGATTTGAGATGTTATAGAAGCCTTGCCTGCATTAACCATAAGACTGCATTAACAAACCAAGTACTTTGTGTACTTTCGGATGGCTTTCAAAACATTATTGTAATTATTACAACTGCGCATTATTACATGCAAATGTGAAAATCCGATGCTAGAAGTTTAAATGCAAGATCGCTTTTAAATGCAAAGTTGCATACCTCGGTCGATTGTCATAAGTGTGTAAACAGCCCTATGAATGTTAGAAATCAAAATTTGCCTCCTTTCTCAACAAATCCTCTATAGGTCGTGGTAGGAGGACTGGCTCCATTGTAGAAATCCATGCAGTGCGCTCCAAACAAATCACAATAAGGAATAAATGCATGCTTGATAAGTGTTGGTAAATCAACAAATGTGGCAAACAAAATTATGCCAAGTTTCCTACAAGTAGACAGAGTAAGCCAGCAAGCAAAAACTATCTTGTCTAATATGTCAATATGAAATGGGCTTTACCAGCGGCTTCAATTTGAACCTGCTTTGAAGACAAATGAATCTAAGCTCTTGGTAATGGATAGGAGAAGCAACAATTGCAGATGTCTAAAGCAACAACACAAAGTCACAAAAAGAACTGCAAGAAGTGCCAGATTTTTGCTTCCACACAAAAATGCACACAGAAACACATCTTGGCAAATGCTAAAGACCTTCCAGATAGAAGCTAACAATAATGCACAGTTATCCAAGGTAATCCAGCACCCTTAAGAAAATAATTATCTCCTTAAGAAAACCATCCATGTTCCTAAGCCTTCATCTTTACTTGTATGCTTAACTACGACACAGATAATGTCAACGTGGATAAATCTTCCTTTCAATGTTCATCAAAATAGAGCTTTCGTTCAAAATAAAACTTCCATTCTCCTGTCTGATGTAGATGCAAGAATTGAATATATAGAGCATAAAACTATCACAGTAATTACAATGTCATAAATCTTTGAGTATTTATCTAGAACAACAAAATAAATATAGATCAACTATGAATAAAAAAAAATGTCAATTTATGTCAACTTGAACAGGGAAGGGAATGTTGAAAATACTTACAGCTAGTTGCCTTCTACACTTCATGGACACTTCAGCTATTCAGGATCTTCTAACCCATCCTTTGCTTCCTCTGAACACAAAGCCAGCACCCATTAACTATGTGAAATATTTAAGATACTGCTTCTGAAGCTGAAAACTCTAGGACACGAAGCATGTAACATGGATCTGTGCAGAAACATACCTGAGAGCAAGCCTTACTGCCAAATCTGTTGCTAATGTGCCATGAATTCTGATGGACACCTTCTTGCCCTCTACTCTATCAAGCATTTTGTAGCTATAGATCAGACAAATAGATGCGGCTACGTTCGCTTCATTTTTTCGAGCTCAAAATAGGGCCAAGAAAAAGACCGATAGTTAGAGAGAATATCATGTGCTGTCACTTTTTGTTGGTGCTTTGGCTATAAGCAGACAACCAATTTGCTCGGTGTTCAGACAACCAATTTGCTTGGTACTTTGGCTATGGCACACAGCCAATTTGCTCAGTTTACTGTAAGAAGAGGCAATTGTGTTTTAGCCATATGCACAAACATACCTGAGAGCAAGTCTTAATGTCAAATCTGTTGCTATTGTGCCATGAGACAAAAACATGTTGCTATGTTTGCTCAAAATAGGGCACAGAATTAGACAGAATCCTCTGTGCTGCCCCTTTTCGTTGATAGTTTGGCCCACAGACAACCGATTTGCTCGGTCTACTGTAAGAAGAGGCAATTTTGGTTGCAGCCATATGCACTTGTACTTCTCTGCTCTCATGTAGAACCAAATGAGTAACAAAAATACGAAAAAAAATACCGAAACATAAGGAAATCTGCTTCATCCATAATCATTCACGGCATAAAGAACTTTGTGCAAGCTTCAAAGTACGCAAATTGGAAGTCTCAAAAGAGCAAAGGAATTTTAAAGTCATCTGCTCTAGTCTCAGAAGTCCAAATCTGGAACTGGGTTAACTGAAGATCATCATTCTAGTACTCAAGCTATCTTCTTCATGCAAAGGGAGCCGTTTGAAGAAGAGCTCCCATGGCCAATTAAGAGGCTTTGCACTCCTGCAATGAAGCATCCGAAGCCTTTAACAAAATAGACAGCCGATTTACACAGCCGATTTGCCACGATTTGCCATAGCCGATTCTTTATCTGCTCCACCTTCAGTTTACTGTGGCATACTATGGGAATGATGCATGTCGATTCTGTTGGTGGGAACAGAGGAAGAGAGAAAATTGCAACGGAAACAAAAACCCTAGCATCTCGGCCTTTAGATTAGGCTCGGGTGATGCCAAGCTTTGCCTCCATCGCCATAGCTGAGGAAGCCCTAAATCGCTAGAACGAAAATAAAAGAGCTATCTCGACCATCCAATTTTCTAATCAAATCTTGACCGTCAGATCTAGGGCGTGGTCCATTACACAACATTATAATATAAGATGTTTCTTAGTTAGCCTCTAATTCTGGCAGATGTATTCTAGCTAGTGGAATGCATATGCCAGAATCTTGGAACATGTGGGCGATGATGAGATAAGCCTTTAAGGCGTTCTCTAGGCCAACATGCACCAAGAGGTGCGCATGACCAATAGGGTCATGCGAGAGAGAGAGAGGAAAGGCATGGTGCGCGATGATGGGACATCGGTCGGATGCTCTCTATGCCACGATGTGGGGGTCGCACACCTGGCCATAGGGGGGTCATGGTGAAGGTCAAAGTGATCATGCGCGATGATGGGATCGTGAGACGTTCCCTAGCTTAAAACCCTTGGGGCATGATGCACTAGGGGTACTCGGCACCGGGTAACCGAGTACAAGGTAGCACTCGATCATGGGCGATGATGGGATCATCTTAAATGGTCCTTAAGCTCAAATCCGAAAGGGCCATGATCGAGCGCAAGGTATGGTAAGGGGGGTGGTCCCCTAAAACCACAAACTTATTAATTAAACTAACGTAATGTGCTCCATGTGCAGGCAAGTGAGAAGGAGCTTCGAGGTGGGGCGCATTACGAGAAGATGGGGGAACCATAATTTAGATTATGAACCCTAATAACTCTTATAATAATGTTTTGAATTATTGTAGGAAGTAACCTTGTTAAGGCTATATAATTTTGTATAAGTACAAATATAGCCTAAATTTTGACATTTAACTTTAATAGGAAGTTGATCGTTTAAATTAAACTTAAGTGTATGATCTTATGTTGTTTTGCAGGATAGATAGGCTCGTCACCTTAGCGCAATGCTGAGGACAACATTGTCCTAAGGGGGGGAGAATGTGACGTTCCAAGGGAATATACGCCATAAATACATATATTCCTGGACCCGTCACCATACAAGTCTACCTAGGTAGCCTTATGCCTTGGATAAGTGGCAAGGGGTGCACATCTAAGTTAATTGTTTAACTTAGATAACCTTAGGATAAGGCCCATTTCCACATGGCCTTATCCTATTGGGCAACCGCCACACGGCCTCATCTTAGTGGTGCCACGTGGCATCCCACGTGGACCCACACCTATATGAGCCCTAACCCTAACCCTAGACCCTTTTTCCTGACCTAGCACCTGAGCTCTCATCCACGTGCCCGAAACCCCGTTTCGAGCATCGTTCGTCATAGCCTAGCCTGGAAGGTGTGTATGATCGTAGAGGGAGCAGGCCTTCGAACCACGTCTAGGAGCATGGAGACGCCAGGAATGGGAGGGAGCGCATCTGGAGGAGGTAGGTTGAGTAGAGTTCATGTTAGTTCATCTGGAAGTTAGCACTCCAGATGGGTTAGTATGTTGTGTCTAGAGTAGAGCCACCCTAGATCCTTTGTTGAACATCTCGAACCCTAATCAAGGAACCCTAACTGATAGTTAGATATGTATGATTAGGTTAAGATGTTTATATGATATTGTTCATGATGATTATGTGATGATGGTTGATCATGTTGTCCCTCTTGTGTTGGGAAGGGGGGTAGAGACCTAGGGCCATATGTAGTATGCTCCTAGTGTAGATCCCTTAGTTCCTATTAGTTGCGGCCTGTGCATAGGAACCCACCGGGCTATGGAGGCTATGATGTGACTCAGCACTACACAATGGGGCTAGAGGCAAGATGGAGGGAGGATCCCTGCCGAGTGGGGGCTTCGGGGGATCCCATAGTGGGCTAGGCTTATGGTCGGTCACTTCGTGTGGGCCGAGCATGGGTCCGACACCTCTCTGGGGCAATGGTGTTGCCCGCCTCTCAAGAGTTGCAAGTGACAGCTTGGCTCTTGTTTTGGGGGTTCAGTCGGTTCTTAATCGTGTGTCGCCACGATTCTCTAGCCGCCCGTGGAGCCTCTAGACCCACGGGAAGGGGAGATGCAACCCTTCCTACCTCATCGGACCGAGGGAGATGCAACACGAGTAGTCCCGATGGGTGATGCCATGGGATTGCGTATCCGGAAGGTTAGAGTCATGCCACAGCTTGGTCTAGCCCATCTGCAAAGTATGCACAGGAGGGGCGGATGGAGTGGTCAACCCTAGCCATTGTCTTATGCCAGCCCCGCCATTGTTATGACTCGGTCTGCTCTATCTTGAGGCCTATCTAGTCAGTCGATTCCCTCATGTGTCGGAGCCACGGGTAGGAGCCCTCATGTTTTGTGGTATATGATTATGTTCCTTGTATCTCTGGATATGCGATGGAGCTACCCTTCGAGGTAGCATATTGTATTGTATTGCTAGTTCTGACGTGTTTATGCTTCCGCTGTGATAGGAGCCCATAGGGGAAGGGCGCGCAAGACACCTTCGTGTCCCCTTCCCGCACTACGGAGGCCCCAGAGCACGGGATAGACGGAGGGCCTGTGCGGTTGTTGAGCCGGACGGGGGATTTCCTGCCGAGTGTACGGCCGGGCGCCGTATGTTTAGCAGGGAGCGTCACAGATGTCCACATTTGGCACACTATATCATTAGGCAACTTATGTATGCTGATGATGTTTCACTTCTGGCAGATACCGCTGCTAGTATGCAGCAACATTTATATGCTCTGCACAGTTTTTGTGAGAACACGGGTCTGCGTGTTAATCTCCGAAAGACCAAGCTTTTGGTAGTTCAATCTTCTCATCACAATGTTCCCCCTATGCACTATGATAGCTGCAAAGTTGAAGTTGTAGATAGCTACAAGTATCTTGGTATAGAATTCTGTAAGAACACACTTTGGGAACAGTGTATTACCAAGCAGGTGGCTGCTGGATGGAGAGCACTCTATGCAATGCAAAACAATTGTTTTCACGCAGAAAATTATGATTGGCCACGGAAAGCCCACTTGTTTCGGGCTTTGATAGAGCCTATTTTACTGTATGGTTCTGAAGTGTGGGGGCCTGCCATTAGTGCTAGTGCTTGGGAGAGCTTGGAGTGGGTGCAAAAGTCCTTTCTCACTTACAGCCTCGGAGTTAAAACAACGGTGCCCTATGCTATTCTTTTACAGGAGACCGGTTTTTGGCCTCTTCAACATTCTGCCATGAAGCGCCATCTCCACTATATCTGCAAGGTGCACCACATGGATGATGTTAGGTATCCTGTTCTTGCACTTGCCATGGCTGAATCTCCTCAGCGTTTGAAATGATGTTGAAAGAGCATTGCACTACATGGTTTGCTCGTTGGGTTGTGCAACGAACCTTTGCGATGCTTGCCGGGTTCGATCCCGAGCTTTGCAACAATATCTCAATGGTCGTTTTTCTCAAAAGATATGGGGCGTAGTTACTTTGGCCCAAGTGAAAACCGGTCATTATCATGCACACATAAATCCCACCTTGGCACCGGGGCCCCAAGCTTATTTGCTTGCTTCATTGTCGGGGAACAAGCTTGTAGCTATTGCATCAATTCGCACGGGGTCCCACAGTCTGATTGAGACGGTAGATGGGGCGGGCGCAATTGCCGCGAAGCGCGACTATGTGCCTGTTGCCGATTCTGAGTTATTGAAGATGAAAGCCATACTCTTCTGAGTTGCCCGGCTTTTGAGATAGTCCGGAATCATTTTTTGACCTTAGCATTCCATTCCACGCTTCCACAACTTCTCAGAGCACCATCTGTGCATGACTTGGCATTATACATACTTGAGGTTCTAGATAAACGTATGCAATTACTGAGCCCTCAGTAGTCATTATCTCTGCTTGTCTAGTATCATCATTACTGCAAAGGTTTTTCCCTTGAAAACCTTTCGAGGCAGGTGTTTTTTAATCCTAGTAGTAATGATTGTACTAGCCCATTGTATGGGTCCCATGACCTATTGGTCTTCGTGGACGTTAAAAAAACTATTCTATTCTATTCATAGTTCTTTGCAGGATTCAGTGGCGGAATGGGCACAAACCCAGCCAGATACCATGACATATCAGGAATTAAATGAAGCATTCATTGCTAATTATCAAGAAGTCCATGATAAGGATAAGACTATGAAAAGGTGGACCAATTTCACACAAAAGGAAGATGAATCAATTAGAGTATAATCAGAGGTATATTGCGGTTCTCAAAGCCGTGGTTCATTGGAAGATTGCAAGGAGTGATGAAATGGATATCCAATGGTATGTGAAGGGGCTGAAACGAGCTATTGCTCATAAGGTGAAGGGTAAACAACCTACAACATTGCTGTGAATTATTGTGACAGACTTCTTGTTCTTGTTAAGCAAGTGGCTACCATAGTGAATTGTTGTGAGAAACTTCTCTTTCTTCTAAGCAAGTGAGGGGCATTTAAGTAGTATGTTTCTATTCTTAAGGGAAAAGAAAAGAAAAAACCCATTGGTAGTGGTATAACAAACCATTATGGTTTTGCATGTTTATGGTTGGTTTCATTAGAAACATGCTCATGTCCTTCATTAAACTTACACAGCTTTACTTACTATGGATCACCCCAAAAGAATGGTAATCAACCGCTCATTTAGTTTCAACACAATTATGACAAATATTATGATGTGTTTTACTTTTGATGTAGTGATGTTTCAAAATGGTCATAGCAAGGAACATCTTGATAAAAAATCATTCTCATTCTCATTCTTATTCAATGCAATTTTGTGCCTACTGCTCTTTGCCAATAAGAAGCAACAAATGTGTTTTCCTTCTAGGAACGTAGGTACTTTATGAAGATGTTTCCTACGTAACTGTTGAGGAGTTTTCCATGAGCATCGTCAATTTGAGACGACGAAGTGAGCTTGTCCCAATCATAATTTCTCAATTGTGTTGATGCACCCTAACCTTTTAACCTTTTACAATTGAGTTTCTTCGTTTCACAACTTAAAAAAAACCGGGGGGGGATGAGCTTTAGCTTAATAGCCATTGATAATGTTGGAAGCATAATCCTATATGATGAAAATTTAACATTTGGCCTACATGCAATGCTCTCCAACTAAGACAATGTTACAAAGGTTTATGCGTGTGCCATGAGGCTACAAGTGTTAAACCCATTCAATGATAATGGTAAGTCCTAAATAAAAATGACGTAGGCAAAAATGCATCTCTTACACAATGAAATCATTTGTAAAGTGCAACTTTATTAATGCGGGAATCAATGCTCTCATTATAGCTAGATGAAACGATTGTCCTTTCAACATAACTGAAAGGCTGCATAGTGACGACAATAAACAAATAGGCAAACGCTAACACTAGTGGAAATTCTTGGTGTACAACGTGTTCGTTGGTGGAAATATGCCTAATGTTTTTAACATATAAGTATATGCAGATGTCATTGATGATAGTATTGGATTTTGTCTAGATGATGAGTGATAACGAAGTTTGTTCATGATCTCCTGGACAATCCAATAATAGGTGTGACATATGTACGACCCACCATATTCGATTAAGCTTTACCTCTTTTGTTATTCTCTTAGGTGGCAATCACATATGCCACAAGCTTGAGCTGAAACTCAAAGGACAAATTTGTATGCATCTCGTGACAACCTTTGTATGAACCCAAATCAATGTTCAAATAAGTACAAAACATTGAACCTATAGATCTCGACTAGCATGCCATCATAAAAGGAGCAAAAAAGAGGATGCCATAATAAAAGAAAGCAAAAGAAGGAAAAAAAATTCCAATGCATTGTCGTAAAGTGCTCAATCATTGCAGAAGTGTACATATAAGTTAGCATTCTCATATGGTAACAAAAAATAATATTAGTGACATTTCATCAAACATATATAATGCAGTATCATTTTTTGTTTGATACTAATATTTTTTGAACTTATTTTTTCTGTCCTGAGGCCAAATTTAGGCGGGACACGTGGAGGGTACTATAAAGAGGACTATAGTCTCAATTAAAAGAAGCTGATGTCAATTAGGTTTGGACTAGACATGTAGTAGATTTGATAGATTTAACCAAATTCAGCTAGATCTGTAAGCTTTAAGCTTTATGGCGGATATGTTGTTGTCCCCTATTCCACCATTCTCATCTCCACTATTTGTCTAGAATTCCATCTGATTCTTCCAAACGAATCTTTCAATCTCTCTCCTCAAACATTTCTCCTATTTTGTTTTTTGTCGATCCTGAGACATGGCTTTGCCCACATGTCTGATCTTCATTCTGTTTCTTTGCTTTTTCGTCTTTTGATATGCAAAATAGATACAACTTGCAGTGAAAGATGTGTTTGACCATTGCCTGGGCTCCTAGCCTAGTCGCTAGATTCCTTTGCCACTATCACTCACGGATAACTGATTCTGTGGATATTTGTGATTGGATTTGTCGGATTTTTAGAGTGGCGTCTCATGCACAGGCTATAAATTCTATCAGGATCGATCCATCTCGGCATTTTTTCATATTGAACGAAGGCCCTAGAATCAAGCTCTAGTAGTCAAGAGATAACCGTCCGATTTTATCAAGAGATGTAACAGTTATAAAGGGAGTGAATGCATTGAGCACCATTTTGAACAATAGTTATAAACAAGCAGGGACAATGCTCCCGTCAGGTCAATTCTTTGAAGTTCTGTAAGCTTGGATTGATGATGGAGGGGGGATTGATGATCGAGCCTAAGAGCATGCTACAATCAATCGAATCTGAAGCCATAGCCGATGAATGAACAAGCTGGTAGGCCGGGCTGACCCCTCACACTGTGCGGGCTTTGGGATATTTTTAGTGTTGTGCAACATTCATTCTTATTATGACAAAATCGTAATTTAGCTATATCACAAGATCCAATTCCACTTATCATTCTGAGCAGGGTGTTGACATGATAGGACAATGATGAGAACCACCTCCACCAATGCCTACTTAGTATGTTGTATTAATTCCGCTGCTTCTAATTTATGGTTTATAATTTCAGTGTTGCAAGGCTCTTACTGTATTCATCTTAACTTATTTTTTCGTGGGCCCGAGACAACAACATAATCTGCAAGATATAAAACTATTTAAATTTCCAAATGTTCAAATGTAAGATTAATCCTTGTGGTGAACCATTGAATACTGGGACTCTTTCATAACATCGTTATGATTACACAGCAAAAACCCCAGTCTGGGTGGTCCCAAATATGCACAATTCGGTGATAAATTTCTTGTATGGTTAATTTTTTTCTTTTTCTTTTTCTTTTTTTTGTCGATCGTCGTAAGGCATGAGTCTCCATATGGGTTAGCATTCTCATATAGTAATAATTAAACAAAAGTGATACGATTACTTTTTGTTGGGTAAGGGGGGCAATCCCTTGCTTATGTGGGTTTTTGGCATATTTATGGTATATGCTAGCATATGCCTAGAATATGTCAAAAACTACTACAAGCTTGTTGTAAGCTGTAGATTGTCGGTCGGCCATGTTGCCAGGTGGCTGCTGTGCAAACCGGCTGACCGAAAGAAGTTCGGTAGCATGGAGGCCATCGGCAAGGTAAGCATGTCGTTTTGGTGTAGAAATATCTCTTCATCTTGGATCCCCTTTCATGTAAGAAGCATCCCCCTTCTTTGACAATTTCGGAGCAATTTGTTAGACTAGGGATGTATTCTGTTGTGAGTTATTCTTTCAAAGAGGCAAATGCGGCTTAGAAATCATGGTTGGGTTTGGGCCTCTAGATGCGTTGCAGGCTGCCGGAGGCTAAGAATAGATGAAAATGGAGTATGTGTTTTGAAATTATAGGATGTTGTTAAGCTCGATGTGCACATGGGAAATAAATTGGGTAAAAGACGCCCTCTTGTAGATGAGCGCTATACTAAACCTCAAGGGTTGTATCAACACAAGGATGTGGATCAACGGCTTCAAAAAGTTATTCCTAATGGCAAACTCGAGCCTTGTAATATAGGAGTTGAGGAGGCAGCCTTTGATCTGGACGAATGCCCCATTTGCTTTCTGGTACGGATTAAGCACATCTAGTATCTGCTAGGTCGTTTTGAACGAATCGTTTATAGGAAGAATATTGAATGTCTTCCTACTTTTTCTGATACTTGCTAGCAACAGACATGCTTGTTGCCAAGTTTATGTTATTGTATATGTTTGCATTAGAGCTTCTAAGTGTAATCCTCAGTCATATATTACTGCAAAGAGCGAGTAATTCCAGGTATTCACAATATTATGACAATGACAGTCAACAATTTCGGACAAATCTGGGAATGTTACTTCCACAGAGGAACTACTTTTGCTATTTTCCCTTTTAAGATGGCCAGGCTCATCTATTTGGGATTAGCTTTTTCCTTCAAGGGACTAGTATTTCCAGCAAAAAGTAGAGGGTGTAAATAACATAGAGGCGGACTTTAACCATCAAGCAAACCAATTAGACATCTCCACTTCATATCATCAGTACAACCTCTACTGCGAGTTTGTCTATATCTCTAGCCCTTGCCTCCATGTCCAGCCCTTATTTTTCTCAGTCGTGGAAGTGGAGATGATATGGTTTGCTTGATGGGTCCTTTGATTCTGTTTAATTTATCTGGAAGCCTACTTTGATTGATCAAGCAAACCATTCTACATTGATATGAAGTGGAGATGTCTAATTGGTTTGCTTGATGGGTCCTTTGATTCTGTTTAATTTATCTGGAAACCTACTTTGATTGAAAGCTATACCCTTGATCAACGTATCTGGCCCTGTAGAATTTTGTGTATCATCAAATGCCCTTCTATTTTATGTATTTCATACAAAGCCCTTCTGAATGGATGTGCTTTTTTGAATAAGAGCAGCAACAATTAGTTTTTGTCATCGATTCTGCCATCAAGGAAGTTCTAGCACAACAATTCTCCAATTAGCAATTTGCAAAGAGACTTTCAATGATTCCATCAACAATTTTCACAAAGATTTGCTAGCAGCTATTCTGCAAGTAATTTTTTGGGGCAAGGTTTTGACATCGGCAGTTTTCGGCTTGTTAGCCAAACTATATGTCTTCTTGCACAAGGCACCCAAAATTAAAACACTACATGGTTTTTTCTATGGTTGTGACTAGAAAACAATTCTACAAAACTAATGGGTGTTTGGGGGTTAATTTCATTAAAAACCATATGTGGCTAAACTAATTGGTCTTCTTGTAAGGTTTGTTAAGGTGGTATTACGTCATGGTGATTGTAAATGGCTTATTTCTAGTGTTTGTGAAAGTGGTATTATATGTTGGTACGTGGATGTGGTACATTATATCGTTTTTAGGGTACGGTTTGTCCATGTGGTATAACGTGATGGTTGTGGATGTGGTTTCAATGTAGTGCTCTATTCATGTGATTTCATAATGTGGTAGTTGTTGTGGTTTGTTATTGTGGAAAAATGGCCTGGCTAATTTTCATGGTAAACCTGCACGGTTTGAATTGTGTTAATAGCAATAAATCACTATTAGTTGATTAGTCAAAGTGTTTAGGGTTTTCTATTAAAGCACTATTGTGCTTATCAAAATAAGATATAATTGTTTTGCTCAAAATGTGCATGGTTTTCTAATGCATCAGGTTCATGGTTATCATTGATAAACTAGTAATGTTATGTAGGCTGAAGCATTTCAAGTTAATAGACTAAAACCATTAAGAACTATGGATGGTTTCTTACGTATTGTAGTACTTATTAAAGTTGGTAATCCACTAATGGCTTCTAGTCTAAAGCGTTTCAATTAATGCATAAAAGGCACATCTGTGATTTTCAGACGAAAACAATGCATAGTTTTTATATGTATCTTCACCATGGTTTCTAGATAAAAACAATGCGTAATTTTATGTGTAGTTTTCACTCAAAAACAGAAACATCACATGGTTTTTAAATGTGGTCTTCACCTCATAACAATGCGTAGTCTTTACATGTAGGACTTTTTAGCATAGTTTTCCTTTAATTATCCACACGTTATTTTCATTTTTTGTAATGCAACCACGTATCATATTGTTTTTCGTACAATTTTTTCTAGACATATTATTTTTTGCTAGTGTAGTTTTAGAGAACAATGTATTGGATAAAATGAAAACAACAAATATAAAAAACATATAGTAAACAAAAAATTTTTGCATTGTCCAATAAAATGAGCATACATGAACATGCATTTTCATTTAAATTTCAAAATATACAACTCATTTCCAAGTTTGAATTTCAAAGTATACAATCACATGTTCATTTCCAAAGTATGATCTTATTTTCAAATAAAAATCCTTACAATTCCAAACTAAGCAATGTATTCTGCAATATATTCTGCAATGTAAAAAATTTGTGATGTTTCAGATTGTAATAAGGAACAATCTACAATATATTCCACAATACAATCAGCATTATGTTTTAATAGAGGGACAAAAAACAGGGGGCTTCCATATCTGCAATGCCAAAAACAAGCAATCAGTGAAAGGACATGGAAGCAGATCAGTGAAAAGAAATGAAAGCA
Organism: Isoetes taiwanensis; assembly: GCA_021234155.1. NCBI lineage: Eukaryota > Viridiplantae > Streptophyta > Lycopodiopsida > Isoetales > Isoetaceae > Isoetes > Isoetes taiwanensis. The sequence continues at coordinate 4,444,361 of JAJEKV010000057.1, read as the reverse complement.
AAAGACAAGTATGCTTCTAAATAAAAAGAATCTGCTCCTCTGAATCGATTCTACAGTGCCGATCTCATGAAACAGTTCCAGCTACAAACTTCCATTTGAGCTCCAATCTCCAAACTACTGCATTATGGAATTTGAAGATACCTTTTAAGGCAGTTTCTTCTGTGTTCTAAAAGCCAGTGCATCAAAAACTTCCTTCAAACGAATCCTGTTTACATCAGTATCATAGTATTTTCATGTCACAGCATTCCATCCCCATTCCTCTTTTTTGCATCGATTCAACTCCATAACACCACCAGAGGTCGTTATGGCTTATATGGCAGAGCCAAGGTCTACAGAAAAGCCATCTGTTTTACACAAAAACAGAAGCAAAAATCAGAGGTCGTTATGGCTTATATGGCAAAGCCAAGCTCTACCGAAAAATCCAGTTGTTTTACACAAGTAAACACAAGCAAAAATCAAACACAAGTAGAGGAAAGGAAACAGAAAAATAACCCCACAACTCACAAGAACAACAATCAAATGTAAACCAGGGGAGCTGCAAAGGAGATTGATTGCACCTGTTGTAGATGAACTTATATCCAAGCCGAACTGCAAAAAAAGATTTGGTTATTGTCCTTGTAGATCTGAAAACATGGAAGGACAACTCTGGGCGGGAGCAAACCTCCGTCAATGCACCGCCCATCAATTGCCAAGCCGAGTGCAGTTTAATAGCCAGTAAATACCAAGGCTAAACCCGGATTTCGCAAAGGGAAAAAAACCCCAAATCTATAAGGCCTCAAGAACTACAAATCTGGCACCAGAGACCCCTATTGTCGCGATCCAGTCGGACCACTCTTCAACTCTACACTCTCATCTACAGAACTCAGTCAGGGAGCCGCTGGAGTCAGGGATCCGGAGTTAGATCCGCCATTGAGAGTTGGAGCCAGGCCGCCGGAGGCCGGAGTTGGATCCGCCAGTGCAGTTGGAAGAGAATAGGGTTTCGATTCGAATAATCGAAAATAAAGAAAGAGTTTAGGGTTTTGGTTCCAATAAAGAAAATAGAAACATGCTTTTCAAATTTATCTCGCCCATTGGATGGGAGGGCGGGATAATATTTGAACTAATGTGTTTGTGAGCCTATATTCTTAATTGTGGGAACCTATATGGTTTGAAAATATCAATCGAAGTAACTAGAGAAAATGCCGCCTCGCATTTAAGACGACCGGAAAAAACTGTTGATAGAGCATTTTATAGTGTATGTTGCCGAAAGTTTTTGCTTTTAACGCTGAACAATTGTCGGAAATATTTTGACTTGTCTAGAATTTCCAGAAATTGATGGATTTTTCGGGGCGAAACCCTCCTATTTTAGAGCCTCAATGTGCTTCTCAAATTTCGTTTTGTTATTATTAACAACTACCATTAATATTATTAACACAGACTATTGCATCCAACGCATTTAAATTAAAATCCCCCTGAAACCCCCTTTGGTTTAGGTGCATATTCACACGGGGGGTTACGTAGGACAGCGAGAGCCCCTAAAAATTTACATTACGTGTACAAAATTAACACCATTAAGTACATTCTCTCAAACCTTATAGTATTTTGCGAATCTCAACATACAGTATACAAAAACTTGTACAGGCATACCCCACAAATGAGGATTGCTATGTACGGTCCAGATCAAGGAATAAAGGGCAAATATGCCAATCCGATAGCTCTCGGTGCCCGAAGTAACCCCCCCCGTGTGAATATGCACCTAAACCAAAGGGGGTTTCAGGGGATTTTAATTTAAATGCATTGGATGCAATAGTCTGTGTTAATAATATTAATGGTAGTTGTGTGTTGGTTGTTATATTAAAAAAAAAAATTACAAAATACTTGCTAGGGTCTAATCTAGCAAATACTATACTTCAAGAACTAAACCTAGTTAGAAATTGAGAATTTGTCTGTCCTGGTTTAAACCAGGCCCACGCCCTTCATCTGGCACACACATATGGTGATACAGAGGCAAACAAAACCTACGTATAGCATAGTTAAGGTACATCGAATGATGTGTAAAGTAGGGAGCTGAGATTTCAAACTCCAAAACTTTGCAACCACCAAGCAATGACCATACAAAATTTGCAGAGACTTGGAGACATACATACAACCAATAAAGGTCCCAAGAACAAGGAAGCTGAGAAATCAAGCCTCAAAGAACTAGTTTCCTTTGTGCAGTTGCAATATCCTGTTTATTAAGTTTTCCAAAATGGGAAAAAAGGTAGCTGTTATTAAAACTCTTATGGAGCCTTACAAGGTCGAAAGCTGAATCAATCAAACCCCAAACTAATAGTCTCCAGGTTCTGTTTATCAGCGGTAGATAATTTCTAGCCTTCATTCTTATGAAATGTAAGTATCCTCTTGACTCAGGATTGTGTGGCAGGCTTAATCATGACTGAACTATGGTAAAAGCAAGATCAGATCAAGACCAGTGCAAATTTTATTAAACCATAGGTTAATTCCAGAACTTATACCAGAAATATGGGATTATTGTAAGAAACGTGAAGCAGAATATAATGTACTTAAATCCTGCTTTTATTTAACAGAGGTTATCCAATGCGGATGTGTATGAAATCAGGACCTATTCCCTAAGCACAACTGCTAGAAAAGGAAACCATTATCATAAATAGATCCGAGATCATGTTTTCAAAAATGTTTTTTCTTTTTTATTTTTTGAACTGTCTTGGTATTACAAAGCTGTAATACGTAAATATTACTATCATAAATGTATCCTTCAAGATTACTATCTTATGGCCGTGTAGAAAAATCTGGAGCAGCGTTACTTTAAGGTATTTGCTACAAAAATTCAAAGTACTACACTTGAACTAAGTTGAAAATATAGTATAGAGTATCAACAAAAGAAAGAACATGAAAAAGGCGTGAAGAGTTTCCAAGGGCTGAATGTCAGGTCAGCTCCTCCAGTCCCGAACTACTCCACCATTTTGCAAAGCCCAAACAAAATTAAGGTAGGTTTGACGTGTTACCTGCAGCCAAATCAATCACACGTTAGCCTAAAAAGGGTAAGCATGAAGCAGCTAGCAGGTAAGCGAAGACAAACCATGTTTTTATCCGTTTCCTTAAAAGTTTGAGAAATAAACCAATAATCAGTAACTAAAACGGTAAGTTTTAAAATCGACATCTTCCTAATAATAAAAAGATTGCCAGCATCAAATGGAATAATAGACAAGTTTAGTGGTTAAAGGTTTCAGAAGCAACCTGTCAGCATACTAAACTAGATAAACCTTTATGCTGATCATGGCTGATACTAGTTAAATATTATTAATTGTCTTTGATATGACCACCTGTAAATAAGCCATAGAAACCAGCGGAAATGATGGTGTTGCACCTGTGAAAAACCCCTAGATGTTGTTCTGTTCTACCCTCAAAAAATGATAAATCCGAAATGGTAGATTAGTATGGGAGTTTACATGCAATTCCAGCAACAATAACAGTAAGTCGAAGGTGGTACAGGGCATCTTTCTGAATGCTCTAGTCTCCTCCTTAGCATCCGAACCTTTCCTTGGGATACTTAGATAATCATTATCAGCCATAGAGCCAGAGATTGTTGGGTTAAATAGACTTTCTAAAGCTGTATGTATTCCCTTAGAAACCATTTTATGTCTGGCTAAAAGTCTACCAAGCGTTTACACAGAAGGCCCATTTGAATATCAAGTTAAAGCAAATGAAAGAAGACCTCATTTAGATCGCCTCCAGGTTCAGTCGCAGCCTCCTGATTTGTTTCCAAGTCAATCACAGCCGGATTGTTGTAGACCGGCTCTGCATTCCCAAAGCCAACATTTCTCGTTGTAGCATTACGCATCAAACATCTTTTGAAAATATTGGCAGCCTGTGCATTCCTAGTTTGGCCAGGTGGAGACGTCCTTGGCCCAAAAGGATTGCCTCTTCCTCTTATATTTTTCGATCCGGGAGGGCGTCCAGGTCCACGCTTTGGTGCCATAATCATACAAGGTAGGATGATCCGAAAAAACATACACCAGTGTACAAAGTTTGTTGGTTTTTTAGAGCAGAATTCCTATTGAGATGTTTAAGTAGATCTCATGCAAAAGATCCTCCCGCTCTAAACTTTATCTTTACAGTTTTACCAGACCACAATTAAGTCTGGTGTACTATGGTCAGAGATTTACTGTACTATGGTCAGAGATTTACTGTCTCCTAAATCTAAGAGAGAGTAATAATAATTACGAATGGTCATAGAATTTCATAGGTAAACTCTTATTTAGGGCCCTTTGGGCCCTAAATAAAGCAAACATAGGTAAACTTTCTGGACCTAAATATTAATTACTAAGAAGCACAATAATATTAAAAAAAAACAAATTATTTCCATTGCAAACAACTATGAGTATATTTTGTGTAATCATTAGGACAAGAACACGTTCTTGGAATTGAACACGTCGAAATCTAGCAACAACAATATCGATGATAAGCGCCTACTGCTCGCGCCCTTCCTCACCGACCCGAATTTCCGAGGATCTGCAAGGAATTCCACAACCCTGATGGATGAGGCCTTGCTAGAGGCTGTTCTCCAGGGGCTAGGATTCCCTCAAATTCCTTGGGATCATCAGGATTCGGTGTTGATAGTTGAAAATTTGATTAGATTAGCAGCTGAAACAAGATCCAGAGTCGGTTTTTGCAGAATTAGTTTTAATTTCTTTTACTTATGCATCCTTTGCTTCGATAGGGAAGGATCCATAAGGGTTGCCATTCACAATTCACAGCCTTTTCTGAGCCTGGGAAATAACTTCGAAAGAAACCTTTTTCTTATGAGTTGTCCTGTGGATTTCGGAGTAGAGCCTATTTACCACTGGGCCTCTTTCTTTGATTTGGAACCTGCAAGAACAATTGAAGCAATTGATACTGTAGTTTGGAGGTTTTCGATAGCAAACTAGTATTTTGTCAGCCTGGGTCCGGATCTCTGCTTTTGCTTAGATTTCCTTTTCTCTTTATGTGCTCTGCCTTTTCTAGTTTTCCGTGCTCTTCCCCTCTTCTTGATTTGGCCCTGCCCTTCCCATGATAGATCAGGGGTAGGGCCTGCTGGCCCTGTCATGATCCCCCTCCCCCCTCCCTTTTTCCCTCTCATCCCTTGATTTGACCCCTCAGTTTCCCCTCTTTTTTTTAGCTCCTCTGTTTCAGAAATGTCCTTCTCAAGGATCTTCTCCAAACCCCTCCTTTCCACAAACTCCTCCAGCCTGCGTTATCAGGCGCGCGACTTTCTCCCGAGGTCTAACAGATTTAGCACTACCATGGCTGCAAAGTTTGAAGCTTCTTCTTCCCGAGTCAAGGCTGTGGCTTCCAAGCCTGGGGAAATAGACATCAGGTACATAGCAAAATTGGAGCAGGATCAGGATAGTGATTGGAAGCAGATTAAAGAGCTCTATGCCCATTTCAAACTTCTAAAAACTCAACAGAAAGCAACAGCGATCATCATGGACCTGATGCAGGATGGCGAAATCTTTCAGGCTTTTGAGAAACAGGATAAAAATGAGTCTGATTTTCAAGAAGGCAGGTCTGATGACAAAAGATATGCTCTTAACACTCTAGACAAAATTCAGCACCTCGACCTTTTGCTCACCTCCAAAATGACGATCAAGTTAGGTCATTCTTCCCAAAACTGTTGCAGTTTAAAGAACGGTGTTTTTAGAACAACTATGGATGAGCTCAAGGAGAGAGCAAACAAATGCTATCAGAAACTCTGTTCCGGGCTGGGTTGGAGCAGAGTCTCTTTCAAAATGGTTGAAAGATGGGCTGAAACTTTTCCAAATGTTGCTGATAAATGGAATAAGGATTTCAAGTACATTACGGAGATGGCCATTCCTGATGCTGTTGTTACCCTCGAAGGCACCAAAGCAAAATTTGGTATTAGTGAGATGCCTTTCTTAAGTTCCATTGGCTGCAAATGCATTGACAGCAATGGCTACTTTGTTCCTGAGGAAGCTGCCAATTGCACATGCCCGAATTGCACTGAATTCAAGAATGCTAACTTCCACGAGATCAAGCACAAGGAAAAAGAAAATAAAGTGCAGGTCGAGGTTCCGATTCTGGGCAAAGCAGACAGGATAAAAAGTAACATCTCTTACTCTGATATTGTTCAAAATTCTGTTCAAAAAATATCAGAAACAGGTTCTTTTGTATGTACTAACAAGGATGCAGGAAATAAAGTACAAGCAAAGGTTGATATCCCTGACATTTTAGATCTTTCCACCATTAGGGACCACTCAGCCTCCAACATTTTCCTTGACAGGGGTCTTATCTTCCATTTTCCCAACTCCTGTCCTACTCCTAGTGAAGTCAAGTTCCACATTACTAAACTGCACCACTGCAAAATCGCCTCCATTCTGAAGCTAGATACTAAAACTTTCCAAGTCATCTGCCAAGACAATTATCATGCCAACAACATGCTCAAAAAAAGAATCAGGAGTTTTGGCAAACACTCGGTATATATTATGAAGTGGTTCCCTGATTTCATTCCAGAAGACCATTCAAATATCTCTATTATCACCTGGGCCAATTTCCCGAACCTGCCCCCATCCCTATGGACGCCCAATCACCTCCGAGCCATTGGCAACTATCTTGGCCAGGTCTTAGATATTAGCATCCCCCAAACCAATTTCCCTTCAGTCTGTCTCTCCAAATCCATTTCCTCTGACTGGACTCCCTCGGTGAACATCAAGATCTCGCACTCTAAGTCTATGAAAATTCAAATCAATTTCAGCAATGTCCCCTACTCGACCCCTAAAGCTGAGATAATTGAAGACCCAGCCAAGAAGAGTAATATGGTCCAATCTGAAGTCAAACAAGTATGGGTACAAAAGTCTTCCAAGAATCACTGTACCCTTTCTGATCAGAGGATGATTAATCACAGCAGTAGCAGCAACAAGGCAATTAACAGCCCATCTGCTATCTTTACCGAGGATCTCAAAGTTTTGAATCAAAAGCCCTCCAGCTCTGCTATTCAACCTTCTGATCTTTTAAATCACAGACCTAGCAGACCCTTTCCTCCCAATATTATGAATCTTCTCAACATTAAGCTGCAGTTCGATTCGGATCCAAAGATTTTAATTATGAGAATTGGCAAGAAAGATCAAAACCAAACTATTTCTCTGACCCCCAGCAGGATTGAGCAGCAGAGCAATGTCACCATTACTGAGATCTCCTCCGACCAAGATTGGAATCAAGTCATCAGCAAGAGGAAAAAGAGGCACCAACCCAAGAATGATGAAGCCGTGAAGACCCCGATCAGAAGAAGTCCCAGGGAGCATCTCTCTCCTTACAAATCTCCCTCAATTTATAATGGTTAACTCTCTTAAAAGAGTCACCTGGAATCTTCAAGGTATTAACGATTCCAGTAAAAGGGATAGACTTAAAGTTTGCCTCTCCTCCCTGACTCCTGATTTCCTTATTTTACAAGAACATAAATTGCATGATGATGATTTCAGCTCTAAAATAGCCAGGACTCTCCCTCCTGGCATGGAGACTTGGGCCCTTTCCGCTAATAATAGCTCCGGTGGTGTGGCCATCTGCTGGAAAAAGAATCTTAACATCACTGATCAGTATATGGTCAATGATAACTTAGGCAGATGGCAGATTCTCTGTTTTAAGATGGATAACCTAAGATTAGCCATTATCAACATTTATGCTTACAACAATCCAGCCGAGAGAACAATCATCTGGAATAAGATCATAAATAGTCTGAATAATATTGAGGTTGATGACATCATAATGGGAGGGGACTTTAACATGGTCACTCACAGTTTCATGAGAAATCAGAATTTCAGGCCTCTCTCACCAGATGAGTCTAACTCATGGTCTAACTTGATCTCTCTCAATAATCTTACTTTAGCTAGAACCTCCCCTGATGATTTTAGTTGGACTGACCGCAGGATTAATCCGATCTGCTGCCTTCATGACAGATTTTACCTCAGCAAAAATCTCTGGAATTTAAGTGAAAGAGTTATTAATCTGAAAAGTTATACTTTGGCTGATCACTTCCCCCAGCTTATCACCATTCGAACACTACAAGAGGAAGGGGGCATTAGAGTCAGTTTTAGAGTCAGGCCCTAGTTATAAACTTAGACAGAAAAAAATAGAAAAAGATCCTTAAACTGACACTATGGCTGACGCTACAACTGACTCTAAGCTCTGTCGTTTAAACGTCAGATGTAGAGTCAGATTTTAGCGTCAGTTTTGCAGCAGACGTAGAGTCACGATTAGAGACAACTCTACCATCAGCATTAGAGTTAACATTAGAGTCAACCATATCGTTAGAGTTAGAGTCAACCATAGCGTTAGAATTAGAGACATCTCTACCATCAATAATAGAGTCACAATTAGAGTCAACCAATGTTAGAATTAGAGTCAGCATATAGTCACAATTAGAGTCATTCATATTGTCAGAACTAGAGTCAACTCTATCATCACTATTAGAGTCAGAATTTAGGCACTATTAGAGTCAGAATTTAGGCAGTCTTAGCATCAGTTTGAGGGTCAGAAGTAGTGTCAGAATAGCTATCTTGTAGCGTTAGAATTAGAGTCAGTCAATATGTCACAATTAGAGTCTGTTCTACTGTTAGAATAGAAGACAGTCTTTGAGTTAGTTATAGCGGCATTTCATGCATCAGTCCACGAGTCAGCCCGTACATCAATTCGCGAATCAATCATCCCACTTCCTTTTTTCTAGTCACATTGATTAAATTAAAGGGAGGGTCGTTTAAGTTGCAAATTTATACCTTATGAACTCAAGAACATTGAAACAATTTTGCAACTACTTCATAAGTAGCATAAAGGTCTACAAAAATCATAGAACATAATTAGAAAACTCCGTAGTACATTGTTTAAAGAGACGTCGAATACTAAAATCAACAATATGATCTAGCAATCTTCTTGTATATTTCAATCTTTCGCCGAGCAATAAGTTTTGAAATCTTCCTTGATGAAGCGCCATATTCATCCTCATGCCTGTAATAATTTTCAGCATATGCATCGCCCTCATCAGTATATACTCCAAACAATATTTCATGCGCCCATTACAAGCAAAGCATGAAAGTACACTCTATTTGGCCTTCTCAATTTAAAGTAAAGTTGACTGACCTCCCCATTACATGTAATGTGCCCTGAAGCTATCAAACAGGAACAAAGGTAGCTAATATACCCTAAGGCAATCCTTAAAAAGTTACAAATACATGCAATAGGCAACTCGATGATGTCCATCACCATTTCCAATATCTACTACTCTGCCTTAACATTTCTAACTGACTTTAATTGACTTACCAAGAACAAGCATCTTGAAAATGGCACCCAAAGGTTCGCGCTCAAACATGTTTCCAATGTTGGGATTAAGCCATTAAAAATATTCTGGAAAGACTTTCAAGTGAAACATAATTGGAAAATTTTAAAGACCAAAAGTAACAAATACCACGTAGTTTGTCATCCTTTGTAATAATGCCAAAAGTGTTCTCTGTTTTCCTGACCATAACTCCTTGTATCCCGACAAGACTGTCTATTTTAAAATCAGCAGGCAAGAAATTAGGCGTTGCACAATTGACATGCTTATAAACTATGTGTCCTGAATCACAGGAAATATACCTGTAATAAAAGCCCCATGTAAATCAGCAGCAAGTATTGTTGATTCTATTGTCACATCACTAATCTCAAGATGTTAGAATAAGCAAATTACCTTATGGACATAAAACCACCAATAAAGTTCATACGTAGAAACGTTCAAGAGCTTTGCTACATATAGCTTCCACATCTCATGAAGTGGAAGGTAAATCTCATATCTAGACACTGCTAAACATGATGCAGGTACCTGAAATTGAGATGCAAGAGACCCATTTAAAACAGACTTGCAGAGTGGAGCACATACAGGATCTTGATTAAACCTGCAAGCAAGATTATATAGTGAAACTTACTTTCAAAGTAAAGACAGAAAATTCTTTTTATTGCATATCTACCAAAAAGTGTGAGTTGTGAACCTTGAGATGGAGAAGATGCCGTATATTTGCATGCAAATGGTGAAGGACAGGCCTTCTGCTTTTGCAGTTGTTGCTGCTTTTGTTCCAAAATGACGAGACGATTTTTCTTTTCATTAGAAAGCAATACTGAATTCGCAGGCTCCATGTTGTTACATCTTCCTGTTAAACCCTAAATCCAAAACGTATAGCTTTAATAAAAAATCCTCAACACTAGAGTCTTCTTTCATCATCAGCAGCAACATATTTACCTTCAAAAATGAATTAGGACCTAAATTATACATTCTTTCTATGACAGTTCCGGCCCTGCTACAACATATACTGAACGTCTAGGTTTTTGAAGGACGATCATAAAATAAGCACTCCCTATCCTACTTAAAATTCTTTATTCCCATGTCAAACAAGGTACTTGCAATATGAAGATGACCTGCAATATGACTTGCCGGGACCTGGTCTTTTGATCAGGTTTTCTTCCCCATCAGAAAATCCTGGTTCGTGATTTCTTGGAAGAGTAGGTGCAGCAGAGTTATATTCTGGAAGACCCATGCAGTTTCATGAGTTTTATGAGTAAATGAGCAGGAGTTTTCTTTCCCAAATAATCTGTGGTCGCTGAAAATTTTAGATGGAGCAGTACCTGGTTTTGAAGCAAAGAGTAACTGAAGAAACTATCATAGTGGTTTCTATTATTTATGGGTCAAAACGAATTTAGCAGCATCCAATCAATGTTCTGCCATGCCTATTTTCTTTGCTCTATGATTCTTGCCATTCTGCATAGCCCCATGTGTAAAAGAAGCGATCATGTGCTTGCCATATATGCTGCAGAAATCATGATGAAAGTCATACCTATTCGTCTAGTCTGAAAGATCTGCAAGGAAATAATATGGTTAGGGTAAGATTCGTCTGCTTCTCTTTGGCATTCCAAAGCACAGTATTCTTAGACCCACATCCTTATTTCATGCCGGATTTGCCAGAAAATCTGCCATAGCCATGTATTCTACTGCTCTGCTTTTCTATGCTTACATGCACCATGAAGGCCGGATTTGCAAGAAACGATGCCATATCTCTGAATCCAGTGCAAGTTTTCACTTTTCCTACTCTGCTTTGCCTGTGAACCATTTCTTCTAAAAGCTATCCTTCTGCCTTCTGCTCTGCTCTATCCTTCTTATTTATCCGAGCTCCACCTGCACTTTCCGCCATATCTGCTCTCCCATTGCTCTTCTTTGCCCTTTTCGTTTCATATGGCTGATAACCTCACTTGCTATCCACCTATTTCATTTAAACCTTTAATCTTTGATGCTTCCATCATATTTATTAACTTTCGAATTGCTCTTTTGCTCCATATCACTTCCTATGTCCAAAATATATTTTGAAGTTGAAGTTTTTGGCCGAAGGGACCGGCCGTGTTTGTTTGGGCATTCATATTGGCTCAAATGTTGGCACATTTGGCCAACATTAAGAAACAACTATTTTTAATTAATGTTTGGGCAATGATGCAATGTGGTGTACAATTGAACATTGCATGAAAACCTTGGGAGAAATGGCTATGTCTGGATGCACGACTATTGCATTGCTTATTCAGGATTTGTTTGGGGAACTCAAACGAAGTAGCCACTACTCTCTTATGTCCTACCCGATTAAAATGAAATATCGAGCCCATGGTAATCATAATAGAATCTGAGATTTGACTATCATTTGCATCTTGCACCAAGTCCTATAGGATTAAATAAAATATCAAGCTCATGGTAATCACAATAGAATCAAGGATTTGGCTATCATTTTGAATCAAGTATAAATATCAATGCTCATTTTATGAAGACGTTTTCGCATGTGTTTTTTCAATGCAAGAAGTGATAGCTAGATTACTAAGTGGCATAAAATTGAGCAACTTTCAGGACTATTAATCAGTGGATGTTTGTGCATGCAAATAATTGAGTGTTTGCAAGATCCAAATATAGGTTTCGCATTCAAAATACAAAGAATTATCACGTAATAACAAGAATTATCATGATACATTGTTCAGACAGTACCACAGAATTAGTTTAAATCGTGGTCACTCTACTGCCATCATCCAGAGTGCTATGCATTGCTACATTCAGAGTGCTATGCATTGCTAGCAAGCATCAGACTTAATACGCATAGACACTCTTGCCTTTCAAATCAATAAGGAATGGCCTGTAGTTAGACCAAATGAAGAGCTTTCTGGAAAAGTAACGAAAGGTTGGCTTAGCAGACATTCTGCCACGTCACCATATAAAAGTGTTACTCCAAAATTCTAGCTAAGCCAACTTTCCGTTAGGCCAAAGGCCCCTTGGGCTATTTTTTGGCCTGTCTAGAAAATAGCCCAAGGGGCCTTTCCCTTATACAGAGAGCTATCCACTCCCTTTGAACCACAATAATCCAAAAGTATAAGCACCTTTTCGAATTTCCATCAATGTTGCTCCAAAGGAGCACATTACATGTAAGGACCTATACCTTAATCTGGAAAGCTAGCCAAGAAAGTTATCCTTATAATAGGCCTTTATAAACAGACCTGCTTTGAGAACTGCCTTAAACAGACTCGTGCATTTGCATGGGACTATTTGTTTGAAATGTGTTTTTAAGGTTAAATTTTGTGTTCACAAAATCTGAGGCTTCCTAATCAAAGCACTCATGGCAGCATCTGCCACTGCCTTCATTGAAATTGTCAAGACACCAGCAAATTTGAAGTCATTTATACACTCTTTGAGGTTTGGATTGGATAGAAGTAAAGACACCTTTTCTAAGGTGGCCACATTATGACCAGACTCACGAACCGTATGGGCGTGGCGCCGCCAACCGCATTAGCTAGCATAAGGGTGGTTGTAATATTCAAGTTATGTGTGTATCCAAGAATTCTTGTCGCTGCAAAACTATCAACCGTGAGCTACATCTTGTGTCCACAACATAGCTTGCACCTTGGGGGGGGGTTTCACCGCAGTCGCACAAGTTCATCGTACATAAGATGTGCTCATTGACGTAAATTGAAAGAGAAGATAAAAAGCAAAACCTCATCATCCGAGCTGTCTTCTGACTCTTCTTCTGAACTTTCTTCCATCTTCGTCTGTTTTGAAACAGCAACCTTTGCAGATGCTTTGGCTTGAGCTGATACTTTTGCACCGGGTTTTGCAGCAGGCTATACAAATCAAGGGTAAATTACATTACAAAATTTGGGATTCAAAAGCCATAAACAGTAGATGCATTTACCTCCTCATCACTATCATCAGAATTGCTTTCATCAGAACTATCTGCCATTTTTACATCCTTAGAAACAGTAGCTTTGACTGAAGCCTTCACGTTGGGCTTTTCATCCTATTTCAAAGTCATAAAGCAAGGCTTAAGGCCTCCGGTTTCTAACCTTTTAATGCCCACGAAAGAATAAGAATTCTTACTTCTGAAGATTCGTCCAATTCATCGCTACTGCTTACTTTCTTCACTACTTGTTTTTTGGATTCTGGGTTCCATCTAGCCTCCTACATGAACTAGGGTGACCGAGAGTTTAAGGGAGATAGTGGGTTTGGAGCAGTTTTTGGAATATCTCAAGCATATACCAGCATATCTAAGGAATATGCCGAAAACCCACATGGACCAAGGTTTGCCCCCCTAGGGGCAACCCAAAAAACACCACCTTAAAAAAAACATCCCTTCAAAAAACTATACCGCCTGAGAAAACAACACATCCTTAAGAAAGAAATCACACCACTTAAGAAACCACACATTCTTAAAAAAAAAAAAAAAGCTACGGCTCCTTAAGAAAAACTACAGCATATGCAAGAAAGCCACACCTCCATATAACTACGTGTAGGTTTTTTCCAAATCTTCAAAAAAAACAACTCATGTTTTGTTTTTACTGTTGTTTTCAGTTGTGGACCAAATGTTGGGGTTGTAGTGCTAGTCAGGTGAAGCAGGTTTTTTTCCATGATAATCCTAGGGATAAGAAATGGCGGATAGTGGTTAATTCACAACCAACTTCTCAGATGGTTATTGCCATGCCTCTTCTCAATGATTCTAATTGTGGCACTCAAGGTCATCATCTGATAGCCCGCTTCCTCTTGAATTGGAGTTGATTGACCCAGTCGAAGAAACCATTCATTACAAGCATGATTCACGATTGGAGGACCACCAAGACCTTCAGTTGAGGTCTCCAATGCATAGCCCAGAACATCATACGCTTGAAAACGACAGAGAAAATCGGATAGAGAGACATGTATTGCGGTGGATGATGATGAAAGAGAAGAGGTTGAACATGATTTGCTATATGACATTGCTAACAACTAGCTCAATTTTTTTAAGTATATTTCATTGTCGTTGAAGAATATTGTGTTGAGATACTCGTGATACAATTGCTAGTATTATGCATTTATGATCTTTTGAATCATATGAGACAAATACGATAATGCACACTTTATGGTATATTCGTAGCCTTACCAATCTTGTTCTAGCCACATGGGATGGTATGAAATGAAGACTTTGAGAAAGAGAAAAAATAGAGAGAGTAATTATATTACGAGTATAGTGGAAAATGGTTCTTCGAATAGATGGCAAGTGTCCCTTTTGGTATCTTTGCATATGGGATTATTTAAAATGCTTAAAAAGAATACAAAGTGCATGACTACTTAGAGTGCATACTATATGAGTTGATGGTATAGAGTTGGACGTAGAGTTACTGATAGCATCAACTCTAGAGATCGCGTACAAACAAGAGTTAAATCACATGTTAGCATGAATAGTAGAGTTCATACTACTATAAGAGTCAACGGTAACATCAGACATAGGGTTACATATAGAGTCAATAATAGCATCAAACATAGAGTCATTGGTAGAGTCAGAATTAAATCTGACGGTAGTGTCAGATATAGAGTCAGAATTAGAGATCAATATAAAGTCATACATAGCATCAATGGTAAGGTCAGGACTAGAGTCAACGGTAGCGTCAGACATAGGGTTAGATATATAGTCAATAATAGCATCAAACATAGAGGCATTGGTAGGGTCGGAATTAGAACTAACGGTAGTGTCAGACATAGAGTCATAATTAGAGGTCAATATAAAGTTATACATAGCACCAATAATAACGTCAGGACTAGAGTCAGATGACATGCATACTTGAACCTAATGCTAGCACCTTTGACTCATAATGCATCAGCTCATGCGTCAGCTATAATGTCAGTTATAGCGATAGATTTTTAAAAATGACATAGCGTCATCTCTAGAGTCAGATAGAGCGTCACAATTAGAGTCAGAGTACATGTGTGCCTGAACCTAATGCTAACACCTATGATTCATAGTGCATCAGCTCATGAGTCAGTTGTAACGTCAGTTATAGCATTAGATTGGTTAGAATGATAAAGCGTCATCCATAGAATCAGACATAGCATCAGAATTAGCAGCGGAGAAATATCTAAACATAAGTGTTGCTATTAACTACAGAACACTATTTTCACCTGAAAAAACATCAAAAATATCCTTCTGACGCTATAACTGACTCTAATAGCCCTTTTCTCTTGTAGTGGAACGAATAGTGAGTCTGTTACCAAGAGAAATTCCTACTTCAAATTAAATTCCCAGCTTATCAATCACTTAGACTTCAAGGATATTATTCTAGAGGTGATCAATTCTACTATTAAACCCCATGGCAGCTATGGTTGGATGTCCTGGTGGTGTAATTTGGCTAAGCTCTTAAAGAATAAGCTTAAAATCTGGGGGAAAGAGATTCACTTTGCTAAAACAGCCCACTTGATTAATCTTAGAAGTCTTCTTTTAAATGCAGCTGGAGACGAATATAACAGAATTAGTCTTGAGATTGAAACAGAGGAATTAAGGATAGCTGCAGGTTGGAGACTTAAATACAAGATAACCGAGCTAAAAGAAGATGAAAGGGCTCACTCCAAATATTTCTTTGTTAAAGCCAAAGGCAGAGTCAAAAGAAATAAGATTGATGAGGTCTTGGTCAATGGCGTTAAAATTAATGGAGATGATAATCTGAAGATTGCTGCTACCAACCACTTCACCAACATCATGGGCACCAGTGCTGAAATTAATCAGCAGGAAAGCGAAAATTTCATCAAAATGGAAGAAAGAGTTACTCAAGATCAGAATATTGCCTTAACCAGCCTTTTTTCTATTGGTGAGCTCAGCAAAGTGGTTAATAGTATGAAGAATGGCAAATCCCCGGGACCTGATGGCTTTCCAGCTGAATTTTTCAAAGCAACATGGGATATCTTGGGACCTTACATTTTGAATGTTGCTAATGAATTTATTTTAAGAAAGAAGATGGATGACAGAATCAATACCAGCTTTATCTCTCTAATCCCAAAAATTCCTGAACCTATCTCCTTTTCAGATTACAGACCTATTTCTCTAACAAATGTCATCTACAAGATCATTTCAGGTGCCATCACTCAGAGGCTGAAGGAGATTTTAAACAATATTATCAGCCATAGCCAATCGGCTTATTTGAAAGGAAGGAATATTCTGGATAATGTTGCCACTGCTGCTCTTGGCCTCAGATGGGCAAAAGATTCCAATCAAGAGATTGCTCTTCTGAAACTCGACATCACTAAAGCTTTCGATACAGTCAATTGGATCTTTCTAAAAACTTGCTGTAGGAAACTTGGTTTCAGCACCAGCTCAATCAACCTCTTTTCAGCAATTCTCAACAACTCCTCCTCCTCGGTCATGATTAATGGGGAATATTAAAAGAGGAGTCAAGCAGGGCTGCCCCCTGGCCCCCTTTCTCTTTATTATTGTCATGGAAGCCCTACACAGTAGTCTGCAGAAAGCCAAAGAGGAGGAAATAATAACAGGTTTATATCTCCCTACAAATGATATGACTGATCAATTCTTGAATGGGCATTTTGCAGATGACACTTTTATCCTCTTATCCATGGATCTTCAGTCGATAAATCATACCAAGGATATCCTAAATGACTTTGGTAACTTTTCTGGATGTAGGATTAATCCTGCCAAATCTAAGATTACCTCTCATAACTCGGATCTGGGAGCTCAGGCAGCCACTCTCCTTGATTGCAGTTTCAACCCCCCAAAGGCTCACTCTAAATTGCTTGGTATTCCTTTTGCTATTCGTTCAAATGCAGCAGATTTATGGAGTGGCATCATCGAGAAATTCTAC
Organism: Isoetes taiwanensis; assembly: GCA_021234155.1. Taxonomy (NCBI): domain Eukaryota; kingdom Viridiplantae; phylum Streptophyta; class Lycopodiopsida; order Isoetales; family Isoetaceae; genus Isoetes; species Isoetes taiwanensis. The sequence goes on along the minus strand of JAJEKV010000057.1, from coordinate 4,427,210 downwards.
CACAAAGTTGATACTCTCAACTCTAAATTCCTTTCCAAAGCTGGTCGGACAATTCTCGCGAACTCGGTTATTGCCTCAACCCATGTTTATCAATCCTCCTTCATCCTTGCTCCAAAATATGTTTATAAAAAGCTGCAGGGTATCCTTGGAAGATTTATCTCTTGTGGCAGTAACAGAAGATGCTGGACTCCAGTCTCAATGGAAGAATGTTGCAAGCCCAAGTCTATGAAAGGTTTGGGAATTATCAATATTGAAAAACATGCCACAGCCCTTGCAGCAAAATACTTCTTCAGAGCTGCAACAGACAAGATCCAGCATCCAGTGTCTATCCTCATCAAGCACTATATTCTCAAATGTAAGCCTTATGGTTGGAACATTAAAATGGTACTCCCAGACAATTGTTTGAATTTCAGGTTCCCAACAATTGTCCTCCCTTGATAAGGAAATGGATAATGGCCTGGAAGCAGGTAAAGGGTATGTTTTCATGGGAGAAAGGAATTTCCCTTTCTCAAAACATTTTCTGGAATCCTTACCTTCTCGAAGATAACAGCTCCCACTGTCTTATCAGAAACTTCCCAGACCAAGCCAAACTGTGGCAAGAAAAAGGTTTGATTACAATCTCAGATCTGTTTGATGCTAACGGTCCTATTCCTTTTGATTCTTCCAATATCAGGTACGAAGATGATAGTAGCAGATCTCTTTATAATGCCATTGCAAATTACATCTCTCAAGCTGAATGGAACAACAGCACTATCACTTGGCATCACAAAGGGAAATTCATCTTTAAAGCAAAGGAGGCCTATAAATATCTAATGAAGGATCAAGAGATGAGTATACACCTTAAGTGGGGAATATCTCAGGAACGCTGCAGAGCTAATCTCATTCATCTGTGGAAATCCCCGATCAACCCGAAAATCAAGGCATTCATCTGGCAACTATGGCATAAAAGTCTGGCCACAAACAGCAAGCGCTTCAGTTGTAACTTTTCAAACACTAATGTCTGTCCCAGATGTCTCTCTTATGCAGAAAATGAAGACCACCTCTTTAGATCCTGCTTCTGGTCCCAATGGACAATCGAGATCTCTTCAGAGGCCCTGCTGCTTAATCTCTCTCTCGAGAGTACTGAAGCTGATTTTTTTCTTCCCAACTCTCCCAGACATTGGAGCTTTTATATCCTCCTATGGAGAATCTGGAAAGGCAGAAATAAATTAGTTTTCTGCAATGAAATTATATGGCCTCAGGCCATACTCTCTCAAACTAATTATGATGTGTCTTGGATTCATAAAGTCTACTTATAAGTTCATCTCTTTTGCAGGAAAATTCTTTCTTATGAGCAGACGGATCTCCTTCCCGAACAAGAAATATGACGACATTCAAAAGTGGGCAGCGGAATTTCTGACAGGTTGCTCTCTTCATCACTTCGAAGAAGATTGTGATTGTACCTGCTCGTGTGCCCTCCAGCCAGACTTGAAGAGAGAATTCATTTGCCAAGCTAGAGATGCTGCAGGAAAGTACAATTTTGCAAAATCCAGAACATGCCCATGCCTCTACTGCAAGATGACAATAGTCACGAAAGGACCGGACCCTTTGGATGGTGCTGGCTACTCCTCTGGATAGAAGACCTGATGCCGAGGACAAATATTTCAAGATCGAAGATACCTTAAAACATTATAAAACTCTGTCATTCTTATTTCAGAGTTTTTGGTTTTTGCTTATAACTCTTCTGCGGATAACTGATACAGTCATAGTCACAGTTATTTACTTCTTTTTTTGATACCTCTTGGTGTCTTAGAATTTTAGTCAAACCTCCATTTTCCTGATTCATTTTCATGGAGGCTGCTTTGTTCTGGATGGACACTCCCCATTTAAGTAGTCATTTTTGTTCTTCTTTTATAATATAAATATAATACCATCCTTCAATAAAAAAAAAAGATAATTTTCTAAGTCAGTGCTCCCATGGTTTGTTTGGTGCACGTGGAGCTTGCTACGCTTAATCAAGATTAATACATACTTTTCAATTGAACGAGCTTCTAAAGCTTCTAATGTTGCATAGTGGTCCACAAACGCGGAATACTCTCATTTCCTTGACAGTCTTAAGTTAGAATATGATTTACTAAACAGTTTCCCAAAAACGTTGTTTTGAATCTTTTTCTGCTCCATTTTCTGGGACACATGTCTCCTTGGTATCATGCTTTTGGCTCCACAGACTCATACATTAATTGTTCATGTTGTGTGAAAGTAACACTCATGCCGTCCTCGGTTATGTTCGTCCTCGATTATGTTTGGATCATGCCAGTGAATACATGGCTTCAGCATTAATTTTTTGAGCATACTAAACTACTAAAGTACAAATGCATAACAAACTAGTCAACATGGTCAATTGCTAAAATGAGTTTTTAGTTGAAATTACTGCTGGACATGACTTTGCATCAAAGCTCTGTGCAAATTTAACAAGTGGCTCTGGATGATCGATAGACATTCCTCGCTGGCTTACTATCAGCTTGATCTTGTTAAACGTTTAAAGTAACGCCTGCAGACATAGATACGTAACCTGCAACCATGGCAGTCTTTCTGAACCCATCCCTTTCAGTCCATCTGAACCCATCCCTTTCACGCATCTACTGAGAAAAAATTAATGATTTTTTAAGCTCCCCATGCCTGCCATATGTATAAACTGTGGCATTTTGAGAAATCAAATCATGGTTGGGCAATTCCCTAAGGCGCTCAATTGCATTGAGGAGAAATCCTTGTTCGGCATATCCTCCAAGAATCAAATTCCATGATACACTTCTCAGCCATTCCTGCAAGAATCACATTCAATGATACCAAATGTATTAGCTTAGGAGAAACCATCTATTAGAAGCTATATATTCGTCTTCAACATTCCTGCATGAGAATATATAATGGTTCCATCAGTAGACCTTAAGAACAAGTAAAGCAGATCTGTTTGACCACTAAGAATTTGTACATGAGAAAAGAGCTGAGCTCTCAATTGCAAACAAGTATGAGTTAACACAGAATTTTCTCTCATTTCTGTACATGGACACAAGTCCAGACGCGGCCAAGGTTGTGGCAGATGCTATAGTAGAAACCAAGAAAATTATTTTTGAAGCTGAAGGCATTTGTTCTTTGCGTAATTTCAAAGCCACATCAAGATCTTGTACGTTCTTACTCAGGACAACAAGCTCTTTTGTTTGCTTCTGTTTTCTTAATTGACACAGGTCATTCCAAGAAGTGAATGTAAGGAACAAGGATGATGATATACCTGAATCTCCTTAGAGAATCCTGCTGCTTTGCATAAGATGCCAAAGATTATCACTTCGTTTTGAACAAACTTGTGCTTCAAGAATACCGTATCAAAGAGAAGAGGTGCCATGCTGGTAAAATTTGACTTCTAAAATCTGTAGCTCCAAGGCAGCAAAATGCTCCAAACGCAGGTGCCATATCCGGCTGGATGGAAGCTAGTTCTGGTCATGCCAAGTCGCACCCTAAACCGCATCCCTAATCTGCATCCTGTTAGGGTTTAGTAACGCATGCTTTGTACTTAAGCAAATTCCAGATTTCAAAGATTTGGCCATGGCAGGCAACATTGCTACAAAATCCATCCTCCAGAGAGCAAGAACAGAGAATTTTCTTCTCCGGAAGCAAATCTGGCTGGCAACCGTAAATCAAACCCTTTCCTAAAGAACCCTAAAATAAGGGACCTCGATGCTTGCATGTCTGTTTTGGGAACTTAAAAATAATTGATTTTTCAAGGAAAAATATGCAAATGCTAAACCATTGCAAAATCATAGATAATATCTCATTTAAATATGAGAATACAGTGCGCACTCTAGATATACTAAATAGTAGGTCTCGTGCAATACGCCCATCAAATCATATGAAAATCATAGAAAAAAACGTACAAAAATACAAAAGAAACCCCCTGTTATTATGCTACATATTCAAAACTTTGTCACTCGTGATATGTATGGTTAGTGGCATTGCATAATTTTGTCTAGTCAAAATTTTAAATGCACTTCAATTATACATGCTTAAGTTTTGGATATACTTATACCTAATCTTTGAGTGCTTAGGGTGCATCCCCATTAGGCGGTTATCCTGGCCTGACTTTGCCACATGGCAAACCCAGCTAGAATATTAGTATTCCCATTATCTTCAAGGCACCGGTTTGTCTTCTAGCGATGATGCTTTTGTATTTTTGCCATCACGACAAATCATGGTAGCTTGAAGACAAATCTTGATGAAATGGGGAATTGGGTTGCAATGGGAACAGACATCGTTCATGCGCCTCTAACTTGCTGATCTAGCATAGGGAGGAAAATCCAGCTCTTTCCGAACCTAATGATAGACTTACTCGATTCATATTTTCATTTTCACGCGTGTGACAAATCTACAACTTTTTTTTTCCCCGTGACAAAACTTATTGTTTCTAACATGCGATGTGTGCCAATGAGTTTGCAAATAGTGGTGATGATGTGGCAGAAGTGGCATGCTGATTCGGAAAGTGTTATTTATGCAATTTCCATGAGACGCCTAGGAAATAACAAAATCTGCAAAGGTTGACATGGAATATGATGATGTGCCACTCCAAGTGGTGACATGTCATGCCAAGTAAGCAAGGCCAACTAAAAATAAAGTAAGACCTTGGTTTTTGATGGGGTGATGTGGCGTGTTTGGGCGACATGGCAAGATATGCATGATGTGAACATGATGGCCAAGCATTTTGCAAGAAATTGGACAACTTTTAACGTTTCATGAAGGATTTGGCAAGGGAATTTAGGGACACTGAACCCAACCTACGTATCTCACTTAAAAAAACCCTTTTGTCCAAAATATTAGCCTAGCCATTTCCTATGTAAAGTGCATAAAATGCTTAGTTACGAAATTGTATTTCATTAAAAAAAAAATCATTTGAAAGAGCCTAATGACATGTTTGAGGCATAGTGTCTAGTCATTTTCTATTTAAAGTGCATGAAATGCTTAGTCATCATGTGACATGGCACACCATCCAAAGAAATACCATGTCACCATCGAAAATATGCCTTCCTAAAAAGTTTTTGAATTGCCTGGTTCAGGTCATTCGCCTATTTTCACATGCCATGACTAAGTTTTCTATTCACCTATTTTCACATACCAGACCAGTCAGACTATGTTTGTCTAGACTATTTCCAATCATGTTGTATGCCATCGAGATAACTGTGATTGTGCATAAACCACATGCTTTTAAAAATGAACTACATCATTGAATTAAAATATTATTTAACCCCAAATTACTTTCATTTGTTTCTTTCTCAATATCACAAATGATCTAGAAGAAACAAACTTTAACATTTAAAATAATAATACCCAAAGATAATGAATGCAAATCCACAACTACAAAATCAGTTTGATGTCTTCACACTGACTATGTGGTTTTGAGACTTAATTTTTGCCCCTCCGCGTACATATGTTGCAGGGTAAAATAAATCAATCTAACACCACACTCAATGGGAAAATAGCTAAATGTTAAGGTAATTAGCACTCAGTCCTCCACATCAGTTTCTTAAAAAATTTTCTGGCCCAGGTTGTGTGAGAGGGAATATGCTGCTTAATATGCCTAGACTCGAAGGCCATAAATGTGTTATGGCATAACTAAGTGGATTACTCAGTGAAGTACAAGTATTTCATAACTACTTCAACATGATGGTTTTGTTGAAAAAGGCAAATTTGGTTTGAATGACAGACTGAACGTCAAACATTATTGAGCATCTATGTATTGTTATCGTTGAATCAATGGTTCATAGTCAGACACAACCAGACCTAAATGCATTTTTACTATTGAACCAGTGGTTGATATTCACACACACTGCTCACTTAGGTGATGATTATTAGCAATGAATTCAACTACAACAAATGACGATGTGAACAACATGTTGATTCATAACTTTCTTCCCTCAACATCCTTGATATTAGTATGTAGGGAATGAATGGTGTACTTAATACCTCCGAAATATGCTCATTAAGATTGGATAATACCACTATAAAATACCATAAAAAAAAACTCGACCATAGACCATGTTAGCTACTACATTACAAAGATCGACCAACAAAACCATGTAAAAAACCATTAAGAAGTTTAGAATCATATTACCCTAGGAAATTAGATGTAAAATCATGTACTAACCATGTCTTCCAAAACAAAAAACCACTAGCATTCTTTCTCAACAGGAAAGTGAAAAAGTCAACCACCAAACCATGTTAAAAGCCACTAACGATTTGGCAACTCATGTTAGCCTAAAAAATTACGATGAAAAACCTCAAATAAAAAGACATTGTTAAACTATGTCTAGAAACATTATAGTATTTCCAGTAAAAAAACCACTAACATTTTGGCAAGCCGTGCTTGCTTAAAGAATCCAAATGAAAAATCACAAATAAAAGGACTTTGTTAAACCATATATATGAACATTGAAGTATTGCCAGTTAAAACCACTCCCAAAACCATCTACATGTATAAAAAAACTATTAAGCATTACTTTCTTACTTTCAATGTTGCAAATTGCATAATTAACCACTATGACATGCCAAACTCGTAGCAAAGACCTGGATAAAAACATTCATCAATCTCAATTAACCACATAAGAGTATAAACTAGCATGCAAAACCATAGTTCTATTCTAAAAACCACTATAATAGGTGGATTTTATTAAGGAAAATTATTTTTGCATGGAAAACCACTATCATAGTGGTTATCTATGATAGTTAAATCTTTGGGTGCCTTAATTGCTTGGTAATTGTGTCATATCATGGCAAAGCAAGCATCAGCCCATAGTAGCTCTTTCCAGCACCGAATCGGAGTATATTGCAGCAAGTGTAGCAGCACAAGAGGCTATTTGGTTAAGGCAATTATTATGTGGTCTTCTACAAGAGCAAGGAAAACCAACAATCATATTTTGTGACAACCGTAGTGCTGTAGCCTTGGCCCATTCCTAGAAATATCATGCAAGAACCCGACATATATCAACCCGATATCACTTCATTCGTGAGCAGGTTCAGAATGGAGTTCTTGACTTAGTTTCTTGTTCAAATGAAGAAATGCTTGCTGATATGTTTACTAAGTCTCTTGGACGTATCAAGTTCCAGCATGATCGTGATAAACTGAAGATTCTGTTATATGCACTGAAGCTTAATCCAGGCTAATGCTATGCTGATGCCATCCTGGATAATAAGTCAGCATCTAGCCTACCTGGATGTATGACGTGTCATTAGAGTCATGTCCTAATAGAGCATCGTATCCCATGGATGCATAATATATTTTGTAACCGTTCTTCAGATATCAATTCACCTACCTATTCTTCCGCATCTTCTTCTACTATTATCTATTTTATATTGTTGTTAGCTGGAACTTTTGTAAAGATAAAATATCATAAACCTTTGTAACTCGGAATACGCCTACTTGCATTACATCAACATATGTAGTGTGCCCTACCGATCTTTCTCTGATGGAGTGAGTGATGTTCAATCATTGAATGACTCCACGAAAGACAAAATGCAATAACTACTCAGTCTAGTTGCTTTGATCCACTAGAATGTTCATATGTCATGGGCGGTATTGGGTTGAATTCATAATGGACAGAAGAAAATAAATAAACTAATATAAGATACAAGGGAGAAAATATAGACATTGACCTCAATTTATGCCACATTACGATTTATGTGGATATATATATCATCTTAACAAATTTCAAAGCACAAAAGGGGTTGTTTCTGAGGATAAAAACTATGAAATATTTAAATTTCATCTATAATTTTTAGTTTTTTCACAGTTAATTATATTTACGTAGTTGAATTACTAGTAGATAATGTCCATAAAACATACAATGAATTAATTCCTAAGGTCTAAATGGGACATAGACAAAGAAATGAAGCAATATCAGAAAGAGACATTGTAACACAAGTCTAATGTAGGATGATAGTTGAACATGGGGACCATTCCTGGCTAATTGGAAAGGCCTTTGATGCAAGAGCTCCTAGAGATTGGTCTAAAGAGAAAGAGCTGGGACATGCAAAGAGCATTAAGTAAGTTTGGATCGGTTGTTACTGGAGGCTTCATCATGAAACATGCATCAAGTAGGACAGGGGATTGATTGGGGACAAGTCAAATAGATTGGCGGAAAGATGAGACAGTTCAACAGTGGAGGAGCAAGTAATTATCGGCCGATAAGAGCCGCGAGAGCAAGCCAAAGAATGTCAATGTCGGGTCATAAGATGAATGCAAGCCTTAAGCTCAATATCCTCTGGGCATGCCATGTTCAAGGACAATTGCGCGGACTAAGTTAAGCCATCGAGGGCCCAAGGTCGTTGTCTAGACTTGATATCTCTCTATGTTGACAAAGACGGGGTCAATCCCAGCCATGCAATGGCTGATACTGGGACCCAGAAAACAACAAGAAGGATCCAAGGGCCCGGATTTACAAACAAGAAATGCTAGGACCGCCCTTTCTGTTGATCCCGGAGCTTTGGCAGTGTTCATATTCTACTTGTTGTCCAAAATCGTCTGCGCAGATTTGACAGCATGAGATTTGCGCTAAATAATCAGGTTTTGATCTAAACATTGAGATTTTCGTTACCAATTTTTGTTTTTTAGTGTTGTAAGATATGCATAGGGCATGCACAGTTTTCAATAGGTGGCCGCTGTAGGTCACACAAATATCCTACTTGTTTTTGGTTCCAGACAACATGTCAGTGGCATTTTCTGTCCTGTCCATTTAAGTAGAAAGTTTTGAGCGATTAGTGAGATATTTATGTCAAAAATCTCTGCGCAGTTTGAACACAAAACATAATTTTACAGCATATCTCATAATTTTATCAGCATTTGAGTGAGGCTCGCCTTTGCTAAGAATATCCATGACAATAGCCTCCGCTTTCTAGATCCGGCTAGAAAACAGAGGCGATCTTCTGCATAATTTGCTCTGTTCAATCGTCAAGTAGAAGAATGAGATTAAAACAGACCAGGGCTGGAAAAATGCGGATTTTGAATGGTACAGCATCAGGATTGAAATCTGCAAAGGTGTACCGGATGTAAAACAGATGAAGTTTTTCCAGATTTGCAAGGCTAAGAATTAATGGTTTTGTGTCCGATCATCAGTGTCGGTGTTTCCAAGCTCAATTTCTTCAATGTGCTTCGTTTCGGAAGAAGTAATTAGAAGGACCCTAACGGGGTGCAGGTATTGTAAAGGCATATACGCATAGGGTCAAGAGAAATTAACCAAGAGAAATTAACCTTAACCCATATTTATACAGTATGGTTGGGCAAAAAAAATCATCCCCCGAGACCTTCACATTTTGAAATGTTAGGGCATGCCACATTTCTCCCTATCTATTATCACGCTTATTACATCCTATAACTTTCTTGTCACACCTGCCATGCTGCTAATGCCACATGTCATAACATAAACACCTAAAAAAGGAGCGAACGGGTGGGAAATATGGCCTGCCCTAACATTTCGAGGTGAAATGTTTGCTGGCTTCCCATTATGCGGGGTTTGGCCAACCCTGCATACTGGCCAGCCAATGAACATTACCCCTAACTTTAAGGCTCAAGTGACATCAATTTTGGCAGGTTTAAGATTGTGGAAGTTGTGTTATACTATCTATCTATTTTTCTTTTTAATAATAAAATAAAAAATCAAAAGACAATACAAAAATAGGTGTGCTTATTCTAACAACTTGGAAGGTGCCAAAGCCACAAAGTGTTCCGATCTTCCCGAATGACTTTGTTGAAAGATATTTTAGCATTATGCCCCTCTAATTATGGGCCATCCCTCGAGGTTGTTCCTCGACAGTGGGTTTTATGGCATAGGTGAAAGCAGAATTGAATGTCATGGTAATACTTGAGGACTTGAATACACAAGTTAGGCTCATGTGGGTAGCAAGGTTGTGCCCACCCTTTTACAACACATTCGAGTTACTCCTTCCTGAATATATCTTTCTTGCAAGTTTGATGATTATAATCAATTTTCAAAATGTCTGTGACATTAACCTCACAAGTGAATCCTCCTGGTTTCTCTAATTGACCCAAGTGAATCCTCCTGGTTTCTCTAGTTAGTTTGGGGAGTCGATAGCAGCGACGTCACAGTTGTGTATAGGGGAACTGTAATTTGTAATTTGTCTGCCATTCAGGCATACAAGAGATTCGCTCTCGGCATCAGATTGTAAGGCTCTTTCTTCAATAATGTGAATATGACAGGACTCAACAAAGCAAGCCCTGGTTGCCAAGAGCGAGTGTTTCATGTGCCTAAATGGCGGACAAATTGTAGTTCCCGTACATTATAAAATTTGGGGATCGATTTTTGAGTAAATCAGATTTGCTACTTCGAATTGCAAGAGCTAAGAGACGAAGATATGAATCGACAAGTATATAACTAGGTGAATATGACAAGCTACAAAATCGAAGCATGAAAAAACCATTAAAAAAAAGAAGATCATGGCATTTTAGCAACACATATGGCAGTCTCAGCACTTGAGAGATGAGCTTTGAGTTCGTTCCAGCAACAGACTTTCGTGGTTGCAATAGATGACGGCAAATCCAAAGGAAATCCTAAATGTTCACTTGCTATGAACCGATTAAGCCCTAACCAGATCGTAAATGTTTACCACCTACAAACTGGTTAAGTGGAAGGCCCAAACTTCAACTATATATTGTAGAGCATGCCATAAAAAGCACTGCATAATGAAAATGGGATCCATCTTTTATATTGTTACTAGTTTATTATATTTTAAAAATTTCAAATTTATTGACCAATTTTTTCTAGTTTGCATATCTTTTAGGACAACACTTTGTTGCATTAGCAACTTTATTTAGAAAAGCTTTGTAGAGATAAGAATTTATATACCTTAGCATGTAACTTGCAATGCACCTACTTGCATGGACATCACAATATATTACTTGTCGTACCAATCCTTCTCTATTTGAGTCGTGATATTCTATCATTGAATTACTCAATGAAAGACAAAATGCAATAACTAATGAGCCTACTTGCTTTGACCCACTAGAACGCCATATGACATGGGCGGCATTGGCTTGTGGCCATAGTGGAAGGAGGGAAATAAATCGATTAGTTTAGTTTTGATTATCAAACATTTTTTTTTATATAAAAAAATATATATAAACATTGACCCAATTTATGGCTCCATTATAGGACTTATATGTGGATCTATTTAAGGTTTTTAATAACTTCTTAAAAAATAAGAACCATGAAAATAACTGTCTCCAACTAAAGTTTTAGTTTTCAAGGGTTATAAATATTTGTAGTTGAATTATTAGCGGATAATGTTCATAAAACAGACCTATGAATTCCGAAGGGAAACATAGACAGTGAAAAGCAATACCAGAAAGGGACATTGTAGCAAAAGTCTAATGTGGAAGGACACTTGAACAAGGGGACCATTCTGAACTAATTGGAAAGTCTCGCCGATGCAAGAGCTCCTAGAGATTGCCTTAAGGTGTCAGTGACAAACCAAGTGTAGTCGAAGGTGGGACATGCAAAGACCATTAAGTTTTTTCATTGTAAAACATGCACCAAGTAGTAAAGGGATTGATTAGTAGATTGGAGGAAAGTGAATAGAATGGCGGAAAGAAAAAATAGTGTAGCAGTGGAGGAGTAAGTAATTATCGGCTAATCGGAGCCAGAGCCAGCCAAGGGCAAGCCAAAGAATGTCAATGTGGGTCATAAGATGAATGCAAGCCTTAAGGTGTATATCTTTTTCTCACCAATGCCATTTTGAGGACAATTGTGTGAATTAAGTTGAGCCATCGAGGCTTTGTTGTCCTTGTCTAGAATTTGTCTCGAATTGGTATTTTCTTATGTTGAATGAAATCACGGGCTGATACTGGGACCCGGAAAACAGCAAGATAATACCTCAAGATCCAACGGTCCAGATTTGCTAGCTTAGAGCTTTTGCATCTTTGTCCAAACACACATGGAATTACCTCAAGATCCAATGGCCCAGATCTGCGAACAAGAAATGAAGGACCGCCCTTTCTGAATCTGAAGCCGTATTAGCTTGGAGCTTTCGCATCGTTCATATTTTACTGCTTTGTCCAACATCGTCTGCACGGATTTGACAGCATGAAATTTGTGCTAAATAATCAGGTTTTGATCCAAACTTTCAGATTTTGGTTGCAAAATTTTGTTTATAGTGTTGTAAAATATGCCTAGGCCATGAACAGTTTTGAATAGGTGGCCGTCGTGGGTCACATGTATATCCTACTTGTTACTGTTTTGGTTACAGACAACTTGACAGTGGCATTTTCTGTCGTGTCCATTTAAGCAGAAAGCCTTGAGCGATTAATAAGACATTTATGTCAAAAAACTCTGCTCAGTTTGAGCGCATTATATGACAGCATATATCATAATTTGATCACCATTTGGGGCTGGTATTCTTCTATGCTGTCCTTTGCTAATGTCCATGACAATAGCCCCCCCTTTCTAGATCTGCCTAGGAAACAGAGACGATCTGCTGCATAATCTGCTCTGATCAATCGTCAAGTAGAAGAAAGAGATTGAAACCGATCAGGGCCTGAACAATGAGGATTTTGAATGGTACAGCAACAGGAGTGAAATCTGAAAAGGGTGTATCAGATGCAAAACAGATGATTGCCGGCAATGAAGATCTTCCTTATTGGAAGGATTTTCCCAAAGGTCTGCGTGTTGTAGTGGCCGTAAAAGATCATACCGATTTTGAAGATATAAAACGCATTCTAGAAAGGTGCCAATATCAAGGTAGATACTTTGCACAACAGTTGCTTTCTAAGTTGTTTCCAGATTTGCAAGGCTAAGAATTAATGATCTTTGTGCCGGATTATCAGTGACGGCGTTTGAAACAGAAAAAGATGCACTGGAGGTGTTAGCAAGTGACAAATCCAAGTTCCATGCGGCCTTGATCGAGGTAGTGTATTGCAAAGATTACATTATTAGATCGGAAACCGGTGCCTGACAATTTCTTCAATTTGCTTCGTTTTGAGGTTTATAGGGCTCAAGTGACACCAATTTTGACGGGTTCAAGATTATGGAAGCTGCAAAAGAAATACCCACTATCAGTAAGCAGATTTCCACCATCAAAGTTATATGGGAAGATCTTGCAGCAATATAGTCAGAAGTAGGATAGGATATTTACTATATATTACAAATAGATTGAGGCCTTGTTCCTCATAAATTTTGAGTAATAACGCCATCCGTTTTACCTGCATTAAGGATCTTCTTTTTAAACTTTACTCTTGTCGCTGCAGTGATTTCAAGCACGGATGATATGTCTATCATGATGAAAGGAATATCCGTAAGTTGAATAGTTCTTTCCGATGTAGCAGTATCGTTCGTTTTGACTAAAGGTTTTATTTTTGAGACTGACTTTATACATGGATCACAGCTTGGTGTTGCAGATTTCATCCACAAGCCATACACAGAGGAAAAGATTCGGAACATATGGCAGCATGTTGCCCGAAAGGTAAAGATGTGCCTGTTGTGCTAACTTAATTACGGCAAATGTACTTTGTCGGAGACTTGGTTGTACAACGCAAAATATTGATCATAGGAAGGAATATGTGGTTCAGGTTCTGGTTTGCAAGGACGAACCAATAATCCAGACTTCCGGGATCGATGCTAATTTGAGCGCCAGCACTGACAATTACAAGCAAAATGTGGTCCTCAAAAGTGCAGCAAATAATGAAAGGGCATGCGCAATTGCAGAAGAAAGCAGCCCAGTAGTGCCTTTGCTGAATAAGACCCAAGAAAATGAAACAGCATCAGATTTTGGAAAAGATCAAGCCGATTCAATCCCAGGACAAAACCCAGAAGTAGATCCTGAAAACAAAGATGGTTTGACATTTTATCCACATGAAGAAGGCTGCATCAGTTTGGATGTGTTAGACTTAGATGACAGTTTCGATGGCATTGTATTGGATGCAGAGGGAAACTCATGTTTTGATTTGGATCAAGCTATATTTGGCCTTCCAGATTCAGATTCAGATTCAGCTCTGGAGATGGAGATGAACTTTGGAGTACTGGATACGACTGATATACCTGAATCTGACATAGACAGGGAGGAGGCCATGCTCTTGGCTGATGTTCTGAAGCCAGAAGAAGAGGGCGTGGCTAGCAATGCTTCCCAGATTTACTTTGAAACCATGCAAGTTGAGGAATTCTGTCATAGTGATGAGGCTGAGACTAAGCCAAGCCGGACTGGAGCAAAGGCTGGACGGCATGCTGCAGGAAGAAAAAAAATGAAGGTGAATGTTGAGATAAAGTTGCTTGTAAGATTAATATGAACATTTTTGTTGATGCTGTGGTCCTTTCTTGAAGGTGGATTGGACAGCGGAGTTGCACCAAAAATTTGTTCAGGCAGTGGAACAACTTGGAGTGGATAAAGCTATTCCTTCCAGAATCCTCGAATTGATGGGGGTGAAATGCCTTACGAGGCATAACATCGCAAGCCACTTGCAGGTAATCTTAAAGTACAGAAACTACATGGTCTGCTGACGGAATGAAGAATTATTTTTAATTTGAGTTTGCATAGTAATCATTCTGTTCTGTCCGTTATATGTACGATGAAGAACTATTTTTAATTTGGGGTTTGTAGATTCTGTCTGTTATATGTTATTGAAGAAATATATTTAATTCAAGGTTATAATCTGTCTGTTATATGATGCAGAAGTATAGATCACATAGGAAGCATCTATTGCTGAGGGAAGCGGAGGCTGCAGCGAATTGGCATAATAGGAGGTCATCAGATTCAACATATTGGGGGAGAAACAGGAGAGACGGGACGTCATGGCTAGCTCCGCATCAAACTAGTCCGACTCCGATTCAACCTCGCCCAACTCCAATTCTACCTGCACCTCCTCCTCCTTCTGTTCATCCTTCACAGCCTTTACTCGTTTGGGGCCATCCCACAACAGATCATTCTAACTTTCATATATGGCAGCAACCCCCCACAAATCATCCTCCTACTTGGCAGGCTCCTGACGGAACAATTTGGCAACATCCCTCTGTAAGAAATCACCTTCCTCGTTATTCTTCATACCAGTGATTTACTATTTCCTTTTTTTTTTCCTTAATCGTCCCCTATAAGTAATCACCTTCCTCTTCTGGTCCTTACTACTTAATTATTCTTCATCCCAGTAATTTACTGAAAATAATTTTGTGATGTTTGTTTACTTTCCTTTTTTCTCTCTCTCTCTTTCTCTCTGACGGATGATGTAATTGTTCAGGCTTGTACTTGGCCTCATCCTGTACATGGCACTCCTATTTACCCCCATAACATGGTCAGTAATAGCACATTCCTGTAATAATGAATCCATTAGATAAAAGGTCTGTCTCTCGAAATTTAATATTTTTTTATTTGCAGAGATTGCAGCACATGAATCCCGTTGTTTTTCCGCCACCACTTTCATCTGGCCCAGTATCGACAGCCGATTCATATACAAATTCTCCATCCGACTGCCATCCAGTATGTCTGCTTCGATTGATACATGTTTCTATTTTTTAGAGTTTGGTTGTAATAACGCAAGTGGGCTGTTTTGTTTTGGTTATTGCAGCCTACAGAGGTTGTGAATGCCGTGATCAGTGAAGCTCTTTCAAACAGATGCAAACAACCGCCACTTGGATTGAAATCACCGTCCATGGAAAGTGTTATGGCAGAGCTGCAGCGGCAGGGCATCAATATCGTCCCCCCTGCTCCTTCCTGACATATCTGATCCGCAGCTCCATCTCGTTGCTGAAAATTTGTCGACATCACACAGGAATCAAGTGCAATTTTTTCTTAGCTTGATTTGCCCTTTCTGGAAAACCAAATGATTTACCCATCTTTGCCAAATGAAGATCAGTCAATCCAAGATCTCATAAGCAAACACATGTAAAGAAAGTTTTGTTCTAGAGTTGTTAGTATTAAAGGTAGTAATAAAAACAAGCATTGCAGAATTTGCTTGTTTGTAATATTCGGCTGTATCATTTATTCTTGAGTCAATGGAGGTTCTACTTAATCCTTATTGTAAATCTTTGCAGATTTTGTTTCCTCCCCACCAACATTCTCTTTTGACATTCTACACATGTTCTCCTCCCCCATAGACATCATGGAAGGGATCTACGAAAAGATTTTTCCTTTGTACATCCACTTAGCCTAATAACATCCCATATCTATCTATTTATTTTATCTATCTTTATTTCAACACTAAGTGACTCTATAAAATACATGTTATAATAACATCATGGAAGGGATCTACGAAAAGATTTTTCCTTTGTACATCCACTTACCATATATTTCAAC
Source organism: Isoetes taiwanensis (assembly GCA_021234155.1). Classification (NCBI taxonomy): domain Eukaryota; kingdom Viridiplantae; phylum Streptophyta; class Lycopodiopsida; order Isoetales; family Isoetaceae; genus Isoetes; species Isoetes taiwanensis. The sequence goes on along the minus strand of JAJEKV010000057.1, from coordinate 4,410,905 downwards.
ACTAAATTACTCCACAAAATACATGTTATAATCTTGGAAGGCTCATGCAAAATTGTCAGCATTTTAACTCGTGGCTGCGTGCTCTCTACGTGTCACCAATTGCATCCTTAGAATTCCCAACATTGTCGTTTCCAAAAGAATTGCATTATTAATGTCTCCCATAGTGGGCCATTAAAGACCTAGCCAACCTCTCTGGAGCTTTATCCAACATCATGGGCCTGCTCTTTTTGTTTATCCATGCCATAAACATAGGTAACCCTATCGAGGAACTCTGATAGGTGCTTCTAAAAATAATCATGCCAAATGTCACCAACCTGGATGTTGGATATTGGACTCTCACCACTAGCCCATTCCTTCTCCTTCTTACTTGTCATATTGGAGTGGGGACCTTGACCTTAACTTGCCATTTTGGCTTCACAATATTAAAGGTGAGCTAATCTTCACAATGATTAGAGAAGAAAAAGAAATAAAGGAGAAGAAACAATTTTTACATCATCAAAGCAACAACTTCAAAGCATAATAAGGGAGAAGAAGCAATTTTTACATCTTCGAAGAAACATCTTCGAAGCATAATAAGGAAAAAGAAGCAATTTTTACATCACATCTTCGAAGCATAATCAAATATCCATGAAAGACCAAGGGCGTGATAAAGGAATTGACAAGAGCATTCCTAGGTTCCATTCTTGCAAACTTAAGAGGCCAATCAGTTGCAAAATTTCAATGTCGTGTTTTTTTTTTACCATTGAAAATAAATTAGTATGTTGTAACAGTCATATGGCGGTCCCACAATATCAAGACGACAAAAAAAATTAAAAATCTTTCCTTTTGAAAAAGTAGGGAAGGAAATGCCTTTGAGAGTGACCCACCATTCTCCAATAGTGACAAAATATTAAGTGTTGCTTTAGTGGACATCTAAATCCATGCACAATTTGGCAACTTCTTGACCTACCCCCATGTAGAATGAAGTAACTAGTTCTTGAAATTTTTACAATTATCCAAATGGTTTTGTTTTTTCCTGCCTATCACCAACAAACTTCAAGGTAGTATTAGTTATACTTATGAGCAAAATGGAAGGAAGTCAGTCTCAAGACTAGCTTCACTAAAATTTGCAGTTAAGAGGGTCCACAAACTTTTCTCTCTTAATGTATTGATGTTTATCTATCTTGATGATTTGAATGAAATATTTTGCAACTGACATGCCCCCTTTATCCTTAAATTTGATCGTGTTGATTATGTAGCAAAAGGATTTTTTTTTTTTGGGGGGGGGGGGAGGGATGATGCATAAAGAAGGATCATACTTAAAATTATGAGGAGGAGGAGCTATTTTTATGTCATGACAGCGGCAACATTCCTATTGAACATATAACAGACACACCATCACTCAATCACCTTATATTAATGTACTCAAGACCGCTTGACTATCTGTTTTGGACTAGTGTTTTCTTAATACAAAAAAATATGTACATTACAATCAATCAATCAATCAATTTATTATCACGCCATTTGAGGGACCCTCAGGTCCATATGGCAAGACAGTACAATGGTTTTTTGGGCAAAAAATGAATAAAGAACTCTGTGAAGAATATCAGAACATGAACATCCCAAAGTTTTCGAGTAGTGACATATGCTCATATAGATGTATGACATCCAGTCTTTCCCTGAAAATAGACTTTAGGTACATCCCTAATTTGGATGGCTGTATCCTGAACAAATCTTTGAGGTTACCAGCATTGACACCGAAAGCCTCCCGAATATGCTCATAGGATGGACAAAAGAGCAAGGCGTGGATCTCATCTTCAACCTGAGGTTCTGCCAAGCAGCAGGGGCATAGCCAATCTTCACGAGCTAGATTTTGCCATCTCCCAGTTTCTATGGCGAGGTGGTGGGAGGAGAGCGACGTCTTGGAAATGATTTTTCTCAGGTCTAGTCTTATATCCTGCCCAGGATATGGCTGCTCGCCATAGGTATCAAGACTATTTATTTCTTTTTTATAGAAGGCCGCTTTCACACTATTTTCACGATCTTCCCAAAGTTTGGCAACTGCTTTAGCTGATACAAAAGTTTGCAATTCATCCCATTTATAAGGCCAGCTGCCAGGTAATATACCCCATTTATGCGCCCACTTAATTACTGCGGCATACCGTATATTTAGCTTCCCTTGAGAGTGTGTTAGTGCCAAGGCAGGAAGACGATCTGGGTCTAGATTTGAGATTCTATTTAGGTAGTGAAGCATTTGGCAGAGTGCATCAATCTCAATTGGAACTGTTCCTGTTTCCGCCAAGAGCATGATGTAGGGTGTTTGAGCTTTGACACCCAATTCTTCAACCAAAAATCTCTTTTGTATTCTTTCTAGTTGTTCCCATCCTGGTTTTGCTAATCCAGGTGCCCAGACCTGACACCCATACAACATTACTGGTTTGACTAATACACCAAAAAGCAGCTTGCGCAAACGCCAACTCTCAAGGTTATTTCGCACACAGATCTGAAAAAGAGCAACTCAATCCACCCGCTACTCTCTTTGATGCTGCAACAGTCCATTTGTAATTGGATGTCATTTCTATCCCCAGGTATTTGTACTGATTGACAATTTCTAATGTAATATCTCCAATTGAAAATTTGGCATGAGAGCGTGTGTCAAAAATCAGAAGTTTAGACTTGGAATGGTTAACTGACATACCTTTTTGTACACATAAGTTGTAGAAGGTATCTAAATGTGACTGCAAGCCCCGTTGGGTTTTAGAAATCAGCACAATATCATCCGCAAAGAGTAATAGTTTCACGACATAGCCACATAGCTCGGCACCAACTCCATTGCTGCTATTAAGCCAAGATTCTATTTCATCAATGAAAAGTCCGAAAAGCATTGCTGGGGCAGCCTTGTTGGCTGCAAATGTTAAGCTGAGAGGCGCATGATCTGAAATCAATTGTTTGTCAAGGATCTGGAAATCATGAAGCATTTTGCATGATGGATGGCCAAGCAAGAGATCAACAACGGAGCTGCCATTTGGCTGGAAACAAGTGAATTTATGTGAATCGGGGAAGGCTTGGATGCCATTGAAAAATAATCCATTCTAAAGCTCCACATAACTGCAGTACATGGTTTCCCATGGCATTTGTGGCATAGTCATTAGATATCCGCCTCCAAGGATGCTCAAGTTCTGTATATTCCTGCAGCCACAGATCATTTCCATCATCTCGAAATAGGGGAGCTTGTTTCAGCCCATGCCTTGCATTAAAATCTCCTACCACGTACACTGAACCTTTGGCCTGATATCTTGTAATATCCTTGCCAAGATGCATAAGAGGATCGTGTGGATCTAATGCTGGATGCTCATAAACTTTAGAGGGTTCAGGTTGTAACAGAGCAAAATATACACAAGCAATATAAAGGGGTGTCTGCCCACTTACTTGCAGAATAGATATTGGTTGAAGGGACATGTATGAATAATTGTTGCTGAGCCCAAGCAAGAGGAGCGAATGTAGCAAGCTAATCCTCCCCAGCCTCTGTGACAAGCGCCTTTTTGGTTGTACAATGCAGCAAGTCTGGTGAATCCATGGATGTCCGCTAATGGTCTAGTTTCATATTCCCAAGTTTCCAGAAGAATCAAAACGTCATGTTTTTGGAACAGATCCATGCTGGCAAGAAATTTTGATTCATTGGCACCGTGGATATTCCATACCAGGACATTGAGGATCTGGGTTTTCTATGCTTTGTTTTCTCTCACAATAACTTTATCTCCAAGGATGTATGTAGATTTACCAGCAGTCTTTTGTTTCTGAACTTCCTTTGTTCAGCATGCTTTGCTCCTCTAACAGTGCTCTTCTATCCTTCTGTTGTTGTGGAGTCAGATCTCGTTTAACCATATATATTGTCCTTTTAGATGGCCTTTGTGCTGCATTGCACGATTGCGTAACGCAGCACCGAGGAATTTAACAATGATAGGCATGTGGCGCCCCTCAATTTTTCTACCAATCCTGGAGCATGATCTGGTTCCAGGCTCATGGAAAAACATTTTGCTTCTAAAAAGATTATCTACAATGTCAGGCAGATTTTCACCTTCACTTTCTTCGATGCCTGATATTTTGATATTGCTTGCTCTTGGCTGTCTGTTTTCTAGTTCAAGAACTCTGTCCCGACCTTGTTGAAATAGGTCCGATACTTTGGATTCTATCCGAGCCACAAAATCTTGAGGCTGTGTAGTGGCAGAATTTTTGAGATTTTCTAATTCTGTTTTAAGGCGATCAATCTCAGTTTCATTTTGTGCCTTTGTGAGTTCAAGTTCCTGATTTTTTCCTTGCAACTATCGATTCTTTTCATGAAGTTCTGCATTCTGTTCCATTAGCTTTACCAGCAGGTTTCTGACTTCACCAATTTCTTGCTTCAGTCCCTTCATTTCGTTGTATAACAAATCGAAATCATCCTGAGATGTTTCGTCCTTGCTCGGACTGCCTGCAGTTCGGCGTTTCCCCATAAGGGGAGATATGAAAATGATCAGAAGACCTTAAGCGCCCAACCTAACCGCCCAATGATCTATTAGATATTAGATATAGATCATTATCTAACTATTGGTGACGAGTTCATTAAGACATAGAAATTCTTTGGCAAGGGTTCGAATTGTAACATATTGATACCCGTACTTAATTTCAGAACCATAGCTCCAATCATAATTGAACATACTTGAACTGTGCCTTAAGATTGATACCTGATGATCGAACTAGTGTAGAGTGTGTCTCATCACGATTAAGTTCCAAGTAAGCCATTAGTTAAATTCAATTGCTCATTTTGAATGCCCTTAACCAGCACGCAGGAGATGAAGGACACCATTCGCTTGGCACAGTTTTAGAGGTAACAGGACCAGTAGGCCCTCATTGATCCGCATGGGTTCCCTGTCCACCATCATTGAGGCCATGACACAAGATAGGCCCCAATACCACATGTTGTTGCATCTATGTGATAATTGGAAAATGAAATTATAACTAGCACGACCAATATGTATGATGAGGGCATCTGTTGACATATTACTATGCATAACCTTTCTACTGGTCTACAGTAGTCTACTTTAGTCTACATTGCATCCCTCTAAAAGTTTTAGTGCAAAAGTTAATTGTCTAACATGCCCCAGTGACATGCAATAGAAGGCCAATGCAAAATGGAATAATAGATCTGAAGTAGCATGTTAAATATTTATGAATGGCCACTTTGAGCATCAAAACGAAGTTTGAAACTACACATGCTGACTTGGGATATCAAGGTGTACATCGCACCGTTCGAAACAAAGTGCCCACCTAGATGTCGTGTGTGCCTCTTAACGAAACAATTATGGTAGCCCTAAGCAAGTAATAATCTCATCAATCAAGTATGGCAATGTGCCAGCAAAATAAATAATCCATACTAAGCACTGTTTCATTATTTATGGACTTTCCCTGAGTCCATACGTCTCCGAAATTGAGTCAAATTTCTAAAATATGATGGTTTTTTAAATAGAATGACGGAATTTTTTGGGAAACGTGCTGGTAGGTGATATGGCAGAAGCTTTTTCTATTAAGCCAAGGACAAGCCCGCCCAACTCGCGGTCAAGAAAAAAAGTCGTCTGTGTGTGAGGTGTTGCTAGTGAGGCTTTGTTTTGCAAATGCGTGCGGCATAGATTCATAACGAAGCGATTGAGAATGGTTGAAACGAGAAGCGGGGTATGGATTCACAATGATGAAATGCAGTCCCATATCGGTGAGCGATCTTAGCCCACCTTGAATCAATTGCGGTGGAGGTGCGAGAATGAGATAAATCGAGAATGGAAGAAACGAAATCGATTAGGGTCATGAAGCTCCTCCTCAGGTGGGGATGGGTTGTTAAAGGAAAACAATTATCAACTCACTAGGGTGGAGTTGGAAGCTTCCACGATATCATTGAAACGACTTGTCTGGGAGAGGCCACGAAGAGGCTACTCAAATTAGAGGATGTTTGGCTGCACAACTCATTCGGACCATTATTTAAGAAGCTTTATAAAAGGAGAAAAAAAGGGCGTGAAGATTTGGTAACCAAGCTCATTGTCAACACTCCTCACTCGATCCTTGAATTGGATGAATGGTGGGCACGTATAGCGTAAATTACATTGATGAGTTCGATCGGGGTGATCTTATTCAAGTAGAACTAGCCATTGGTGAAACTTGGCACCACGAAATTTTCTACTTTGTATTACGTTTTTTGTCGAGCGCCTACGTCGAGGCATGTTGTTTTATTTGGTTTTATAATATGTGTATCAAATCTATGTAATGCATTTCTTAATGAATGGAACGGTTCTATCTATTTTTATGATGGAGCATAGGCCACAATCCGTAGACACCAATTTGTTTTGTGCAAATTTGGCATAATTTGCCACGATAGTCGTCCGAACAAAGTTTAATAGAAGCATCCAAAGGAAATAGGCGTATACGCCCAATTTCGATTAGACTACTTGAGAAAATAGAAATCTGTTGTCACAAATATAATTAATCGAACATAATTAAAAGTACTTGAAAACTATAAGACCAAGTGTGGATGCCACCTAATCTGATCATATCGGATATAAATTCTTATGAACTTATGAAATACATCTCATAGATTGTAATTATTGGTGATTTTGTCAATCTCATAAGCATCGCTCGAGACAAACAATATGGATAGTAACATGGTTTTCGCCGGGGAGTCTTTCGATTCGACCAGTAGCTATACCATGCAGCCGGTATCAAGGGTGATCCCTTTGATAATGCATGCATGAAGGTCGTCGAAAAGTCATGAGGCAAGTGAGGGTGTCCAAATGCTCGGAGGTGGAGGCAATTGGGACCTCGAAGAACTCTAGCTTGGGCGTGAGACATAGGAAAGGGCTGTGCTATGCACTTTCGAATGGCGATACTTATAGCCAAGTAATTATTGATGAAGCTAATTTGTAGTAACATTATTGCTTTTACATACGACCGGGTAAGTATATCCAATAATTATTGTGTACAATACCAACAATAATTTTGGTTGGTATAAATATATATCAAACCAATGTTGGCCAACAAATTTTGCCTTAGTCTAACCATGTGGTCTCTGTTGGTCCCGGCGTGATTCCATTACGTGCAAGATGAATCACTTAAAACTTCAAGCGGTCTTGCCATGGCGAGAAATAGCCATGGAAGATTGGATGACCCTTTGTGAGTCTCAATCCTCGCCATTATCCTGATCCCTTCGATGTTATCATCCATCTGATATGGAATAGAGAGCATCAAATGTACATGATAGAAAAGATCTCTGGGGTGGCTGCTGAAAATGACTCAGAAGAGTCCCCCTAGATCAGATTGTTGTAATGTGATAGTCATGTTGTTGTAATCGGATTGTCGTAATACTCTTGCTTTTGTAATTTGTAAGGCAGTTCCACTTGACTTCATGTTCAACTGCTCGCACTGATAGCCTTAAGGTTCAAATTGGGCGCCCGCCCAATTTCTATGAGGGAACTCTTCTAGTGCAGGGAAATTGGGCGCCCGCCCAATTATGTCATACTTCTATTAGAATACAAGCAATTAGATCCAATAGAATAAACAACTTGACATGAAAATTTTGTATTTCAAGATCTCAAAATGTTACAGATAAAAGATTTTATGCTTTACTTTAGATAGAAAAATACATGATATACCATAGATTCGACATATGTGACTGTGAAATTGGGCGGGCGCCCAATTTCAGCAACTCTGTGAATCATTAAGGTTTTTTCACGGATCTGGGGGGTTCTCCTCAGTGTTGTCGACGTCATGAAGTTGATCTTGTTGTTGCATGGCGGCTTCCTTTATAGCTTCCATCTTGTTTATGAACTCTTCATTGCTCAGGGAGCCACCTTCTTCATCTGGCCCTCCCTGCCCTATCTCTATGTCACCCATCTCCTTTCGTCATCCATTATTACATCAGCGTTGTGTACCGATTTTCTTCCTCGTCATCATCTTGAGCTTTCTCGGTTCTTTTTTCCTGCGACTTTGAGGTGTGTCCTTCACGATGGATTCCTCCACGATCATTGTCCACTATATCATTGAATTTTGAGCTGGCGTCAATGACATCTGAGTGTTCACCATTTGGGTTCTGCCAAACATATTAATTCTATCTTTTTAATTCGGAAGATGGATAGATCCTTACTTCCTAATCCCTGCAGCCTTCTTTATTTGATCTGCCAAGGGAATCCTTACTCGGCGGCGTGGACTGCAGTTCGAAACGATGCGGCGGGGAATGGATTTGGTGTGGGGGCAATCATTTGTGTGTGGAGGCTTGGAACCGATTTCTTCTTCTTGCCCTCTGCAATCTTACGTCTCCGTGGGCCAATGATTTATTTTAGATCCAACATTATTTCCAATTGATCGAAGATACGCACTAGCTTGAGCATGTAGGGTCTCTGCATCTCGAATGAAGTTGCTTTGTATCCTTCACATAGTCTTTGCCGCGGTGAATGAGCCTCGAGAAAAAAATCAAGGACTTTGCAACCCTCCATCATGAGTTTCCGCACCAAATATGTGCATGTCTTGGCTCTGTAGTTGATTGATTGAATGAGAGGTCCAGACCCACCAGCTGCAGTCTTATCACCCCATGGACGATACAACCAATATGCTGAAAGAGAAAATATTTCAGCAAAAGCAACATAAATTGGGCGACCGCCATATTTCAAAGAATATTACCTGCCGAGCACTCCTCGTCGGGTAATTTCTTCGCGATGTCCTCTGCCTCCTTAAGGTGCTGTGGAAATTTTGAATGCTGCTGTGGATGGTCACTTTGTATAAAGCATAGATTCAAGTCATCCAGTGCAGGAGATGCCGCTTGGTCTCGGGCCACGTACATGACCAACACAAGACTCTGAAGCTCACGAACTCTGGAGGTTGACCCTGACTTTGCTTTTGGATCCTGGTATGCTCCAATCCACACCCGACTACCGCCATCTATAGTTTTCATTGCAGCCAAGCACTCGTTCAAATGCTCTGGGTTTATAAATATGGTAATCCAATACAACTGCTGGTCCGTTAGGATACTAATCTGATCCATGAATTTCTGATACTCCTCCACGGACCATTTAATATGGTTCCTAAAGTCACATCCAATAAGACGTCTTTGGCGTGTTGGCGACATTAACACAAATCCCTAGTGGTGACGGTGAGGCATTTGAAAGCCTTTGAACCCTCTTCAACTGGTCCACGGAGGTATTCGTTCACTTTTGTAATAAGAGTCTCCGGTAGATTTTCCTTCTCAGCTTCTTTCCGACTCTCCGTCCAATCACCGACACTGTTTGCAAACATTAGCATGAGGTTCTCTGTGAATATGGGATGAAACTGTCTGACTTCATCCATATTTTCAACTTTCAACTTCTTCACCTCTCTTAGATATTTCAGTAATGCACGCTCAACAATGCCAATCTTCCTTAATTCTTGCGCTCTAGTCTTCATGACACGCCTTCCTTTATAAGCCTTCGTGGCCTTGATGAACGTGCTGCCTGCCATGATCTCCCTCATTAACCTCTGCAAATCCATGGGGTGCATAGACTTCATCGGCCGACAAGAATTGTTTGTGAACATCCGTAGACGATCCTTGACTTCAATTCTTTCGCCATTCTCATCCTTCAGCTCGTCCTCGTAAAATAGTTGAGCGACTCGAGTGCACATATTCCAAGTTTCTTCGTCAAGATAGACGAAATAATCATAGTCCCGCATGCTCTTACTCTTCAGGGTCTGCTTTGCTATAGCTAGCCATTCCTGCGAACAAAAGATAGTGTAAGACAACTTGAGACGACTGTAGAATTAGACGAAACTACAATATGGACAGGCATGAAGGCTATGAAATTCGGCGGGCGCCCTATTTGGAGTGAAGTCGATTGAGGGTGCATACATTAGAAGAGATTAGAAGAGCAATTGGATGGTTGAAATTGGGCGGGCGCCCGATTTGCTTAATGGGGACATAACTTACAGAGTAAGCGCCTTCCGTTGATTGACCACGCTTTCCTTTCTTGGGCTTGCCATAGAGTTCCCACTGATTGCGAAGTTGCTGGACCTCCTCAAAGAAGACATCTGCGTGAATTGTCTTCACTATGATATCATTTGTTTCCTGGCTGACCTTAACATATTCCGTTGGAGTTAGGTTTCCAGCCAGTACACGACACTTTCTCTTCGCATAAAAGAAAAATATCAAATCTTTCAAATGGCTCCTTTCAGGAGGCCATTCCAATGCCTGGTTCACAAGGATCTGAGCAACGGCTGTAGTGTGATTTCCATTAACGATCCAGAACTCTGCATTATCCAAATCACTTGCTCTTTTCCATTTAATAGCACGACCTGTTGAAGGGTCAAACGGAACGACATCTGCACAAGGAGGATGCATTTGCATAGTTATGAAAGATTCATAAAGGGTATCCACGTGTTCAGCACTGATGACCCTGCAAGTCATGTTTGCAGGGGCTTGATGCATCTTGAATATGTCGACCTCAATTTCGAATCCTACACCAAGTGGGTAAATCCTCTCCCTTTGCTTGATGTTTAACATCGCGCTCTGAGATAATTCACGCTTACTTTCCTGTGTTAACTCCCCAGTGGAGGCTGTATACTGTACAATTGGCAGTGATCCCCCCTCTGCACTATCGCTAGCCGTTTCACTGTCCTCGCTTGTCGCGGATGGACTCTGAGGCGGAGTGGGACATCTTCGTGTCTTATGGGAGGTGCCTGCTTGATCCTCTGCCCTTTTTTTCTTCTTCAACCGAAGATCAGGAGAATGTTCATTAGATTCTCCGGAAGTGTTGCTCCGTTCAGAGGATCTTGGTCTCTTTTGCATACCTCCAAGCATGACAACAGGCATCTCAATGCTGGGGTTTGTTGTCAAAGACGATCTCTTCTTCTTTGTAGCAGTGCCTTTGTCACCTACCTTAGACTTCTCTGCGTCTCCCTTTTTGGTAACTCCGTATCGAGACTTCAACCAGGCCGTGTCATACACTTTTGGCTGGGCCTTCCCATGATATTCTGTATACAGGCCTTTCGACCTGGTCTGCTTGTGTTCAAGAATCCACTGCCTGACTGTGTAGAAACCGTCAATAACATCTCCACGCTTTCTAATTCCAGATTTTTCCAAGCTCTCATATGAGTCCAGCTGCCAACCCTTTGCGGCGCACGAGTTTTGATTTTCGGTTATGCTTGCCGACATTAGCTGAGGGTCATACGTGGCGAGGGTAGCTTTGTAGCCGCGGAAGCACTTGTCCAATCGTCTTCCACAAAACTTCTATCTCCCGGGTACCTGGCGTTTATCCCCATATCAATTGCTATCCGATATTGCTTGTCTTCTTTGTCCGGGACGCGGCAAAATATAAACATAAATCCTTCCGGATGGTTTGTCTTTGGACTTGATTTCACGTTACCAATTTCAATGCACCATGTGTACTTGTCGCCACAGTAAGTGATATCTTACGGAACTACTTCAATTCCCTCAAATGTCACATCCTCCTCTGTCTCTTTAGCAGCGACAACGACTGCGGCAAGCCGTGCCCATAGCGGGCATGCTTGGCGATCGATTTTGTCCTTGCCATTACTCACGCATTCCATCAAACTTGAAGTGAGTACGACTTACGGAAAATGCATTGAGGCATACATTTAAGACAAATAGGGCGCCCGCCCAATTTAGTGACTTGAAAGTTAGTAGGAATGGTTCAGGGTGGCGCTAGGGGAGAGGCATGCCCTTCTGAAATTGGGCGTCCGCCCAATTTGCTAGGCCGATCTTGGGCACCCGGTGCCGACAACCTTCAATGGAGGCCCAATTCTTTGTCCTTGCGGTTGAAACCCGACGGCCGAATTCAATGAAGGGGAAGGAAGTGGAGGTGCTTCGACTTCCATGCAAGTGATCTGCTCAGAGCGAAATAGGGCGCGCGCCCGATTTAGAGAGCGGGAATGAAGGTGACATTGTTCGACTTTCCAACACAGTTCCTGCTGAAATAAGTTATTAGCAAAGAAAACAGGCCGCCCGGTTTCTGGCGAGAAGGGAATGGTGACCTGCTTCAAGTTTCCAAACACGGTTTCTGGAAAAGAAGACATCAAAAAAAAAATTGGGCGCCCAATGTCTTCAAGGAAACAAGGTTAGGTGGATCAACTATCGGACCTTTTTTCATCTTTGAAATCTGTCATTGTCAGAGAAATAGCTTGAGAAAAGAAGGTGAGGGAAGCAAGTCTAGGTGGCTCGAATATCCAGCACATAAGATAGTTGATTAGAAGGATAGAATAGAGAGGGATTAGAAGGAAAAAAAGATCATTATTGCAGTAACTTCAGGTAAGACCTTGAATGAATAGGAGCAAGCTTCTTTTTCAAGCACGAAGGGGAACAGATGGAAGACAGAATGGATGCCATGTCGTCTTGGGAAGCATTATTAAAAAATAAATAAACATTGATATCGACCCGCCAGTGATGCAAGCATTACCTTTCGTTGGGCGACTTTCCATAACCAATATAGAGCTGGCGCCTTGTCCTTAGTTGTCGTCTGATGATATCGTGATAAGGAAGCGGCTGTTTCGCAGGCGAACTGAAGACTGTTGAAAATGCGGTTATCCAGAGAAAGGAATATTTATAAGTGAGGCATGCACTCACATTGCACCCGCTGCGGACAAGTGTCCGATTCCGGTTATAATGGACCGTTGCAGTCCATAATTAATTTGCAGGCTCCGAAAATAATGAAGGGTGGCCTGGACGCCACCTCGAAATCCACCCTCCACCAATATGTAGGCGCCACATGGCATGCCGTATGTGAAAGTATTAAAGGGTACACAATTCAAATATGAAATTCAAAAATATTCGAATGCACGCACGTGAGCTACATTTAATGACACCTCGCACGTGTCCCCAATAACGTTAATAAAGTTTGCCCCCTAATAAATGCATACAAATGGGGGGAGAATTTGAATTCTGAATTTGAATTTGTTGAGTGATTCAAATACGCATCTTAAATTCCCCCCCATTTATTTCTAGTGCCCTCTGTTTTTGGAAGCCTTCATTCTTGAGCGCCTACTCTAATATACTTTGTCGAAGGTCTTACATGGCGCCACTGACTCCGAAGGTAATTTTATCTTAACTAAGCTAGATTTGTGATCTTGGGACTGTTTCTTCAGTTATGAATCTTGTTTGCTCGACTAGTGCAACATTTTTTGCAAGATGTTTTTTAGTGATGTCAGCACCTGGGATTCAATTTCTGTCCCCCTGGCTTTGCTAGCTGCAGTGCATCCTTCCACCTTATTCAAATTCTACAAGAAATCTACTTGTCAGGTTTTTAGACTTCATGCCACATTGGCAGGCTAGTACACAGAGGTCTGCTGTGTATACGTTCTCTCTCTATGCCCCATCAAATGGATGCTTGTAAGATTGATTTTTCATAAGTCAGTGAAAGTTCTGATACATATGGATGTCCACTGTGGGGGAGTTAAGTTCTGACACTCTTCAAAACCAGCCAATATTGTGTAGCCCTCCAAAAACACCTGGGATAAACGTGGGCGGGCGCCCACTTTACTATGAACACTGCCACGTGTATAGCATCCATTTTGGGCGCCCGCCCAGTTTGTTTTGGCCACTTTACTATGAACACTGCCACGTGCACAGGATCCATTTCGGGCGGCCCAGTTTACTTTGGCCATTTCCACGTGCATGTCATCCATGTCTTCCCACCTGCAGGACATAGGAGAAATTGGGCGAGCGCCCAATTTACATTGGGTTGTGTGCTTTGCCCAATCTGCTTTGGCCAGTGTGCTTTTGCCTATTTACATTTGGACCAAGTAAATTGGGCGGCCGCCTAATTTAGTTTTCCCAGTAAGCTCATAAGCGATGTTTAAAAATCAATTTGGGCGTCCGCCCGATTTCAGTTTCCGATATCGATGCCGATTGCGGTATATGTTACGCTCTCAATAACTGGCCCCATGTTACGACCCATACGTTGCGGGGAAGTGTACATCTTCAAGGATGGTCGTCCCATTGCCAAAGGGTTATTTTGGAGACTCTAACCAATGCCATTTGAAGCATCCCCATGGGACATTAGTGTTGGTGTTGAAGAGGTTTTCGAGGAGTGTCACGCCCTACCATGGCCCACTGGGATCACGAAACTATAGGAGAAGCCAAAGGATCCTTCATTCTTTGAGAGAGGAAGGCGTCCGGTGAATCCAATGTAGAGGATGTCGGGTCCACCTCTAAAAAAAGAGAGTGGAATCAACTATGGGACTTATCCCCGGACTAGATACACTTTTTTGGAGAAGGACTGTGAAATATGGCACTCTTTAGCGTCTCCATTCCCTTTGGAAAGGGGTTCATATCCTTTCTGAGGCCGGATGATGCAATATCGTATCGCGATCAGTTCTTAGGGTTGAAATGCATTGGAGTGACAATTGTTGAGGGTTACCCGAGCTCCTCTCGAAGTGAATTTCGTCGGGGCTTGTTTTACAGTACCAAAAGCAGGTATGCTTGTGAGGTGGAGTAACGAATATGTTACGGTGGATGGTGTAAAAGGTGTGCGAAATCTTGATTGCAAAGCCAAGCGAGCAATCAAATACTCCCTCAAGTCAAAGGCAGCTCTATTGTTGAGAAGCATCCTAATTTTGAGAGGCAAGTACACTTTCCACTCCCGTCGGTCAGTGGCGGTTCTTGAGACAACCTAAGATTGGCGCCTTAGCTCTAAGGAGGCTATTTTAAAATATCGGCGACCTTGTGTTGCAAACACAGTGTTGTGCAAAGTTCTCACATAATCGGGTCATCGAGATGCGCAAGGAGTTTTATGCAATGAAGTGTAGCGGCATTGTGGTGACATTTGTGTATGACATGCTTGGGAACAACATGAAAGGCCGTCCGAGTAGAACGTCCCGGTCTTGCATGGGAGGCTAGTCCGTGAGAAGGCACGGTACCTTGGGCTGGGAATCTCAAAGTCGGGGTATCTGAAATGGAAAGCACAATACATCGAGGGTGCGGCGCAAAGCGAGCCGCAGAACCGTGGTACTTTCAAGCGTCGTGCATCTACCTTAGCCTCGAGGGCTGTTTTCTCAATGTTAAGTAAGGGAGAATTGCGAATCCTTGCCTCACCGTAGTCGGAGGAATGAAGAAGGCATCGGGGAAAACATCGAGGAAGTTGCACGCAATGTTTACGAAAACAAGCATCCTAGAAGAGGTGAATGTAGAAGTCATGGCAATCGAGGCAGTAAGAAAGTATCGCCAGGCTTTCATAGAACTTGGAAAAGGAGCTTCATGGATGTCAGTATTGCAAAAAAAATTCCGTTCTCCAAATGTGATACATGCGAGGTCATTCGTACAAAGTTGTTGAAGACAAAGGATGAGGCAGAAAGGCGGATATTGCATGATCAGAGAAGAGCACATAGATTGGAGCAAGCCTCCTGTCGTACCCGATCTTCGGGTAGGTGGAGATTGTTGTCCCATAGGCATCCCAAAGACTATGTTTGTATAATTCATGATAAGATGGACAGGGCAAAGACAATGATTCCTAAATTGCATGTCCCGGTGAAGTCACTTTGGAGACTGGATAAACTTAAAACATCATTGACTGGTGCTCTCACTCATGGTCATGGGAGGGGAAGCTATGGAAACTTTGCTTTGGATCTATGGCCAGATGACTCGAACTTCCATGTCGGTTCTTTGAATAGTATCTTGAGAAGGCTTGAGATGGTTCATGAGTATCCTGGAGGCCATCTTTCAATGCTTGGGAAACTTCAGCTCCAACTTGGGTGACTTCCTTGCGTAGTAATCGGCACTCCGTCGAAATTGGCACTCACTAATAGCAACATCCACGCAAGCTTGCACCACGCACGAAGGACCTTCTTTCAAGCCCCTCCCTCGAACATTGTTCTTGCAAGAATCGGACAATGCTTGGGTCAAAACAAAAAGCGGTATGTTTTCTCGTATCTTTCATACCTAGTATATCTTGGTGTGTTCGGGGAGATAGAGTTGGGTTTCATGATGCCCGGACATACACATGAAGACATTGATGCTATGTTTGGCAACTTCTCCTCCACTCTAAAGAAGGCCGAGGTGCCGACCATGCCCAATTGTTATATGAGTTCCACAAATGCAATCTAAATGGACTGTACCATACATTGTTGATAAAGTGCGATTGGAAGGGGTTTATAGAAGGGTACATACCCCGCCGATGATGATAGATTGATCTGGCCACACCACCCCCGAC
Source organism: Isoetes taiwanensis (assembly GCA_021234155.1). Classification (NCBI taxonomy): domain Eukaryota; kingdom Viridiplantae; phylum Streptophyta; class Lycopodiopsida; order Isoetales; family Isoetaceae; genus Isoetes; species Isoetes taiwanensis. The sequence continues at coordinate 4,394,721 of JAJEKV010000057.1, read as the reverse complement.
ATTCAAATTTGCAATGAATGGAGAGTGGCCTGTCATGTATTACAAAACCCGTCCGTGCTTCTTGGATTGGCTGCCCTACTGGCGGTATAAAAATGTGGAAGGAAGGGGAAGGCAGGGGAAGCCCATGATGCTGTAGGAACACCCAAGTTGCTTAAACCAAAGGCAACGATTAAGGACCTTGGCGATTCTAAAGCGGCATCCACAAGCACATCCTTCATTGGGTTGCAATATCCACAAGCAAGAAGGGCACCCGGAAACGACTAACTATTCCGCACAATTCCGGCTACCATCGAGTATTGGATGGGTCTTTTACGAGGAGCTAGGGAAGATTTTCGTGCCCTAAGAGAGTTATGAGGACTTTTGGCCATGCACCGGGCAAGAAGGAGTTCAGCTTCCAGAAATGGTTGCATTGCCGCAGCCAATTGCAAGCATCGCTCCTCCATACGATGGGACCATTGAAGGATAAACCCATACCAATTCAATCCATTCAAGGGCGTGAAGAAAGGTATGTTCATTATGGCACGTCCCCGATGGCGTGTTGTGTCCCCATGGGTAGGGTATGCCGCGGAGGAGCCCCAAATGGATGATAAGAAGGAGAACTTTGAGGCAAGATGTGAGGTCACTTGGTGGGAGCTTGTCCCCCGTAAGGAACGGTGTACCGGCCAATTATAAATTGTTGGAAGAAAAGATGGAGGCCAACCACTGCTAGTGATCGCATTGAGTTGGAGACAATCGACTTTGCTTGGTCTCCATCGAACAGGAAGAAGCTCCCCAACACTATCAAGATTCCAGTGCCCGTTGCTGAAGCATATGCAGCCCTTGCTGGTGATGCTTGTTAGTGTGGGAAAAATTGTTATTGAAGCAGGTCTCCAAAAAATGGTCCATAAATTCAGGTTTTGTACAAAAATAATGAAATTGTGCTTTACTATGGTTAGCCCAAAAAAGAAATGCCATGAGCCTAGCTCAGCTAGTTCATGATACCTTCAAGTCCTCCAAATAGAACAATTCTTAAACGCATGTCTTAACACATCCGGTCACTAAGTAAGATATGAAATTGACCTTGCTTCTCTATAAGAAGCAACACATCTGGTCACTAAATATGATATGAACTTGACTTTACTTCTCTATAACTAGCAAGTGCATGCATCATTCTTAATTCTTGGAAGCAGGCCCAATATAGAAACTAGTTAGATCCTTCAACGACTGAGATGTCTCAAATGTATAACAGTTGCAACTAATTTTTAGAAAGCACCTGCAAAATAATTTCCTAATACAATTGACATTTCCAACTCCCCCTCCTAACTCTGTTATTCTTTTTCCAAGAAATGCTCAGACCGTCACACACTCATCAATGATAATATATATTTTATACGTTATTAATACGACAAAATGTATGGTTGCTTGACAATTGTTCATAGACTTTGCAGTGCTTGACATACACTTGAATGGAGCTATGGAGGTCGAGTTGAGTTTGGACGACAGAATGAAAGATGATAGCAATGGCAAGCTAGCTTAAGACAGAAGTCAGTCTCAAGACTAGCTTCAGTAAAATTTGCAGTTAAGAGGATCCACAAATTTTTCACTCTTAATGTATTGATGTTTATCTATCTTGATGATTTGAAAGAAATATGTTGCAACTGACATGCCTCCTTTTTAAAATTTGATCGTGTTGATGATGTAGCAAAAAGATTTTTTTTCTTTTTTTTCTTTTTTTTTTTTTTTCTTTTTTCTTTTTTCTTTTTTCTTTTTTCTTTTTTCTTTTTTCTTTTTTCTTTTTTCTTTTTTTTTTTTTTTTTTTTTTTCTTTTTTTTTTTTTTTTTTTTGGGGGATTTTGGATGCATAAAGAAGGATCATACCCAAAATTGTCATGAGGAGGAGGAGGAGGAGCTATTTTTATGTCACGACAATGGCAACATTCCTATTGGACATATAACAGACACACCATCCCTCAATCACCTTACATCAATGTACTTAAGGTGGCTCAACTATTTGTTTTGGACGTGTGTTTTCTTAATAAAAAAAATATTTACATTACGTTGTCTAACCTATTGGTGAAGCATTCATTAAGACGTAGAATTTCTTTAGGAGGGGTTCGAATTATAACATATTCATATGCGTACATTAATTTCAGAACCATAGCTCCAATCATAATTGAACATACTTAAACTGTGCCTTAGGATTGATATCTGACGATCGAAGTAGTTTAGAGTGCATCTCATCACGATTAAGTTCCAAGTAAGTCATTATTTATATTCAATTGCTCATTTTGAATGCCCTTAACCCGCACACAAAAGATGAAGGACATCATTCGCTTGGCACAGTTTCAGAGGCGGCAGGACCAGCAGGCCCTCACTTACTTATAAGCCCCCGTGGATTCCCTGTCCACATCATTGAGTCCATGACATAAGATAGGCAACATTATGAACAGGAAACATTGGTTGCCACCTCCTGCCTTTGATCAGAAGCTAAGGAAACTGCCATCATAGTGCAAACAATCCAGGTAGTCTTCGAAGAGAGCCAATCACAATTCCAAGCCCTCCAAAGTAGGGTCGAGACACTGGAGATGGCTTTGCCAGCGCTAAACCGTTGACTGGAATCCCGCTTATAGAAACTAAAGCTTAGCTTCTCTATACTCGAGGTGCAGGAGATGCGGGCAACTGTCGCCCAATAGGGTAAGGGCCTCCCGGGGATGTTGACGGAAAAATACAATAGCATATGGATGAGTTGGCATGGCAGAAACAATTCCAGCAGGAGCTGAACTCTTGGATTCAGAAGGCGCAGGCCACCCTCCGCGCCTCAGAGGAGATACGTATTCAAAGGCCCAAGCGACATCATCCCAGACAGCTAGCATATTGGCCTAGGCCAACCAAGGATAGGGTCAAAGTTGCATACAAGCCTTATGAAATTAAATTGGGAGATGTGATACATTTTTGCAAGTAAGAAGTTTCACTCATGTGTTAAAGTTCTTAAGCAAGCGTTGTATTAATATCTTCATACACACTTTTGATTCTCGAAGGGATCCTTTATATTCATCTTCTTACTATGTTGGTCTACAAAGCGCATATGTACATTTGATATGCATCTACGTCGCAAGCTTGTTAAGCACAACTTATTACTCTTCGTACCCTGTGTATCACCTTTCGGGCTTATATGCCAATTAGCTATGATTCTTTATTACATCGAATTTACCCTCTCCAAGAGACATACAAAATATCAATGCCATTCATGTGCCTCATCATGGAAAATGACATCATCAATCTAAATTTGCATCGATCATTTGTCACTAAATCTAAAGTTGCATAAGTGAATGTCCTTGAATTGTAAATAGTGCTTGAATCGAGCATAAGAAAAACATCTAGTTTTCTCTAAATCTTCATATCTTGAGGACGTCGCCTTTCATAACCTGAGCATACACCTTCACAAAAGAGCAAAGCCAATAAGGAATCTAGAAAGTACAGTGGCAGCAACGACTACAAAACTTGGCATTATGTGCATTGTTTGTTAAAATCAATTTAACAATGTATTTTTTAACAATGTAGATAACCAAAAGATGTGGAGAATCCTACCCATTGCCTATTGCCTGTAGAAATAGTTAAACATGACTCCAATAGAACAAGGTGCTACGCATGAGGGGTTGCCCCCCGTGGCCCGAGAGTGTGTTTTCATGGGTTCTGTTTCGTTCTTTTGTATTGGGTCTTGTTTGTTTTATATGGAGTCGTGTAAATGATATGAATGTAGGTTATCATTTTCTTAGCTCAAGAAGGTGCTCATTGTCGATTTGGACTCGAACATTTTGTTCGTAATATGAACCCTGTAGTCATTACATCCTGTGATTGCGTTGAATCGAGCATTCCGCCAATAAACGCACCGGCAATGCCGCCACACTTGGCGGCGCACTTGTGGCTTCAGACTTGATGATGCACGGGCCTGCTTGCCTGGAGCCTTTACTGGGCGAAATGATCCTCCTCGGGCCAATTACCATGTGGCTGTAGTCATATAGTCATATGTTGTTGCTCCAAAAACATATGTTTTCATTGTCTTATAAATCAGAATCATCTCCATTTTGTGCTCTTCCATGTTGGCCATGAATTTGATATATGAATTTGGTTTCGCATTAGTATTCTTGGAAGATCTACTTGCAAAGCATCAGCATCAAAGCTGCATGCACAATGTTTGACAGTGAACAAAGTGTATGAAATAATGCCCAAGGTAGGACTGGTTTGACAGCCTTTTTGCCTAGAGGGATACAGTGACCAAGAGCTTGTTTAAGAAGGCGTAAACCAGGAGAATCATCTTCACCATTCAGGAGTCTCCAAATGAACTTTGAAATAAGGACTTTGCTCTGCAGTAAGAAGTCCATCATACTCAGACCACCTGCCCATTTGGGAAGGATGCATTACTGGAAGGTTTTGCTTACGTGCCCAATAAATTCCTTCGTAAGCAACAGCAACATTGTTCAAAATGCATCATTTTGAAAGAAACCCTGATTGGGTTGTTGAGATGGACTCTGCCAAGATGTCCTTCACCTGCTCTGCAAAAGCCTTGGCAAAGATCTTATATACAGATGACAATAAGGTGATGGGCCGCCAGTCTGAAATAGTCTGAGGATCCTTGACCTTGGGAATGAGTGAGATGGCACCTATGTTAAGAATTCTATCTAAAGCAGTGGACCGCCGAAAGTCACAGAAAGCATCATACACATCTGGCTCCAGCCATTCCCAATACTCCTAAAAGAACTCAATTGACAAGCCATCCAAACCTGGGCATTTGCCTCTTCTCAGTTCAAAGACTGCCGAACCTAAATCATCAACTGTCATAGCCGCCTCTATTGACACGCGCTGCTCGTCAGAGATGATGAGGAAAATCCTAGACAAAATAGCATCTCGCATTTCTGATTGAAAGGAAAGATATTTCTCAGCAAAGAAAGTCTGAAAGTGACTATGCAGATATTGCTTGAGTTCAGTTGGCTCTGTTAGCACCGAACCATCCGGCAAAAGCAATGCGGACATGGTTGATGTCATGCGACGCCTCTTAGCCGCACAGAAAAAGAAGCCACCATCACGAAACAACTGCAAACCTGCCTTCGTCTTTGCTTGTTGGATTTGCTTCTCCTCCAATGCTTGGATCTGTGCCAAAATATCTCGGCCATCAATACCTGGAAGGAGTTCCTGTTGAGAATGGAGTAGGTCCTGCTACAAGGTGTCCAATAAAGCATGACCTGCTGCTGCAGACTCTCGGCCCCATTGTTTGGCAAAGCCTTTGACTGCCGCAATTGCATCCACTATGCCAGCCATGCCTGCTCGATGTGAGTTGAAGGCAGTTGTCCAAGTGTTCTTGCAGCCTTCTTGAAAGTTAGCATCCTTTAAGAATTTTACATTCAAGCAGAAACATGTCCGTCCAGGCCGTCGTTGCTACAACGTCTGAAAGGAATTGCGGATGGTGGTCTGAAACTGAGTTGTCCTTGAGACAGAACCAAAAAAGACCTGGAAGTGCCACAACTGCATCTGCATTCCAGTAAGCTCTATCTAACTGAGAGCTTGCACAACCCCCACCAACTTGACCATTGCATCAAGTAAAGGAACCTTCACAATCAATCTCATGGAGTAGATGAAGCCATTGTTGGCATTCAAAGCCAGACACCACTGTAGAGGTAGCCCCCAACTGATCGGACTCCATTTCCACCATATTAAGATCCTCAACAAGAAGCCATGAAATGTGGCAGTCCAAGCTGAGCATCTTTTCTCGCAAGGAGGCCCATAGTGCAGCTCTATGATGGGGCCTCCTCTTTCTAGTCGCTAATGCTGAGAATCTTGCAGCTGCCAAATTGCTCTTAGACACTTTTTCACTGGCTTCCGGTGTTACTATGGGAGCGGCATGGGAGGAGATCATTAAGGGTTTGGAGAAGCACTTGTTCTGGTGGTCCACCGCAAAGTTGTCTCTTGCGGGTTGCATTACAGTGGCTAAGTCAGTCCTTAATAGTACCCATGTTTATATGGCATCCCTGCAGAACAAAGTATGTGAGCTCATTGCAATAGTTCAGAACTTTATATGGGCGGGTACTGAGGAAGGTGCTGTGATTAAGCTTGATTTTGCAAAGGCTTATGACAGTGTTAGCTGGGAATTCATGCGTCGCTGTCTGCTAAGACTGGGATTTGGAGAACAATTCACATCAGATGTTATGAAGTTGCATGTCTCTGCTTGGGCGATTGTTATGTTCCCCGTCAGATGCCTTCTCACTCGGTCGGGTTATTCCCAGGGATGCCCTTTAGCACCACTTCTTTTCACAATTGTCGCAGAGGATCTGTCGCAGTTATTCACCGTCGCAACCACCGAGGGACTTCTCCATGGTCTTGCAATGGAGGATGGCACACAGGAGGTTTGCAATCAATATGCAGACGATACCTGAGTGAAGATCACTGGCAAAGAAGGAAGCTATGCTATCACCACCCCTGCACTGGCAGAATCAGCTGCTGCGATAAGGACATTAAACTTTCGACCAATCATGTCTGCAAGCTTTGATACGTCTCCCTTACGACACTTGTGCTCTTGAAAACATACAAACTAAGGATCCAATCTAGATAAGTAGAATGAAACGCGACTCCGCTTGAGGGGGGAGGAGGCTACCCCCTGAACATTCCATGAAACTAACTGCATTGACCTTGTGACGGGGCCAATTCAGATGAGACCGCTGGTGTCTCAAGGGAATTTGAGGAAGTCTCCTGGGCATCTGGCATGGCAGTAACCTCATCAACTAAATCAGCCTACTGAAGCAGATCAAAGCGACTAAAGTGGGATGCAATGGGAGTAGCAGAACTACATGAAGCCGGAACTGAGGGCTGGAATGCAGAGGAGTTAGATCTCTTAGCTGTGGTTGACAAAGAGCCGGTGGATGTTTTGGTGGCCGGTGGAAGCAACGCCGATCAATGTCCATGTACTGTCCACGATCCTCTTCAATTTTCTCCTGCAACTTCATAATTTCTGCTAGTCGCAACATTTGGTGATCCAGAGACTGGGGTGAGGAAGCTGCAACTGGAAGAGTGGGGGGTAGCCACTAGGGTGTGAGAGATATCCATTGAGGTGGGAGCTGATCTTTTTTTTTTTTTTTTTTTTTTTGAGGGTAAGAGTGTGTTTTTTGTTATTATTAATAATAATAAAGATACAGAGAGTCCCCAATGGGACACATAGGAAGCATTAGGGCTATTATATGGGTTCTCTATGCATCATGATGTGCGTACTAAGGGAAATCCCATTCCACAACAACATAATGGTAGAGAGGCCCTATCTGGTCAGTTGCTCAGATTGCTTTCTCCACTAAACTCAAACTGTTCCACCATTAGACCTATCATGAAAGTCTGGGTCCTCAGAACTCATCCAATGGCACTTAAAGTAGTTATAAAATCCTTCAATCTTACCAATTCTGTCCAATCCCCTATTGTAACTCATCCCCATTTTCCTGTGGTGGGACAATGCCATTAAAGCAACTTCCTTATTAAAAAGACTCTTAAGTTTCTCAATAGAGATAGATTGCCCCCCAAAAGTGACATCGCACCGATGTCTCCATATAATCCAAAGAGCCACACTAACCAGGGAGGCGTCAATACAGTCTCTGTCTGAGATCATAACAACATTCGGCCATCGAAGTTGATGCATATGCAGTCTCATAATAGGGCATACCCAAAACCAGAACTCAGTAATTCTTGGACAGAAGAAGAGGTGCGAAAGAGATTCGCTAGCCTGACACCCCAAAGGACATAGGTCTGAAGACACAATTCCTCTATGAACCAGCTTCACTTTAGTGTTGAGACCTCGTTGGAGAGCCTCCCATCTAAAAAATTGTATTCTCGTAGAGCATAAGGTTTTCCAGGAGTTTGCTAAGAGGAGCTTAGCCACTGATCCATTCACTTGAAGCCTAGCCTCTGCTTTAAGAGGGGAGTCATCACAAAGGGCCCGATATATACTTGCAACATTGTATGTCTCCTTACCTGCACAGGACCACTTTTCCTCAGGACCAGTAGACCCTGAGAGAAGCTTAACATTACCTAGAATCTTTCGTAGTATTTTTCTATCACGCTCCCCTGCTCTTTGCACTTTGAGTCTAAATTCCATCCAAGAGATCCATCTATCGTTTTCCCAAAGATGCTGCAATTTTAAGATCCCATGGTCTCGTCATTTCTTAAAGATGCGAGGATGGACTAATGCCAGGGGACGTCCATTCTCTTCCCATACATGAGTGTTCCAGAATATACTGACTTTCCCAGCCTCTCGAGGTATAGTCATGGGGGAGCATACTGTTTGCACCTCCCTCCAAGCATGAAGAAGGCCTCATGGGGGAGGTGCAGGGGCCACCTTAAAATTACAAAAAAGGCTCCTAGTTCATCCCTAGGAAGAGATGGTTTACCATGAATCTTGCGAATTAAACCCGATTAAGCCGATTGCTTAACAAATGCCAGAGCAGGAGATGTATCCCCTTGTAAAAATCGCCAGACAAATCTAGCCGCCAGAGCTTGAGCCTGCGTGAAAGGGTCCTTACATCCAATCCCTCCATCCCTCTTATCCCTACATAGCTCGGACCAAGCAACATTAGCCATACCCCCCCAAATGAACTTTCTAATGATGACCTGTATTTGATTATATATTCCTTTCTGGGCTACCAGCACTGACGAGGCATATATGTGGGAGCTGGCCAGAACAGCATTAGCAACTGTTACTCTTCCTGCTACAGATAATCCTTTAGACGACCATAACCCAACCTTTTTCCTGAGTTTGTCTAACATAGGAGCCCAGAGACCCTTCATATTATCTGAGACAGAAAGGGGCAAACCCAATAGCTTAATTGTTTCCCCTGCAGCCACGATTGGGAAGCCCAATCCATTAGCACGAGGGTCAATATCTCCCTCTAAAGCCCATAAAACGGTACATTTGGTGGCATTTAGCCCTATGCCTGATATAACCTCAAAAGCAATCAATATCTCACGAAAGGAATGAAAGCTGCCATCGTCATACCTGAGGAACATAAAGGTGTCATCCGCATATTGCATGATTGTGAGTTTTTCGGCTTGATTCGGTAAAACCAGACCGTTGATGCCCCTTCCATCACTTTGAGATTAACCATCCTTGTGAGAAGGTTGGCCATAATTAGAAAAAGGTATGGGGCAAGCGGGCAGCCCTGCCTAATACCCTTCCTGAGGTCAAAGAGACCAGAAGGTTCACCATTAACCAAAACAGATGCAGAGGCAAATTTGTTCATTCCCATTGAGATGTCGATGAACTGCTTATTGAAACCCATGTGGCTCATCACTTCTCGCAGGCCATCCCACCTAAGGGAATCATAGGCCTTTCTGAAATCCATCTTAACAAGTACACAATTTTGTCGTGTAGATCTGCACCAGTGCATACCTTCTCTAGCCGCTAGGTAATTGTCCAAAATATATCTGCCTGGCAGAAAAGCTGATTGCTCCCTTCCGATAACCCTGTTCAAGATAGGCTTAAGACGGTTGGCGATGCCTTTCATGATTACCTTATATAAGACATTTGTTAATGCAATGGGATGCCACTCCCCAAGTGATTGAGGTCTAGAGACTTTTGGGACCAAGGTGATGAATCCTGCCGCTAGAGTAGGATGTAAGGAGCAAGAGGACCAAGCCCCCCAAACAGCCTCCACAAAGTCTGGTCCAAGAGCATCCCAAAACTCCACAAAGAATTCAGGAGGGAAGCCATCAGGACCTGGGGACTTACCAGAAGCCATCAATCTGGGCCAACCAAAGAGAGATTTGGGATTGATAAGAAGATGGGAGATTGTCAGCTTTAAATTGAGCCTGAAAGCTGTCCCGAATAAATGCCTTGATAGCCTTGGGATCAGAAAGTATATTTTGACAGTTATCTTTAATTGAAGTAATACTGTTCTCTGCTAATCTGGCCCCTGCCATTCTAAAGAAGCACTTAGAGTTTTCATGATCTGACTCTGCGTACCACTTTGTTTTAGAACGAACCGTAGCCCCCCTAGCTTCCTCCTCCTCAATAGCTTTGGCTTTTGTTTCCAGTTCCTCCTCTAAGGATTGTTTGTCTCTGTTATGGGGATCAAGTAACAGATCCTGCTTGACTGCCCTTAGAAGGTTGTACACGACATTTTTTCCTTTCTTGAATTTCAAGCATTCCTCCTTGCCCCATTTCTTAATCCACATCTTCATAAGGCTGATCTTTTTAACCCAAGCCTTCATGGAAGGTAGGCATTCCGTATTAGCTAGAGAAGCCAGGAAAGTCCTAAAGGGTCTACAGAATGCCTCCTTCCCTAATAGGGAGGTATTGAACTTAAAAGGCACATTCCCGCCTCTTCTTTTAGTAGGGATGCTCTCCAGCACTAACTTTTGTGGCACATGGTCTGAATGAGAGAACGCAAGCTCTCCTTCAACATAACATATGTCCATGAAGGAGGCTGTCCTATTAGCCATGTAGAACCTGTCTAGTAAGTAGTAGACTCTGTCATGCCCCTTCTGTTTATTAGACCAGGAAAATGCAGCGTTAGATGGAGGAATTAGGGAGAAGCCAACGTTGTTTAGAAGTGAGTTCCACGTAACTTCCTCCTCTTGTAGCAAATTCCTATGCAGCCCAATTTTTTGATCCCATACATCTGTCATATTCAGATCCCCTCCAAGGATCCAATTTTCAACTCCGAAACCCTGATGAGTTATCCAGAGCTCAATCTCTCTCCACATTGCTGCCCTTTCTGCAGGTATATTAGAGGCATAAATGTTGATGAGCCCCCACATATAATTATTTGTTTCAAAAATTACAACCTGCCATCTACCACTTCCCCCTGCATATTGATACTTTTGGGCTTGTCCCTTCCACAAGATACAGGTACCTCCTCTAGTACCTTCAGCCGCACAAGTAAAGGAGGAGTAATTACCTCCAACCCAACTGCCAATGGACCTGGCCTCAAAGTCTGGAAGTCTATGCTCCTGAAGAAGGATGACATCCGCCTTCATAGACCTAATAGCTGCTAACACTCGACCACGCTTAAGAATACCCTTGATGCCACGCAAATTCCATGAGACAATAATCATGAGTTGAAAGTTGTGGGACGGCCAGCTATACCATTGTCATCAGCGGAGTTGTTAAAGGAAGAGGTCGAAGCTTTCTTCCTTTTCATCTCACCTGAGTTATCTGGACTCATATTTGCATCCAGCTTATTTTTCTTACCAAGTAGAGCAAATGGATTCTCTAGCATCTCCACGTCATCTATTATATCTGTTTCGTTATCTGCCCAGTTGGAGTTGTCTTTATGATTCCTCAGAGCCGGTTCAAGAAGCCTTGCTCCTCGAGTATTCTTAGTTACCAAACCTGCGAGAGCCCCCTTCTCGATGAGAAGAAACCTCTGAGATATATTTAGACAGAGCTGACATTGGTTGTGGAGAGTCTGCACATTTTGAGTTCACCGTGTCATGAGAGCCTCTGGATTTCCTGGCCAAATTTCTAGCTCTTATACCATGTTTGGAGGCCACCACTTGCCATTGAGTCTCCCCACCCAGGGTGTCCACTTTAGAACATGGCACACTCAGGGTCGCGTTTCCAGGCACACCGGATGAAGAAGGGTAGCAAAAGCTGGAGCGGGAGCGGGAGTAAATGGGGGAGTGACCGCAACCTGGAGGGGAACATGTGTCCCTTGAGGGGCTTCCTCCGGTGTGTCGTCTTCAGTCGCATGCTCATGTTCTCTGTCATTGCCCTCGGAGGCATTTTGATCCTTAACGTTTGCCAAGCTTGGTTTGATCACTTCATCTAGTTCCACATTTGGGAACATCCTCCTTATTTCCCATCCATTTAATAGCTTGAGTAAAAACTTAAAGCAACACATACCACTTTAGACAGTCACTCCTTTGGGGATCTGCGTGTTGGCTGTGATGGCAACACAGATTCTAGGCCCTTTGGCGATAGAGTGAGATACATATGAGCCTAGCGTGTTGGCAATAGACTTTAGGAACTCTGGAACTAGTAGGTCTGGTGGAAGATACTCTATTTTAAACCAGCAAGGGATTTTGATAGCGGAAAGCTTATTAGGGAGAAAGCCTGGCGTGTAGAACTGGTACAAAAGGAAGCCTCCTGCAAATGGGTCTGCTGCACGGGCAACTAGTCTATCCACAGCTGCTTCACTGTCGAACATGATGAGAAAAAAGTTGTTACCCAGTGCCTTTAGCGATTGGTGTTGGGGCAAACCTAACCTCTTCAAGAGAGCTGATAGCCATGAGTTTAACCTGCGCAGGTCCAGGAAGCCCCCAGTAAAGAAGCCCACTACTGAGCGCGAGATCAAACTTTCCAAATACCTTTTGTGCATCTCGTGATCAATTTCAGCCACTGGGAAGTTATCTTTTGTCTGCACATTAGTGCCATTGACAAATCCAGGCTCATTATTTGTAGTTACTACCCCAGGAGTCTGGACGAGACCTTTCTGTAACGCTTGGAGAGCCTCCGTAACTCTAGGAGCATGGAGAGCCGAAGGAGCAGATGGAGGACTCTGCTGGTGAACCTTGCAAAATTGAGCAGAGAGAGGGGCTTCAGGAAACATGAGAGCTAGCTCAAGACCATTCCATTCAACAAAGACAACTTAAATGGAAAGAACATGGGCCCACTCTGGACAACAATTGTTTGAGGCAAATAACGTTGAAGTCTCGATTTCAGCAGCCTCCAAGACCGCAAGGCTAGAGCTCCAAGGCCTTCAAGACGGCCGGCCAGAGCTCCAGAGCTCCAATTTAAGCAAAGCCTTCAAGGCGGCCAGCCAGAACTCTGTCTTTGCTGAGATGCTTATTTGGCAAATATTTGATAGTTGAGATGCTTGTTTGGCAAATATGTAATAGCTGAGATGCTTCGCGGACGGGTTATCAAGATAAACAGGCAAGCAGATGGTTTATCAAGATAAACAGGCCGAATATGAGTTGTTACAGCTAATAACTGATTTCAATCTAACGGCTAAGATCTAAAGTAGTTGAGGAATTGCCGGTTAAAGCATCATAAAGAATATTCTAAAAGTATATTTGTAAGAGAATTATATATGTTAAAAAAGTTATTTAATGAACTTATCTCACTATTGTAGCCACAAACACGATTAATAAGCCTTTTGATCGATAATAAGTGTTTCGCGCACCATGTTAATAAGTGTTTCCCTTACCATGTTAAGATGGTGAGGAGAAAAATATAAATGTGATATAGACATCTATCAATAAGTCTTAGATGTAATATAGACATCTATTAATAAGTTTTTGCTCACTATGTTAAGATGGTGAAGCTCTTAAAGAAAAATGTAAGGAGAAAAATATTAAGATAAATCAATGTGGCTGCTGGGATTCAAGCCCAGGTCTCCACGGCCACAACGTGGAATTCTTACCACTAAACTACAGCCACTAAGATGATTCTAAAAAAATCGATATAATAACAAATCTAATTATAACAAATTTACGTGGGCTATGCTATCACCACCCCTGCACTGGCAGAATCAGCTGCTGCGATAAGGACATTAAACTTTCGACCAATCATGTCTGCAAGCTTTGATACGTCTCCCTTACGACACTTGTGCTCTTGAAAACATACAAACTAAGGGTCCAATCTAGATAAGTAGAATGAAATGCGACTCCGCTTGAGGGGGAAGGAGGCTACCCCCTGAACATTCCATGAAACTAACTGCATTGACCTTGTGACGGGGCCAATTCAGATGAGACCGCTGGTGTCTCAAGGGAATTTGAGGAAGTCTCCTGGGCATCTGGCATGGCAGTAACCTCATCAACTAAATCAACCTACTGAAGCGGATCAAAGCGACTAAAGTGGGATGCAATGGGAGTAGCAGAACTACATGAAGCCGGAACTGAGGGCTGGAATGCAGAGGAGTTAGATCTCTTAGTTGTGGTTGACAAAGAGCCGGTGGATGTTTTGGTGGCCGGTGGAAGCAATGCCGATCAATGTCCATGTACTGTCCACGATCCTCTTCAATTTTCTCCTGCAACTTCTGAATTTCTGCCAGTCGCAACATTTGGTGATCCAGAGACTGGGGTGAGGAAGCTGCAACTGGAAGAGTGGGGGGTAGCCACTAGGGTGTGAGAGATATCCATTGAGGTGGGAGCTGATCTAGGAGCATGGAGAGCCGAAGGAGCAGATGGAGGACTCTGCTGGTGAACCTTGCAAAACTGAGCAGAGAGAGGGGCTTCAGGAAACATGAGAGCTAGCTCAAGACCATTCAACAAGGACAGCTTAAATGGAAAGAACATGGGCCCACTCTGGACAACAATTGTTTGAGGCAAATAACGATGAAGTCTCGATTTCAGCAGCCTCCAAGACCGCAAGGCTAGAGCTCCAAGGCCTTCAAGACGGCCGGCCAGAGCTCCAGAGCTCCAATTTAAGCAAAGCCTTCAAGGCGGCCAGCCAGAACTCTGTCTTTGCTGAGATGCTTATTTGGCAAATATTTGATAGTTGAGATGCTTGTTTGGCAAATATGTAATAGCTGAGATGCTTCGTGGACGGGTTATCAAGATAAACAGGCAAGCAGATGGTTTATCAAGATAAACAGGCCGAATATGAGCTGTTACAGCTAATAACTGATTTCAATCTAACGGCTAAGATCTAAAGTAGTCGAGGAATTGCCGGTTAAAGCATCTTAAAGAATATTCTAAAAGTATATTTGTAAGAGAATTATATATGTTAAAAAAGTTATTTAATGAACTTATCTCACTATTGTAGCCACAAACACGATTAATAAGCCTTTTGATCGATAATAAGTGTTTCGCGCACCATGTTAATAAGTGTTTCCCTTACCATGTTAAGATGGTGAGGAGAAAAACATAAATGTGATATAGACATCTATCAATAAGGTTCCCAAATTCTCTTTTCCTATGATTTTGGCAGTGGTTTGGCGGGAAAAGGGGGTGGGTTTTATTTTTTAGTATGATTTCGTTGGTGGTTTCGCCGGAAAATGTTAGGGTGCGAAAAATGTTAGGTTTTTTGGTAGAAATAAAAGTGGCAGTTGTCGTGGCGGCTGGTGTCCGAGCATGGCGGGCCGAGCATGGCCGGAGCTGAGGAGGTCTGCGCCTGTGAGAAGCTTCTGGTGCCGCCTGTGAGAAGCTTGTGGTGAGAATTGAAGTGGGAAGAAGCAGGGGAGGAGCGGGAAGAAGCGGGGAGAAGCAGGGGAGCTGAAAGATGAAACTTCAGGGGATGAAGCCAGGGATTTCTGAGGGAAGCTTTCTGAGGGAAGATCCGGCGATTTCTGAGGGAAGATTTCTGCATAGAGCTTTGTACAGGGCGATCTCTGCATAGAGCTTGGGTTGTAGCTAAGGGTACTGCAGTTATGGCAGGACTGCCGCCGATGTTCTTATGTGTTGTTGGAAGCCAGGACTGCCTGCTCTGCTGCTTCTGCTCATGTTTTCTGTTGTCCTTTGTGGAGGCTTCTTATTGAAGCTCCTTTCTTGACTGTTGTTTTTCAGACATGAGCTGCTTTTCAATGTAATATATTCCCTGTTATTTTATTGTCTGTCATGTTCATTGTTTATTTGTATGCATCAAAGTATTAGGTGGCCGGCTTAAAACAGGAGGCTACTCCAGCTATGGGTACGCTATGGAGGTCTGCATAAAGCTATAGCTACTGCAGCTATGGCTACGCGGTTTCTGGCTGTGGCTATGCCTCTGACGGATTTGTTCTTATTTGTGAATGCAATGGTGTTCGTGGATTTTTTGATGTGTATGGAGTGAATTATACCATGTATGTATGTACGTATAATAGCTATATGGGGAGCGCGAGCTTATACGGGGGTCTGACGTGGAAATTCCACGGCCCTTGGTTTGGCACATTCATAGAATAATGCTTCGATCCAATGATCGAAAAAAAACAATAAGGATAGAGCAATAAGGATAGAGCAATAAGCCTTAGATGTGATATAGACATCTATTAATAAGTTTTTGCTCTTAAAGAAAAATGTAAGGAGAAAAATATTAAGATAAATCAATGTGGCTGCTGGGATTCGAGCCCAGGTCTCCACGGCCACAACGTGGAATTCTTACCACTAAACTACAGCCACTAAGATGATTCTAAAAAATCAATATAATA
This sequence comes from Isoetes taiwanensis, assembly GCA_021234155.1. Classification (NCBI taxonomy): domain Eukaryota; kingdom Viridiplantae; phylum Streptophyta; class Lycopodiopsida; order Isoetales; family Isoetaceae; genus Isoetes; species Isoetes taiwanensis. The sequence goes on along the minus strand of JAJEKV010000057.1, from coordinate 4,378,643 downwards.
ACAAATCTAATTATAACAAATTTACGTGGGCAAAAACTGCTGTATAAACAACTCATCGTCGTTATAAACAACTCATCGTCGTTATGTTACAATTTACACAAAACAGGCGGGCAATTTCATTCAAAAGAAAAGTCCAATCCAAGGCGGAATGAACTTACAAGCAAAGGTAAGGCCCAGCTTAATAAGTATATTTTTTACTCATCTAGGATCTCTCAGCACATATATTTATGATCTTTCGGCACATAGCCAACGAGCTGCTTGAAGAGCGAAGTAGGTGAGGATCACATCAGCACCTGCCCGTTTAATGCATAATAGAGATTCAAGCACAGCTTTCTTTTCATCAAGCATGCCTTGAGCTGCAGCTGCTTTAATCATGGAGTATTCTCCTGAAACCTGCAAAACTCAAAGCCCCATTAGTCCCCAAAATAAGACTATTGACAAATTTAAATCCCCATTAGTCCCCGAATTAGACTGACATAAACAAACCTGGTACGCTGAAATAGGAAGAGCTGTGTTATCACGAAGAAGCCTGATGACATCTAAGTACGGCAGTGCTGGTTTCACCTGATATCACATTTTTTTAATTTCAGTCCACAAACTTAATCCAGTTTATCAGTAAGTGATATTCTTGTAGTTTGATGAGTTTATACCATAAGAATATCTGCTCCTTCACTCTCATCAGCAGCAGTTTCAATTAATGCCTCACGGTAATTCCCTGGATTCATCTGATACCTGAATAGCCAAAAACGCTTGCAACCCAATCAATAAATCTAATGTTGTTCTTCACACATTATTAGTTGAATAAGTAGTCCCTCCCTTGCCTATATAAATATGTTCAATCACACGCATACCAAAATAAAATTGCACTCAAAATCAAACCTCTAAACATTCTAAAAGGCAAAAATACTTACGTTTTCTTATCCCCAAAGCGAGGATTGGAATCCAATGCATCCCTAAATGGACCATAGAATGCACTTGCATACCTGATTCAAAGCAAAAGTTACTACATATAGCAGCCACAAAATTTAAACATGCAGTTAGAAGAAAGAGAGACAAGCAAGAGAGAGTACTTTGCAGTATATGACATAATAGAGACATCTGTAAATCCTTCTGAATCCAAAGCTTTACGAATGGCTGCTACCCGCCCATCCATCATGTCACTAGGACTAACAACATCAGCACCGGCACGAGCCTGCCTCATTAATAGTTAGGAATGTTTCCTATATCAAACTTATTCATGGTGGAAAAGTTACTAAGATATTAAAGCATGTACATGCACATGTACTTGATCCAGAAATATATACCTGGGTAACTGCTTGCTTGCAAAGTTGATGTACCGTCTCATCATTCATAATCACTCCTGTCAATGGTAAAAGGAAAAAGCTCCGTAAGATGAAAACTTTGCTGCAAAGAAGCAAGTACAAAAAATAATTAGCACAGCTTACCATCTTCTCGAACAATTCCATCATGACCATCGGAGTTATAGGGATCAAGTGCCACGTCAGTGTATATGACCTTCCATAATAGAGTGATGCTTTAGTCATTTCCCTACCAAAAGACAAAAATAGGCAATAAAAGGGGAAAACTATTCTTGTGTATGAACAGACCAGATCTGGATATTTGTCCTTTAGCAAACGTATTGCTCTTGGTACTAGGCCATTGGAGTTGTAGGCCTCGTCACCTGTTGGAGACTGCATAAGAAATTTATCAATAAGATGCAAAGGGTACGTAGAAATATGTTTAAATAAGAGAACCCTCAGAACAGATGAGCTTGAATAAGTACACTGCCCTATGCTTTTGCAAATGCATCCATTATATCTGCAACCATTCCCAGCTAATGATTTTGTTGTTGGAAGTACATGCTATAAGAGAAAATTGGTGCAATAACTTTACTATTGAATGTTGTACGTATCTAATACCATAGCTATGCCTAAGAAGTTACCTTCAAAGCTTCTGGAACTTTTGGAAAGAGCACAACACTATTTACTCCAACATCTCTGGCTTTGTACACCTGCAAGAAGCCAAGAAGTTTCAATTTTCCTATGTTAGATGGACACAACTGCAGTCAGTCTCAGACTGCGAAATACATAGCAAAGGATCAAGCATTAGCCATTCACCAATGAACAAAAGAGGACATTATACTTGAATATGTCAATTCCATGCAAAACATGCAAATCATATGTTAAAGATATGAACCCATATCTTTATTCTGGAAAGGAGACTCTCTTGTAGACAAATGAAACAAGAATGCTAAGGAGCATTGAATCTGCATTGAATTATAATGGTATAAAGAAACGGACCTCCTCTAGGAGCCCATTTCTCCACCCCAAACGACTACATCCAGGCATTGCTCCAATTGGACTGCTTTCTTCACCTAATAGAAAAAAAGAGGTCAGCAGGGAAAACTAAGCATGTTGCCAGCTTGTTTCCAGGCATTTATGGATGCGCATGAATCAAGGATTATATCACAGCACTGAAACAGAATACACTAATGATAACTTTTAGTAAAATTAGTAAAGTTTTTCTACAGATTAAAGCAGTTTACACTCGTTGCCACTTTATCACTGTGTATAATAATTTACACTCAAAATACAGTTCTTTTCCATTGTCATTGTTCTTTTTGTTTAAAATAAAAGATCACAGTGAAGCTACTTGTTTTCTGGGAATAAAAATCCACCAAAATTGGCCTAAAAAGCTTCTTCGTCTCAGTCAAAGACGTTGTCTTCATCGACTTCTTACTCACTTTACTGTGGTACAACAGTGCCATACGATTCGAATGGAGCGAGTGCATATTCTTGAGAACGAACCAAGAAACCCATAGTTTCAGCTGCTGTATCCTATTGTCAGCTGACTGGATCTTTAAAACCCCTGGTGGCCATAGACCAGATGCATTCAAGCGCTCTCAGATATGGCATTACCAGCACTATTGATGCAAATTTGGGCACGAATGCTTTCTACAGCTCAACAACAGAATGTTGGTTCCTTCTAAATTATGAAATCATTAGTTTGGCTCTCCCAGAAACAACTCAGTTGAGACGGAACATCTAGATCACTGGTGAAATTTGCTATATCGGACATCTTACATCTCTTCACACTTTGCTGTGACAATCAAAGAACCATGAAGATTGCAAAAATCCAAGCTTCTCCTCCAGTTGACTATCATCATACCAGACAAATGTACAAAATGGGGAACTGAAACTCTATTATCTGTCCACTGTGGCTTATGTTCTCCCAAAAGCTTTACCACCTTCGAAATTTCAAGCTCAATAGGATCTGCTCAAGGTTAGAGATTCTCATGCCTGAAGGGAAAGTATCAATGTTGAAGGGAAAGTATCAATCCACCCTTAATATAAATCCAGGCTACTGTACTACAGCATATGCTGATTTTCAACTGCCACCGTTCTTTTTACAGTTACAAGCATTAGCCTAGAGAACTAATACACAGGATAAACTTAGCGAACTTGAATCACCAAGGGCTAACCTTCATGTATAAAAAGTGGCAGAATGAAGTTTGCTGGAGATAAGAATGTCTCCTGAAATGCATCTCGAAGAGCAGGCGACTTACGATTACGGCGTGGCCGTTGCACCAGTCTCTACAATATTTCCCCAAAACGAACATATCAACAATAGATCTTATCAATCTCTAATGTGCATTTACACCCTAGTGCACGCAATGAAAATGCAGGTACAAAAATACTCTGTTAATTGCTTCAAAAAAACACACCCAATGCATGGGCCAACATATAATGATTCAATTTCACAGTAATTGCAGATAGGGGCAATGAAACTCACAAGCTGGTCAACAATGGGGGTACCAACAGGAGCCTTGGGGCGCGATGGAGGAGGTGGTGCAGGAGGAGGATTTCCGGCTACTACAGCTGCTTCAGCTTCCTCAATGGTGAGAGGTCTAACCGGAGCTGCTGCTGGAGGAGCCCGTTGGTCTGCCACTGCTTGAATGATGCTGATGCTTCTTCTAGCATTTCTGCTGTGGATATGGGTTAGAGGGATTACTAGGGAAATGGATCCGTGGTGTGATGGAGGACACGGAGAGCCAAGGAGGCTGTGAGGATGTGACTGTAAGCTAGCCGCCATAGCTCTCTCCTGGTCCGTCGGAGTATGCAGCTTAGACGGAGGGTATTAGCCCAAGTGTAGATATGTGGGCCAGCTATATCCTATCTGTATTGCTGTGATGGCATAAGGTTGGCAAATAGTTTTTAAAAAAATAAATTTTGGGAACAAGTTTTAATTAAAACATAGGGGATTTTTGTGTATGCTCTAATTGGTCTTGAATTCTAACGAGAATCTCTTGAACCCCCTCAACAAGCAGATGGTGCAAATCAAGCAGCAAATGGAAGCACGACTCTGGGCAGGCCACAAATTATCTCCAACCATAGAAATAGAACCATTGAATTAAATGGCCAATCTAACAGCTGCCATGATTTTCACCAAAAAATAAAATTAAACAATGAGGATAACGACATTCATGGCTTAATATGTGTATATCGCTTATATCGAAAGCATTAAGAATAGCACTTAAAATGCCTCTTACAAGCAATAAAAGTCTTGCAAATATATGATCAAGTGACACAAATTGTACCCCATACACATAGACAACACATTAGTATTACTCACATAGAATTTTCTAGTATGAAAGAAATCTAAACTGGGGTATCTTATCTCATAATGTTCTAATTATTTTGTTTGGTATTTGGGGAAGGTATCTCACCGATGGTTTGGCCTAGATTTAGGCTGCGTATTGTATGAAAAATCGTAGGTAGAGCGTATTTTTTTGTTGATTTGAGCTGCTTGTTGGCCGAGAATTCTAAAAATCGGTTGCTTGTTGGCTTGAGCGTTCAAGAAATCGGCTAAGGCATGGTTTAAGAATAGATGGATAAGAAAGCATGCCGCTTTCTTCTTTGGGTAGGGGCGCCTTTGCGGCTAGAGCTTATTCAGTTTCAGAGCTGCCGATTTGGATTATCTGCTGGAAGAAGGACGGGTTCTGCACAAAAGGGGTAGACAGAAAGGATCTGAGTCAATTTACGCCATAGACGAGGATGTTTGAAGCCGGATTGGAAGAGCAAAACAGAGGATCATTTGGGATTTTTGCTGCCGGAGGAAAGGGACGAGCATTTGGACTCGGTACAAATCTACGACCCAGTCTCAGATCGATGGAAAGGAATGGGCAGCTGGCCAATGCATTACGGAATTTTAACCCCCAGAATAGTTTGTGGCAGACATTTTTTTGAGTATTTTGATTCCGGCAAGCTTGCAAGCTTGGATTTAGAGACCGGAACATGGAGAAGTGTAAATGTGATGAATAACCCATCTCAGGTGCACAGTTCTGTGCCAAGAATCGTGGTTTGCGCAGGAAAAATCCTCTTAATTTCTGTATTCTGAAGCTTGGGAGGCACCGGAATAGGGCATAACCAGCAGCAAACTGCGGTGCGGAAGATTTTCGAGCTTGTGGGCAGTGAAAATTTTGGATGGGCGGAAAATCCAGGGCCGTATATGGTGGCGGCGATGGTTGGAGAATGCTTGCGATGCTTGCGATGGTTGGGAAATATGAAGCTGCGTCTGCACCATTAGAAGTGGCAGACATATTTCCAATGGAAAATGTTATAGCCGTTCGTGTGGCATAGACGAGGGCATATTCTGCAGATCAATGGCCAGGAAGCGAAGATGAACAATATGGAAACAGGGTCGCATTTATTCCCTGGCGTCCATTCTGCTGCTGACACGTGTCAGCCCCTTACAATTTGGAATGGAAGTTGGGTCTTCCAATTCCGGATGACTGGTTTAGCAGGTTTCCATGTTTTTCTTCTCACTGTTTTCTTCATGTTATTTTTTCACTGTTTATTACACTCAAACTTACACTCAAACTTACACACTGATTCAAAACATCAAAACATTCAAAACATCATTGTATTTATAACATCATTCAAAACATTACTGTATTCATTTAAAACTCATTCAAAACATCGATGTATTTAAGTCATCACTATATTTAAAACATCATTGTATTCAAAACATCATTGTATCTTCACTGCATCACTGGATCATTCAAAACATCATTGTATCACTGGATCATTAACTAGATACTGGATATAGTAGATGCTACTGGATCATAACTCCTGCAAGATCATCTCCTGCAAGACATAATATGGAATAAGCAAAACATAATACAATATGGAAACAAACAAATTAATTAAAACTTACAATGATTTTACTAATGATCCTGCCTCACTCAAGCTGCCAACGTTTATAACAAAATTCTCAATCCTGTTACCTGTGATTGAAACTCTCCCAGCACTAGAAAAAACATTTTCATCATTGAAATACTTCATTCAACACATGATCTAGGTCACTCATATACGCATCGTCAATAACGACAGGAGCAAAAACTCTACTAGAACAACCTGCAATTAAATTAAAAACAATAAATAAACCTGCAACTACAAGAATTCAAAGAAATAGAAAATATTTAATTACCAGAACTTGCAGCAATATTTGATACATCTTGCAGCGGAACAGAATTTGAAGAACAGAGACCAGTCGCCTTTTCCGCATTACCAGATAGGCCAGCATTCAAAGTCTATACGTTACCAGAAAAAGACTCGACATACGTCTTACTAGAGTTTAAACATTCCATCGCAGATGCCTTTGCTACAATTCCACTCTGATCATACCTCTGATAAGACTCCAAATTTTTATGCCCTATAATTCTCATTCCCTGAAACTGACATCTGTGTGATCGTCGTGGTCCTGCAACTTTTATTTGTATAGTTACCTTCTAAATGACAGATTGTTGCCATATCTCTCAGCCAAGTACCAATAGTCTTCGAAGATACATGATTAGTGTTATACCAAGTCTCAGATCTAGGACGATTTATGGCCTGCAAGAAGACAAACCTGCCACCAAATTTGTCCTTCACCTCATACTTCGGCAACCTAAATTCCAAGTACTTCTAGCACTCTATAACATCCTTCTCATAGCATCTTACCGGCTCACGAAAATCCTCAGGTTTACATTTATTTAATCCGCCATGCCAAATTTTACTCGTCGTCTCGCAATACTCAAAATATTCCCTAACAAAGTCCTTCCCAATTGCAAACTGGAAATCACGCACCTTACGCAACTCTGTGCCGCCGCGAATAAGAAATCTAGACATGCAATAAAATGCAGACCTCTTTTGCAAGCCCAAATTATTGGTTACTTGATGTGCTTCATGTCCCAAAATCCGAGATTGATCTTTCCTGCTAATAATGTCAGAGTTCTTCCGCTTTGGAATGCATCCGGCTGCAACAGACTCTTGCATTGCCACCTCCAATGCTTTACGTGCCTTTATGAACTTTATATCATGGTAAGTATCAATTAACTTCTCTTCTGTCTTATTCTGAATCATTCTTGCATCCTGTGCACGACGCAATATTCTGTTAAATCCTCTATACAAATTCTGCAACCTACAGAAAAGCAATATAAAAATATGTTAAAACTTACCTAAATATTAAAAACAAATATAAAAATAAATCAGAACTTACGTATCAGGAGGATAGCACTTCCCATCAAGTCGCCGCACACACAACATGAATTCCTCCAAATTATCGGCCAGCTCTCCCAAGGGAATTTCTTTAATCGCTTTATCTATTGATTTTTCAACGTGCAATCTCCATGCATCAAATCGACCCCTGATCCGGTCGTCCTTCGTTTCAGATGGATTTATAAATGGTGCATTCACCCTCTTAACAAGTTCGGGATCCAAAGCGGTAATCCCACCAATACGTAATGCTTTCTTTCCACAACGACTATCAATTCCAATATCTCCAGCTCTGCCTTTTTCTACCTCTGCAATACCACTGCCATCTGTCCCATTTTCTATACCATCTCCCATAATTGTGTCATCTTCAAATGAAGTATCAAGAAAGAAAGAAGGACAACTCTCTTCCAAACTTGCACCACCTAAAAGAAACAAAATACATTACTGAACCAAACTCTACAGACCAGCAGAACAGACCGGAAAAATAAATAAAAGAACCCTACATGCCAATAGAACATCCTTCAATGCTAGAAACATCTGCATTTACAACCATAAAAATCATTTGCATCTGAAATCCTAGCTCCATAACTCGTGCCTCCAGAAGCATCTGCATATGAACTCGTGCCTCCAAAAGCATCTGCATTTGAAGTCGTGCCTCCACAAGCATCTGCAATAGCAAAGCAACGTTGCATGCAAGAATAAATTAATCTTTAATTAGAATAGAACTTACCTTTGCCATCACAAGAACCTAGGGGAGCTAAATCCGAACAAGAAATCGAAAGGATGCTGCATTTTTCAGCTGAAATACCTGCAACATAAAAACTAAGTCGCATCAACTGGTCTGATGCTTAAAACTCATGAAGATTTATGAAAAACTCCTCAACATTCACTAAAAAGTCGTCAAGATCAACATCTACCTGCATTATTTCGATCTACTACTCCAACTTCGCTCAAAGAACCAGCTGCTAAAGCTAAGGAAGAAAAATCAGCTTGCATAGCCACAAAAAACTCCAATACTGCAAAAATCAAGACAAAAATGCCTTGAGCAAGCTTTCTTCGAGCCACCGCCTTAGCCATTCGAAGGGAAATCGTGTTGGGATGCATAGGCGGCCTCCCTGAGCGCCTCGACGCAGTCATGGCCGCAGGGGAAAAGGGGGGCAAATTTTGCTCCCCTGTTTCTATATTGATGGGGAAAGGAAATTGGGGACCAATTTTCGGTCCAGCCGGTGGGGTCCCGCGACCGGGTCACCGGCTGGACCGAAAATTGGGACCCAATTTCCTTTCCCCCATGCGTAAAGGACGGTTGTCCCACATTCAGCCGTCTTATCCAATAGATGTGTGACACGTGTCCTTTTTCCAAACACAGAAAGTAGCCAAAAAATTTTACTCTCATTTCTGTTTTTTTTACGCGACGTTCTGTCGCTTTTACTCACTCTTTCTGTTTTTTTTACTTGCATTCCATTGTTTTTGCCTGATGCAGGTACACGTGGCGACGTCGGAGTGGTCCAACCGTCCCTCTTGACTGGGCAGAAAACAGGCCAGGGGGCCTTTCCCTTATCCATAAAACCCAATAAGGAAATGAAACCGCTATTTTGAAAAAATTCCTTGATTTTCAGTGTCTGTTTTTTTAGATAACTTTTGGTCGAGGGTTTCTGGTGGAGCGAGAGCGACGCCATAGTCCCGTCAACAGAGAGGGGTTTTGGCCAGCAGAGCTTCAATGCAAGAAATATTTTGTTTGATGCAAGAGCTATCTAGAGCGAGAAAGTTGCATAAATTCCCAATAGTTGGGCTTGGTAAGAGTGTTTCCACGACTTCCGTCCGATCTTTTATTTGCAGCATCAGCTCGCTTTAGCCTAATTTTTTTTTGTAGCAGAGGATGGTAGAAATCCCATGTTTGTGCTTCTACGTTTCTATTTGTATCTGTGCTTCTGGTAGAACTTCAATGCGAAACAAGGGGGGCCGAAACATGGGCAAACCTGTCGTGTGCTTCTTCATCTGCCCTTTCTTTTTGCATCTTGATCCCCTGCTTCTTGCATCTTTGTCTGCTTCTTAACCTGCTTCTTGCTTGATCTGTCTGTTTCATCCCCTGTTTTTGCTTGATCCACCTTCGTATGCTTCTTGTTGATCCCCTATCTGCTACATTCCCCGTTTTGTAGAGAGCTCACAACCCAGCAGTAACAATTTTGCAAGACGAAAAAACTTCAAATCTATCATCACGATCTTCACATGGGAAAACTTTGCCATCATGATTTTGCAAGACAAAAAAACTCACACAAAACTAAGCATCCATCAAAAACAAGCACGGAATTTTCGTAAAACGGTGGGCTTACTATCGATAGCTGGCAGGATTTTTGGGATTTTGGGATTTTTTGAGGTTCCAGGTGGGGTCCCCGGAATGGAGGCCCCAACCTCCATTCCCCTTGGGGACATTTTTTCCCTCAATAGATCCGGCTAAACTTCAGATGCAACAAAGAGCAGGGCTTCAAAAACAGAGCAGGGCTTCAAAAATCCGGCGAAGCAAAGCAGGCCTTCAAGATCTGGCGAAGCAAAGTAAAACAGAGCAGTAGATCCGGCAAAGCAGTGCAGGGTTTCAAGATCCGACAAAGCACAACAGGGTTTCAAGATCCGGCAAGATCCGGCAAAGCAGATCAAAGCAAGGCTTCAAAAATGCTCTGCTATGGCGAGCAGAGCAAACATATTTAAAAAACCAGAAGTTTTATGCTTCTGCTTCTGTCTTACACCGGTGATCTGCATGAAGAACAACTGCTTCCATCTTCGATCTGTGCGAAGAACTGATGATCTGTGTGCACCTGCTTCATTGAAGAACTGGCAGCGGCCCTAAAAATGAAGAACCCTAAAACCAAAATGAAGAACCCTAACCTGCGCAACCGGTTAGGCGGAATGCATTAACCCAACTTCCATTCCGCGGTATTGGGCTGCGCCACGTGGCGCCACGAAAATGCACACCAGGGAAAAAAATGGACCCAACTTCTATATTGTTCAGGGTTAATACCACTCGCACCAATGCCACCTGCCAGTTTACCGACCGAAAACCCCTCAGTACCGTCATTATCTGGCACAAACATTATATCCTCTGCGATAAACTTTTTCGCATTCACTCGATAAACTTTTTTGCATTCACTCTACAGTGGCTCTGTGAAATGTCCTTAGTGGCATACCATTTGCACTGAGTTCCAGCAATAAGTTATCATTCCATACAACAAAGGTCCGAAATCTTTCCCCAGGAAGCCATGATGCGAGTTCTCTTCTACTAATTAGCACTTTGTCTCTGTTTTGTGAGTATGTTATATACTTAAAAAAAGCCAAAGAAATTAGACTTATCAAATCTTGTAAATGCAATCGATCTGAGCCATCGGATCGAGATTCTGGGGAGGGACGAGCCATGTATATAAGTATTGTCTTCTCAGTTGACATGTTATCGACGTCTTCTCGCCATAGGATTCCCTTGCCCTTTGGTTCCCTTCTATTGCCCTGTGTCATTTAATCATATGCTAAGTTGAACCCCATCGCATATTGCTCCTACCCCTTTGTAGAACTTGTCATTTACTCTCTGGAATCATCACCTTTTTTTCTCATTGTGCTTTGTTATTGGTTGCCCGAATCTGTCACTATGCCTGATGCATGCAGAGAGACGGCTTTAATTTCTTGTGCAGATAGACTTGATGCACGTTTGTGTAGAAAATCCAGCTATTTCTGCTAAATCTCGACAATTTAGTTTGAAGAACCACGCTTCTGGCCATTGGGCGGTCCAGTTCTTCCTGTTGATTTCGAGCCATATCTCCTGTTAGTGTATTTTAATCTCTCCAGCAGTACAAATCGAATCGTTTCCACCAAGTAGCTTTCCCACTCCTCTATAAAATTTAAATATATTTTTCACATTGTGGTGGTTTTATTCTTTTCCATTTCTTTTGGGAACATTTTTTTGAATTTTCAACTTGGGAGTCATTTTACACGCATTCTCCTAGTCAGGTCTTTGTCTTTGCATCCTTGGCCCTATTTATTTCTCTATATGTTTAAAATTGTTTGCAGTTTCTATGTGTTGCACTTTGGGTTTTTCATTTGGGCTCTTCCTTTGCCATTTTTGGTCTCACACACATAATGTGACAAGATTGTTTCTATTCATAATTGTTTTTGTTTGTCTCTTTGTCATGAATATAATCTGCCAGGTGTAATTATCCTTATGCATGTGCTGCTCGATTGATTTTTCTAGGTCATTATAATATTTAAGTTTTCTCGCTTTGAAGTTTCACATTGTGGTTATCTTAGTGGTTGGTCTCAGTGGACGATAAAAATCTTTCTTCTTATTCTTATTCTCACCCGTCTCTTTTAGAAGCATTTTTTATTTTCCCAATTTTCGGTCGTTTACTCACATTCTTTTAATCATTATTGCATCTCTGGCCCTATTTATTTCCTCCATATATTTTAGTATTGGGGTCAGTTTGCACCTTGGATTTTATGTTATATAATTTTAGCTTTAGCTCCCATGCTCTTTGGTGTTGGGCTTTTATAGTTCTTCGGGCTATTGTTTTGTTTTTGATATAGCATTCTTTGCCGCCATTTCTTGCATTCACCTAGCTAGGGTTTCTTCGTTCATGCAAAGAATTTTCTTCTGACAACAACTCCATGATCCTCCATGATACTCCTTCTGGTCGCCGTCTTTTTTGGATACTTCTATCCTACCCTTCACGATAACTTTGGTTAACATTGCCTTTGCTTCCCCCTTCTTTATGTCATTTTGTTAGGTCTAAGGCTATTTTGTTACTTAACATCTTGTTTTTGTTCAGGTTATCCTTCTAACCCTACGCTTAACCATGGCTTTAATATATTGTTTTTTGTTTATCTTTTCATTTTCTTCATTGCCTTGACTTTGCTTTATAATTCTTCATGATATCTTGTTATGCTTGAGGATATTCTTGTAATCAGTCGATCGCATCCATCCTGCATTAGGGCTTTTCATTTACATTGTCCCTCTTCTTATCATGTGCTATTTTTTCATGTTTTGAGAGTTCTGTTACGAGGGAGACACTGCCCACCTCATTGCTTTGATCCAAAAGCTTAAGGAAGAAGTCAATGGATTGAGAGGGGAAGTAAAATCACTGGAGAAATCATTGGAAGCACTCAGCCAAAATTTGACACAGAATGTCAATTTGGCTGCATTAGTGATTGATTCAATGAAAGCGGAATTAGTTTCCTCCCTCCAGAAGCCTATGACAGATTATACAAAGCAAGTTCAAAACCTAGAAGTCAAATTGGCTTCTTTGGTCGCAGAGAATACAAAAGAGAAAATGCAAATTCATCAAGAATAGATTAGGGCTGAGCAATCAGACCAGGAACTAAGGGCAAGGATCCTAAAAAATTCAGGCCACTTGAAACTCGAAAACGAAGATATGGCGGAAACATTTAAGAGGTTCTTCGATGTATCTCCATGAACCAGGTTACATATCGAGTAGAAGACTTGGCAAGCCAGGCCTCCACACCAGGCCGATATTGGTGAAGTTCCAGACCAAGGATGCTCGTGATAGAATCCTGCATAATAGAAGTGGATTAAAGAATGAGAAAGGGATATGACTGGATCAAGATTTGACACTAGCTAGAGATTAGGAAAAAGGAATGGTCAAAAATTAAAGAAGCGAGAAACAATGGTTTCATTGCTTACATGGACCAAAAGGGAAGGCAGCGATCACCAATAGAAAGAGAAGCTAGGGAAATAGGGCCTTGAGAATATGCTTCTAGAATGCTCACAGTTTAAATCAGTCAAAAGTAGATGCTATGATGGAATTATGGCAACATCAGGATCTATTGATTTTCATCTATTGCTTTTCATGGAGACATGGGAGCATCAATTTTGCATGCTGTCAGACATCCATGGATTTGAAATGACAGCACATACATGGAATGAAAGAAAAATTGGTGCAGGGAGAGGCTTTGGTGGATTGGCAGTATATTGTAGAAAGCAGCTAACAGACAACATTCAATTATTAGCACATGATGCAAATAGACAATATATCTGGATAAAGGTAAAAGCAGATAGCAAAATACTATTCATCAGTAATAGGCATCGATCCGAGCCATCAGATCGGCATTCTGGGAAGGGACGAGCAGCTATATATGCACTATTCATTCTTGTGGTTGGTTATCGGCGTCTTCTCGCAGCAGCTTCTCTTCCTTGCCTATTGTTTCCATTGGCTCTATCCATCCTCTTTTCTTCCCGTTGAGTTTGCTCTTCCTCTTTTCTTCCCCTTTAGATTGCTCTTCCTCTTTTCTTCCCTTTTAAATTGCTCTTCCTTTTTCCTTCCCTTTTCGATTGCTCTTCCTCATGGTGTTGATTTTCTTTGACAAGTTATTGCTTTCCCTTACCTTGCATCTACTTTTTGCACGATTTAAGATTGTTTCTTGAAAGTAAATTTTTGCTTTGCATGCTATGAGAAGGATTCACAAACTGAGGAATTGTTTCTTGGACGTATTCATCTTGCTTTGCCAATTTCTATGCACTTTGCAAGCATCTTGGAGTATTCATCTTGATTTGCCAGTTTTTTATGCACTTTGCAGGTGTGATTCATTCTTCCTTAGCACAATTGCTTCGTGGATGCTGGCTGATTTGTGCATGTCAATTGAAGGAGTAGCTTTTCTCGCATGCATCTCTAGTCTAGATTGCTTTTTCGGATGGAATCCCTCGATTTCTTTTCGTATTTTGCACAGATAGCAGATGGTTGATCTCCTCACAGTGACATCAACGGTTTGAAGGCGGCCCTGGTATCTTTCTTTATGGCATGCAGGGCGGATTTGTTAGAATAGACTCAATTCATAGAGACTTGGGCAGCTCAGGCATCTTGGAAGTATTCATCTTCCTTTGCCAGTTTTCTATGCACTTTGCAGGTGTGATTCATTCTTCCTTAGCACAATTGCTTCGTGTATGCTGACTAATTTATGCATGTCAATTGAAGGAGTAGCTTTTCTCGCATGCATCTCTGATCCAGATTGCTTTTTTGGATGGAATCCCTCGATTGATTTTTGTGTTTTGCACAGATAACAGACGGTTGATTTCCTCACAGTGACACCAACGGTTTGAAGGCAGCTCTGGTATCTCTCTTTGTGGTATTTGGTTGCATGCAGAGCGGATTCGTCAGAATAAAATCAATTTATAGAGACCTGGACAACTTAGCTTACTCTGACAAATCATCTCATCTCGGCATACTCCATCAATTTTAACTGTTCTTAACCTGACCGTGCATGCTGCTCCGCTTTCTCCAGGTGCGCTCTGCGCTCCCTTCTGCTATTCGAATTTTGCACAGACAAGTTTAGTTGCCTTTTTTCCACCTTATACATTTATAGGAATTCCATTTTGGAAAATGGAAGGAACACTATACAGGGAGCTCATTGGTTGCTTATGATATGTAAGCAACTGCACAAGACATGATATTGCATTCTCAGTAATTTTGTTAAGTAGATACACACATAACCCAGGAAAGTTACACTGGACAGCAGCAAAATGAGTTATAAGATCCCTTAAAGGAACACAAGAGTGGGGAGTCTGTTATACAAATGAAAATCTAAATCTTAGAAGATATTGTGATACAGATTGGGCATCTGACTTAGATCACAGAAAATCAACTTCAGGATTTTGTTTTATGCTTGGAGGAGGTGCAGTTGCTTGGAAGTCAAAAAAGCAATCCAGTATAGCAATGTCAAGTGTCGAGGCTGAACATGTTGCTATAACACTTGCTGCAAAAGAAACTCTTACAAAAAACCCAGTATTACACCAGAGAACAAAGCACATTGAATTATATATGCATTTTATAAGAGATATGGTTGCTAAAGGACATGTCTCAGTTGAGTATGTAAATACACAAGAACAAGTTGCTGATATTTTGACTAAAGCCTTAACACATGCAAAACTAAATAAGTTCAAGAACGTTCTTGGAGTTACAGCATGGGCATAGAATACTCAAACAATGAGCATGATAATAACAGGCTTCTGTTTCTCTTAAACAGTTTGGGGCTGGATATATGCAGACAGCAAACAATGAGCATGATAATAACATGCTTCTGTCTTAAGCAGTTTCAAGCTGGATATATGCAGACTATAATGTTACAGGATGTATCAGATACTGGGGGAATTAAAGTTAATGCATCTGATTCCAGAACCTTATCACTTACAGGGAATATAATCTGAAGGGGGGATGTTGAAATTGTTCAGATCACTATTCCCTAGTGACAACTATGATGCATGAAGAAAACAAATTAACCTAGGGAATTGGTTGATTTATGTGAGAACCATAGAACTTATGACCTCTCGATTAAATTCTAAGGTCTAAGATTTGAACTTAGATGTGTGCACATTGCCTTTTAAAGACCAAGACCTGGCCGAATCATTTGGAGCTAAATCAGAGTTTGAATACTCGGTTATGGCATCAAAATCGGAGCTAGGCAGGCGGTTGCTTAACCACCGGATGTGTTTAAGCTTAAAATCAGTAGTATTGTGTGGATCGGCAAGGTGTAATGAGCAGGATCTGCACTTGAACAAAATCAAATAGTAATGGTCAACTCTGCTACAGTACATTGGTCAATACCAATGCTACAGTGCAAGTTTTAGTTGTTCGATGGTCATCTTAAACATAAAATAATTTGATCATTCAAGTTGCCATATACATTAGGGTTTTTTTGAGATTAAAAAAGGGCCTTCAAAACATGCCAACTAAGCCAAATGAAGATAAATGAACTACCAATCAGAAATCAGAGCCCGACGGGTCCAGTCAGCAAAACTGTTATAACTAACTCACCGGATCACATTTTCTAGTATAACTATTGATAGAAAAGTCCAAATGAGCTCACATTTAGTGCAATGGATAGATCTCGTTGAGATCTTTCCAATCTTAGGTGTTTTGCACATATTTTGACCACTTATGATTGTCAAAACTCCAAAAAATATGGTTTTTACCAATTTTTACTATCTTCAGTGGGCTAAAAGATATGCAAACTACCTAAGGTTGGAAAGATCTCAATGAGATCTATCTATTGCACCAAACAAAAGCTCATTTGAACTTTTCTATCAATACTTATGCTAGAAAATGTGATCCAGTGAGTTAGTTATAACTGTTTTGCTGACTGGATTATCAGTTCTGTTTTCTGATTGGTAGTTCATATAGCTTAGTCAGCAGTTCTTAGAAGGCCCTTTTATGATCTCAAAAAATCCCTAATGAGTGTGCTATGCAATTGAAAGAAGTTTAAGAAATTTGCTATCTAGTGCTAGATTGATCATTATTGGTTTGCATATAACTGTAAGCTTTTTATTGATCTAAGATATCATTATCAACAATAGAAGAAACATCTTCACCGAATTGGGTTTCAGGTACAAACTGCTATGTTTGCCCTCTATAAGATCCAGCAGCTCTTTTATTGAATCCACCACCTCTTTTGGCAATATATGCATCATTGTGCCCTCTTCTTGAATCATAGCCTCTATTACTGCCCCTTCTTTCCATATTTAGGGCTTTAAAACTAACTGTGTTTCTACATCAAAGCAACTCTCTATCCGTCTCAAGTGTCGACTTATCTTCCTCTGAGCTACTATTATCAGAAATGCCGGACAAATAACCCATATTTGCTATTACCAGGGTTTTGCCCGGGAAAATGCTAAGTCATAAAGATCGGCTGCAATTTACTAACCTTAATTTTTCAAGAAAATGCTTGAAAGTTGAAATGCTTAATTATTTTCCATAAATTGAATAATGCTACAAATCCCTTTATCTCATATTTTCCCTAAGGACTTATCCCTTTTTTTTTTTGAGACCATATTCCCTATGGTCCACGCCTCAACCCTTATCTATTTTAGCCTTTTTAGGTAATTATTTCTTATAGCTCCTATTGCTACATTTTCTCAATTTCATATTAATTATGCAGCCTCTACTTTAAAATTTTCACATACTTAGGCTTTTCATAAAATAAAAATAAAAATAAAAAAACCCTTCAAGTCAATAAAGGCCTTCGTCTTACCATTCCGATGCCTTCGGAATTTAAAGACCAATTAGCAGCCCTAAACGAAAATAGGTGTCATTTTCCTTTAGGCCTAGACCTGATTACATGTGATATTCAACTTCTTTAAAACAACTTATAAAAAATAGTTCCAAGGACAAGACAGATGCAATTGCAGAAACAATGATAAAATATGATATGAACCTTGTTAAAGGTCAATAAACATGACATTCACATCCGTGCAAGTATTCCAAACTAAATTCAAATTTAGAGAGGCATTTGGATAAAGCTTTTCTAAGAAATACAAATCTGTGCAGAATACTCAACTTATGTTTCTAATCATAAAATATCATTACCTCCAAAATGCAGATACAATGGGCAGCTTATGCGCAAGGTTTGCATTCCTAGTGCCAACAATAGAAGCAGAAATTCACGCTTCATGTTTTTTAAGGAGAAAACAATTTTATGCATATAAAATACAGATTTATATATCTTTAGAGATTTCATAGACTTCACAAAATGAAAGATCAAATGTCAAAAGTCACTTCCCTTGGCCAGGTATCCAAGTTAAAACTTCATATTCCTCCTTTCAAATGTCTGGTATCAAGATTGCAGCCTTCGAACCAGCATATCAATTTGATTTTTTGATGTCACAACTTCCATTTCGTGTTCATTCATCCTTCTAGGCTAAGAAATAACTTGAACGGACGAAAAAACAACAAGGAGAGAAGAGAACCGGTACCTGCAACCAATCAATACACTGTTAGCCTGAAAAGGGTAAGAGTGCAAGGGCCAAACGGTACATGTGGTGTCTCTCGGCATTTAGCCTTTCACACCTTGTAACCTTTTGCCCTGCATTAGTTCTAGCTAGAAGAATGATTCTAAATCTACTATAGACCGTGTTTATACATGTAGAATTTGAATCTTAATATGTAAGCTAATAGCCCAGTATTCATAGATAGTCAACAGTATGCTGCCTTATAGTGAGCACAGAAAACTAAGCAGCTGTACACTGCCTTTTTCTAAAGAGAAAAAACTGAACCTGGATCTCATATTTAATCACAGGCCTTCTTTCCAAACAAGAATTCCACATATAAATCATATAGCAAACCTGGATTAAAGATCGTTGCTTCGTTTAAATCGAGTATACATTTTGCTGATAGTCTTGACTGCAGTGATGAAGTCGGATTGGATAAAGCAGATAGAAACTGAGCTTTAATACCTTCGTATTTTTTCCAGAGCATGATTTCCGGAGCATATAGCATTTTCAAGTAGATTCAAGGCCATAACTCAGAATACAACTTCAAGCAAGAAACTTGTAAAAGCACCAACAGATAGATTCAAATTGCGGCAGACTAGAGCGAATCTAAGCAGTCGATTGCTGATTGCTTATTGCTGTCTCAGTGGCGATGGCTCAAAATGATAAACGTTTAGGGTTTCGGAACCCTAAACTTGAACATTTCATTGCTTAATGGTCAAGAATATAATTTCGGATGCCAAGTGAATATTTTCCTTTACCCAAAGTTTTGTTCAAGGGCAATAGCTTGACAAGGCATTACCTAGAAGATATAATGGCATAACTTGGGAATGCAGAGCCATCTAAATGATCTCCAAATCATACATCCACAACTTGGTATTGTAGTGCCATCTGAGAGCACCAGATCATAATCCCAGCTTAATATATCTGACGTAAAGCAGAGCATGTCATAGAGTTTTAAAATTTTGAGCAAGGCTAGTAGAACATTTAATAGCCATTTGCTATCGGCTTATCATGAAAGCGGAATCCCTGGGATTGTATCATGCACAGTCTAAACTTTTTAAGAAAAAAACCCTGCCTCCAACCGTTAGGTGGAGCAATACCCCTGTTCAATATAATGTTGTAATCTAAAGGAGGAAGGAAGGAAGGAAGGAAGGAAGGAAGGTACTTTTATCGTCCACGGAGACCAATCGGTCTATGGGACCTAATACAAAAACGCAAGAAGCGGACATCGCCGGATTAAAAACCCCCGCCTGGAAGGGTTTTCGAGGGAAAACCGTGGCAAAGACAATCAACCGGCCGACAAACCGTGCTAATCATATAAAATGCGAAACATCCCAATATATACAAATCATGCACCACCCCCGTAGTGCCTAGTAGTCGGACAGCCAAAGCGGGGGCAAAGGTGACCCGCAGAGTCCGCATACCTCCGGATGTATGACCCCGTGGCACGCATCACCCGACGGTGTGTTCATCGGCAAATGCAAGGGCACGCCCTACCGCATTACTAAGGGAGCGATCCGCCCGGATCGGACCAACGCCGGGCAACTGGAAAGTGTGAGACTCATCCTCAATGGCACCCGCTTGACAAAGACCGAGAGAGCCGCCTGGCGGGGCTCCCCAATCCACCGCTGCGCCTCGATCGCGAAGATGGTGGGCACCTCTCGCGAATGGAGGCAATGAGTCCAAGGCTTTTCGAGGGCAACCGGGAACGCAGTAGATTTTGTGGGCCCCGGCTAACACGGGTTGATGTGCTCCTTGTAATGGGCCATTTTGACCTGCTCTAGAGCAATGGGGTCCCGAGCTTGCCAAGGAAACAAGCATCTAGGTCCTCCCCAGGCCGTCCACGACGTATCACGCGCCTACCAGACGACATCTGTGCTCGCGACGTTCCATCTGGCGAACCATCGATCTCTCTTACCCCTCCAACGGGCCCTAAGCCGCCGCGGACTCATGGCCACGGTGTAAGCCCAGGTCGCGGGGCCGAGCATCACCCATAGTAACCACTTTTCGAAAATAGACAATGTGTCTATCAAGGGGCTGCCTCACCGGCGGCAAGAATCGATTTCTACGCAGCAGAATCGATAGGGGATCAAGGTTTCACCCCAAGTGCCCGTGCCAAAATGCCTTCTTTTTGCTCCAAGTCATTCCGTGTCGCCAAAGAGGCGCCGGGCCCCAAACCCGACCCGTCTGAAGGGACGGAGCTCGACCGGTGCGAACAGATGTGACCGATGGCCCCAATCATATAGCTCGCACGGATTGTTGTTACGCATGGCATAAAAGCGCTCGGCCAGCATCACCCGCCAAGCGGATAGGCGCCTCCCAGAAAGAGGCGAGGAGGGGAACTCCACCCCTAGGTACTTGTAGGTGGGCGTGGCGCCCACAAAGCCGCCCCCGATATGTGAGTGCGGGGAGGCATGGGGTGACGGAAGAGGATATGAGAACCACCCCTGGTCTTGGCAGATTGACGCGCGCATGTCTGTAGGCGACAAAATGTGTCTAGGGCATCCGGTGAGACCGCATAGCTTCTGGGGTGTGGGCCAGCAGCCAACATCGTCCCTAGATAGATGAGCTGGGGATGACACGGTGCAAAAGCCGTATGCCATCCCCCATGCTTTCGAAGCCGTGGCTCTAACCGATCAATGTAGAGGCCAAAAAGTGTTGGCGAGAGGGGCAACCCCGCCGGACCCCCGATACTATTGGTGAATGCTTGGCTGCGTCGGTGCATCCCGCCAAAACAACTCTCATACAACTTTGTATATGGCATTACGCAGGCAGGGAGCCCTCCCAGCTTGACGCTAGCCTAGCCCACGCCTTTTCGAGGGGGACCGTATCAAAAGCCTGCGAAGTCCACAAAGCAAACAATACAAGTCCACCGATGATTCCGGCTGTCTTCAATCGCCCGCAGGCGTAAAGATATGGTCAATCGTTGAGTGGCGGGGTCGAAAAGCTTTACTGTGTGAGGGCTCGCGCACATCCGCCGCCTCGCCTGGGTCAACTGCTTTCGAGAATGCCGATACGATTTGGCAAATCTTGAACCGACCATGATCGTCCGGTGGTGGCGGACGGTGTGGGTCGCCCGCCTTTGTGAATGGGAACAACCCCGCTTGTGGTCCATTGTCGGGGAAACCCTCCTGCAATGCTCGCGTTGAAGCGGGGTAGTGAGGACCGGCACAAGCGGCTGCCCCGCCCACTTGAGTAACTTCGGCCTGATACCATCGAGGTCAGTTTGCCTTCCCATTAGCTAGCCCGTTGCGAGGCCCTCCTCAACATCCTCGCCCACGAGAACCAATGGGGGCCATCCCGTGGGGGGTATGGGCGCACGCGTCCCCCGGGCGGGTCATAGAGCTGCCGCAAGTATCGTTCCCAACGCCGGGGTGTGATGTCCCCCGTGAGGTCGGGCTGGCCTTCAAGCACTCTGCGCCAAAAGGTTCGAGGATGAGTGTCCAGCAGCCGAACATCTCCCCCGATGCTTAGCAAGGTACCGCGCCTTTGTGTCCTTTCGATGGGCTGATCGCGGTGGTGGCCCGCAAGCGGTATCCGGATCCGTAATGTGACGGAGCTGCCCATTATGTTCTTACATCCGCATCAAACCATCGGGTTACGAGGGAATGTTGCCGACCCCGAGCGGCGACGCGGGTCCGCCAGCTTTCGCCCCACAGATCCCGTAATAGCGAAGTCACCTGGTCTGGCTCTGGCCGCTCTAGTGTGGAGGTCCGCAGAATTACGGGAGGGCGCCCATGAGCATCTTGGCAGTAGTCCTCGCACCGCTCATAATCGAAGTCTCAACCGAGGACGGGCGAGGGGCTGGCATAGTGGGGGTTCCCGCGGCTCGCCAAACCAGGTCCAAATAAAGTGGGAGGTGATTCGAAGTCGACCCTCCTCATCCCGACCGCTGTGTGCCCACCCGGAAACGACCGATGAGATGCATATCTTGCGCAACTACAAGCACATAGTCCACCACACTAGACCCTCCCCCCTGATTGTCCTGTCTGCATGTGCACTTGCGAGAATCGGGCCACTGTGAAAGGCCATTGCAAATTATCAAGTCAAAAATGCCACATAGCAGGAGCAACTGTCTGCCAAAGCGAGTGACCCCTACCATTACAGCAGGGGCCTTGCCACACCCAATAGTCATGTTTATACCCTAATTCTTTGTGTAAAATCAGATTATCAAAAGAAGGAACGTACCTCTTTATGCTTTTCTAGCATTTTGCGTGAGTATGTTTCTGCTACATCAGCCTTGGAAATCACTTATCGTGAACGTACCAAATACGTAAGTAGCTAGTTTAATAAGCAATGAACTGAAAGGAACATGTCAATATTTTGTTTCATGGCACTATGGCCATTTTTCACCATAATGTGGTTTGAAATATTTTGTTTTCTATGCCAAATGGCAATATTGGTACTGGAGATCAACTCCATAAGATTTTTGACAGATTCTTTGCTTTCCCCTATATCAAAGATAACACATATGTAAGTTGAGGACTATGAAGACTAGATATTTACAAGTTACAGGGGATAAGAGCATGTAAAGGGCATATAATAATATGTCACAGTAATAGTGTCAAAATTGTAAGAAATAAAGGAAATGATCGCTTTGAAGGCTTGCTTGTACAAGCCTATCTCCATCAACTATGCTGAATCGATTACCCTCAAAGGGAAGTTCGTTGTTCTCCAAGTTTAAGCAAATGCCTTTTTGAAGGTCTGATTTTACTTTAAAATTTCCAACAATCCAGGGAAAGAACAGTACCACAAAAAGCCAGATTGGTGCTTATTACTTACAATAAATCTCTTTGCTCTATTCATTCTTGAAGTCCAAATGCTTTTTTTGTTCCACTGCGGCCAGTTTTCATTTGATGCAGTCTTCATAACAAAGCTAAGTCAATAATAATGCCCTGATCGTATTTCCAACATTTTGCATGTGTATGTTTCTGCTATCTCAGTCTTGGAAATCAGTTACCTTGAATGTACCAAATACATAAGTAATTAGTTCAATAAGCAATGAACTGAAAAGGACCATTTCATAGGTAGTAAGTGGCTTTAAAATATTTTGTTTCATGGCACTGTGGCCATCTTTCACCACAACGTGGTCTGAAATATTTTGTTTTCTAGGCCAAATGGCAATATTGGTATTGGAGATCAACTCCTTAAGATTTTTGTCAGTTTCTTTGCTTTTCCCTAAATCAGAGATAACACAAATGTAAGTTGAAGCCTAGATTTTATAAGCTACAAGAGATAAATGCATGTAGAGAGCATATAAAAATATTTTTACACCTAACAAAGGTAATCAAGTCGAGGTCCCTGGTACAACCAGGAAACTGAAGTAGAATAAAAAAACCCTTCAAGTCAAGAAAGACCTTCGTCTTATGTGACGGTCCAGGGGAATATACGCCATAAATACGTATATTCCTGGATCCGTCACTATACAAGTCTATCTTCATAGCCTTGTATACCATAGATTGTGGCATTGGGGGGGCATGGCCAAGTTATTCTCATAACTTAGCCAACCATAGGTTAGACCATTATCCACGTGGCCTTAACCTATTGGGGGCACCCGCCACACAGGAGTCACCCGATTGGTGCCACGTGGCATCCTAGGTGGACCTAACTTATATAGGCCTAAACCCTAACCCTAGGCCTCTTTCCAGCCCTAGCACCCAGAGACTCACCTACTCGTTCGAAACCCCGTTTCGAACATCGTTTGCTGTAGCATAGACTGGTGCAGCAGCCCCAGCAGGGTAGACTCGTTCTTGGAGCAAGAGCAGCATCACGTGAGTCGAAGACCATGGAGGCACACGGATCTGGAGGGAGAGCATCGGGAGAGGCGGTACATAGGGTAGTAGTTGTGATAGCTCATCTGGAATTAGCATTCCAGATGTGCTAGTATCTTGTATCTAGAGTAGAGCCATCCTAGAACCCATATTCAACATCTTGAACCCTAATCAAGGAACCCTAACCGTTAGTTAGATTTGTATGATTAGGTTAAGATGTTCTTACTATGATTATTCTCATGTTATGATGTTTATGTGATGTTGGTTGATCATGTTTGCTCCTCTTGTATTGGGAAGGGGGGTAGAGACCTAGGGCCATATGTAGTATGCTCCTAGAGTAGATCCCTTAGTTCCTATTAGATGCGGCTTTGTGCATAGGAGCCCACCGGGCTATCGAGGTTATGATGTGACTCGGCCACCACATAACGGGGCTAGAGGGAATGTGGAGGGAGGATCCCCCGAGTGGGGGCCGGGGGATCCCATAGTGGGCTAGGCTTATGGTCGGTCACTTCGTGTGGGCCGAGCATGGGTCGGACACCTCCTGGGGCAATGGTGTTGCCCTGCCTCTCGAGAGCTGCAAGTGTTGGCTTGGCTCTCGTTTTGGGGGGTTCATCGGGTGCAATCGTGTGTCGCCCACGATTCTCTAGCGCCCACGGCACCTCTAGACCACAGGAAGGGGAGATGCAACCCTTCTGCCTCATCGGACCCAGGGGAGATGCAACCACAGAGTAGTCCCGATGGGTGATGCCATGGGATTGCGTATCGGAAGGCTAGAGTCATGCGAGCCCCGATTTAGCCCATCCGCAAAGTATATGCGGGAGGGGCGGATGGAGTGCTCAACCCTAGCCATTGTTCTATGCCAGCCCTCGCCATTGCCATGACTCGGTGCGCTCTATCTTGAGGCCTAGCCCGGTCGGTCATCCTCCTTATGAGTCCGGAGGGGTAGGAGCTCTCATGTTTTATGGTTCGTGATTATCATCTTTGCACTAGTATATGTGTGATGCACTACCCTTCGAGGTAGTATTTGTATATGTTTTATGCTAGTTCTGACGTGTTATCGCTTCCGCTGTTATAGGAGCCCATAGGGGAAGGGCGCGCAAGACACCTTCGTGTTCCCTCCCCGCACTAAGGGTCACCTCAGAGTGCGGGGTAGACGAAGGGCCCGTGCGGTTGTTGAGCCGGATGGGGGATTTCCTGCCGAGTGTACGGCTGGGCGCCGTATGTTTCGCAGGGAGCGTCACAATGGTATCAGAGCAATGTTCTTGGTTGACCAAGAACTAGCACTGACCATAACCATGAAGTAGTCTAACAGGCCTATAGGGGTGTGAAATAAACATTTCCACCATTGAACCGCGAAAATGGGGGAAAAATTTTTCTCCTAGGTAGTGGGTCAGGACTTAGGTTAAGTGTTAGACGAAGGTCTGAGCGAGTCAAACTCATCTTCTAGTAAATTTGGAGTGAGAATTGTGCATCTGCATCAAATTTCACCTAAAATGGGTCGAAGAATCATGCCAATCGGAGACCCAGGTGAAAAATGGCGCAAATTCATAATTAGCACTTCGAACCATTAGAAAAAATTCGAAAATTTAAGTATAATATCAATTAATATAGATTTAATATATACATTAATAATTAAATAATTACTAAATATGGTGTAATTAATAAGGGGGGCTAATAAATAGGGGTAATTATGGTAGGAGAATATTCCCAGAGACCCTCCTTTTTAAATATCTGACACCTCATTCTCTCTCTCCAACCCTTCACCTTCACCTCTCTCTTGCTCAGCCTTTCGTCACCCATTTTCTGAACCATAAGATATGGCTCGCACCAAACAAACCTACAGGAAGCCAGGACATCTCGATGGCGAACTTAGCAGCCGGTCGCCATGTGAAGAAGGTACCTGAACACCTTCGGCCCAAGCCAGGCGACGAGGAGCCCCACCCCAGCAGCAGCAGCAGCGGCGACACTTATCACGACGCCGAGGAGAGCCCTAGCAGCAGTTCCTCGTCGGCAGGCACACAAAGAACGGATGAGTCGCGCCACTTCGGGGCCACAGACACCGAAGTGGAGGAGCAGGTGGAAGAACAAGTTGAAGAGCAGGTGCAAGAGCCGAGGCCTTCGGCGCCAAGGAAGAAGGGCAAAGAGAAGGTTGCGGAGTGGCCAGAAGAGAGGGCCGCGAGGAGGAAGAGGGAGCGCGAGGAGGAGCTGCGGCGGCAGGAGCGGAGGACAAAGAGAAGAAACGACGGTCCTCGCCGAACCGTCGTGATCGAGGAGCCTCCCCGGCGGGAGGAGGAGCAGGTGGAAGAAGTTGAGGAGGAGGAAGAAGAGCAGGAGGAGGGGGCGGACCCAAGACCACCTTACCCAGTGTGGCCCGAGCCACCTAAGGTGGTGAAGAAGCAGAAGGCGGGCGAGCGAGCCTTCGCCTTGAAGGAGGACCGTCTCTACCAGCGCCGCCTCAAGGCGTACCAAGAATACCTCCGTCAGTGGACGAGGTATAATGATTGGTACTGCCGGCAAAACGTTCAGCGCACCGTGGAGGGGGGTCGGCCGCCAAAGAAGCAACCCAAGCCGCCGCCGCCACAGCCCGAGAAGCCGAAGAAGGTCCACCATGGACCTAATTCCCCGCACGCCCGAGTTTTTCGGGAGATTAGGCACTTTCAACAGTGCACTAATCTCCTGATTAGGAAGGCGCCGTTTGAGCGGCTCATGCGGGAGGTAATGCAGCAGTTCGTCACCGACTATAGGGTGACGTCGCTCACAACTCGGGTGTTGCAGGTGGCCGCTGAGGCCGAGCTCACCCAGTTGTTTGAGGAAGGGAACCTCTGCGCGATCCACGCGAAGAGGGTGACCTTGATGCCCAAGGACATACACTTGGCGCGTCGCATCCGCAAGGAATACCCTTGAGGATGCAATTTTGTTAAACTAATGTAATTATTAAGTTTTCCCATAAATATAAAATTTTGTGTAAAACTGGCCATTAATTGAGTATGAAAATATGTTTAGGTATAAAAATATGTTTAAGTAGCTAAGTAGACAAAAAATTGCAAAATGAACCGAAATCGGGTCCCGTCGCGCAAAACACGTCTGCGCCCGCGACGCAGACCCATTCTGCGCGACGCCACCCGATTTTGCCATTTTAGACCTGATCCATGTCCAAATTAAGTAATAAAAGTTGCTAATTAAGCTAGAATCATGCTAGTCAGTCATGTTAGGATCTTCTAATACCCTAAAACTCCTCCTAAAAGTGGAAATAACCCGAAATCGGGTCCCGTCGCGCAAAACACGTCTGTGCCCGCGACGCAGACCCGATCCGCGCGACGCCACCCGATTTCGCCTGAATTTGCCTAACTTGACCAAATTTTACCTAACCAACTGCCATGTAGTGTTTCTTGCTTTGTTTTGTTTAGAATTGCACTTCATGATAGCTCAATTGGACAACCATGGCCATAGATTCGAAGTCTGCCCTATCAAGAACCTTTGTGCACGGAACCCGAGGCACCCCTAGTCTATAAAAAGGGTCCTCCTTTGTCATTTTCTCCCCACCAAAAGTGCTCTCAGCCCCTCTGGCGATTTTCTAGCTCCTTACTTGTTTCCATCAGCCATTTTTCATAGCCATCTCTGCTCAATGGCACCATCAAGCTTTGTTAGATGGTACAATGACTCCAATCACATTTGTGATTTTCCTGCTGAGCAAGCCTTTCATGTCTTTGATCATCTCTTTGATCTCCATGCCACTTTAACCAGAACTCCTTATTACACTGATATCATCTGTCAATATGATCAGCACATTCTACCCGAAGAGGTTAGCTTGCCACCTAGGGGAGGGAAATGGGTTTCTTTAGACACCCTTGCCCAAGCCATAGGTGGGGGATCCAGGGGCAAGAGTAGGCTGTGGGATAGAACCAGAAACATGCCAGACTACATGACCTGTAAGCACCATAGGCATAGGTACGTCTCAAGCCAGGCAGCTTTAGCCTTGTTCATGCAGTACAGGGCAGTCAACCAACCAGGCGAGCCGTCCATTCAACCCTTGGATTTAGCTCCTCTCGACACTCGAAGACAGCAGATAGGTATCCACGAGATCGAAACGGCGGAGTACGAATACCATGGCTCCACATCAGAAACACCTAGGTTGCAGATTGAACAGGACTATGAGGAGGAAGAGGAAGAGAACCCAAGCTGGGAGATAAGCGAGGCAAGAAGGATGGAGAGGCGTCTAGCTCAGCAACAGGAGGTGCTAAGGCGAGACTTCGAGCCGCCAATAGGTATCACGACCCTCACCCCAGTGATCATCGACGGTGAGGAGTATATATTCGCCACCGATGTCCTTAACCTTCCCTATTGCCAAGAGGAGAACCTCAGGATAGACGAGCTCCTAGGCCTAATTGCACAGGAACAGGGTAGCGACTTCATCGACTACTCCTACCAGGAGATCCCAAGGGAGGTAGCCGAGCGACACTCCTATGCAGGGGAAACCATGTCGGATATCCAGGCATACCGGCCAGATAAAGGCGAGATGTTTCAACAACAAAGCAACCCGACATTCCGAGGAGGAATTCCGGGAGATCCAAAGCGGGTTGTACAAGCGGGGGAAGAGGCCCAAGTTCGAGCCGACCGGTCCGCTCGGGAGCATGCGTGAAGCATCTAGCAAAGATTAACGGAGAACGCAGCAACAATGTGGAGGGACCACGAAGATCTTACAGCAATAGATATCTTCGGCCAGGCAGCTAGCAGGAGAGGCACGGGAGCCACGGGGCCACACAGGGGTAAATCACTCAAGTACTATCTTCCGGCCCTTAGCCAAGGACAGATGATAGTCTTTCACAAGGAGTTCAGCCCAAGGGGTGAAGAATCAGTGGCGCTCCTTATAGCACTTACAGGGTTTGGGCAGCATGCCAAGATAGATGTCGGAATGGACCATGTTATACTCTTCAAGAGAGCAGTAGCCCTTCACGCCCTCGACTTCGCAAGGGGCCACCTCAGGGATGCGCACTTGTCAGTGGTGGCGGCAACTGCACCAGAACTACCAGCACCACAGGTGGCAAGAGCATTAGAGGGAGGGTTGGCGGCCAGAATACTGCAGAACATGGGCAAGGGCACAACATTCAAGAAAATCAAGAACTTCTTCAAGCGACATCACTGATAGAAGATTTGTTTGTTAAGTTAATTAAAGTACATTGTAACTCTTTCTTAAGTATTATCATGTAGTTCATTAAGTGTACCCCTATATGTTAATTAATGTATTACCATGATTTTGACTTGTAAATGAAGTTTTCATATGATTTCTTTTGTACCTAACAACAATTTAATTGTAAGCAAAAATGATCATTGCCTAACTTAATAACATGTATTAATGATCAATCCTTGCAGCAAGGAACTCAAGTGCAGGATCTCAGGACCAGCACCGACCACGCAATTGGGTACCAAGGAATTTGTTTGGCAGAGAACAAGAAGATTTTGAACAGGATATGTCACCAGAGGCAATCAACGCAAGGCTGGTGCAGATGAGGAACCAGATGCAAAACCTGATCAACTGGGCGGCACCTCTGATGAATGAGCAGGAAGACGGTCCTCTACCTCCACCTCCACCTCCACCCTGCCTTCCAGGTGGTGACGAAGTCCCTCAGCAGGAAGGGGAGGGCAACCAGGGGCACGTCAGGGATAGGAGAAGGAAGAGGAGAACCAGGAGCCCATCGTCATCTAGCTTTAGCACATCAGATAGCTCTTCCAGTGAGGACAGCTCTAGCTCCGACAGTCAGTCTGGCACACCCAAGGCAAGGAAAAGGGCAAGAAAGACAGATGACTACCAGAAGAAGGTGGATAGTGCTATGAGCAATGTGTGGAAGACAAGGAAGCTGGGCCAATTTTCAGGGAAAGACAGATCAGGCATGGAAGCTGAAGCATGGCTTGATGAAATGGAAGAATTTGGTAACTCTTACGGTATGAAAGACAAGGATATAGGGAAAGTTGCTACAGCTAACCTTATTGGACCGGCAAGGATCTGGTGGAAGGGATATGCTAAGTCTAACAAGCTGAAGAGGAACAATTGCAGATTTAAGACTTTCAGCAAGGCTTTCCGTAAGCACTATGTGCCAAGGTCCCATACTAGTAGACGATCCAAAGAGTTTTTAAAGTTGAATTAGGTAGCTTATCGGTGGCTAAGTATAATCAAGAATTCATGAGGCTTAGGCTTCATGTTAGGAGTATCGAAAGGCAAAAGAGATACCTACATTGAGGGGTTGAACAGCAATATCAAGAGGCTTGTTAGAGCAATCAACCCAAGGTGGGATTGTGAGGCCGAGGATAAAGCTATAAGTTTGGAAGAGGCACCAAAGAACTCCAACAGAGAATCAACCTTCGGGGTAAGAGCTCGGGGCAAGTGATCGGGGCAATATCAGGGTAAGCAATCAGCAGCTACACCATCAGGAGGCCAGCAGCAGGGTAAGAGTCAGAACAAAGCCTTTGGGGACCGTAAGCCACAGAATGCATCAGGGGGCAGTGCTCTTAAGCGTCTTCTAGACAGTCTGCCGAAGGAGAAGAGACAGGAATGCATTGAGAAAAAGTTATGCTTCAGGTGCTTCCAGCCAGGGCACCGAACACATGATTGTCCATTTGTCATGCAGTCAGCCTTGGCAGAGCTTATGGATTGGGATTCCCCAACAGAAGCGGATGAAGACGACGACCAGCAGGAGGCCCAGGACTTCATAGATGGTGAGTGCCACATATGTGCAAACATTGAGTCAGATGATATTGAGAGTCAGTCGACCGTCATCGCGGCCGATGGGATTATAGATAGTAATCCATATGTAGTCCTCATAGATACAGGTAGCTCTCACAATTTTGCATCTCCTAGATTGGCTGCCCTAATGAAGAACAAGGTATTGAAGTCTAAGCCAAGGCCAGTAGCTATGGCAAACGGCGCCATTCGGCACACTAAGGGGAGGAGGATCATCTTTGACATAGACCTTAGTGGGGCTAAGTGGCCGATGGGGGCAGAAGTCATGGATATCGGAAGGTATGATCTTATTGTGGGGATGGAATTCTTGAAGCCAGCTAAAGCAGTAATTGATTGTGACCGGAACGAAGTCACCATGACGGCACCGGACGGCAACAAGTTGATAGTGAAAGGTAAGCAAGTAGCCTCTCCCATGCAGTGTATCTCTTTGAAGCAGCTAAGAAAGAGTATAGAAAGGAATAAGGTGGACTATATCTTGAGGATGGAATCAGTTGAGCCAGGCAAGCAGGAGGGAAGTGACCCAAAGGGGAACCAGCTGCCCAAGCAGATAGCGAAGCTTATTTCGGAGTTCAAGGATGTATTTCCGGATGAAATCCGGCAGCTGCCACCTTATAGGGGTGTGGAATGTGAGATCACATTGACTCCGGATGCGAAGCCTACCAGTAAGGCACCATATAGAATGAGCACCCCAGAATTGATTGAGCTCAAGAAGCAGCTTCAGGAATTGCTCGAGCTTGGATTCATAAGGGCAAGTGTGTCTCCTTTCGGAGCGCCAATACTCTTCGTGAAGAAGAAAGACGGGAGCTTAAGAATGTGCATAGACTATCGCCAGCTCAATAAGCAGACGATAAAGAACAAATATGCATTGCCAAGGGCAGATGACCTAATGGACCAGTTACAAGGAGCAAAGGTATTCTCTAAAATTGATTTGAGATCAGGATACCATCAGATAAGGATAAAAGAAGAGGATATCCATAAGACCGCTTTCAGAACGCGGTATGGTCACTTTGAGTTCACAGTAATGCCCTTTGGATTGTCAAACGCTCCTGCAACTTTTATGCGCCTCATGAATGACATCTTCAGAGACTTCTTGGATGAGTTTGTCATTGTCTTCTTCGACGACATTCTAGTCTACAGCAAGTCCCTTGAAGAGCATTGTCAGCATCTCAGGAAAGTGTTGGAAAAGTTGAGACGTCATCGGCTATATGGGAAACTCTCCAAGTGCCACTTTGCAACAGGCCGAGTGGAATACTTGGGGCATGTAGTGACACCCGAGGGAATCTCCACAGATCCATCGAAGATTGAGGCAATAGTTGATTGGCCAGCTCCAAGGAATGTAGCAGAAGTAAGAAGCTTTCTCGGGTTGGCGGGATATTACAGAAAGTTCGTGAAGGACTTTGCTAAGTGGGCGTCCCCTCTGTCGGACCTCACTAAGGCCAAGAAGATTAAGGATTGGACTAGCCATTGGTTAGAGAAAGTCCAAGCTTCCTTCGAGAAGCTTAAAGAGGCCTTGACAACAGCACCAGTGCTTGTTCTTCCGGACCCGAGTAAAGATAAGTTAGTAGCAACAGATGCGAGCAAGATAGCAACAGGGGCAGTCTTGATGCAAGAAGGAAGGGTAATCGCCTACGACTCGAAGAAGATGAACGACGCCGAGCAACGCTACCCAACCCATGATCAGGAGCTGCTAGCCATTGTCGGGGGCATTAAGGATATGGAGGCATTACTTTTTGGGGAGGAAGTTTTGGTTAGATATCGATCACCGTGAGCCTTGGTATCTTTTCACCCAGCCACTCCTCAACTTAAGGCAAAGGATGTGGATGGAATTCCTTTGAGGAGTATGATTTTGATATTATATATAAGCCTGGGGCAAGCTTAATGTTGTAGCAGATGCCCTCTCCGGGAGACCATTTCGGACAAGGGCGCATTGTATCACGATTTCCACTCTTCGAAAGTGAGTTTGGTAAGAAGATTGAAGAGTCCTTGCCAACAGATGTGGACTTCAAGGAGGTGTGGGAAAGTCTTTCCAAGGAAGCCAGAACAGATAAGGAGCGGGAAGCCTTCAAGCATTATAAGAAGGAAGGCAACCTGTTGTATCACAAGCATAAGTTGTGTGTGCCCGAATCATCAGGGGTAAGGAAGTTAATTCTTCATGACACACATAACAGCCCAATAGCAGGGCATGCTGGCTTCATGAAGACCTATTTCAAGATTCGAAGTAGCTACTTCTGGCCAGGAATGAAGAGGCAGATAGCTGCATATATTCGAGATTGCCAGTTATGTCAGCAGACCAAGGCGGAGCAACTTCGGATTCCAGGTGCTTTAGAGCCATTGGGGGTGCCAAATGCAAAGTGGGAGGTCATAAGCATGGATTTCATCACGGGTCTCCCTAGAACTCTTCGAGGCAAGGATGCATTGATGGTTGTCGTAGATAAGTTATCTAAGATGGCACATTTTGTGCCTTGCAAGACTACGGACACCGCATTAGATACTGCCAAGTTATTTGTAAGGGAGATTTTTAGACTCCATGGCATGCCTCGGGAGATAATATCTGATAGGGATTCCAAGTTTATGAGTGCCTTCTGGCAGGACCTCTTCAGCACCATCCAGACAAAGCTCTCCATGAGCACGGCATATCATCCCCAAACAGATGGCCAGACGGAAAGGACGAATCGGATCATTGAAGACATGCTTCGAAGTTATGTGTGGAACAAGCAGTCCAAGTGGGATGAGTACATCCACTTGGTGGAATTCGCCTACAACAGCGCCAAGCAGGAGTCTTCTCAGATGTCTCCTTTCATGGTAAATTACGGGTACCAGTGCTTAACCCCGGATACCTGGCACAATCCCGTGTCCAAGGTAGAAGTATCCCAGCAGATGTTAGGGGATATGCAGCAGTTAGTGGAGGAGGTAAGGGGTTACTTATTGGCAGCAAGAAGTCGGCAGAAGAGCGTAGCCGACAAGCACAGGACCGTAAGGGAGTTCAAGGTAGGTGATAGCGTTTGGTTGAAGATCAAGGTGAAGCAAGCCAAGCTTAGGATTGGGAGTTGTAAGAAGCTTGCCCCTAGATGGGCCGGTCCGTTCAAGATTTTGGAGAGAGTGGGCCCTCAAGCCTACAAGTTGGATCTTCCATCCCATCTCAAAGTTCACAAGGTCTTCCATGTAAGTTTATTAAAGAGGCACAATCCTAACCCTGAGGAGGTTTTGGATACTCCAACCTTGTTGGAAATGACGGAGGAGCAAGTAGAAATAGTGCCTGAATTGCTTCTTGATAAGTCATTCAAGAAGACTAGGAGGTCTCAATTCCTCCAGTATTTGGTTAAGTGGAAGCACTTGCCGGTGGAAAGCGACATGGGTATTGAAGCAAGATTTGGAGAAGCAATACCCCGAGTTTATGAAGGAGTTTGATGGGCGAAGTCGCCTCCGGCTTGGTGAGCTCGACTTGCCGGTGGTTAGCTAGTATGTTGTTAGTTAGCCTTAAGCCCGGGCGCATGCATTCTAGTTAGTAGGGTGCATGTGCCGTAACCTTGGATCGTGTGGGCGATGATGGGATACGCTTTTAGGGCATTCTCTAGGCCACACGCACCAAAGAGGTGCGCATGACCGTTAGGGTCATGTGAGTGAGGAATGAGGCATGGTGGGCGATGATGGGACATCGATGGGATGATCTCTATGCCACGATGCGGGTAACGCACACGGCCGTAGGAGGGTCATGGTGAAAGTTAAAGTGATCATCGCGCGATGATGGGATCGTGGAGACGTTCCCTAGCTGAAACCCTCGGGGCATGATGCGGGGGGTGTACCGATCAGGGGGATCGTGTACAAGGTAGCACTCGATCATGGGCAATGATGGGAGCATCTTAAATGATCCCTAAGCTCAAATCCGAAAGGGCCATGATCTTGGGCAAGGTAGTAGGACAACCTTGAGCCAGTAGTTCGGCTCAAGGAGGTAAGGGGGGTGGTCCCCTAAAACCACAAATTATTAACTAAACTAACGTAATGTGCTCCTTTTGCAGGCAAGTAGAAGGAGGACCTCAACGAGGAGCGCGTTACGAGAAGATAGGGGGAGCCATAATTTAGATTATGAACCCTAATAACTCTTATAATAGTATTTTGAATTATTATAGGAAATAACGATGTTAAGGCTATATAATTTTGTATAAGTACAAATATAGCCTAAATTTTGACCTTTAACTAATAAAACTTGATTGCTAAAGTAAAATAAAGGTTGTGTTATGTTGTGTTTTGCAGGCATAAGGTAGGTTCGTCACCTTAGCGCAATGCTGAGGACAGCATTGTCCTAAGGGGGGGAGAATGTGACGGTCCAGGGGAATATACGCCATAAATACGTATATTCCTGGATCCGTCACTATACAAGTCTATCTTCATAGCCTTGTATACCATAGATTGTGGCATTGGGGGGGCATGGCCAAGTTATTCTCATAACTTAGCCAACCATAGGTTAGACCATTATCCACGTGGCCTTAACCTATTGGGGGCACCCGCCACACAGGACTCACCCGATTGGTGCCACGTGGCATCCTAGGTGGACCTAACTTATATAGGCCTAAACCCTAACCCTAGGCCTCTTTCCAGCCCTAGCACCCAGAGACTCACCTACTCGTTCGAAACCCCGTTTCGAACATCGTTTGCTGTAGCATAGACTGGTGCAGCAGCCCCAGCAGGGTAGACTCGTTCTTGGAGCAAGAGCAGCATCACGTGAGTCGAAGACCATGGAGGCACACGGATCTGGAGGGAGAGCATCAGGAGCAGGTACATAGGGTAGTAGTTGTGATAGCTCATCTGGAATTAGCATTCCAGATGTGCTAGTATCTTGTATCTAGAGTAGAGCCATCCTAGAACCCATATTCAACATCTTGAACCCTAATCAAGGAACCCTAACCATTAGTTAGATTTGTATGATTAGGTTAAGATGTTCTTACTATGATTATTCTCACGTTATGATGATTATGTGATGTTGGTTGATCATGTTTGCTCCTCTTGTATTGGGAAGGGGGGTAGAGACCTAGGGCCATATGTAGTATGCTCCTAGAGTAGATCCCTTAGTTCCTATTAGATGCGGCCTGTGCATAGGAGCCCACCAGGCTATCGAGGCTATGATGTGACTCAGCACCACATAACGGGGCTAGAGGGAATGTGGAGGGAGGATCCCTGCCGAGTGGGGGCTTCGGGGGATCCCATAGTGGGCTAGGCTTATGGTCGGTCACTTCGTGTGGGCCGAGCATGGGTCCGACACCTCCTGGGGCAATGGTGTTGCCCTGCCTCTCGAGAGCTGCAAGTGTTGGCTTGGCTCTCGTTTTGGGGGGTTCAGTCGGGTACGAATCGTGTGTCGCCACGATTCTCTAGCCGCCCACGGCACCTCTAGACCCTGGGAAGGGGAGATGCAACCCTTCCTGCCTCATCGGACCAGGGAGATGCAACCTGGAGTAGTCCCGATGGGTGATGCCATGGGATTGCGTATCCGGAAGGCTAGAGTCATGCCAGAGCCTGATTTAGCCCATCTGCAAAGTATGCACAGGAGGGGCGGATGGAGTGGTCAACCCTAGCCATTGTTCTATGCCAGCCCTCGCCATTGCCATGACTCGGTCTGCTCTATCTTGAGGCCTAGCCAGTCAGTCATCCTCCTTATGAGTCTGAGCCGGGGTAGGAGCTCTCATGTTTTATGGTTCGTGATTATCATCTTTGCACTAGTATATGTGTGATGCACTACCCTTCGAGGTAGTATTTGTATATGTTTTATGCTAGTTCTGACGTGTTATCGCTTCCGCTGTTATAGGAGCCCATAGGGGAAGGGCGCGCAAGACACCTTCGTGTTCCCTCCCCGCACTAAGGGTCACCTTAGAGTGCGGGGTAGACGAAGGGCCCGTGCGGTTGTTGAGCCGGATGGGGGATTTCCTGCCGAGTGTACGGCTGGGCGCCGTATGTTTCGCAGGGAGCGTCACATCTTACCATTCTGATGCCTTCGGAATTTAAAGACCAATTAGCAGCCCTAAACGAAAATAAGTGTCATTTTTCTTTAGGCCTAGACCTGATTACATGTGATATTCAGCTTCTTTGAAACAACTTATAAAAGATAGTTCCAAGGACAAGACAGATGCAATTGCAGAAACAATGATAAAATATGATATGAATCTTGTTTATGGTCAATAAACATGACATTCACATCCGTGCAAGTATTCCAAACTAAATTCAAATTTAGATAGGCATTTGGATAAAGCTTTTCTAAGAAATACAAATCTGTGCAGAATACTCAATTTATGTTTCTGATCATAAAATATCATTACCTCCAAAATGCAGATACAATGGGTAGCTTATGCGCAAGGTTTGCATTCCTAGTGCCAACAATAGAAGTCAAAATTCACGCTTCATGTTTTTAAGGAGAAAACAATTTTATGCATATAAAATACAGATTTATATATCTTTAGAGATTTCATAGACTTCACAAAATGAAAGATCAAATGTCAAAAGTCACTTCCCTTGGCCACGTATCCAAGTTAAAACTTCATATTCCTCCTTTCAAATGTCTGGTATCAAGATTGCAGCCTTCGAACCAGCATATCAATTTGATTTTTTGATGTCACAGCTTCCATTTCGTGTTCATTCATCCTTCTAGGCTAAGAAATAACTTGAACGGACAAAAAAGCAACAAGGAGGAGAGAACCGGTATCTGCAGCCAATCAATACACTGTTAGGCTGAAAAGGGTAAGAGTGCAAGGGCCAAAAGGTACATGTGGTGTCTCTCGGCGTTTAGCCTTTCACACCTTGTAACCTTTTGCCCTGCATTAGTTCTAGCTAGAAGAATGATTCTAAATCAACAAGGTTTGAAATGAAACGCACTTATTTAAGAAGTGCGTTTGAAAGATTCCTTTGAAAATTTTTGAAAGTTCAAAAAAGAGCCAAAAAAGGGAGCAGGAAAGATTGTTGAACACTTGGCGGGCAATAAATCCCATAAAAAGTAGTACTTTTATAGAAATGTGTTTGGAAAAAAAAAAAAAAGGACTGCTTTTAGGAGGTTAAAGCAAATATTGAAGAACCAAAAAATTAATTGTTGTTAAAAAGGGAGCATAAGCAGTGTGTCCTTTTGTACAAGAAATCTGAAAATGCCTTTAAAGTGCAATTTACAAGAAGTAAAAAATAAAGTATGTGGAAAAGAAGTGGTAGTTGTTGTAATTAGACATTGCTGAAGGCAGAAGAAGAGAATCCATGTTAACTTTCTTAGTGGATTTCCAAAACAATACAAAGGGCATGAAATGCGAATATCAGAGAAAATAAATTACAGAACCTCGTATAAATCTATACCGACATTTTGAAATTGAAACCTATCGGTATAAATTTATACGACGGGAGGCTCCTCCCAGTCTACAGGACTCCCATCTCCCTGTTGCTCTGTCACAAAGCCTGAGGCACCTGCTCCTGATTCTAATGGCACTGGAACTGGCTCCTTGGGGGGCTCTACCTCCACTGGTTCGAGGTCTACAAACTCCACCTCCTCGTCTTTTCTTCCTGTAATAGGAGGCTGGATTTCAGTGTAGGTGCCTTTGGCATCCCCAGCACCATTTTTCGCTCCTAACTCCTCATTTTCATCTGGAAAGGACTCGCAGGAGTTTATTCGAGTCCTGATGAAGCTTATTTTGTCTGGGTCAATGTCAACTGACACCACGTTACGCCCCTGCTTAAGAGCGCATATAGCTGTGGTACCACTTCCTGAAAAAGCATCCAAAACCCAGTCCCCAGGGCGTGAAAACCATTGTATCAGATTGTTGATTAGCCTTTAGGGTTTCTGGTAGTGGGACACCACAGCGCCTTGCCTCTGCGGGTCTCTCAGCTTCTGTAAGACGGCTGGGAATTGGAATGCATTGCA
Source organism: Isoetes taiwanensis (assembly GCA_021234155.1). Lineage (NCBI taxonomy): Eukaryota > Viridiplantae > Streptophyta > Lycopodiopsida > Isoetales > Isoetaceae > Isoetes > Isoetes taiwanensis. The sequence continues at coordinate 4,339,966 of JAJEKV010000057.1, read as the reverse complement.
CGGTGGGGTCTTCTCACCTTGAGTGTTGAAGTGCACCATGGTCTTCTTGGTGTCAACGCTATAGTAGCCTATGTGAAAATGTTCGAAGCAGCTGACTAGCCGTGGACCACCACCATGACCCTTAACGTTTGTCTTCAGCCTAGAGCAGAAAACACACGGTAAGTGGAAAGCACACGGTAAAAGGTCTGCTGTATAAATTTATACCGCAGGTCTCCTGCTGTATAAATTTATACCGCGGGGTTCCTGCTGTATAAATTTATACAGCAAGGACTGCATTGTAAATTTGTGCAGCAAAATCTTTTTAAAATACAAAAAGCAAGGGACACCCCCGGGGGGTGCACCTATCATATAGGGGTTACCACATGTGCGTGCAAGGGGTCGCCGAAAACCCCCTTGTATACGCGTTATAAATCTTCCAAAAAACCCCATTTCAGCCACATATTGAACCAGAGTCACCTAAAAAAAGCCCCCTCGGTAAGAGTATATGTACGGTTCAAGTCTAAAATAAACCCTTTTGGGTCACTCACATGAATTATACGGCTATAACTATGTGAACCCCCCTTGGGGACACCGAGGCTTACCAGATGCAATTTTCAAAGCCGGCGTTGCAGACTAATGACACGGGTTTTAACACAGACATCGTCTGAAGGTCGGAGTGAAAGATTATTGCAGACAACGTGATATCCTTAAGACCATCCAAAAAAGCCTTCACTTGCACATGAGTAAAGGCTTCATCATCAAATACGATGTCCTTGATCTTAAAACCATAGGGAATATCTGCTATACACAATGTGAAGTTCTGCTTATCCAACAGTGTCCCTAGTTTGGTGCAGTCACCGTGTACAACTTTGTACAAGCAGTCTTGGCCATATGTTGTAAATCTTTCGTAGCCACCCTCAGAACTGCTTTCAGCTACATGCTTGCCCTGTTCGATGGCTTTTAATCTTTGCCTTTCCTCTTTTGCCCTTCGAACCAGATTCAAGAAGCCTGCTGGCAGACCTTTCTTCTTGTTCTGTAACAAAGGAGTAAGGCAGAGGCACAAAAGCACAAAATCACAAAGCAGTTCTTCTCACAAACTCACCCAGCCACTAAAGTTGACAGCATGTTCTCTTATTACACTGTCTGTTGTACATGTCGGATAAAGAAGTTTGCACTCCTCCCATTCTTCTAAATTCAGTTGCTTCATTAACTCCGACTGGCATGTGACAATGTCCTTCTGACTGCAACCAAGGAGAGAGTTAGATATGGACTGAGTACAGTGCATAGTCAAGTCTACTTACGTTTTAGCTTCCTTAGCCATTTCGTCGAGAGTAAATTCTTTGGCAACAACTTTTTCAAGAAGCCGCACAAATATTTCCTTGCTCTTCAAACCCTGTAATTGTGTCCATGGCACTATGCTCATGTTTTTTTGTTTGGACTCAGAAACTTTTTTTGGTTTTATGCCACCGCTGCTGGATTGCTCTTTCAGTTCACCATCTTCAAACATGCAGAAGATTCTTTCTTGTAGGTCCCATACCTGGTTAAAAATTCGGACCGTTAACTCTGCAGCTTAATGGCTAAGGCAGTTGTAAAGAAAATAAATTTAGGCAGGCGAGGCCAAGGTATAAATTTATCCCGTTCATGCCCTCCGTATAAATTTATACCGTAGTGCGCCGAGGTTCTAAACGCCAGCGTTTTAAAATGGTATAAATTTATACCGAGTCCTGGTCCGGTATAAATTTATACAGTGGCAGCCCGGTATAAATCTATACCGATACAGGACGCGTTGGAAATGTCCTTAAATGCACATATTCTGGTAAACACTGTAAGAAACTTAAACACAAAGGGAAAAATACTTACTTGGCCATCTCTAAATGCAAGTTGGAAGTAGTTGTCATACTGCTTTACCGCCATCATAGGCTTCTTATCAGAGTCGTAGCTTAGACAACATTCTGTCACACAAGCCTCCCGTAGTTCTTGGAGCTTGTTCTTTTGCTTCTTGAAGTCGTCTCCATGCAACTGCTTAAACTCAATGTATTCCCTGTGCATGAAGCGAATTTTGTCTATGAGGCTCATCTTCAACCTGAAGTCATTGTCCAGGTTGTGACTTACAGCTACAACTTTGGCCTCCTCATCTGTCAACCCGACATATATATGGGCTTCCACACTCTTCCAAACCTCATTCCTGCTCTCTTCTTTAGACAATTCTTTCCTGGCTTTATAACTATGAGTTCCTCCGAGAACGTAGTAGGTATAGTCTTCAAAATCAGCCTTCCTGTAATCCTTAAGCTATTGGACCTGTTCTCTGTTAACCATAACAACCAGAGGAGACACATGGGCATGTGGATTTCTTCTCATTCTTTGCTTTAGTATGCCCACATGTGCTGCGTACAACTTGCGAACTTGAAGCACCCTGACCCCATCTTCATTCTTTGGCGGTCGCTTGATAGTGCTTAAGGATAAAGAGATTGTTTGTTTCAGAAGCTTTGAATCATTCACACGTTTCAATATTGCACTTGATTTGTCCGAGGGTTTCATGACAATATCTGCCCCTGGAGCCTTCTGTAATGCTTCTGCTGATTCTCCAATAGTCAATGCTTTGGTCTTCCTTGATTTTTTCGTAGGAGGCTCTGTGGTGGTGACCAAAGCATGCCGTTTTCCTTTTCCTTTGACCACAACTTCCTCCTCCTCTTCCTCTTCTTCTAGCTCCTCTTGGTCCCTTTCTATATCTTCAACAGTACGTGGGTACCAGAGACCCTGCACAAGAGCTTTATCAGGACAAAGAATAACGGAGGATAAAATGTGTACTATATCCTGCAGTCAAGCAATCTCAGTTAGCGTTCCTTGTGTATAAATTTATACGAGAAAGCAATGAACAAAAGAAAAGAGGTCATAGTACTCACGTAACCAAGTTTGTTGTTCTCGGAAATGTACTCATACACATCTTTTGGCTTGCACATGCTTATTCTGAACATTGTGGTGTTCAAGATGTACACAACCTCCCCTTCGTCACTAATGCAAGTCATATTAACTTCATCGTCGATGTGTGAAGCCACCAGACTTGTCATTTCTCCAGCTGGGTAATAATCATCTGCCTTAAACTTGCCCCTTCCTGTCTTGTGGCAAAGGTAAAGGTACGAATCAGTGGGGTAGCGTTCCCTAGCGCCCCTGTGTGTGTACCATGTCACATCTCTGAGTTCGTAGGACTTTGGCTGTGGAGGTGGTGGCAGATTTTTGACTTTAAGTGTTATCTTTTGGCTGAAAACGCACGAAAATCAGGCTTAAACACCGTCAAAAAAGGCAATAACACCACTTTCTTTTGTAATTTTGTACTAAATATGTTGTTTTTGAGACGCTACTTTAGGTGTTATAACACAGCTTTTTCCCGTGTTCTAGCTCTAAAAACACTGTAAATTTATAAAAACTGTGTAATTTCTTACCATTTTTTTAAGTTCTTAGCCTTATCGGTATAAATTTATACCGAAAGAGGTCTCAACGGTATAACTTTATACCGCAGAGTAACCCGCGGTATAAATTTATACCGTGGAGACCTCTTTCGGTATAAATTTATACAAGTTCGGCCTCCTGCTCAGTATAAATTTATACCGAGAAGAACTCACACGGTACAAAATTATGTCGGGAGACGTCTTGCGGTACACCTCTACGCTGTACATGTTCAAACCCGGTATAAATTTATACAGATGGGGTTCAGCCACTGTATAAATTTATACAGAAAGACCATGACCTAGAGAATGTCTAAATTTCTAAAAGAAAACTAAACTTGAAATGGTACGGGTTAGAAACTTACGTGGCCATGTCCGTATGAAGATCCTTATAGCTGCTGGAAGTCGAAAAAAAGGGCAAGTATAAAAGGCGGATCGCGAGCGCCTTCGAGCCAAGCCGCGTATACAGAAAATGAGCTCGCCTCCGCCTACCTTAAGTAGTATTGCCATTTGCTATTTCGTATATTTTCTGTCTATATGTTTATACATACATCGATCTAAAGTTTTCGTATCAATTTGTATGCTTTCTGTATAAATTTATACCACTCTTGTCTCTTGTGCTTCTGCTCGGTATAAATTTATACGCTCCTTGTTTGCTTCCACTTTGCCACTGTATAAATTTGAAGGCTTTTGGTATAAATTTATACCACTCTGCCTCTTGTGCTTCTCCACGGTATAAATTTATACCGTCTGTGCCAGCGAGCTCACTATGGCTGGAGAGAAGAGAGCGTCCGAGCCACCCCGTCCTGCTCGCCGGCTACCTCCACCAATGGTTTTCACACCAGCGGTTCCTGCTGGCCAGGAAACTTCTGACTCTGACACTCAGAGCCCCAGCCCTCCTGTTTGTGCACGTCGGCTACCACCACCAATGCAGTTCACGCCACCACCTCCTGCTCCTGTGCTTCGTTTGCCACCACCCATGCATTTCACTCCTCCGGAACACCCACCCAATCGTTTTACTACAGCCGATCCCAGACTCCCTCCTCCCGTTATTTTTAGTCCGTCTCCCTTGGTTCAGCCTAGACAGCCCACACGGTCGCAAATGACTCCAACACCATCCGTTGCACTGCAGGATGCCACTCCTAGTGAAAGTAGTCAGCACCATGCTACTCCTGTGTTTTACGAGACTTCTGGAGCTACTCAACTACGTCATCCGCCTCAACTTCTTTTTCGAGTGTAATTTTTTTGTGGTTTTTTGTCGCTGGGCAAAATGGGCTTTTTTTCAGACCGAATAATATTATATGCAACAAAATAGAAAATAACATTGGCAAATTGCCTAAAGAGTTAAATAAACAGAACAAATAATATTAATAGACCGAGTACTCAAACAACGCTTACTATAATAGTGCTATAATATACTAATAGTAGATGAAACACAAATAACATTTATCCAATACAATAATACCCTAAGCTAGAATAACATCCAGCACGGAATCTGGAAACATTGGTTGTATCAGTCGTAGATCAGCCAAAGGATCCCTCCCAAGCACCTTAGTGTATATGTAGAACAAGTGCTTGCAAGGAACAAATTGCTTCTTGTTGCTCCAATGCATGAAGTCTGGACAGGTGCAGGCTGGTTCACGTTTTATGCTAACTGTGTACACTTTACCTTCTCTTTGGATTGTGTAGTTGACATGCCTCCTTTGAATTACTGCTTCCCTGGCCACATCATCGACCACCATATCTTTACTTTGCTCAAGGCGCACCATCCCAAATTTGGTCAACTCCTTCCTTTTATTCACACGTCTTCCATCCCTTGTCATGCGGACACTTTCAGAAACATCATTATGTGATGTTTCCTCAGCTGCACTACCAGTGTGAATGACTGGTTGCATGTGAATCCCATCTAACTGGTATCCTTTGTTCACCAAGAACTCTATTTCATCCTGTCGCAGATTGCTTCCTCTTGCAACTGGCCATAGTTGTGGTCTTAGAGGTGGGTGCAACAGAGCCTTATTTGGGTACCATGTGCACTTCACATTATCTGGACAAAACCAAACTAATTGTTCCTGTGATCCCCCCCTGAATGTCCTGATTCCATAGAAGCTAGGTGCTGCAGTAGAAGACAATCCCTTGTTAATTTTCTTGTTACATTTCCTTCCATTTTCAGATGTCATTCCCTGACATTTAACTTGACTGCCAGCAGTTGTTCTTCTGATAGCCCAAAAAGTGTTGTGAACATCTCTCTCCATCAGAACTGAAGATGTAGCAGCAAACAGATTTCTGACCACCGGATCATCGGAAGCAACTCTTGGAACATTATGTGCTTGCTTATCCGGGGCGCGTCGTTCGAACCCGTGTCAAGTTCCCATCATTTGAGACTGTTTTTTGCTTCTTGGATATAGTTTGATCATTTCCACCTGTTCCTGAAACATATGGATACATGCCATGTCTGCCGACTTCCTGATTAAAACATTCAGCAGCAGCTTTTGACTTAATACCACTGCTAAGTTGCCCTTGCAGTTTGGTAAATAAAGTCGAAATTCCAGGTCCAGGACCAACATAGTTGTGCTCTAAATATGATTTGTACCTTGTGCTCTGCGAAGAATGCTTCAAGAAGGTCAAAAAGACTTGCATCATATAATGTTAAGGTTCTAGTGTAACCAGTTGCAGCTAACCAACTCCCATGTCTGGATTCTGACAAATTTGTGTCAGGCATATACATAGCTGTGGATAAGTCTGTGCTGGCCTTCATATAATTTCCCCATCTACTTATTCTATGGTGCCACCATGCTAACCATGAGGACAAAGAGTTTACATCACTTGGTGAAGCCTTGCCATGCCACCAATCTATGATTGATTGATACATCTTTCAAAGATCATCTATTGTTTGACACTCTCTCCACTTTCTACAAAGCTTCAGATGTTCTTGTCTATATTCTGGATATATAAGACTCTTAGTATGGCGTTGTAGACACTGTTCAAAATGGAAAATACAAGATCTTTCTTTTTCAGTGTGTATTTGGCCATTATAAAATACTTCTCTAATTGCTGTCCAATTGGCTTGGGCCTCATCTGCCATGAACCCGTGAAACTCTGCTGGTGGATAGTTCTTACTAGTCATGACCTTATTTAGCTTGACCCAAAATTTCTTTTGAGACAAGACATCTTCTGTTTTCATGTCACATACAGCTATGGTCATCAAACCTCTAACACTGTAACAATACGAAGTATTCAAGATATTATATAGTGACTTCAGTTAAATGGATACTACCAAATGCAATATATAAATAATACTTACGTGGGGTCATATACATGGCAAGCAAGGGTTGTCCAACCTTGAATGCGCTTCACGTGATCAAAATGCACCCATGCCTTTGATAAATCACCAGATGGCCGCATTCTGTTTACTAAATCAACTCCAGAGCCTGGTCCATTAGTAGACATTTTGAAAACATAACATCTTTCATTCTCGCCATGTGCCTGATAAGGAAACTTGGATCCATGAAAATATTCATAACGACACCTTCGTTTCAGGTTGAGTATACTGCTAATATCATCAAAACATTCTTTATTCTTTATTCGAGCATTGTCTAACCATCTTATCAACCTACAAAATAAGTAAATTTTAATCAGAGGCTAATCAATGTCAATATAATGTACTTATGTAATGAGTTTTTTTTCCTTACCTTCTCTGGTTGCAAAGTGGTTCCAGTCGAATTAGCAACTCATCCATTTGCTCGACACTCAACTTGTTCACATGATCTACGTCAGCTGTTTCAATGACACTTTTGCAAATTTCTTGCATGGCAATTTCGTTTTGAGCATGTCTAGTTCCCTTCATCTTGCAAGAAGATTGCACAGAACTTTCTAAGATTGATCTCAAGTGCAATATATCAGATCTTGATTGCACACGCCTTATTGGATGACTATGACTGCCAGTGTGTATAACTAGCCTCGTATCATGAATATTGTCTGGAATACAGTAATATACCATTGCATTGCACAACCCCACACATGAAGGTTGCTCTTTGCAATATTCACAACACAATGATCCATGTTCCTCGTTTAACTCGCCAACTACAGGCCTCTTGTTTATAGCCCCTTTCCATTGCACATTGTTAGCCTTCCCATGTGTAAGATTATAATCACACCAGGGGTTGAGACACTCTAGCTCTCCAGCACCATACGATAGCCTAACAGTCCCACGAACACATGGAATATGAGTGTGGCTTGGTGCAGTCCAAACATGAGGATCCATGTTTTGTTGCATGCCTTCCATGCTACTACCAGATTTTTGTGGAGGTAGTTCAAATACAACTTTCCCATCATAAAATGGTGGCAAGCATTGAACTTGTTGAGGTTCACTAACTTCCATCATAATTCTTTTCAACTTGCTGTTTGAGGGACATGCTAGGACTTTGCGAAAAGTAGAGCCACAGATATGATTTGTAGAGGCCGCAGGAGATTCTACGTTGATTGCAGTAGCAGGGCCACACGTATTTTCTAGCACAGAACAACACAAATAGTGGTTTCATCAAAACCAAATGTTGCACAAAGCAAGCTACGTTGCAGCTCACATCGCCCATTAACAAATGGCAATGTCAACTCCTGTAGCTTTCCAAATCCTTTCACAACTAAACGAGGCGCCATGAAAGTAAACTACAGACTGCCTTTGGAAATAGAGTACAAATTCTGTACTAGAGCACACGAAATTACATTCATATCCTTGTAAAATGAGAATTGTATTCTTATCTAGATATGAAATTAAATTCATATCCTTGAAGTTAGTTCTAGCTGTTAGGTGGCGTTTAAGTAGGTGGCATAATTAACGTGTCCATTTCAACGTTTAAAATTAAAGGAATATGAACGTTTGTAATAAGGTTTAAAGTTTGTAATAAGGTTTAATGATCGTTTGTAATGAGGTTTGTAATATGAACGTTTGTAATAATGTTTAATGAACGTTTGTAATAACGTTTGTAATATGAACGTTTAAAGTAAAAGTAAAAACAAGTAAAAGACAAGTAAAAAGCAAACAAGTGAGAAAGACAAGTAAAAAGACACGTAAAAAGCAAACAAACAAGTAAAAAGTTCGGCACCGTTTGGATATATCCTAGCTAGTACACTCCACGTTTGTATCTGCATCTTATGGGCCGTTCACATGGGCCGCGATTTCACCCGCGCTGATAACGCGCTGCTCTATTTTTCAGCAGCTCAACTTTTTGGACTCAGCATCGCGTCGTTCATGGCGCGAGAGCTGAACCCCTAAATTGGGCTCGGCTGATTTCTGGCTTACTCAGCCAGGAGGAATCAGCAGGGGATAAAAACACATTCACATGCACTGATCCGGCTGATTAATGGAATCGGGGCAGCTGTAACTGGGGAAGAAAGAACTACAAATCATAATCGAAAAGGCTTCGATCATCACCTTATTGCTCCATATTTTTCAGATCTGTGATCGGCTTGTCCGCTACTGTGAACTGCCTTGCCTTCAATCCGCTACTGTGAACGGCTCCATTCTCTAATCCGGTCTTGAATCCTGTTTTTAATCCACCCTGATCCTCCCATTCTGATCTTATTCCTCCCATTCCGACCCTATTCCTCCCTTTCCCAGAGATTTCTGATACACTGCCCAATTGTTCGACCAATCTGTTGGAGCCCAAAATCTGTGTAATCTGTTCGAGCCCAAAATCTGTGTAATCTGTTCGAGCCCAAAATCTGATACATTCTCGTTTTGTTACAATTGTGTTTTTTTTTTTAATTCCTAAGCTTAAAGGTTTCTTACACCTTTGGTTTTTTTTTTCATTGCCTATTGTTACACCCTCGGTTTCTTTTCTCATTGCTTAGAACTATAGTATTTGTTACAACCTTGTTACTATCTTACAATTTTTTTATTTCCATGGACTTGAATAGCATCCCTCTTGAAGACACCCTTGATTTTGACATGTACGAGGACTCCCAAGAGGTTGAGATGGTAGCTTCCACACAAATGGAAACTCCAAGCTTAGGTGACATGCCAATGGCCGAGGAATTGGAGGATCAGGCTGAAAAAAAAGGTAAGCTATTGTGGCCTTCGAAGTGTGTTGATAGCTTGTTGGATGAGTTTGCGGACATTAAAGTGAACATTATTCGTAATGGTAATTTCGGTGCTAAGCATTATGAGCTCCTAGCTAGTCGTGTCAATAAGGATATGGGAACAAATTATACTTGGAAGCAAGTTAAGAATCGTATGGAGCATATGATTAGGCGTTACAAGCAAGAGAGGCAAAAGCAGTCTGGAACTAGTGGGACTCCAAGCACATGGCAGTATTTCGATCAGCTAGACCAAGTTCTAGAGAATTCCTCCAAATGTGGTGGGTTACCAGGTGGTTCTACGGACGAAGGGTTCAGGTCCAATGAGACGTCTAATTCCAAGAAGAGTGGGAAACGAAAGCGTTCCGTGGTTCAGAGTGATTCTAATGTGGAGCATGGAAGTAGAAAAGCATCAAAAGCTAGCTCACTTAATGTGCCGGCTGTAACTTTGGAGTCTGGTGAAGCTTGCGTCACCATCATTGAGCCCGATAGTGAGGAAGAGGAGAAGGTGGATAATGAGAAGGATACTAGTGAGCACACTCCCAAGACTATTGAGAAGGAGAAGTGTGGCCAAAGGAATAGCACCTCCAGTCTACGTGGTCAAAAAACGAAGTCCAAACGTGGGGAGGACGGTGTAAGGGGTGCAGCTGCAATACTTGCGGAAGCAATGAAGGATATCACTGTAATACACAAGGACTTGAAGTTATTAGAGATACAGGCAAAGAAAGATGCACAAGAGAAAAGCGAGCAGATGCACATGCATCTAGCGGAGATGCAAATGCGCTTGCAAATGGAGTTGAGTGCACGTTTTTCATCTACACAACCAAGCAATGCAAGCCAGGCTCAATGGGAAGGGGATCGCTTCAACTTTGGAAGTCATGATTCCAACTACCAACAGTGAACTTTTCCTTTGCAACTTTTGGATTTGGAGTGCTATGTTTCTTTTTCATTGTGATTATCTTTTTCGTTGTAATCATAATCTTCTATATAGATTCAAAATCTTCTATGATCTCTTGCAGTCTAGGACCATATGGGGGATTAATGAAATCTCTTCTTAAACGCGTAGCCAGTATGTCCACAACAATCCTTGTGTACTTGTGGATTGTTGATGAACCGATACCAAATAGTTGAGCAATGACAATGCATTTGTCATTATGAGCCAGCCTGAATATCACACATGCGAACGCAAGACTCTTATCAATTGGCTCGCGTACCATTTCCATGGGATCAGCCTCGGGGGCTACCTTCTAACCACAGTGAAGAGCTGAGATCCCTCCAGAATACCACTTGTCGTGGGAAAATCCAGTACTCGCGAGGTCTCCTCGGGTTCAACCCCAGAATAATAAGAAGCCAGCAATACAGTATCTGCAAAACGGATTGAAAGAATTGATCCATGGAGTCTTCATTGTCCTCCCATAGTTCGCGCACAAAATCCAAAATATTGGAGGAAGACAAATTTGGGGAATACATGGTCTTCTTGAATAATGATATGAAATATATAAGCTTTGGCAATGACCGAGGGTATAAGAAACCTTTAAGGTTAGGGAATTGAAAAAAAAAAAACAAAACTATAACAAAACTGTAACAGATCGAAGAGAAGAGATTGAACAAATTGACCTCGAGCAGATTTTTTTCGTCGAACAGGCCGGCCTAGATATCAGAAAGCTATTCCAGAATGGAAGAAATAAGAGAAAAATGTGAGGAATAGGATCGGAATCAAAGGCTTCGAGGAGAAGGATCGGAATGGGATCGAAAAGGGAAGGATAGGGGGAAAAGGATCGGGCTTCCCAAAAGGTAATCGGCCTTCCCACACTCTGATTTTAGCATAAAAACTTCCACCTGCAATCGGCCTGATGCCCAAAACTCTGATTTGAGGAAGCAATCCGATTTGAGGAAGCAATCGGTAAGCAATCGGCCAAAAGTTCCTGAGTTTTATCTTGGGTTCATCTTGGGCGGTTCATCTTTGGCTGATACAAATTTTCAAGCGGTGATACCAATTGTTTCCATATTCAGCAGCTGTGCAAATCGGGTCAGTGTCATGTGAACGGCTACGGGGAAAGGGGATTCAGCGCGGGCCAGCTGGACTTCAGCCTCCGCAAATTTTCCAATCCATGTGAGCGGCCCATTAGGATACCTCCTAGCTAGACTAGTCACGGCACGTTTGTAATATAAAGTAAAAGTAAAAACAAGTAAAAGACAAGCAAAAAGCAAACAAGTGAAAATGACAAGTTAAAATACACGTAAAAAGCAAACAAGTAAAAAACAAACAAGTGAAAGAAACAGGTAAAAAAATCAACGAAGGAAGCAACGAAAAAGAACCAACGAAAAGGACTTGGCTGCCTGCATCTTGCATCTTGTTTGGAATGGCCCCTGTTCGGCCATAGCTCGGCACCGTCCCTCCTCCAACAAGTACGATTTTTTCATTGAGTTGTTAGCTATTTGTGGGGTAGTTCGGCACCGAGCCCATCCTTCAAGCAAGATCTACCGCAGGTTAAGCATTAAGCATTATCCTTCATCCTTCATGCATTATCTACTGCAGGTTAAGCATTAAGCATTCAAACGGTGCGCATTAAGCATTCAAGCACATTCGGCATTCAGCATATTAAGCACCTCTGTTGCTCCAACAGCTCCAACAGGTAACTATTTTGCTCCACTATGATCTGTCTTTTATTCTCTGGCTTATCTCTGGCAACACAGCTGCTGCATCTATTAGGGGTAGTTCGCACCGAACCCTCCTACAAAGAAAACAAGGGGAGCATATGGTTTTGTGAATTCAAATTGTAGCAGGCTGTAGATCGGCACCGAGCCCACCTCTGTAGCTCCAACGGCTCCAAGAGGTAATTATTTTGCTCCACTATGATCTGTCTTTTACTCTTACATTTTTGTCTTCTTATTTTTGTCTTTTTATTTCTTCTCTGGCTCATCTCTGGCAACACAACTGCTGCATCTATTAGGGGTAGTTCGGCACCGAACCCCTCCCAAAGTAGGTAACAACAGGAGCATTTGGTTTTGTGAATTCAAATTGTAGCAGGTTGTAGATCGGCACCGAGCCCACCTCTGTAGCTCCAACGGCTCCAAGAGGTAATTATTTTGCTCCACTATGATCTGTCTTTTATTCTTATATTTTTGTCTTCTTATTTTTGTCTTCTTATTTCTTCTCTAGCTTATCTCTGGCAACATAACTGCTGCATCTATTAGGGGTAGTTCGGCACCGAACCCCTCCTACATCAGGTAACAACATGAGCATTTGGTTTTGTGAATTCAAATTTCTTTGTAGTTTCTTATTGGAGCCCCCTTTTAATTAGGTAACATCATTGTTGGCTCCAGAAGGCAGCACGCTACTGAACCCTGGCCTTGCAGGTAAAATGGAATATTATGTGCCTTTGCCTTTGTTTTGCCTGTGCACTTATATTCTTTTTTAATTGCAGTGTTATGGTAGAAACTAGGCGCAGCTCAAACAATTTTGTGTACACCTCCTTAGCAACTCCAACTAGGAAGAGTAGAGCTTTGCGTAAATCCAAAGATGATGGCCTCGTAATTAGATCATCCACAGAGTCAATTGCTGCAAATGTGGATATTGTTCACATTGAAACAATTGCAGACGAGGTTCCACCGGCAGATGAATTAGATGATGTGCAAGATCTGGATCTGATGAAGGCGTAAAACGATGAAGGCTACTGATGGAAAATCTTCCAAACGAAAGAGAAAGGATAATGATGATGATGCCATAGAGTTTCCAAAGAGTTTCCGGTACAAATGATTTTGAAACATTGAAAGAACCGAGGATAGTCGCTAAGACTCCATCCCCTTTGATTCCATTATGTAGGATCATGTTAAATCAAGCTGTGAGGATTGTAAGCAAAGAAGCAAAGGCTCTGAGAGAGACATTGCGTGCAGACGGATATGTGATGGAAAAAGGTGGTTTCTTTTTATCGATAACAACAACAATGGGTGGATTTTGTCATGTCACGGATGCAATAAAGGCCGGATGGGATCAATATTGGCAAGAAGAGAATGATATGTTTGAGGCCCAACTTGCAACAAATGAAGATTGGAGTGATCTTCGTGGCAAGATGTTCTTATCTTTGGGATGGGAATCATCGTCATCGATGCATGGATGCAGGAGATTCGGGATAGATATTCATTAGTGAGAGAGATGCACTTCTCTGTGCAAGCTTCATTTGTGCAAATTGATCAACAAAAAGAGTCTGCACTCATCCGGGCAATGAAGAGAATTAATGAGTATGTATTGCATTATTTCTATGCTAATCTTGTATGCTCTATATGTTATATTAAAAACTGTCTGATGTTTATGTGAAGGTTGAATGAAACTGGTATAGTGAGGACTACACTTAAAGACATTCTCTATGGGGTGTACAGGATGACAAACTCTAACTTGACCAACTTCACTTCTAGTATTCTAGTGGAAGAATTGAAATGTAGTAGAGTGCAAGAAGCCAAGACTCTGAATGGCGAACCATGGTATCCTTATACACGTTACATTTTAGCCTGTATTCTCTATCAGGTACCTTAACTTGGAACGTATATGTTATGAACATTGTGTTTTTTGTTCGTTATTCTTTTTAACATTTCAGTTTTGCTCTATGTATGCAGTCCAAAATAGAGAGAGAAATTGAGGAAGCCACTTCCAAGTATTCTGGAAGTTACGGTCTAGAAGAAGCAAGAGCAAAAGCAGAAAAAGAGATAAAAAAAAGTGGGTCACAAAAATGGGTAAGTACTTGGCAATTGTGAATCCAGATTTGGGAACAAATTGGGTAAATTTGGTCACTAGCAGGGAGTTGGAAAATAAGTACATAAATTTGAGGTTGAAAAGTTGTATGACATGACAAAAGCCAAAGTACCAAACTCCACAAGGGATCGTTATTGACTTGGATGACATCCGGTACAAACTATTATTATTATTACAATATTCCAGCCAATGATAGGGATTTTCATGAATGGGTTAAAAAGGAGACATGGTTGGAAACTCTTCTAACCAAGTCACAGGAAACTTTTGATGCAATTGTGTTAGATGAGGGCATTACAGTCAACCACGGGGGAGATGATTTGCAGATGTGGTTAAGACAATTTAAGGTGAAGAACAGGAGTGATATGTTTAAAGCTTACGAGAAGAATATGTCTGCAACAGCAAAAGTAGAAGATGCCTTTGAAATTCAGAAGGCTTCGGAACGAGTCTGCTATAGGTAAATGATTTTTACATTTATATGCATAGGATTCATGTAGAAATATCCATTAAAATTGTTCTTTCCATTTTCAGGTATTTCAAGTATTGCCTCGAGAAGAAATATATTGATGCATTGCCATTCCTGCTGCAACAATGGGCTAAAGGACGTGAGGAGACGTCCATGTACTCAGCCAAAGGAAATCATGACAGGAAAGGAGGTTTATCTGAATGGGAAATTCGTAATTGTCCTTGGTGGATTGATTTCCCACCAGGCAAATTTCCAGACGAAGAGAAAGCGTTGTTCAAAGAGATGACTGATGGTAGGTTGTCAGCAGGTGATGTTGATATTGATGCTGTGGATGATGGTAATCTTCGCGTCAAAAGGCGAAGAAAGCTTGCATTACCAAGAGATTCAAAGAAAGAAGTTAAGAAGAACATTGTGAGTGAGACTACTTCCATGGATCACGGTTCTAGTGCAGAGGAGCCACAAATGCAGGAAAATGAGGATTGTGGTATCCAACAAGTTGAACGAAGGTATGCTAATGTTTCTCTATCATTGATTTGTGCTGATGTTTCGGACATTGCTGCCACAATGAACTCTACTCAAGAGTTCATATTTAAGTCCATTAGAGAATTTGGAAGGAAAGTGGCAATGGAAAAACGTACATACAGGAGAAACAAAGTGGACAGAAATTGGGGAGCCGATGTCGTATTATTGGACTTCCCTACAAATGAAAAACCTACGATGGGTCACTTGGTAGTTCCTGAATGGAACTTATGTAGCAAACAGGTTATTGATGATGCTTTCACTATAGCCACACTTTGTGTTGATGATTCTGGTTTTGTGGTATGCTTTTGTGGTATTAAGCAATTTTGGATGCTGCTGCAAAGAAACGTAATCTTGAAAGGCAACGCATGTACTTCATGGTGCAGAAAACTCCATGTGAGGTAACTCGTGATGCCTTTGGAGTCTTTGAGAATAGTTGTTACTATTTAATTGTCTACACCAGGATTGGAGTTGATGTTGGGAAGATAAACTCAGTGGTGTATTCCATGAGGGAATTGAACCAAAACAACAATGTTCTTTTCAATGTGCTAGCTCAAAAAGATAGGTTGCCAGTGCATGATGCAAAACAATCAAGATATGGCTTGGAAAAATCAACAAAAGTGATGGAATTTATACTTCATTCTTTTTGTGTGACGGGTGGCTTTGCATTGGACTTGTTTGTCGGGTAATGCGGCTCTATGATGGAAGCATCTTGGCGTTAAAAGGTGTTTCATTACTTTGGAACCGAGAAGGATGAAGTGTTGGTTTCATGCTTGCTTTTTTTATGGGTTGTGGGGCTCCTTCTATTGATCTTGACAAATCGATGAGAGTGGAGATGAAGACGACATTGAGAATGTTCGATTCGAGGGATGTGGATCGAACCCTTGGACTAGTCCGTGAGTTTTTCAGTTTCATACTTTGCTATTAAGCTTTTGATCTTTTTATGCATCGACATATTTACTAATACATCTAATTCTTATGCAGCACGTTTAAATTACCGGTATATGCAGAAAGTGAAGCTCGATATATGTCCACGTACATGATTCCTATACATTTGAAGGACAAAAAAAGAAAAAAATGCAAATTTGTAGATGATGAGGCACAACTAGCATAGAGTGCATACTTTTGACTCTATATTTTGTTGTTTATGTTATTTCACTTATGGTGTCCACCACTCTGTTTGTCAAATTCGTTTTCTTATGATAATAGAAGCTATAGGCATGCATTTGACACTAAATTCAACGGGTAAATACATTCTTCAAATGTCAAATTTCATGTTAAGATAAGGTAGCTTGTTTGGGGCTGTTTGTATGCTTGGTTTCAATTTCAAGCGTTCAGATAAAATCTTATCTTAGTTTCAAAAAAGCCCAGAGTGCCCAAATAAAAAAGCCCATGAAAAAGATTTCCCCTTCTTTTTCCAAGGGAAAGGCAAACTTCTTCCACACAGGATCAACATACACCTAGTCTCACTGCATCGACAAGTACAACGCCAGTTCCTACAATGTCGGATGAAGAAACACCTCATGTTGATATCTCAGACGAGGACCTGCCAAAGCCACAAGACTCTATGTTCGAATTCAAAGCTCCTACAAGTAAGAATCTTAAGCGAAACTTACACAAGAAAGCATGTACAACCGTTAGAAGAAAGAAACTTATGGACGAGGCTCACTTGAGGGCAACACATACAAAGCACTGTTGTTCAGTGCGTTGTATGCTTAAGATTGGACTAAAGGAATTGAGGTTGATTCGAGATAGTTACAGTTCAATGACTCTGCTAGACCAAAGGGGCTACTTGGCCTTCAATATTAGGCCAGATTGTGATGAGAAGTTTACTTACACGGCTGGTGGCCACACCGTCTGTCAAACGGCCTTCAAATTGATTCATGCTTTAGGCAGCAGACGACTTGACCGCCTGAAGAAAAGGCTTGACAAGAATCCAGGCATCAATGACTACTGCCATTCAGGAGGCATAACCAGAGTTCATGCCCTTCAATGTGTTTCCTGGATGGAAGGTTTCTTTAAGGAGTCTTGTGAGAAACTCCCTAACAGCCCTATGTACCACTTGAGTGACAATTTCACGAAACAAGAAGTCTACGATAATTATAAGGAGATGTGTGTTGAGGCTGGAGAACGCTATGTCTGCTACTCTTACTTTACTGTGCTCTGGAAAAAAGAGTTTTCTCGCGTGTCCATTCCTAGAAAGCATAGGATGTCTGTTTGTGCTACATGCTCTGAATTAAAAGCTCAGAGACAAAATGCAAGGACACTTCACACTAAAAGCAATCTTCCAGGACGTGTTCTTGCCTAGTTCTACTTAAAAGTAGGTTCTTTCCTAAACATGTTTTCATTTCAGATGCATTGAAAGAGAAACTGAACAAGCACAGAGAACAACAATCCTTAGAAAGGAGAAAATTGACAAAACATAGGAAGAAAGCACTGGAGCAACCACTCAACTACATATCGGTTGTTATTGATGGAATGGACCAGAAGAAGACCACCCTACCACACTTTGTCAATGTGCCTAAGGATATTTCATACACCTGCATGTTGTTGGTGCTATGGTATTTAATGGAAAGCTATCTTGCAAGGCATTTTTGAACTATCCAAACGTTCATGCTGATCCAAATCTGACTATCACAATTTTGAATAAGCTTCTTTCCAATCTAGAACATATACCACCGGTTCTGTACCTTCAGCTAGACAACACGACAAGAGAAAATAAGAATCAGGCGTTGTTTGCTTACTGTGCTATGCTAGTTGAGAAACAAATCTTCAAGAAGGTGAAGATTGGTTTCCTGCTTGTTGGTCATACACACGATCAAATTGATCGGGATGTTGAAGAGGGTTCTCTAAACGCCTTGCTTTCGAAAAAAAAAAAGCCTACCAGCAATGATTGAGGTTATCCAAGATTCTTACAATCCTCGCCCGACATCGAAGTTATTAGAAGAAACTTATGATTTCAAGGAATGGATTTTTCTGAGAGATCAACGGGTCTTTGTGCTATTGAGCCCTTGAGAAACATTACATTTTCAGCATCGATTAAAATTTCACTTGTAGATGGCAAGGCCATCTTACAAGAAAAGAAATATGCCACATCCTTGCAGTGGCGGCAAAGCAGCCAGGTATTCAATTCATTCGCACCATCCCCAATACTAGTTCCATGCTCTCTGCAGAGCAAATGCCTCTAAAAAGCTTGAAAGAAATCACAAAGAGTAAAAAGGAGGGAAGAGCATTTGACTCAAACAAATCATTGGATTATATTGAGACAAGTATTCAGTCCCGCTCTAACCACTTTGGGGAGGCGATGCTTTTATGGTGGCCTCGCTTTTTTTCAAGAACGTGACATGTTGCAAGCTTCATTACAAGGTCGAAGACCGTTATATTCAACGGCCATCTAGGCAAACTCTCCCTGTGCAAGTTGAGAATCAAGAGGAACAAGTAGAGATATTGGCTAGCTCAGATGAAGATGACAGAGTCATGTACACTGGCCCCAGACGCACGGCACAACAAGTTGCTTTCTGTATCCGGGTTCGGGCCTCGAGAGATTCGAGAAAGGAATGCTCATAGCTGTCCCGGTGATAATGATGAATCTGGGAAGCCATTCTGGCTAGCTAAAGTCTTGGAGGTAACAAGAGAGGATGGAATTCCCACTCAATTAAAAGTGCAATCGGATGAGAACAAATGCCCGGTGCTTTTCGATGGGGAGTTATACTTTGGAGATGGTAAAAACAGGAGTGGGAAAGAGAGCAAAGTCCAAAGCAAGCACTGCTGTCATAGATCTAATTGAAGTAAAGGTTCTTGCATATGACTTTGTTCTGACTGCTGCTAATAAGTTTCGTATGGTCACTCAAACTTTAATAAGGTCGGCATGTGGATTAGACAAACAACCTAGAAAGGTGGCAAAAAAAGATGATGATGAAGACTCACTTGTAGACAGTGAGGAAGAAGATCATTCGAGTACATCCAGTTTTGAGAGTGAAGCTGAGGATGAAGGCTCAAGTGATCAGGGAATAAATGAGTCGGAGGATGAGATGCATCCTGATCTTGCTGCAAAATGTAAGTTTGTCCGATGACTCGAACATGTAAAGAACAGAAAGTGCAGGTGATGATTGTCTGTCAAAATGTCCTATATTTTTGACAATTTTGTTCATAATTTTGTACAATTTTCACAACCTTGAATATATCACTTCTTTGTCACTCTACTACCCTTGCTATTTTTTTTATTGCCCCTTTTTTGCCACACTTTATATAAGTAACTATTTTTGGTTCTAAATTAGGAGGATAAAAAATGTTGTTTAAAATTTTTGCATGTGAGTTATGTTCAATCAACCCCTCAAAAAAGGTACCTAAATTAACTAAATTGTCACACCTGTCACAAAAAAATCTTAAAAATGGACTTTTTTAAGGGAATTCTAGGGAATCTTTCAAAGATTCCTTTTGAAGTGCGTTTCCAGCAAATAAGTGCATTTCATTTTAAACTTTGTTAATCTACTATAGACCGTGTTTAGACATGTAGAATTTGAATCTTAATATGTAAGCTAATAGCCCAGTATTCATAGATAGTTAACAGTATGCTGCCTTATAGTGAGCACAAAAAACTAAGCCGTTGTACGCTGCCTTTTTCTAAAGAGAAAAAACTGAACCTGGATCTCATATTTAATCACAGGCCTTCTTTCTAAACAAGAATTCCACATATAAATCATATAGCAAACCTGGATTAAAGATCGTTGCTTCGTTTAAATCGAAGTATACATTTTGCTGATAGTCTTGACTGCAGTGATGAAGTCGGATTGGATAAAACAGATAGAAACTGAGCTTTAATACCTTCGTATTTTTTCCAGAGCATGATTTTCGGAGGATATAGCATTTTCAAGTAGATTCAATGTAAAAGCACCAACAGATAGATTCAAATTGCGGCAGACAAATAGAGCGAATCTAAGCAGTCAATTGCTGATTGCTGATTGCTGTCTCAGTGGCGATGGCTCAAAATGATAAACGTTTAGAGTTTCGGAACCCTAAACTTGAACATTTCATTGCTTAATGGTCAAGAATATAATTTCGGATGCCAAGTGAATATTTTCCTTTACCCAAAGTTTTGTTCAAGGGCAATAGCTTGACAAGGCATTATCTAGAAGATATAACGGCATAACTTGGGAATGCAGAGCCATCTAAATGATCTCCAAATCGTACATCCACAACTTGGTATCTGAGAGCACCAGATCATAATCCCAGCTTAACATATCTGACGTAAAGCAGAGCATGTCATAGAGTTTTAAAATTTTGAGCAAGGCTAGTAGAACATTTAATAGCCATTTGCTATCGGCTTGTCATGAAAGCGTAATCCCTGGGATTGTATCATGCACAGTCTAAACTTTTTAAGGAAAAAAAAAACCGGCTTGAACTAGTAAAAACTAGCGCAAACATCAGCATTGGTCAATCCCTTTGCTGTCTTATATGGCCATACGAGAACAATTAAGTCCAGGATGGTACCATTCTTCCTTGGTATCCAGTTACAAAACTCTCAGAAAATTATTAGAACAAGCCTTACTTAGGACCATGTGTATAAGATTAGCCTTAAAACATAAATGGTCACCATTATATATGCCATTATCCATATCCCATCATTTTAATTTCAGAGAAAGCATCGGATTCAAAGTGAACAACATAGCAAATTAACGCCATGCAAGAAGTAGCCATTTCAAAAACTTATGGAAGAAATGTATGTTGTTTAAACAGGAGGACTTGGTATGTTGGATCTTTCTTTATAGGGTAAGGTCTTAGCTTCTAAGCTATTGTTCAGTTTGTTGAAAGATGATTGTGCATCACCAGGTATGAAGTTACTTAAACAATCAGTAAAGAAGTGTGTGGTTTTTCATAAGCGAGATGTGAGAATTGAGCTCCCTTGGGCATTGTTATATCCATTGAAAGCTTCTTCACATGCCTTTCCAATACTGAAAGGCTTGCTTCGGGCTTGGAAGGTAGTCCAGCCGGTGATTACATTTGATTGGGAAGCTTGTCTCCAGGCATCTTCCCCCTTTCTGTGGTTGCCTTTGTATACTCATGGACAACTACACCCAGTTGTAGAATTTATATATGCGCATTCCCAAGCGAGGTGGAGGAGAGCAGGTATTATTTCTATTGAACAGTGGTATTTTGGTATTGACATTGCTCCTTGGCAATGGTTTCAGGAGACATATGGGTTGTTGGATAAAGATATCAGTATATGGGCTTATGTAGCAAGTGCTCTTTCTCTAATTAAGAAGGTGGGTAACAAGAGATGCTGGAACTTTGTTCAAGGTATTAAAGAAGACAAGAAGCTAGTAAGTTCATGCTACAGATTGCTTACCTCCTCAAATACTTTATCACCTTCTCGAAAATGGCACTTACAGACTGCCTTCTCAATGGCAATCCATCTGGAACCTTGTTTGGTCTAAATATAATCCTCCAAAGGTAAATGTTCTACTTTGGCGGGTGATTCATCGCCCTTTGAGAGTTAATGAGATGGTTCATCGCTTTAAGCCGGGAGTAAGCCCACTTTGCCCAATGTGTGAGCGGTGCATTGAAACATTGGAGCACTGTTTATATTTGTGTGCAGAGCTGAGTAGTCTTAGGTCCTGGCTGCATTCTATTTTTGGAGTATCTTTGGATAGTCAACACTTTCTTTTGGGTATTTATCCAAATCAGTGGACTGCTTCTAAAAGGATTGCATTTTACATGGCAAAGTCTTGGCTAATATGGAGTGTATGGAAGCGAAGGCGAAGAAAGGTCTTTTATGATAAGCGTATTTCTTCTCAGGTGGTGCTTCAAGAAATTCGTAAGAAGTTGTATAATTGCTTTCAGATCTCCAATTGGCCTGATCGTATTAATTAAAATTCCAATATGGAGTGATCATCTAAAAGTGATTGATGCTTCAGGGACATTTCTTACTTCTGGAAGTACTTTGTAATATTAAAGTGATGTAGAATAAAGTGATGTAGAATGTACTCATGATGTGATGATGAATAGACTGTCGTCCTTCAACAAAAAACTTTGTAATATTTTGAGTGTATAATATGAAGTAAAACACGTTCTTCCAAAAAAAAAAAAAACTTATGTATCTACCTAAGCTTTTCGTACATGAGCCTTTGAAACCCAAAATATTAATTTGTATCAAAATACTTGTAAGTTCAACAAGTTTCCAGCATCAGATTGGCCTTCCCAAGGTATAACTTACAAGTTCTATTTGAAAAACATTTTGTCCAAGGGAACCAGCCTCAACATGTACAGACAAGAATTGTTCTTCAAAATAGTAATACTTTATGTAAGAACATAGAACATATTCTCTAGAAAGTATTAAGCCAAAACCTACTTGTAGCAGTAAAAGTTAGAATAAGAAACAGAGTACCTTAGAATCATTTCAAAGTGCAAATAAAAAGGTTTGCAGATAAGCATATGTCTCCCATAAGGGCTATGCAAATCCATGTATTTGTAGATGATTTAACATCCTCAACTCATTCCCTGATCAAATCATCTTCCAATGTGAAATTTCCAGCTCACTTAAAACCTATTTGAACAAAAGGACTACATTAAAAAGAGAAGCATGTAATACATCATCATGTATTATGCAGCCAACCAATACATCATTAGCATGATAAGGGTAAAGATGCAAGGGTCAAAAGGTACCTTAGGCTTCTCCGTTGTCAACCGATCACCTAATGTAGACCTTTTGCCCGTAGACAAAGTGAGCAACGTGAAAGTAAACCTAGATAATAAAGACAAATACATTCATATCAGAAATAACTCTCTTAAAAATGACCATTCTACGATGAATGAAAAACTTTTTACTGCTTTAATAAAAGCTCAGATGCATTTTCCTGATCAAAACTTTATGCTGAAGTCATACAGAGACCACAACTATTAGCTTTCCTTTGTATTCACATATTAATCATAATAAAATGGATAAACAGTAATGGAGAAAGTTTCACATAACAAACTTAAGCATACTGAGGTTTAAGAACCAAACAAGTCTCTATACATTGATCTTTACTTGTAGCTTAGATCTTAACTGTTACCTAACTTATAAGCATCACAAATTATCACTGTAATACCTGGTATTTTTCGGTGTAAGACATAAGCTCATCCACATTTTGAGTAACATAGACAAAACTAGAAGCTTTAGCATATCCTTGCCTATGGAAGCTCCATATTTTCTTAGAGAATGCTCCATAAGTTGAAGCATATGGTCTGTAACTCGTATACACTTAGGCCACAGTTTTATATGCCCTGATTTACACCGGAAAAACTCCACGGGAGCAAGACTATGGATTATTTTTTAGGAAAAATAGATCACTCAGCTTTAATATAACTCGTCATTCAAGCTACAAGCCTGGCCGAATCTGTTACAGGCAAAATAACACATGGATTTATGCCCTGGAAGGCTAGGCAAACCATCTCCGGCCATTTTGCATATGCCGTTCCTTGCAAACAGGCCGCCATTTTCATCACTAGCAGTGCCGTTTTTCAGATTCAGAAATAGAAAAAGGATGGTCATCGGAATCCAGCACAAGAGATTGCATGGTCTTTTGCCAGGGAAAAAGTTCAAAGTAAATCCCTTTTGAAACTGTAGGCACGATATTCTTGTGCCAAGCAAGAATAGTCCTAATTATATTATGTATGCCAGGAGGTTTTGGGTAGAGCCCATCGCACCCAACCTCATAATAGACACTAATCTGCAGCCTCCACTTGTAAAGATCAAGATGGAAACCTAATCCAAACAAATAATACATATATCCAATTGTTAAACTACAAAATGGCCAATATAGAAGATATGCCTTATTTGTGTGAAATAAAGACATATAGCTAGAGCTCATTAGGAAAAACATATTCCTTTAAAGAAAAGGTACTCCATGGTTTTGTAACCATGCAACTCCTCAAACTGAGAATTCTAGGAAAACATATCGTACTAAAAAATCTCACCCTGGTATACAGTATGGCATCAATTTTTATCCAAAGGTATATTGCCACTAGGAAAAGCTCTGCCCACTTAGCATGCAACGGGAACCATGCAAAGGGAACCATGTAAATATGAGTGGGTGCTACTAAGGCATCATGTAGCAAACATGTAGGAAACGCGAACATACGGAAACTCCAACATGTGGCATGCATTTATAAAAAAAAAAAAAAAAAAAAAAAAAAAAAAAAAAATCCTCCATAGCATTTATAATAATCAACACCAACTTGGAATAAAGACCTACGACACCAACTTTAGTCCCATCAAACAACAAAAATAGTGTGTTTGAAAATAGTTTGTTATGACAAGTTGCAGTCCTATTTAGGCATTGATTAAGTTTGCACAATTTGTCTCGTATTGCGGAGGGTATTCTCATGGTTGGGACTATGATTCTTGTATGGTATTGTATTCAAAACCGTATATTTAAATGTTTTGGAGGTTTTGTTTCTATTTTGGATGGTTAGAGATGGTTTTCATTGTGATGGTATAAAAAAAAATAGATCTGGCTAATTTTAGAAAGATGAAGAACCCGTACATGATGGTCATCGCAGATTGGATGATTGTGCACAATCACTTGTTTTAAAGAAATTGCTGTTGTGGCTCGGAGGATCAAATCCTTTGGCCCTGTTTTTTGGGGGTTGGGCCCTGTAATCCAGGTCGCCTAGAGGCTTGTTCGTTGCACTTCACTTACAAAAGAAGCCCTGATGCTTTTTTAATTCCGAAACGACATACCTATTGCATAGCCGGCCGAAGGCAAAGTAAGCATATGGTTTGGGATGGATATGGTGATTGGATTCCAGACAGTTTGCTTTCCCTAGATCTTCGTGCCTTCTTGATCCTGCAGCAGAGCTTTATGCTTCATGCTGATGCCGATAGGACTTCATGCTCTGCTCATGCCAGGGCAGGGCCCCGATTTTGTCTTGAAAATAATGTGGCATTGATTAAAATATGGCATGTATTTCGATCCATTGGGCATTGTTGGTTCAATTTGCACCATTGTGAGTTTCGGTAGGGTGAACTCAGAAAAAATCGTGGGCCCTTGATCTAGGACGAGAGAGAGAGAATATTCTCCCCATCAATGGCCGCAATGAAACATACAAACATCCTATTAGGGAATACTAAAATGTATGAGTATACTTTGTCTCACCTACGTCAAAAATCGTATATTTAAGGACTTGTAGACTACCAAATTGAAGAAAACATAAATTCATTACATAAAGAACAATATCAACATGTTGTTCAGGCTTCCTAAGGATGTCTAGGCTGCTTCACCTCATGTTGTTAAGATATTAGGCCATAACACAGAAAGAATACTTATATTTGAGCTCATGGAGAAGGATCTAACAAAAATAATTGAGAGAAGAGCTTTGCCCCTGATACCAGCACTTAAAGCTATGCTACAAATTTCCAGAGCAATGAGGCACTTGCACTCTCTGAACCTGATATACAGGGACTTGAAGCCTTAGAATGCATTGGTCAAAACTATAAAAGATGGTAGCTTGATCTGTAAGATCTCCAATTTTCAAGCCTGTTTGCCTACATGACAGTGATACCATGCACAGGGCTCCAGAAATATGAAATAATGATCATGGCAAAAAATGTTCGAGAAAGGTAGATGTCTATAGCTTTGGCCTGCTTTGCGGTGAAATTCTGTCTGGAAAAAGACCACCAAGACAAGATATCAAGATTATAGAAGCCTTCTTGGATAAGTTGCCTCTTAAGTTACCAATGGAGCTTGGAACTTTGATATACTCTTGATGATGTTGATAAAGAGCATTCTACCTTTGCTCTACTCCAATAGGTAAGAGACCCATCTATAATTTTCCACTTTCTAATATAAGAGCTTACTCACTAAAAGATATTCCTATAGATATATTGTCAGACATAAGATTAGAGAACTTCTATATTAATGCCTTTGGGGATGTGCAAAGGAGACTACCTAATCGTTTATTTAAGAGCAATTATTGAGAGTTCAAGAAGCTAAAGGAGCTCCTCAGCCAGACAGCTGCTGGCCTCGCCCGTTAGCAGCGCGCCATGATGCTGTATGTGACTCTTATTATAGAGATTATGACATTGAACGTGGTCGCCTACGATCCCGTGTGCATTCGGTTCCACTGACACCTCGGAACTCTTCTCGATCAGATCTCCTACGCATTGCCGAAATTGTTCTCAACCGCGTTCACCTCGTCAATCTTGTTCAGCAAACTATGTTGTATTCTTATGTTCATATCCCTCCCATGCCCACGCCTGTACCTTTCTAACGCATATCATCACAACATGGCATGGCTTATTCTCAAGTCTCCTTTGGCCCCATCCATGTCAATGAGTTTCCCCCATCGTCATCTTTTCAACCTCCTATCAACATCTACAATATTGTTGACCTCACGCTCGACTAGGAAGGCTGCCCTGTTCCACCAATTACTGACAGCAAGATTATTGTTCCCACCACGGCTGTGGCGTCCCCTGCTCCTTATACGATGCACACATCGTATCCGAAGGAGGAGCCTTCCCCCCTGGCAGCTACACTGACAGTGGCCATCCACCTGACTCCACTCCCAGTGGAATGAGCCAGCAAGGGAAGAATGGATGTGTCATTCACCCGTCTTCCATCGGGTCGACCTATATGCGGAAGCGCGAATAAACAAACATGAGCACAAACTAACAGTATATATAAATACAACCACCTCGAAGGGTGAACATATCATAACATCACAGAGATAACAACATCAACATGAACAATAACAGAAAGGGAGAAATCCTACCCAAGGCTCAGACTCAAGGGGGTACGACTGGCGGCTTGGGCCTCCAGAAGTCAATGCAGACAGAATTCATGGCAATGGATTTGGCTGGCATAGAACATGGCTGAGGGTAGTCCACTCCATCCGCCCCTCCCGTGCACACTTTGCAGAGTAGGCTGAAAAGTGTTGGGACCTGGCCGTAGCCTACCGGGTGAATAGCCAGAGGGGCTAGTGCTACTGGGTTGCATCTCCCCAGCCCCGACGAGGCAGGAGGAGAGTTGCCTCTCCTCCAGAGGCATCCATGCTCATCACAAGCGGCTAGAGGGCCACTGCCTTATTCGACTTAACTCACTGGAAGGTGACGCATCACCCCACGAGTGTCGAGCTCATGCCTTGCCCACACGCAGTGACAAGCCATTAAGCCTAGCCCACAGAGACCCCCGATAGGCCTTACTACCAGAGGGGTCAGTCCGTGATGAGACAAGTTCCTCCTTATCAACCGACCGAGCCCCTTCACCCACAACCAGGCGGACTCCTGTGCACGACCCGCATATAATTGGGAACGAGTGGTGCTACCTAGGATCATCTGCTACACAGCTTTAGGTCTCTACCCCCCTTCCCAATACATGGAGATCACAGAGTGAAATACATATAACATCACAAAATTGAAATAGAGAATATCATCTAATCTATCTACCTAAACAACAGAGTTAGGTTCCTTAGTTAGGGCTTATGATCTCGGGATCTACAAGGCCTCTAGAGTTGATTTAACATACTAAACCAGCCTATTGTCTTGCCCAAAGACGGCTTTGCACAACAAAATGACTAGATACCTGGTCCTTGACCCGCTCCTGATCCCCGGAAGGCGTCCATGCTCATGATCTTGCTGAAGATAGTTGCTAATCGATAATCTGTTGTGCAAATCTGGCTTTTCGGAGCCTAGCAATGCGAATTGGAGTCCAGACTTGGCCGAAATAGCTCAAGACAACTCTAAATGCGAGAATGGAAAAGGAGCTCTAGGAAACCCTAAATGTCAAAGATAGAAAGGGTTTAGGGTTTAAAGGGAAAGCCCTTTTATAGAAACCCTTAGGGTTAGGTTAGACATTGGCCAAATGGGATTTAGCCATTTGGCAATGGGGTCCATGGGGTTATAATTGTGTATGTTTATTTAACATGCACAATATTCAATGTTGCCCCCTAGGTGCAACCCTATACGTCTCGCAAGTACATGTCATCCGTGACATGTACGGGTGACGTGGCGGTATAATATACGTATTCGGGGCGTATATTATGCTGGAACGTCACAACGGCCCCTCCAAAATTTTCAGTGATGCCCCCTATGACAGTCACATGAGGTCCTTCAGCTACCTGGCACTCTCAAGTTCCTGCGTTACCAACACAGTATGTTTTCCCTCCTAATGTACCCTCCATTTTTTCCTCAGGCTTGAATTTGAGACTTCAGTACCCAATTTTTGGCAACTCTAAAGGCAAGCCTATCGTGGATCAAAGTGCACAAGCCCACATGGAAGAATTTGAAGCACTTACAATTCTCAATGGTCACTCCCAACTGCAGATCAAGTTTCACATATTTTCCACCATTCTGCATGGTGCACCTTACCAATGGCTCATGGCAAATAAAAGCCAATGGAAACAAAGCTGGACGGACATGAAAGTTGCTTTCCTTGCTCACTATGGTTCTTTGGATGATGATTAACAACTTTTGAAATAACTCAAAAAACTTCAACAACAGGCCACGGAGTCTGCTCGAGATTTGCTGATCGTCTGATGATTCTTGTTGGTAAACTCAAAGAATATTCCATGCAAAGTCAAATCTTAGTATGGTTTCTTCAAGGCCTGCCTCCAGCAATTTGCCGTACGACTGAGTATTTGCGACCTAAGTCCTTAACTTATGCTATTGCTTTAGTGAATCATTTTGTCAATGTTTTTTCTAGAGTTGTTTCCCTCACGGATCTTCCCTTCATGCCTGCCACGACTATTACTCACAACTCTGTCAACATCGCAGTAAAATCTAGTGCCATCTATGTAAGTATCAGGGCCATCTTGCTAATGAGTACAACTCTACTAATGCCCCTCCCCCCATTGCAAAAGGTGCAATATGTGCAATTACACTACGGAAGAATTTACACGAGGTAACCCCATACACTTCTATCAGAATATAGTCTTCCAGGTACAAATAACACCTCAACAACCGCCATAGCAGCGTGCTCAGTCTTCACGACCACCTTTTGATCCTGTTAAAATCCAATGCCATCACTGTCGGGAATGGAGCCACACTACTATGATGTGCCCTCAACCCCCTCAAGTTCAAGTCTAGTTACCACGAACCAATCAAACCGCTTCCGTCCGCCTCACTGCCTATCAACTATGGGTAGCCAATGGTAAACAAAGTCCCCGACCCACGCTAAAGAAACCGCCATGAGCCCAGCAACAGCCACCACCGACACACACCACTTCATAGGTCATCTTAGATCAATAAGCTCAAGAGAGAATTTATCAGGCCTTAAATCCTCTGGTTCAACATTCCAATTTGGTAGGCCTAATGTCATGCCAAACCCATGGTACACGACCTTATCACCTTATACCTCAGGACACACGGCCTGCTTACATGGTTAGCATTGTTCTAGCAAGTTCTACTCCCAAATCTCTTCATTTTGCGTCTGATCTTTACCACCTCATGCCACATGTCATGCCTAAAGTTTGACAAAATATTCTTCGCCTCATGCAAGCTGCGGAAGGATGAACACTTGCCAATGTCCATGCTACCACCCGTGCTCAGACCCGGGGGCCTGACTCTTCTGCCACCATGCCACCTCCATGCACTTGTACATATCACAATATTGTTGCTGAAGTCGGAGTCTAAGAAGTGGCTGCCTCTTTACCCACAGAACCAGCCCCAGTGGCTACTACATGCGCCGCCACTGCTATTCCTCTGGAACTTCAAGAGGAACTTGTGAAAATCAAGATTCCACAGTTTGGCAACTATTCTCAAACTTTTCCCAGCTCTTCGGGAATAGTTATCGTTGCCTGCTATTTTTGTGTGAGCCGTGGCCACTTCCATCCCCACGGTGCACGCCACGGTGGGTGCTCATGAATCATGTACAAATCGATGGAGGCAATGCAGTCAATCTTATCTTAGACATACTACGACAACAATTAGGCATTAAGAAACTATCGTGCATCCTATGATATCAAATTTACCAATGGCCATATCACATGGCCACAAGGCATCACTTCTCAACTGACTATTAGCATTAGAGATCTCAAGTTTCCACTTGAGTTTGGTGTTTGGCGAGCAGGTGAAGATCCGGTGATTATGAAATGCTTGTTGGTAGACCTTTCCTTTGTCAAGCTAAGAGTATCCATTATTGGGCTACTGATCAACTCGTGATCACGGATGGTCACTTAACTACCACAATGGATCTGGAAACATGTCAACTTATTGCTGTAGAACATGCTAAACCCTCCTTGTCAGACATCTCCTGCTACTGAACTACCCCTATCAGCTTATCCTGAATATGCAGATCCGTCGGGCGACATGACCTTAGATCAGTACAATGCCATAGCCACCCTGCTTGATCTTTATCTGGCGCTTTGTCATCAAATTCACCTAGTATTCCCTCAGGATGACCCATATCATGATGGTCCTCCTGCGGATACTACCACGCTTACGCACCAACCTCTGGTTGATCCGACTCCAATGCCTTTGTTTTTACCACTACAAGTGCACCTCCACTTGTTCTCCTCCAACCTCCTGCTCATCAATGTCGGATGCTGAGGTCATCCCCTATATCCAAACTCCAGAGATTCTCGATTTGGTCCAAAATCAACCCATTCGCCCGGCTGCGGGTCTCTATTCACATTTTCGAGAAAAGGCGGTCAAACTTTTCAAGAAGTTCAAACATATTTTTGCGTGGAGCTGCAAGGATTTATGCGGTATCAAGAAAGAATTAGGGAAACTCACAATCCCTGCCAAACGTTATTCCCGCCCCACCTAGCAACGACAGTGCAAGCTCAACCCAAATTACCATGACCGAGTAGCAGAAATCGATAAACTTCTTGATGCCGGTCTCATTTATGAAGTCAGACATTCTGAATGGGTGAGCCATATTGTTATTGCTCTTAAGCACAATGGTAAGCTCTGTGTTTGCATGGATTTAAACCAGGCTACGAAGCGGAATCATTTTCCATTATTTTTCACGGATCAAGTCCTAGAAGAAGTTGTAGGCCATGGAATGTATTCCTTTATGGATGGCTTTTCGAGTTACAATCTAATATCCATTCGCTCTGAAGATCAATTCAAAACCATATTCACTACACTATGGGGCACTTTTGCTTACAAAGTTGTTCAATTTGGACTTTCAAATTCGCCCTCTACTTTTCAATGCATCATGCATTCAGTATTTCAAGAATTCATAAAAGAAAATGCATTTCTTCAAGTCTTTCAAGATCACTTCTCGGCTTATAGCACAGAAGAAGATCACCTTTCCAAGAGCTTGTCTTTAAAAAATGTGATGAATCAGGCATCAGCTTCAATCCTGAAAAGTGTACCTTCTGCGTCACTTCGGGTGTCTTTCTTGGGCATGTGGTCAGCAAGCAAGGCATCACCACGGATCCAGCAAAAATCAGTTGTGTTCTGCAAGCAAAGCCTTCCGCCAATATCAAGAAGACTTGATATTTTCTCGGCAAAATCAATTATTATGCTATCTTCATTCCTGGATTAGCTGAGAAGGCTGATCCTATCCATAAACTCACAAGGAATGAAGTGAATTAGGAGTGGAACTCCCATGCTGAGATGGTTTTTCAACAAGTAAAAGTTTTACTTACTCAGGCTTCGATTCTTGTACCTCCTCAGTGGGATAATGATATGATTTAAGGAGACTCAAAGGTATTATCCACTTAGTTCATCAGTTAAATAGATAGAAAGCAGAAGAAGTAATTCTTAGAGTCTATTAACAGCTCTGCTCAAGAACAAAGGGACTTGGTCTCCACAACCAAGCTATGGAGCATCCAGTTTCCACCCAACTGGATCCAAAGATTAAGGCAATTTCCAAGGGCTTTAGGGCGAAAGGAATTGATCAAGGCCTATTTTCCTTCCGCACAAGATCAATCCGTTTTACAACAGCGATGGGTTTAGATGTGTTCGATCGCAACCGCCAATAGTAAGAAATGGAACCAATCTCAGACTTCTCCAAGGAGGCCGCTATCAGGGCTGACCAAGAGAACTCCGCTTGCAAGATCCCCAATCGCTATCAATGCTTGCAAGTAGGATCGGATATAGGAACAACAGACAGGAACACAATCTCTGGAGTCGGAATGGGCAGCAACGATGGATAGGCTAGTTTGCTGATGCCGGAAAAGATAACAGGGGTCTTCTGCCTACCGGATCTGTGCCAACCGCCCCTCTTATAGATATTCGACCCTCCTTCCTGATAAAAACATCTGCACCTGCTATTCTTGTCTCAGCCGAATTCGCCCTTTTTGCAAAAGTCGTTGCATGAGGCTTTCCTTACCTTTTGTTCTGAAATATCATCCCCTTTTGCAAATATAATTGCATGAAGGATATTTTGCCCTAGTTCTTTTACTTGTAATATTTGAATGTAATATCTTGCCCCTTTTGTCAATTCTTGTAACCTTTGGTATCCCTATGCCCCATTGCCTTAATCCCTTACTATTGGATCACTCCCCCCAGCATGCTCCATATCAGATAAACCCTTTCATGTTTACGTGGATGTCTCTACCTTTGCGATTGGTGCCGTCCTTTCCCAGGAATATGAACCTCATAGACAAGCCCATCCATTTTGCCAGCAGGAAGCTCAACCCTGTGGAACGAAATTATTCTGCCGTGGAGCGATATCATTTTTTTCAACGCTTATGCCATTATCTCCTGGGTA
The DNA here is from genome assembly GCA_021234155.1 of Isoetes taiwanensis. Classification (NCBI taxonomy): domain Eukaryota; kingdom Viridiplantae; phylum Streptophyta; class Lycopodiopsida; order Isoetales; family Isoetaceae; genus Isoetes; species Isoetes taiwanensis. The sequence continues at coordinate 4,307,101 of JAJEKV010000057.1, read as the reverse complement.
GAAAATTGTGGACCATCAAGCTCTTCTCTATTTGATCAACAAAACCAAGCCCATGGGATGTATAGGGCGCTGGCTTCTCATTCTCCAAGAGTTTGCTCCTTTTGAGATTATTCACAAGCCTGGTAAGTCTCACACGGTTCCAGACTATCTCTGTTGGATTCACACAGAAGATCCATACTCAGGTGTTTCTGATACCTTTCCAGATGCTCAACTTTTTCTGGTTATGGCCATACCTCACTGGTTCCATGATTACCAGCAATACTTATTGACAGGGGCACTCTCGCCAACAGACCCCATGCTCTCTTCGGGGCACTAGCATCTCCAGCACCAACAGTTCCTTCGCGAAGTTCATGACTATACAATGATTGCTGACCATTTATATAAAAGAGGCAAAGATATGATTCTCAGAAGCTGTGTTCTTCGTCATGAAATTCTACGAATTGTTCAATAAGCCTACGGAGGCTCAGGGAATGGTCATTTCAGCAGAGATACCATGACAAGGAAAATACTCCCGACTGACTATTTTTGGCCTATGCTCTTCAAAGATGCTCACGCTCATGCATGCACTTGTGACGTCTGTCAATGGCTGGATCGACCCACTGCCCACGATGCCTTACCGCTAACCCCGGTAGCCACGCCCCTTCCCTTTAGTAAATGGGAAATGGATTTTGTTATCCCCGCGCTAGTCATAGCCGGGCACGCTATATTTTGGTCTTCACGTACTATGCCACTAAATGGGAAGAAGCTTGCGCCCTTCCAGACAACACTGCAGCCAGCACGGCCAGGGCTCTATACAAGCACGTTATCACTCGCTTTGGGTGTCCCATGGAACTTGTCAGTGATCGTGGTGTTCATTTTATGAATCACACCATCAAGGAGCTCACTGATTATCTATGTATCCATCACAAAAAAAGCACGCCTTACTATCCGCAGAAAGTACCAACAAAACACTCATATCTATTCTCAAGAAAATTTGTGATGCTTATCGCAAAGATTGGCATGACAAACTAACGACGATTCTATGGGCTTACAACACCACCTACAAGATTGCTATGGGCCAAACACCTTTCAAACTGGTCTACCAACACTAAGATTTCAATTAGCCACCACGACTAATCCTCTTGCTGCTCTCAAACAATGTGTATATCAAGTTCAATGAGCTGGCAGTTTACAACTGAACAAACAAGAAGCATCATGCAATTTACGAGAACAATTGGTTGAGTGCTATGGCTATGGCTAGGATCATGAGCACACTTCATATACTATGATGATGATATTAGAATAGAATACCAACACAGTGGACGCCATGTGAAAGGAAACATGATGTAAAAACACCTTAAAGCTGACTAATTAAATTCCCAGATAAGTAGCTGCACCGTCCTTTAGGGCGGGAAAGTAAGCAGCAAGCAAGCTCCGTCGCCATAGCCATCCCTTGCTTGCAATTTGTCTCAGCTTCTGCAAAGAAAAAGCTTGTAGCTGTTCATGGCTGACAAGGAGGAAGAGTCCCCTGAAGAAGGCGAGCTTCTTTTCTGTGGCACACTTGCCTGGGACAATGTCGGGCGTAAACCAGCTGATACATCTTGCCTCCCTTCCCCTGCTAGGCTCAAGCCTTTGGTTGGAGTTTCTATCCGCTACATTGCCACTGGATGTGGTGAGTAAAATGCTTCTGATCGCTCTGTATGATCATTTGCTTTTGCTTATTTGTATTCGTATTCTACATTTTGTTTTTATTTGATGTGTTTAGTGATCGTATGCAATCAACAATGTTCTTCATTTTTTCTTTTCGTTTTTTCCGTCTTTGATATTCTAAATGTGGAAAAGGATCATCTCTTAAACTCAAATGTCATCGTTCAGTTGGTGACAGGCATTCATACGAAAATATGCTGGGATCTAGTCTGTTAGCGATCATAGGGTGTTAGAGCCAGTTCAGGGCTATATGAATGTACTACAGTTAACCTGAATAGAAATGTTTTGTTGCAGTATCAGCTCATTGTATTGCCCTTGATTCTGATGGTAGGTGTTTCACATGGGGACGCAATGAGGTAGGGTGAAACTTTTATTTGGCAAGCATTACGATGACTGCAATTGCATGTTTGCTAATTATGTATTTGTTGCATGACAGAAAGGGCAGCTAGGATCAGGTGATTTGCTGACGAGAAGTGCACCAACTTTAGTGACAGCTCTATCCAAGTAAGTGCTTATTACCGTCAAAGAGAGAACCCAAGGGACTTCAGTGGGCCATTATGTGACCTTCCATTGCTTTTTGGTGATATGAGAACCATATACATTACTTCTTCATTTGTACATGCTTTAGCGCACCTGCAATGCTCTAACAGAAGCTATGAGTTAGATAAAAATAGTTCCGATGACATTATAAAGGTTAACATGCAGCACATTCTCTTATTTGTACTAAAATGTGCTCCTATATACATTGTATAAATTTTTCTTATCTCCTGTCTGCTATAATGTTTTGCTTTGTTATGCTATTGAAACAATTGTGATCTATCCAGGCACCATATTGTTAAGGCAGGAGCTGGAAGGAATCACACGGTAGTGATTACAAGAGATGGCACCTCACTTGCTTTTGGACATAACAAGCATGGGCAACTTGGCTCAGGACATACAAAAGCTGGTATTTATTATTTATGGACCTGAATATGAAGGAAGTTAAATGCCGTTAAAACAGTATAGAACCAACTATTCTAGTCACCTCAAAGACATCTGTAACTCAGTGGCCCAATTCTTTCTTTTAATTTAATACACATGAATTCCATAGTTGTCATAGTGGTAATCAAATCTTTTATATGTATAAATTCTTTTTTTTGTATAATTAATGTATAATAGATGCATGATTCCTTTTTTCTTATTTAAATTTGAATAGAGATTGAAAGGCTTCCAGTGAAGTGCTTAGTGCCAGAGCCCTTTTTTACATATTGCGGTGCTGAGTTCACAGTATGGCTTTCTTCCTCACCTGGAGCATCTATTTTGTAAGTGATCTAATATAAAAATAAACGTCAAGAACATCAGAACCTGTGCTTTAAAGACTCAATACAATTATGCAATTTTACTGTGCAGCTCTGCAGGATTACCACAGTATGGTCAACTAGGACATGGAACTGACAATGAGGCAAGTGCTTTTCAACAGCTTAGTTGCCTTATCAATAACTTATTTAAGTAGCATTACTTGGCCGCTTGAGAGATTTTTGTAACCAGAGTCTGCATGTGTATGTTTAAATTCTCTAGTACAACGCAAAAGAAGGTTCTGTGAGGCTTGCATATGAAGCTCAGCCCCGACCCCGCGCCATTGCAGCCTTAGCAGGGAAAACCATTGTAAAAGTTGCATGTGGGAGCAACCATACGGGTATGTCATGCTGACGAGTTATATTGTACATTTTGATCATTGATGTATTATTCATGTGATGTACATGTAAATGCTGTTACGAGCTTTTAGCTAGCACGGTCCATATCCAGAGGAAGGTTCTTTAGAAACCATCTGGTGAAAATATGCTTGTTGATAATGTAGGATATGAGACATACTGTCTTTTGGGACCAAGCTTAACGTTTTTCATTTTGCTTTCACCTGTTTGCAGTTGCTGTGGATTCCGAGGGCTTTGTATATACGTACGCTCTTGTCCCTTCGCATCCTGCCTTTGTTATTTCCTTATTCGTCGCTTATGCCATTGTCATCATATTTTGCTTCAAAAGCAAAGTGATTTGTGTGCTAGAATTCTACATAAATCATTCAAGCATAATATTTGTTTTATTTTGAGATGGAGGGTCGTGCTTTTGCCCACACATAACACAATTTTCTAAGCTGGATTTTGTAACTTTATTCCACCTGTTTAACAGTATCAAGCTTCAATCTGGAAAGAAACCCAAGTGACACAATGCAAGCCACATCTGTTGCTGCTCTGTATGGCACAAGAATAAATTAAAACATAGTCAACCATGAACACAACCTGCCGGGAGAGAATTATAGCTATCCAGAATTACTTAAAGAGATGCTAAGATTAATGGCCTAGAGTAAAATTTATTTGTTTTATGTGGAGCGTAGATATGCTTCTGTATATTTATGGAGGGTATTATTTGTTCTTGTCCTTTATAATGGTTATTTGATCCCTTCTTCATTCGGTCCCTTCTTGTACATTGATCCCACCTTTTTAAAGTTCCGATGAGTTTTTTTTTTTTTTTTTTTTTTTTTTTAAAAAGTTTGCCACTTCAGTTGGTTTTAGGACTTTGTGATTTAGATTAAGTTCCTTTAGTATGGTGGTACAAAAGTTCTGGCAGTGGATTATTTCTGTTACTGCAATTGGAAATAGATGGTATGTAAGTTACTGGAAGTGTTCCTAATTCAGTTGGATGTCTATTGTGCAGATGGGGCTTTGGAGGTCATGGCAGGTATGCATATCTCTCTTTCTGCAGCTTTCTTTGGGTGGAATATCTGCTGAATTGTTTTATCTTCGTTTTGTTTCTTATCATCCAGGCTAGGGCATAAAGAGCAGAAGGATGAATGGGTACCTAGGCTTGTTGAAACATTCCAGAAAGGCCTTGTGCTGCCTGCTTCTGCTGTAGTTGGAGCCGGTTCTGCATTTTCTGCCTGCACATCAGGTATAGCAATTCCGACAAGAAACAAATTGATAATCATATTCAATATATTGTGTCATAAAACTTTATAATTACTATCAATTTGTGCTGGTGCATAGCGGGTGGGCAACTTTACATGTGGGGACGTGTTAAGTCAACTGGCGACAATTGGATGTACCCAAAACCTGTATTTGATATAAGGTACCTGATATATTACCTGGTTTGTCAGCTCTTGAGAAGAGCAATTATAATACTGAAGGGCATGACCTTCAATAAATTAGGATGCAATGAGTGATCTGTCTATGGCCCTTTCAAATAAAGGAGAGATGAAAGACGCCCCAATATTTTCAACTGAAATAACCAATAACCCTTTTTTTGCCCTGCATTCAGTGCTTTATGAACCAAGTGTGTGTGTGTCCTGCTGACGTCGCCAGATTCAATGCTGAATTTTGCTTTTAGAAACTATTTTTTCCCTATTCTGCAAGTGATCTAGTGTTTTCTTGCAAAATTGCATATTCAGATAGAAATTTGCTCTAGAAATAAGTAAAACTTGTAATGCCTATTTTTTAGGATTATCTTTTACATGCTTGTTGCTGTCTGATATAGTTTGGAATTTGCTTTGTAGTGGATGGAATATTCGAAATATGGATTGTGGCAACACCATCACCATGGTATCTGCTGAGGATTCTTGTATAAGTTGGGGTTTAGCAACTTCTGGAGAACTTGGATACGGTGCTTCAGGGCCAAAGTATGTACTCTGCTTTGTGCTTGGTTTATACTACCTATATCTTCTCTGGGGCTTATTGGTTTTTTATATCAATTGCAGATCCTCAGCACAACCCAAAAAGGTTGATGCGCTTGAAGGCATGCATGTGATACGGTAATGTGTGCATGTGCTTAGTTTGGGCAGAATATGTTTATTGATTTTAAATTTTACAGTATGTATCTTATTTTATTCATCCTTATGGTAGCTGCTTTTGTATTCATTATGTGGCTGCAGAGTAGCTTGTGGCGTTGGACACTCTTTGATGATAGTGGATAGGAGTAAACGGGCTGATGTTTTGGAGAAGGTGTGTAGCCTAATCCAAATATTACTCCATGTTAATATTAAAATCATAATATTTGGTGCTGTATTTTGGCAGTTGGAAATCTATGAATGTCCCAAAGAGGTTCCAGGTGAAGATGTGAATTCGTATCAGTGTATATGTGTAATTTTTTTTTGGTGCATTATTTCAGTTTATGATGCTTGCCATTGTAATGATTTCACAGCTGGGGACATCCAATCTGAAGAAAAGAAAACACCAAATAAACCGGGCAGAAAACGGAAGGGATCTGAAGTGGAAAGCCCCGAGAAAAAGACACAAAAGGAGAAAACTGTGCCAGAGAAGGAAAAAGTAAAGAAGACCAAGAAAACCACAAAAGCAAATGGGAGGAAGCCCCCGACCGAAGAGCTCTCTGATACTGAAGATGATGTTGAATCTGATGTTCAGAGTGATTCATCTGAAGAGGAAGCCAAAGGCCGCCGACCTGGCCGTGGCCGTGGTCGTGCTCGTGGAAAAGGTGCCAATTCTCCCTTCAAATCGACACTTGCTCGGGGGAGGAAAAAGGAAGACTCTGCTGACATATCTGATGGTGAGACTGAGCCAATGACAAAAGAAACATTGGCAAGCTCCAAGGGTAGGGGACGAGGTCGAGGTAGAGGCCGCGGTCGGGGGAAAGTATCAACGTAAGAGATGTCATGGCACAGGCACTACAGTCGGGTGCTGCTTTACTGCTCATCATTATTCTGCTTACAACTAGCAGAAATGAGTATTGGGCATTTTTAACATGCTTGACCATCTATATTTATTTTTAAACCACACCACAAGCAGGTGGTATTGATGCAGGTAAAAGTTAGGTTTCTGTACATTGAAGTCCCAATGCTGAGGCAGTTCTCCCTGCATGAAGGTTGGAAGTAATGTAATATTTGAGCTTCAGTATAAGATTGGCCATGCGCTCTAACAGTTTCTGCCTGTGGCTGTTCTAATTTAACCTGTGGCTGTTTCAGTTTAACAGGCACTGGCAGTTTGATGCCTTACATTTTTCCCTGACAGAACTTCATGTATTTCACTTCCAAATGAAGCATTCTTTTTTTTGCTATTACCTAACAATTTTGGTTTTGTTTGAGTGTGGTGTGATGTCAAGTTTTTGTGCTCTAGGTAGTATAGAAAAGAACTAGTTGTATTTGCTGTTTGACATGCACCTTAGTTATTTTATGAGTTCTATCCTTGTGTTTATGATTTTTAACAATTTAAAGGTTTCTAAAATGATGCAGGTGCAGGAGCTTCCTCATAACTTGATACCTTTGCAGCACAGTTGTATTCAGGCATATTGATGTGCAAAGGCAAAGAGATGGATGAGGAGGAAGTACGAAGTTTTTCATGCTGAACTCTGAGAAATACAGCCAATTTTGAGATAACAAATGTATCACAATCAATATAACTCACTAACCAAAAAAGAAGATTATTATTTTGTAGGTTCTTTCCTGCTCCTTCAGGTCAACAATTGTAATTTCACAATAAAAATATGTTAATTAGGGTGCTTTCCCATGGGCCTCCGACCTCAAGGTTTTCTTGAGGCCTAGATCAAGGCGTGCAGGTTCCCGTGGGCGCCTCAACCTCAAAGACTCAGGTTTTTGACCTGAAGCAAAAGTAATCACCAAGCATTTCTCACGCTCAGGTTTTTGACCTCGACCCTGATTTTCAGGTCAGCCAATCTCATGGGAAAGCACCCTTACCTAGGGGACTAGAGAAACTAACTATGTCGTGGAAGTTCCAAGAACTATGTAATTTCAATTATGTACCTATATTGCCATATTGTCCAATCATGATAAGGTTAAATTTTGGAAATAATTTTTTTGTTTTGGCAAAAAAGACCATGAATTATAAAAAACTTTTTTTTTTTCATGTCAGTTTTGGCATGAACATGCTTTCGGCATGTGGCAAGAGCATGTGATATGTTTTTTGACAAAAAAAATATCATATGTTTGGGACCTTAAACCGAGAAAAATTCGGGATTCCATGGACCCATATATAGGGCATCTTTTCTCCAATCAATGGTTCTATTAATTAATACTGTTTACCAAATAATTGAAATTCAATCTTTTCATGGATTTTTGTAACTATAATATTAGAATATGATATTTATGATGTTCACCAAACAATCTAAATTCAATCTTTTGACAGATTTTTGTAATAAGATTGTAATGTTTATTATTTTGGATTTCGTTTAGCGGTACCACACTAGTTCTATAATAGCTATGTCTCCAGTTCGAGATCGCTCATAGTTGCAGTATGTATTTTGTCCCATGGGATTTATATGTCAATACACATATGTTAACCAACGGCCACAGATTATTGGCTTTCTGGTTTCGGCCAAAAATAAAAAAGAATACAGGTCTTCCATAAACAACCGTCCCTTTTGTGAGTTCAACAAAAATATACTGACATTAAATTTTTGGAGCCCAATAATACTCTAAATTTTAAACTTCTTGCAGATCTACATGTATCTTCAATATGTAGGGGGATTTGATATGGATGCATAAATCACAATAACAGGGGTTTCCAACGGGATTTGATATGGATGTATAAATCACCATTCATAATCCCATAAACTATACCCCTAAAACAATTCAATGGGTTATTATAGTAGAGGTTCGAGTCTTTGTATTATATATTTCAAAACCTTAGGCAAACCTGTATTTCATATTTCAAAATCATAGGCGCCCCCAATCATAAGTTTGAAACTCTTATCTATCCCGTAACATAGAGCACTTCATCTAGATTCTTGCCAAAAAAAGTGTGCCTAACTTAGAATCTTATTCAAAGCATCAAAATCCAAACTTAGCCTTATTAATCCTAGTTGTCCCCTTAAATGCAATAACACTGAATCTATAGATCACATTTTTCTTTGCCCCAGACTCTTCTATTCTTGGACTTGGTTTGAGCATTATTTTCATATCAGGAGACCTATTTTTATGCTCAATTTCATTATGAATGATGATGCTTTTTTAAATACCTTATGCTTTGCTGCTCTGTGGAATATTTGGAAGCATAGAAACAGATGTCTTCATGGTGGCTACAATTTCTCATGTGCATGAACAAAATTAAATGTCATTTATGATATTAAACTCTCTGCAACTGGGCATAAAAAAATAAAGCCAATAATTTTGATGACAGGTGGAAAAATTTTGAATTATTTACTTTAAAATGTCACGAAGATCTTACTGATACTGGATTTCTATCTCTCAGATTACATGATGAGCCTTGCACGTGACTTCAATACATCTGTTGAACTAGTTGAACACACAATATTTGCTGGACAGTAACTAGCTCATGATATAGGATACTCAGATAGTTATTGGACAGGAGTGGGCAGAGGAAACATTGACATAAGTTGCAAAATATTCCAGAAAGGGAAATTGCATGGACAGCTGAATTCTCCAGAGGGACATACCTGATGGTCCAACTTTGGCGGTTTTTAGCAAGTAATAGCTTGAGAGCGACAGATGCTCAGTTTGAATTCTACAGGGAATGCTATTACTATCATAGGGGCATTGCAGATGCTGACACATTGATCCCGCTAATGACAACCACCAACTCAGATGCCTTGAATGTGGAAGTTAATTTAGGGGAATGGTTGCACGCTTACCCTACACCCTCACTACCATAACCACTTTAATTTCCTTGAAACATATCATTTCTGAAGCGTTTAATCCCTCTCTTTCCCAAACAGACATCTAGCCCTCGTTACTCCATCAGTGAGTTTTTTTTGTGATTGTAGGTTATTCCCTCATTCTCTCTTTAAAAAAAGGGGAAAGTCCCAAAATTGAAACTAAGATCAATTAACATGAGGAAGTTCTTCATTTTAATGTATTGTGGACCAGGGAATAAATTACTAATCACATATTTCTTATTAGCCAGAATGACTTTAGCTAAACTTGCTCAATATTAATCCTAAAACTTTCTGTGGTTTAGCTAAACTTTATACATTTTTCCTCTCATACTTTCTAGCGTTTAGCTAAACTAACCCAAACATCATCTCAAAAATTTCTATAGTGTGGCCAACAGAAAATATTAAACCAAATTACTATATTTTTTTTCAATATATTCCACTTATTTTAATCATTTTCTTTGTGAAAACATTCTAAAACAACGCTAACTAGTAAAGTCTAGGACTCAAATTAATTCATAATGCTAGAAACTAAACTACTAGTCATATATTTCATATAAACTAGAATGATTTTAGCTAAACTAGCCCGAAATTCATTCTAAAAGTTTCTATGGTTTAGCTAAACACTACAAAATTTCATGCTCTTACTTTCTAGCATTTGGCTAAAGAGCTCCAGGGTTGGTGCAGTCCCGAAAAAAGTTAAGCTAAAATTATTATTATTTTTCCAATTTTTTCTATTTACTTTAGCCATTTTTTTTTGAAAATGTGCTAAAAAATCGCCAAATAGCTAAGTTTAGCCCTTAAATTATTCCATGTTGTGGACCAGTAATGGCCGCAGGAATAGTGGCCTTTCTTGATTTCTTGAGAACGAATGGTATGTTCTTTTTGCGTGCTTGTTTTCGCATTGGTCTCATATCATTGTCAACTTTCATAGTATGATTTTTTAGCGGGCAACCTTGAATATTTTTTCTTCAATAGAGACTAAATTAAAAGTCACTTATATTAGAAATTATGGGGAGTTCGAATCAAGGCCGATGAATATTTTTCTTGGATGAACCAACTTGTTTACTACTTATATTCTAAATTTCAGGCTAAAATTTATTTTCAGGTAAAAGTTATTGATTTGATTTGGGAACAACTTTCTGGGAACCAGTATTAGTTCACAAAAGACAGAAGACAGCTTTGGCCCTGCCATGTTCAAAGGGACCTATTTCTCTTTCCATACCTCAGATTGAGCTGCAAGTTTTTGTGTTTTTTCCTTTATCTCATCTAGAGTAATATAAAAATCATAAAAAAAATTAATTTTTTTGTCGACACCATTTTACCTTATATAAACATGGGACAGTTTTGACTAGACCCCCTTGGATTCACCTGCACATAACTTTTAAATATGTGAGCTGATGAATTTTTAGGTATTTTTCTTGTGTAGTGTGATTGCCATATATGAATTTGTTGGAAGGGCTTGGTGGAAAATTGAGTTGTTGATTTTATATGAATTTTAAAGTGAACAGTGCAAATGAACCATTTTTTGTCCATTTAAGGACAACTCTAGTCTAAATGAATGAAGGAGTTGATTGTCATACTACATTATAAGAAGGAAACTATAACACACTCATTTGGTTGCCATCAAATCTTCAACACGCAATAGCAAAAGATTAAGTGCAATAATTTTGCCAAAAGATTGCTTTGTCAAGTCGTCTAAAAGAGAATACGAAAATTTTTAAGCATCAAATATACCTACATGCTTTTGTGCTTAGAGAAATTCAAATATAATTTATTATTGCTTACAGAATGAGATCATGAACTGTGGGTGTATTTAAGAATGAAACAGAAATTTAAGACCTACCTAAATGAGATCATATATTGTGTATTTTGTATTCTATATTATAAAACCGTGACATCTGTTGCCTTCTCAAACAGAGTCTCATTCTTCTTGGCCTTCTCCAACAAAGCCTGCTCCAGCAACTGATTCTCTGGCCAGCCTGAACCTGCAGATCGCATTCTAGTAATGGATTATGCATTTTCCAATTATGCTGAAGTAATTACTGATTCCCTTTTCAACACCCATCCAGTTCCTCTGCAGTTTGCCCTTATTCTTATTAGCAGGGTGCCCTTATTTGCCCCATGGCAACATAATGCAAAAGAAATACGGTTAATTAGAGCAGTTGGAAATAATATCTAACATATATATGTTCTTATGTTTGTCGCACATATCCGACCGTCCGTTTGAGATCCTATGGTTCACGTGGCTTTGGGACATATCCTATGGCCCAGATGGCTTGGGAGTTTCTATATAGATTCTATATAGACGATCCTACGGTCCAGGTTGATTTGATCTTGATCGTCAGTCCGAGATCCTACGGCTCATATCCTACGGCCCAGATGGCTTGGGAGTTTCTATATAGATTCTATATAGACGATCCGATGATCCAAGTTGATCTGATCTTGATCGTTGATCCGAGATCGTATGGCTCACATTAATTAGGGACATCCTACGGTCCAGGTTGTTTTTGATCCTGATCGTTGATCCAAGATCTTACGGCTCATGTTGCTTGGGGACATATCATACGGTGCACATGGCTTTGTGGATTATATGTAATAGGTCCGACGGTCTAGATTGCTCATGTTGCTTGGGGACATATCATACGGTGCACATGGCTTTGTGGATTATATGTAATAGGTCCGACGGTCTAGATTGTTCTTGATCTTGATTGTCGATCCAAGATCCTAGGGATCATGTTGCTCTAGATTTTTGCCATGTGGGGCGATCTCGACCCTTAATTAGGTCCAAGATTCAACGGCTCAGGTTGAATGCTCGGCCCATCAGGAGCGGCTTTTAAAAGTTTTATATTGTTTGGGCGATTTGAACCCTAGGCATTGCCCTCCAATCCCCCCATTCTAACCATTAGACCAGGCATTCATTCATCGAAATAATTATGTTTCAAATATACTAAGGATAGTAATTTAATTAAGATAAAATAAACTATAATATTCTAGATAGTTCTAGAAAGTTCTAGAATGTCCTAGAAGGCTCTAGAAAGCTCTTGAAAGTTCTAGAATCTTCTAGATAGTAATAAAGGTTTAGAAACTTCCAAAATATTTTAGAAAGTTCCAAAAAAATTTAGAATATAAGAGAATCTAGGGGAGAATTTAAGAGAATTCTCTAGAAAGTTCTAGAATTTTGTAGAATGTTCTAGAAACGAACGAGAATCTAAAAGAGTCCTTCTAGAAAGACTGCAACACTGATAAATTCTGCCAGAAAATCCTAGAGAGAGAACAAAAATACCAGAGAGATAGATAGATAGATAGATAGTAGAAAAAACAAAAACTGTAGAGAGAGAAATGAGGCACTAGAGAGAGAATGGAGGTGATTGCAAGGGGGGAAACTTGAAGATGATTAATAGATCTTATTTGACTAATAGTCATACAAACTGTGACGCTCCCCAGTCCTATACAATACCCCCATCGTATAAATATGGAAAATTCCCCTCCCATGGCGTCTCCATCACCACAGAAAGGCCCTCCATCTGAACCAGATGGGCTCTTGTGCACATGCCGCATTTAATGGGATCTAAGGGGTTCTAGCTAGGAGCGTCACTAAATCTAGATAGCCTTTAGGTCTCTAGCCCTCTTAATCCAATACAACACAGGAGGAATAGAAAGAGAAAACAGGAATCAGATACAAATATCCATCATCATCTAAAATAGATCATAGAATAGAATCTAATCATCCATCTACTCAAAAAGGGTCAGAAGAATACAAGTTATGCTAAAACTAACCGGTATCATAGCTATCTCTCTGGTTCTCCATCCTTCTCCTTGGAACCAAGGTGAGCAGCAGCTCCTCCTCCACCAATTTCCCCCAAATCGATTTGGGGCAAATTGGGATTGAAGCCCCAATTTGGGTGTCCCAAGTTGGCAGATCTGCCTTGCCCAATCAATTTGGGCCAGGTGGCAGTTCTAGATTAGTTATCCTTAATTAATTGATATCTAGGCCTTTTTAATATTAGATTAAGCCCTAAATTCGAATTAGAATTTAAGGTTAGGTTTCCACCTTAATATTTAATGAGTTAGCATAGCTAACTTTAGCTTATGAATAATTAATATGACATTAATTATTTATAGTGACGTGTCATGTATTTATACCCAAAAAGGCATATAAATACATGGAACGTCACACAAACAACTTAAAAAGTCTTAAAAGCCCTCTTTCAGAGCCGAGCATGCAGCATGAGCTGTAAGCGCTTTGATCCGATCAAGGACTGAATTCGTGTCACATGGTATATATCAAAATCAATGTGAGCCATAGGATCTCGGACGAACGATCAGTATCATGCCACGTGGAGGATCTCACAAATCGACGATCAAGATCAGAATCAATATGGATTGTAGGATCGTCCTTCTCATTTCAACTGATGGTCTAAATGTGCCCAAATATGTCAATCTCCACCAGCCAATCTGGGCCATCCATTTCTGCCCTTGACGGCTAGGATCGTAAATTATATCATGCGTGCGAGCTTGATGTAAATATCTATATAGTGATATATACTTGTGGAAGTAGAATGCAAAAGATTGTATCATTGTCCTTCAAGGTTGTATACAAAAGACTGCAAAATCACATCAATTAGACTTGAATAAGTCTAAATCTTGCTAAATATATCATAAACGCGGGGTGAAGTTGAACTAAGGAGGTACCCGATTGGAAAAAGGTTCGCCATATAGGGTTCCAACAATGAGACATGGAACGTAGGGTGAGGTGGAGTTGAACTAACAGTGGAAGCTCCAAAAGAAAAGTAGCATCTCCAACTTGCTCAATGATACGATAGGGCCCCAAGCACCTGTAGTCTAGCTTGTTACATGGATGAGCTGTCGGCAGATCCCGTCATAAAAGCCAAACAGAGTCATCAACTACAGAAGGAAGAGCATCTTGGCGATGTTGATCAGCATGATGACAATAATGTGCATGGGCTTAGAGAAGATGGTGTTGAAGATCATTTGGGGGGGGGGGGACAAATGGCTAGAACATTGGAGCCTGGAGTCATAGAGAAAGGGGGCAAAAGGCTTTTTAGAGAGAGAAGGTGGCCAATAGAACCAAAAGTGCAAAGACACCGATAGTAGTGCGATGGGAAGGAGAAGTAAAGATGGCAACTAGGGAGAAAAGTGGGAAGGGTGCTGAAAGTGTGACGGGCCTGGCCAGTTAACCTCTTGGTAACTGAAGATCCCATCAATCACTACCGTTGGATATACTTAACCCTTGGAACTCAAGAAATTAACACATGCATGCTTAGGTAAAGAATTTAATCTTTATATATGCTCCAAGGTCCCAAAAATATACTTGCCCATTACTCAGCAATAACCCCGCACAACAATTATTGTTTTTTTAATAATTGTAGCTTCAAGCCTATATATAATAATAATAGTAAACAAGTTATTTAGCTGGCAATCCACACTTCTACTCTCGCCTTCCCGAAGCTTGACTACTCTCCGGAGCATCTCGCACCTCTGCTTACACTATCAACCACGGGGTTAGTCACACGGACTAAGTGGGGATCGGGGATCTAGGACATGTCTAGCATTAACAATACAAAGCATTAACCTAGAAATAATAACTCAGGCTTACCGTAGCCTCGCCCCTGCAATCCAAGTCACTAGTCCAACAAGCATATTCACAATGCATAATTATACCAAAATATCATCAAAGAAAACCAATATAAACTTATCCAAGAAAGGTCAGAATATCTCATTCATTAGGCGCATAAAGATGGCGGGAGCATTTGTCAACCTAAACGGCATTACAACAAACTTGTAATGTCCATAGCGTGTCCTAAATGCAGTCTTATAAATATCTGTATCCTTGATCTGGATCTGATGATATCCAGATCGTAGATCAATTTTTGTAAAATACTTAGCTTGGCCCAACTGGTCAAATAGCTCATCAACTCTAGGCAATGCATATCTATTCTTTACTGTAATCTGGTTAAGCATGC